>CM044114.1:12469642-12695979 GCA_024174645.1 Lemna minuta | reverse complement strand
ATGTGGGGATTGGGTTTGGATCGAGAGGACGGGAGAGAGGGAGGGAGAGAGAGACAAGAGAGGGAGAGAGGGAGGAAGGGGGAGGGGGAGTGACAGAGCTTAACGGCGGAAGGTAACGCAGCGGGGAGAGAGGAAGGGAGAAGGAGAGGGAGGGGGGAGGGAGAGCAGGAGAGAGAGAGGGAGTGAGGGAGGGCGGGACGCGGGAGAGAGCGAGCGAGGGAGAGCGGGAGAGAGAGAGGGAGGAAGGAGAGAGAGGGGGGAGGGAGGGCAGGAGAGAGAGAGAGGGAGGGCGGCCAGGTGGCGCCGTGGATTCGACGTCGATGCCATGTCAGCAGCTGGGGTAGATCTCATTAACTTTTTCAAAGGTTGGGGTAGATCTCATGGTTTTAGAAGGTTGGGGTAGATCTCGGAGTCGGGGGAAAGGTTGGGGTAGCTGGTGATAAAACCCCTAAATAAAATAATAGAAAATATGCTCTTCAAGTCTCTCTCTTGCGTTCTCACTCTTCACCCTCTCTCTTCCCTTTCTCTCTCCCGCTCTCATCCCCTTCCTAATCTCTCTCTCTCCTCCCAATCTGCTTCCCTGTTCTCTCTCCCTTCTCAATCTCTCTCCTGCTATCTCTTACCCGTCAGTCCCCCCCCCTCTCTCTCCGTCTACTTCCCGCACGTTCTCTTCCTTCCCTCTCTCTCTTCTCCATCTACTTCCCTTGCTCACTCTCTCCCCATCTACTTCCCCGCAGGTTCTCTCATCCCATTCTACTTCCGCTCTCTCTCAGACGCGTCCAACCGTCTTTCTCCCTCCTTTCCTATCTACTTCCCTGTTCTCTCTCTCTTCTTCCCCATCTCTCTCCTGCTATCTCTCTCCCATCTACTCCATGCGCGCTCTCTCTCCATCTACTTCTCCACACTATGCTATTGAACCTTTCAGGACATTTGGACAATCCAGTCCTGTCCATTTTCAGTCCAGTCCACTGTCTTCGTTGTTTGAACAAATGGTTCTACCATCCAATGGAAGGTTTTTATGTCCTGTCCACGCCTCCCAACCCTAGTCACTGGGTGATACCATCACCTTGATGATGGTATCGGACATCGGTTTCTGAATGCTTGACGGGTGGGTTACTGGTTGACAATATCTTGGATGATGGTAGGATCACAGGTTCTATTGCCGAACGTGTGTGGTGCTAGATGATAGCGCTGAATCGTATTTTTGAGGGGTTATGGTTATACTGAGTTGACATTTACATCACGAGAATACAAGTCCACAACCCCACGAGAATACGAGTCCACGACCCCCTAGTGAGTCAATTACATCATGCACGTGTGGCTTATTGTGAAAGATGTAAGAAACTATTGATTTAAT
The DNA here is from genome assembly GCA_024174645.1 of Lemna minuta. Taxonomy (NCBI): domain Eukaryota; kingdom Viridiplantae; phylum Streptophyta; class Magnoliopsida; order Alismatales; family Araceae; genus Lemna; species Lemna minuta. The sequence continues at coordinate 12,694,622 of CM044114.1, read as the reverse complement.
TTGATTTAAGAAACTATAATTTTTTAAAAATATATGATAATGTAATAAATGTAAACAAAATAAAATAACATGATCATTTTCATACCATCTAATTTGTGACAATGGCGATGACGTCCGCATCCTCATTAGTGATGGTATCATACCTCTTCATTTTCCTTCCTTTCAACTAGAGCTTTTATTTCACCAATGTCTCAATGCTTTGTGTCGTGAGACAAGACTGCTTTTTAGTAACAATAGTTCGGCCGAATGAGAAGATACACTAAGTCGGTGCCCTCATTGAACACGCCGCTAGGAGCTCTAGTACAACGGGGATAAGCAAGGGATATGAAGGGTTCCCCTTGTGGGCCCACCAATAAAGCACAACATTGCCCTTCTCATGCATGATCTCCTCCAAATAAGCATCAACCTGCTGTGATGGGGTCAATATAGACTGCATGGGCCCATCCTTCTTCTTCATTACTCACTTATTGGGTCCACTTTGTGCAGGCCAGGTGTGGTTAGCCAAAGTCAACAATGGAGAAGGTAGGAGCTTTCTAACATACTCTACTGCACCCTTAGCGTCGTCTCGTCAAGTATTGCAACCTTGTGATAAGGGCCCACCAATGCTACCACAGTGATGACCTAATTCTCCCAAAGAATATGTTGATAATTGTCATTTTTCTTCGTATGGCTCAACATGTGGCATTCATGTTGTGTCTCTCCTCATAGCCAAGCTTGTTCATGGTTTCTAAAGGCATCAAAGAGTCAACTCGGTCAACCATGGCAAGAATTTTGATATTGGGTTCCTACAAGACTTGTGAAAATTAGGGTATGAGAATTGATTTAGGGAGAATTAGACATCAAAGTATGACATACCTCCATAATGTATAAATGTCCATGATGGTCAAGGTCTTTCTCAGGCTAACATGCACACTAGATAAGACAAAGGGCTCAAGGATCTCAACAAATATCTTGGTCTACTCCCACTCGTTGATGCGGGACCATTTAGCTACCAGGCCCTAATTACGATTAGTGGGCCATTAAGGTATGTTTTGTAATTGGCCCACGTGGGTCATGTTTTTGGCCCGATAAGGCCCCCCCCTTCCCTCTCCTATATAAGTAGAAAGGGATTCCCCGAGAGAACGACGACGATGAATTGAGAAGAAGTTTGAGAATTTAGAGTTTAAATAGATAGTTGTGTGTTAGAGAGAGTTTAGCCCCCTCCTCTCCGGTGCTCTCCCTCAGCGGTGCCGCCGGCTCTCCGCTGTCTCCGTCGAGGGAGGGGTTCGGTTCCATTGATGCGGTGCTGCATCAGATTGGTATCAGAGCAATTTGGCATTTTCGGCGCCTCCATCATTTGCAACGCGTCCGTTTCTGGTGCCTCCGACCGCTTCCGCTGCTTCTGGCCGCTTCTGGCGCCTCCGTCGGCCACCGCCGCCTCCGATCGCTATCGGCCTTCCGGTGCCTCCGGCCACGTCATGCCGCTTTCCGGCGCCTCCTGCTGCTTCGACTTCTACTGGCCTACTGATGGGGAATTATCTAAAGACATGAACACTAGGGTTCAAAGTGAACCTAGATATAACCTAAGGAAGAGAAATCCTCCTCAAGTGCAGCAAAACACTTTACTCCTCCTCCCTCATGAGTTTGAAAAACTCACCATCCACTAAATGAATAGAGAAAGACCTCTCTAACACATTGAAAGAGAGTGTAGATCTTAAGGGAATTATCTTCCCTCCTTTTCCTATTTTACACTGATCTAAAGATTGACTTGGTCAAAAGAATTTAAACCTTATCCTTAGATACTTAGAATTCCTTGAATGGACCAAGTCAACCACCTTCTACCTTGATATAGGTTCCCTAATTTCCAAACCATATCCACCATATCATAGGTACCTTGTATAGCTGTAAGCAATGATCTCAAGAAGCAATAGTAGGAACACCCTTGAATTATAATTCCCTTTTCTTTGCAAACCACCTATAAGTAGAAGTTTAGAGGAGATCTAAGCTATTACTATTTATGGAAGCAAGGCCATCAATTTCTCTTTCAAGCCAAGCACAGTTGAAGAGGAAATAAAATGTAAAAAACATCTCGCCATTATGAGAACAAGTCTCCGGCACGTCCTATCTCTCTACTGTCGTGGAAGGCAGATAATATAGAAGATACATTTGAAGCCAATCACATAAGATAATGTAGCCATGTCAGCTACTGAACAGGAGAACAAAACACATGGAATTATATAAGAAGATTGAAGACACCTCCTGCCGAACACCTATCATAATACACGATGAAGCGCAAAAATAATGCATCCGCATATCTGCTCGTCGTGAAAGTTACAAGTCTTAAAAGAGTATCGAGCTTCGATCAGGAAGTTAATCCCTCCCGAGGCTTGCCCAGAAATCGCGCATGGTTCAAGACGGATCTGAAGTTCCAAAGCCCCGCAGTCCCTAGCCCTCCAAGAAGCCGCGAAGACCAACCTGTACTACGAGCGCGCAAAGCCTTCCGGTTCTTCATCTACGCCATCTCGGCGCGGCCTCAAGCTGCATCTTCCTCGTGCTATCACTCCGCCCAAGCCCTCTCTCTGCGGCTTCTTCTTCATCCTCCTGCACGTCTTCACCATTACGGCGCCATATCTAGACCATTGTCATCCCTAAAGATCGCTTCAACAACAGCTTCAACGTGTCCATTTTGGCTACCAACAACCTCGACGCCTTTGCTACCTCCGTCACATGAAGATTGCGGAATTGACAGACATTACGAGGAGAGAACAAAACCGCCTCGACACCGATGACCAAAACGGGAACAAGAATCGAACTAACGGCGCTCCGGATTCGTAAAAAAACGTACCTAAAAGCAGGCGTAGCTATCCAAGAGACGATCTCGCGGTCAACTTTCATAACATTCGAGATTGTGCGCGACGGGAATGTCCAACGCGCGGGAAGAAATTTCGACGGCTTTCTCAAAGAAGACAAGTCTTTACGTGGCCAGGTCAACCATCCCACGTACGCACCGAGGTACTCTCGCAATCGTCTTCATCAATCAGTTTCGAACGCATCAACAACCATATACAAATCCACGTACGGAAGGAGGAAAGTATCGCGAAATCACACTTCTTATTCGCGTGTAGCAGTGCGACGCATCCCTTCACTTCCGCATCTTCTCTCCCTCTTTAAAGGACGAGATGTAAGTGAGAGAGAGGACGAGTTGTGTATTTTGAATGAAAAGTTCTCCCTGGTTTTCGCTACCCCTGTGTTCGACCCATCCCGTATCCCCATCATTCCTTCCGCTCCATCTTCGCCTCCGAGTTCTATCTTCCACCTTCTTCCCTCCCCCTCTCGTCGCTTCATCATAACTTTACGTCGAAACCTACCGAGGAAATTACTTGTCGTGTGAAGATAATCCGAGCATCGCCTTCTCTCCTTCAACAGGTATTATCCTCTCTTACCTAAGAACGTGAATAATAGTCGCATTCTCGGATCTTGAGTCCAACATTGGAACAACCATTGCCTCTATTCTCCTCTCTTACCTATCTAATTTCGTCGCTTTCTCCATCTTCTTTCTCTCATCTATATTTTATATTATCCCTACTTATTATCCTATATTCTACAATCATCATTCCCTCATATATTCCTTCATTCCTACTTGCTATCAGATCATAGATCCTCATTTCCTTTGTAGGAACATTCCTTAAACCTCTCATCATCATATATAGTACCACATTAAGAAATATCCTACATCACCTACCTACGAAGACTACGGCCGCGGAACGAGCCCGCCACCGCATTTCTGCAATAGAAGGGAGCGGCTAGGGCTTCCCTGACCTCCCCCCTGTCGCCTGCAGCGGTCCGCGTGAACCGGTCTAGTCGGACCGGCCGGACCGCCCACCGGCGGGCAAGGTGTCAAGGCTAGCCCCCCCTCCCCGTCTCCCGCACCGGTCCACGTGAACCGGTCCTGTCCGACCGGCCGGACCGCCCCATCAACAGGCAAGGTGCCAGGGCTAGGCCCCCTCCCCCCATCTCCAGCACCGGTCCGCGTGAACCGGTTTAGTACGACCGGCCGGACCGCTCCAGCAGCGGGAGAGAGGTCAGGGCCAAGCCCACCCCCAAATGGCCCGAACGGCCTGCTCGTCTCGTAGCCTGCGCCCGCCGCTGCGACAGCCCACCGGCCAACCACAGCCGGCCCCGTCGCCAGGGGCATCGAAGCCGACCGCCTCGCAGCACGCGCCCGCCGCCTCTCAGCCTTCTCGCCAACCGCAGCGAGCCAGGTCACAGCTGCATCGAAGACACCCGCCTCGCGACGCACGCCGCCGACTTCGTCAGCCCAGGCCAATCACAGGTGGCCAAGTCACCCGCGACATCGAAGCCACACGCCTCGCGAGCACGCCCCCCGCATCAGCCCACGTGGCTACATCATCAGTAGGAGTAAAGCCTCGCCTCGCAGCACGCGCCCGCCGCCTCTCAGCCTTCTGGCCAACCACAGCGAGCCACGTCACCAGCTGCATCGTAGACACCCGCCTCGTGGCCCACGCCGCCGACTGCGTCAGCCCTCAGGCCAATCACAGGTGGCCAAGTCACCTGCGACATCGAAGCTGCCAACCTCGCGGCCCGCGCCTGCCGCCTGAGTCAGCTCGCCGACCAATCACACCCGGCCACGTCGCCAGAGGCATCAAAGCCGGCAACCTCGCAGCACGCGCCGCCGCCTGCGACAGCCTTCTGGCCAACCACAGCCAGTCACGTCACCAGGGGCATTGACGACGCCTGCCTCGCGGCCCGCGCCCACCGCCTGCGTCATCAGTAGGAGTAAGTCCCGCCTCGCAGCATGCGACCACCGCCTGCGTCAGCCCTCAGGCCAACCACAGTTGGCCATGTCACCCAGCGGCACCAAAGCTGCCTGCCTCACAGCACGCACCCGCCGCCTGCGACAGTCTTCTGGCCCACCACAGTCAGTCACGTCACCAGCGATATTGACTCCGCTCACCTCGCGGCCAGCGCCCGTCGCTTACGTCAGCCTAGTTTGCATGTCATCAGTAGCAGTAAAGTTCCCACCTCGCAGCAAGCGCCCGCCGCCTGCGACAGTCCTCAGGCCAATCACATCTGGCCACGTCACCGGCACTGAATTCGTCGACCTCTAGCCAACCACAGCAGGCCACGTCTCCAGTGACATAAAAGCTCCCGCCTTGCAGACGCGCTTGCGTCAGCCCTCAGGCCAACCACAGGTGGCCACGTCGCCATCGACAGTGAAGCCACCTGCCTCGCAGCACGCGCCCGCTGCCTGCATCAGCCCACGTGGCAATGTCACCATTAGCATTTAAAGTCCCCGCCTCGCAGCCCAGGCCCGCCGCCTGCGTCAGTCACCTAGTCAACCACCGCCGCCTGCATCAGTCACCTGCGACAGTGACGCTACCTGCCTCGCCGCATGCCGCCTGCGTCAGCCCACGTGGCCATGTCGCCATCGACAATGAAGCCGCCTCGCAGGACGCGCCCGCCGCTGCGTCCAGCCCACGTGGCTCCATCATTAGTAGGATTAAAACCCCGCCTTGCAGCACGCGCCCGCCGCCTGCATCAGCCCTCAGGCCAACCAAAGGTGGCCATGTCACCGAGCGGCATGAAGTCGCCCACCTCGTTGCCCGCGCCCGCCACTGCGTTAGGTCTTTTGGCCAACCACAGCCAGCCATGTCGCCCCAGCGGCACTGAAGTCGCCCACCTCGCAGCCCGTGCCCGCCGCCGCCTTTGATCGTCGCGGCTAATGGCGCCCCGGTTCACCGCCGCAACAACCCTTGCAGACCCGTTTCGGCCCAAACATGCCCAGTTAAATTGGGCCGCTCCTGCTGGCGCCCGCCGTCCCAGGTCTCCTCACGGGCCTTCAGTTCCATTCACCGGCCGCTTCCGTGGGATCCAGTGGTCTCTTTCGTTCATCAACTCAACGGAGTCGAGTTTTCCCAACTGCGGGAGAATGATGCGGGACCATTTAGCTATCAGGCCCTAATTACGATTAGTGGGCCATTGAGGTATGTTTTGTAATTGGCCCACGTGGGTCATGTTTTTGGCCCGATAAGGGCCCCCCCCCTTCCCTCTCCTATATAAGGAGAAAGGGATTCCCCGAGAGAACGACGACGATGAATTGAGAAGAAGTTTGAGAATTTAGAGTTTAGATAGATAGATGTGTGTTAGAGAGAGTTTAGCCCCCTCCTCTCCGGTGCTCTCCCTCGGTGGTGCCGCCGGCTCTCCGCTGTCTCCGTCGAGGGAGGGGTTCGGTTCCATTGATGCGGTGCTGCATCACTCGTCCTTCAAGAGCTTCATTTCCCCTTTTTTAGTCTTGAAATGCAACGCTCTTTGGTCAAGGACAGCCCTCTTCTCCAAAGCACATTCTTAGATCTCATGTGTGTTGTTCCATCATGTTTGGCAATCTAATTGGAGGATGTCGCAGTCCACCATCTTCATGTCTACACACAAATCTACGTATATTTATCGTCACTGGCTACCATTGCATGTCCCACAAACTAGAAAGCTAACCCTTGCCACTACCTCACCAAGGGTGACGTAATGATGTGATCCCTGTGCATCCTCATCTTTCAACCTCCAAATCACTTACTAGTCTGCTACAATGAGGAGCTCCAATTTGGTTTCCTCAGCTAGCATTTCAGGTGAGATAGAGAAGCTCTTCATCATGGCTTGAACAATGAGGTTCAAGATGTGTGCAAAGCATGGCACATGATGCTTTGAGTTGAAGTTCTTTTTGCAGCCCTTCAACTCCATTGTCATGATGGTAATCATCCACTTATTGCTTGAGGCATCATCCATCATCTCGATGGCAACATGAAATTAGAATATAATGTTACTACTATAAATAAATCAAATGATACCACAAATAAACTTTTAACTTTAACTTTAATGTGTGTGATACTTACCTTTGCCTCCAATTGAAAATCCTCGTCTATCTCAAAGCATATGGTCACCATAAATGCCCTATTATGCTTCCCTATGAGCTCTCAAATTGTGAGTATAGTCTTGAATTGTGAGCATCCACCTAGTGTATTGCAATGCCCAACAAGCCATAGCCATTCTCCATCTTCCACACGACTATTGTAAGCATCACATGATGCACTATAATGAAAAGGTGCTCTACCATCATATTCATCTACTATTTCAATTTTATTGCCCATCCCTTAATTACCCATGCACTCAAGGGGTCCAGATCTATCTACATTGTGCATTGCCAAATCTCCTTGAAGGCCTTGTGGTCAATGATACTCTAAGGAGAGTCTGTCAAACTAACAAGGCGAGCAATGATTTCATTTTTCTCCTCGATGATTATCCCTTGTAAGTTTTGCTTCTTTGGGAGTTGTATCTTCAACTCTCCCCCTAATCTTGTGGTCATCACACACTACCTTCCACTGTTGTTGCCCTTCGATGACAATTCATCATATATGATAACGTGTCATTGATGCGTTCATTTTCATCACCATAAACATATTTGAAAGTATAATTCCTTCTAATATAATTCGTGTTATCATGTTTTTGTGATATTTTCGCATTCATGCTATCACATTATTTCACTCGTGTACTCAATTTGTATCTAATTGGTTCTTGGATGTATAAACATGAATATGTCTCGTCCTGCATTGTTCCTTTGATTTGTGTATATTGAGACTAATCCCATTTGACTTCTTTGAAATTATGTGGTTGAATTCTCTTTTTTTTAGTTTTATGGATGCAAGGATATACGAAGACATATGGAAATATATGGAGGCAAATTGAAATGGAAAAGTGGAGAAAATGACCTCTTCATCATTTTAATGACCAAGTCAACTCTAAATCCTGAAAGTCAAAGGGTGTAATTCAGGGCCAAGGTGGTCAAAGGTGCGAAGAAAGGCTAAAGGTGATAAAATTCATCTTTTAAATAATTATAAATATCATCCTATCCTTTTACGGATTACCTATTACCAAGCTAAGTCAAGGTAAGTCAAAGTTGGTCAATTTTCTCTATTTTAGGGAATGTTGACCAAATTATGTTCAAAATATTTTAAAATTAAATTATTTTATATTTAAAATTAAGTGGAGATCGCCTCTTAAGGTGTAAATCCTCTTCATCAAGAAAGAGTTGGGTGTCACCTTTTTAGGAGGCGGGGCCCATGTTCTTAAGAAAGGGGGTTATTACATCTTTTTTATGAGATGAGTCTCATTCTTTAGAAAGGGTTTAGGCCACCTCATTAAGGATAAGATTACCGTCGGGTGCATTTAATCTCAACCATTATAACTTCTTAGATGAGCGGCTGAGATTAAATCATCTTAAAACAAATCGTCGCCTAATCAAATGCAACCACATATCCCCTCGAATAAGTGAAAATCAACGATCTCGATTAAATGGCGTGATCGAACGCTTCTTATAGTGCCACATGACATGCAAATAAAAACAAAGAGAAATAGTCTCACGTTGCAAAAATTAAGGATTTTGATGAGTATATAAGATATACGAGTTTAATGGGTTAGCGAAAATCCAAAATGGATGCTTAACCCACTAATTACTCACACACGCACATGTGCAAATGCACATATGCACACATATGCCGTGACGTGGCCTGTATGCATGTCGTCACATGACGACGCTCCGTCACATCAGCTCGAGATATATAAAAATCATTTTTTTATTTTAAAACTCAAAAATAAGTTTAAACAAATTCAGAAAAATTCTTAAAATTAGAAAATCCATAAATTTCAAAATAAAACTTCAAATTAATCCAAATTTGTTTTTTTGGATAAGAAATTAAATTATATATCATTCTAAAAATAAAAATTGTTTAAATAACAAGAGAAAAAATTTTAATTTAAAAAATATACTCTTTGCTTTAGAAAATAAATATAAAAAAATACATGAGTGTAAATAAAAATATTTTCTCTTATCATTTAATCATGAAAATACAATTATGATGTCAAATATAGATGGAAATAAAACTATATTATTGAATTATGCATAATTATCCCTAAAATGATATATTTTTAGATCATAACCTAAAATTACATGAAATGATAGATATGCACTCAAAATATGGGATAACATGCATACAAATGAGATATTTAATGTCTTGATTTCATAATCATGTAAATAATCATGTAAATTCATAATCATGTAAATTGATGTATTAATAATCATGTAAATTCATGTATAAATTACATGTTATCAGATTCATTAGTCATAATTAAAACACGATCATCCATCTACAAGATGTCTTTGGTGTCTCAAGTCAAAAGACCACATACACCACTATGATATGAATCAACGTAGTTGACAATTAGGTATAATTACCATTCAAGGATTCAGACGGATCAATGGTTATTAATTTATGAAAAATTAAGAATATCCTTTTAAAAATAAACATTATCAATTTAATGATGATAGAATCCATTTAGAATAATATTTTTAGGGAAAAAAGTGTATAAAATACATGATATTAATGCATCAAAATGCATGCTATCAAAGAGCATTGAAGAGGAGATCCAACTATGTGACAATCGTGTGGATATTTCTAGAGGCTAGATACTTGAATAGCTTCAAGAACTTCTTAAGTAAATCCTATAAGTATGTTTTCTTATACATACTAGATGATAAGATTATCGGTTCTTGGTGCCTTAGTGTTTTGAATATCTGATTCAATATATTATAATGCATCTGATATTTTGATCAAAATTTTGGAAGGCTTATCGACCTCAAATCCTAACAAGTAGCGCCTAGGCATGCAACCCAAGCACTCATGTCAATGATGTTTGAATGACTCATTACCTAGTGGGTCTACTGGTTGCACCATAAGTGGCACATCAACTATTGATAGGGCCCACAAGTTTCTGCCTTTTCTCTTGGAAATAAATCATTAAAAATTCCAAAACCTTAGAAAATCCATATATTTTAAAATATAAATGTTTTTTTAATCAGTTCTTCATTGGATCAAGAATGTAATCTTCTATCTTTATAAATAAATTCTAATATTATAAAGAGACTCAAAGTATTTCTCCATATATATCACTAGATTATCTAAAAATAAGAATTGTAACTTTGTAACTACATCTAGATTTAAATCTCCTAGTTCTTCTCTTTATTTTGGAAAATTCAATCTTCTCAAATTTCAACTTTCAAACTATCCATAAACAAGATTCTTGATCTTTAACAATGTCAAATTCATTATTTGCATAACTTACCCTTTAAAAGTACATTTTGATATTACGAAAATGTGATAAAACATGATAATAGACGTCATAATGACATAAACTATGCACTAAAATCACTTACTAATCCTACATTGACACACACAACACATGCTATAAGCTCGCTAGCTGTGTGTCAAGTTAATCGCTATGCCAAGCCCCCTCATATTTTTTATCTTTTCCTTTAGCATAAGTTCCATAGAGATCTCCCAAAATATCCCAAAAAACCTTAGAAAACTCCTATCTTCCTAAATACAAATATTTTTCCAGTTAAACTTTATTCATTAGATCATGAATCGAATCATATATATACATACATATAAATTTTTATCCATTTTCCATTCTATCGTGTCTTTAAGGACTTGCAAAGTGTGAAAGGCAAAGGCATCTATGCACTTGAACATGATGTATATCCTTCTTATCAATTCATTTCCCAGCACTACAAACTATTCATTTCCTTGGGATTATTGTCCTAGCCTCCCTGGAATGTTGTTTTGGCTTCAAGAGATACTTACCAAATCAACACCGGCTCCTTTTCATTAATGCCCAACCAATGAAATTCTACGAAGAAGTATTTCATTCAATGCTAGATTAACAATCATGGTAGCTCTCCAATGTCCAAGATTGTGGACTCTAGTTTCAACCACTCTAATTGCTTCTCTCTTCAGCTTGAAATATGATTCTTTTTCATGCTCCAAAATGTATAGAAAAAGTAGAATCTTCAAAAATCTCAAAAAAGTAGTGTCATCATTTTCACACACAATGAGAAATGACAAAAGGTGGGGCGAACCAGAATTCAATTAGTGCTAGAATCAAGTAAATATGAATAAAAATGAGCCCTAGGAGTACCCTAGTGCTATACTACCATATTAAAAGAGGAAAATTATGTAAATGAAGATTCAACCTATTTTGGGGGGAGATAGCCTTGTATAGAAAGCAAGACAGAAGATTATGTAGACATTCCAAAAAAAATGTGAGGATTCAATGAAATTATATCTATTTCTATGTGATACAGATTTAATCCTCTTAAAGCCAAGATCTAGTGGAAAACATGAGAACTCGCTTGAATCAACATTTGGAGTGATCCTATGTCATGTTAAATCAAGGCCCCCTTCAATTTCATTTTGCAAGGTGAAGGTTAACCGTTCAAGTAGGCATTAATCGGCCCAATCGGAGTTTCTTGATGAAATTGTTGAGTTGATTAGATGTAGAAATTTGCAATATTTTCATTCAATAGATCAAGTAACTGACTTCATTAGATTAACCTATCCAATGACCCAATTATAATTCTAATATTCATAAATTATTTTCCTCAAAAGTTAAATTAATTATTAAAAAAATCAAATAAATTTCATTTTTAAATAAATATGATTTTCATATTACGTTGTTGAGGTTCAGTCGACGGGTTTGGGAGGGATGGAGCAGCAAGCGGAGGCGGCAAGGAACGCGAAGGAATCTCTGGATCTGGTATTCCAGATGTCGAATATTCTGGAAACAGGTCTCGATCGACACACTCTATCTCTTTTGGTTGCTCTCTGCGACCGCGGCGTCAATCCTGAATCCCTCGCTGCCCTAATTAAAGAGTTTCGCCCTAGTCGGGCGGCGGCGGCAGCGACTGCTGCGGCGCCGGCCGCAACATCTGTCAGAGAGGGCTACCTCCGTCGTCTGCATCCTTAACCCCCAGGTTTTTGGTTCTGGTAAGTCGAATTAAAGTTAATTTGCTTCCATTCTCTTTTCTCTAACGATCTCTGATAATTTTCTTGCAGGCGTGAAAAGATCTGTCGATCGATGTGGTTAATTTTTCTGATCCCCCACTAATGCTTTGTGGACTGCGTTAATCGAATTTGGCAGTTGCTGGCTGTTATTTTGACTGCAATTTAGGTTCACCATGTCTCTAATTATTGCTTTGATCCTGGAGGGAAATTTTCCAGTCATTACGAAGTTTAGAACAGACTCAAGATGCGTTTTCTTTCTTGATCTGATCATGGGAAAGGCATCAAAGATGCCCCATCATTGTGGGAGAACTTTGACTAGATCTAAAGTGGATCGAGTCAAAGGCAGTACTGATTAGACAGTATAATACCCAATGTTTCAAGTGAAAGTACCATTGAGGTATATATTTACATCCATGTAGATATATACTTATATCCGTGTAATCATAAATCTACATCTATGTATACTATCTATATATTGTCAATATCTATATTTAGATCTATGTAGGATAATACTTATAGGGTCATAAAAAAACTATATTCTCATCAATATTCTTGATTCTCAATTGCCCTCCATGTGTTTGCACCATGGCTTGAGAATATATTAGGTTTTTATGTCCTTCATGTTAGCTTGACATTTAAAAATATTATAATCAATTTGATGTTGCAATTTTCCCAAAAATTCAATCTTCTGTGAGAGAATTCCTCATTCATTTGGGAAATTCTCATTGATTGATCATCTACAATATTTTTATATCAGATAACGATCCACATATTTGGTGTATGATCCAATTATCTCTAACTTGATCTATCTAAGTACTCTATGTATTTGACATACCTCACTATCTTTGTCTATGGTCCGGAGACTATTTTTATCATTTGTGTGCCTACATACCTCACTATCTTGAGCAATTATTTAAACATTTTCTTGGGATTTGCAGTACCTTTTTATTTGTGAGTAAATTTAGAGCCCATTGTTTACACAGCCTTGACAACAACCGGATGATCAAAGCGATCATGCAAGAAGTTCTAAATTTCAAAGCTATGCTAAAATTTTAGTAGTTTTAATCCAAGTTATTGTCCATTGATGCTTTATAGAGACAACTAGTTGATAAAATAAATTTCATAAATCAAATGTCACATGGATATTTGACAAGCTGAATTCATGTGATCATTGCAAACACAAACACATGGATCAAAAGAATTCCAAACTCGGTCTAAATTACAATAAATTAAGTGCAATTAGTGCGTACGGGCTCAATCCATGACAAATTATATTTCACTTTTTTTGTTTTGAATCAAATTGATAATAAAATGAGGTAATAAGTTGGGGAAAATTTTAGAATTATAACAAAGAGAATACAAAATGATACAAATCAATTTTGAATTGAAGAAGAAATCAAAGAAAAGTTAAACAAAGAAAAGAGAAAGAGAAAGTTATAGTGAAAAAATGTGAAATTCTCATAATCTATTATTTTAAATTGAAATCTAGAGTTAAATGGTGAAAGATTCATGAAAATATAATTCAGCTAAAAAAAGGACAAGAAAATGACACAATTAATCATCAAATTAAAGATTTTCATATCAAAGTGTTCTTGGTTTGAATTTGGAATTGAAGCAAAGAATTCTCCAATTCTTCAAACAACATCTTTGTTTCAAATACGCAAATGATATGGAAAAGGGTGTAGAACACTATTGAGATAAAGAGATTGAAGGAAACACATATCCACTAGCTCAAAATAGTTGAGAACTTCAAAGAGAGTCTAATTTCATGAGGAGAGAGCATATAAATAGAGGCATCTCTTGATCACGACAATGCATACTAAGCCATGTGCCCGTTATAGTGTTGAATCATCACCTTTAAATTGTGACCACCAGATCTGCAATAGATGCTCAAGATTTTTCCAGGTCATCCCATGCAAATGAATCATTACAAAATTTTTGGTTCTGAGGTTGATAAGCTTTCTTTTTTTTTATCAAAACATCTAATGCAATAGAATATCTTGAATTAAATATTTAACAACACTGAGCCACCACGAAAAGCGGACCCTATCGTCTAGAATATATAAGAAAACATAGTTAAAGGGTTTCCTTGAGCGAGTTCTTAAAACTATTCAAGTGTCTAGCCTCTAGCGATATCTGCACGATCTCCGAATGGTTGGATCTCCTCTTCAAAACTCTTCACCAAGAGAGAAAGAGAAGAAATGAGAGAATTCCCACAAGGCTTGCATGGGCGCCTTGAGTTGTGGTCGTTCTTCTCCTATTCAAAGACATTTAGTATGTAAATTTTTTGATAAAAACCCTCATAATTATGTCTATATCCACCAACATCCAAAGACCTTGTGTGTGTGAGTATCTCGGTCCATATATCTCACTAGTTAATAACTCTATAGGCCCAATAATCCCTTATTGGTCAACCTTAATTAATTATCCACATCAACATATAGATCAATTAATCAATGATCAATTTAACCTAATCGATCAGTTTAGTTGCCAGCCTATTGGGTGCCAAGCTACACCATATACTCTAGGAGATATGGAGTATGTAAAAACTCCTTGATGGAAACTTTCTTTCATGGGTTACCATGTATGTATAATCCTTCATCCACAAGAATGACTTAGGGTATGGTCAACTGTCAAACACTAATCGATTACTCAAGTTAATTATGATGTGTATAGAAATCATCGGCAACTCCTTCTCTGATATTTCCATTACCTTGGTCAAGAATTTCATTGCAAATCATTCCTTGACTCAATCTCCTCAAATACTAAGGGTGGATGATTCCATCTTAACCACACAATCATCTTCATAGACTTTATGTTGTATCCAATATATGACATGTTAGAGATCCCGTGGCTAGAGATTCCTTAGTCATAATCAAAACACGGTCATCCATCCATAAGATGTCTTTGGTGTCTCAATTCAAATGACTAACGGAACGATTTCGTGCGGACGTTGAATACACATAATCTCGTGTCAAAAAAATTCTAAACTCACCAAATGAAGGATTAAATCACTAATTAAGTAGTATAGTGGTGAATAAGGGTCAAAGCCAAAGAGAAATAAGGGAAGTTTCTTAGATATCTGTGAAATTCAATAAAATTGGACAACGAATTGAACTAAGAAATTATAGATTTTAGTATATTAAGAAAGATAAACTCCAATATGAATTCATGGAATCAAAAATCACTAAATTTGTATTAGAATTTACGGAGAAATCGAGGATTGAAATGGAGATAGAAATTCGATCGTGAAAATTAATAAAAATTGAAATTAAATTTAAAATTAACTTAATCTACGCTTCAAAATTAAAATCTAATGCTAAAGGAAGATAGATTAAGATGAAAACACATAATCTAACGTGAAGTTGCTCTTGAAATGATCCAATTAATTTTCATATTCAAGGATTTTTATTCTACGATTTTCAAAACAAATTTCGGCATTCAAGAGGTGATTTCTTCCAATTCTTGCAACAAATTCTTGATTTCAAACACTCCTCGGAGGCAGAAATGAGTATAGAAGATGTAGAAATAAAATGATTCTCATATTGTGGTGTCTAAACAGTTCCATTTGCTCGAAAATCTAAGAACAAGTTTTTCATCGAAGAACATTTTGATTTTATAGAGAAATTTGGGCGCGACCTTTGGATGTGTCATTTCCTCTTTGATCAATGGCTAAGATTAAACGATGATTCGTGAATTGACGTCTTTAAGTCGCGTTTGTTCGATCGACGATGAAACGTCCAGATTTTTCCGCGTCTTGCGTGAAAAAGAGTCGTTTGATGTTAACGGTTCGATCTTCATCGTGTGATCGAGATGAGTCCAAGTGTCTATCCGGTGCATTTAATCTTGACCACTATAACTCTCGAAATGAGTAGGTGAGATTAAACCGTCTTTAAATCGAATCTTCGCCTATTCAGATGTCATCATGTATTCCCTTGAGTAAGTGAAATCTGATGATCTTGATTTAACTGTGTGATTGGACGCGTCTAGTTGCGCCACATAACCTGCGAATAAAAACAAACACAAATAGTCCCACATAGAATAAATTATAGTGTTTAACGTGTATATAAGGCCTAAGCATATAATGGGTTAGCGTAAAATCCTTAATGGATGCTTAACGCACTAATCACTCACAGGCACACACATGTGCGCACACATGCGTACACTAGAGCACACATGTCACACACATACGCCACGTGGCAACGCTCCGCCATGTCAGCTCATGATTAAAATATATTTATTTCATTTTTATTCTTTTAAAAATCAAAAATAGCTTTAAATTAATTCAGAAAAATTCCATAAAATTCCTAAAAATTAGAAAATTCATAACTTTCAAAATACGATGCAAAATTAATCCAAATTTGTTTTGTTGGATCAGATATTAAATTATAAATTATTATAAAAATTTAAAATATTTAAATAATTATAGAATAAACTTTAATTTCAAAAATATACTCATTCCTCTTCGAAAATAAATTTAGAAAAATACATGAGTGTAAATAAAACTATTTTCTATTATGATTAAATCATAAAAATACCTTTATGCTTTCAAATATAAATGGGAATAAAATTATATTATTAGAATTATGCATAATTAACCCCAAAATGATATATTTTTAGATCATAACCTAAACTTACGTAAAATGATAGATATGCACTTAAAGTATAATAACATGCATACAAATGGAATATTTAATGCCTTAAGTTGCATTAATAAGCATATAAATTCATGTATAAATTGCATGTTATCAAGGATCACATACATAACCATGACATGAATTAACTTCATTGATAGTTAGGTCAAATTACCATTCAAGGATTCGTATGGATCGATTAGTGAACTCTTTCTCCAAAGAGCACCCACTATCGATCTTTAGTGTCTCCACACTGATGGCTACAAGATTATTCATACTCATCATACGAGTCAAATCAGATAATGTTATTTCTTTCTCGATAATTTGATGTCCCTGTCAAATATCCCACAAATAGGAATGTTTAGAACATATGTTTAAATGCTAGTAATCATTATATTATGATCTCATCATAATTCACTTAGTCATTACATATGCTCATAGACTTTATTACAAACATCACACAAGAATGAAAATGAATAAATTTTATTTCAATTAATATAAACGAAATACATTTCTATCAACATAACATCCATAATGAATTTAGATTAATAATCATGAAAATACAAGTATAAATTGCATGTTATCAGCCACTCTCATTTCTCCCTTCAAGTCGACCTAACTTTTGAAGTCTTCGAGCCTTGTCACCAATCCACATATGATTCAAGTAAGTTTCTCGTCCCCAATCCCGTGTGATTCTACAAGTTAAAGAACAAATGCACCTTGACTTTCTAGTTAGCTCCCTAGACTCATCTAGTTTAGTAGTTGATAACATGCATTTATAACTTAAATTCTTATCCTAATTAACTCATATTCATGCCTATTTTATGAGAATATGATGCATGTTATCATAATTTTTAGGAATTTTCTCCATTGGTAGGTCATTTCATTAAAGTTTATATTTATGCATAAATTAGGGGTAATTATATGCTTGATTGATGATGAATCTTCTTGAAAGATTAAATTGATATGAAGTATATACTTTCTCCGATATATCTTGACTTTAGTAAATGATTTTTAAAAGTTAATTCTAAGAAGGAATGTATTGGATGGTTTAAATAGAGAGAGATCTCAATAAAGCATTTTAAGTTATACTTAATTTATCCTATGTTCTTATTTTAATTATATTCTTTCATGGCATAATATTAAAAAGGAAATAATTTGTGAGCCAATGGAGAAAATTTGGATTGAAAAGGAGTTGTATTTTTTAAGTTATGAATTTTTTAAGTTTATATCCTTTTTCTGATTTTTATTTTATTTTTAAATTAATTTTTCCTTATTCAAATCGCGAAAAAGGGGCTGTACTTACCTGAGGAGCTGACGTGGTGAGCGAGACCAGCGCGCAAGCTGACGTGGCGCGCGGGACCACCGCGCGGGTGCGACGCGGCGCTGAGGCCACGTGGCAGAGCCATGGGTGGCCCATGTGAGGCGCAGGTGGCGCACAAGGCGCGGACACGTGGCAAGAGGCCACGCGTGTCCACGCGGGTCCACGCGGACGCCTGTGTGGGGCGCCACGTGGCGGGGGGTTGGCATATGGAGGTTCCATGGGTTAGTGGGCCCTAGTAAGAAGTTTGGGGCGGTAACGCAAATGTGTTACCATGCCCCATAATTTATACTTAACTTTCTTCAAAATTTATTCCTTGTGGGACTATGTCCCACACGTTTCTTACCTTTTGCAGGCGACGTGGATGCACGGCAGGCGTTGGATTTGGGCAGCGAGGATCGCATGGCGTCGATCGCGTGGACTCGAGTCCACGCAATCGAAATCACAGCACATGCGCTAATTCTACCTTAAGTGCCCGTGATCAGAGGCCTCACTGAGTGCCACGTGGCGTCATGACGAGCTACGATGGTCATCAACGGGAATATCGCGCGATCGCAATCAGACGGCCAAGATTAAGCTGACCTCCTTCTCATCGTGGCGACGCATGGACCATGAGATCTCCATCAGAGCTGACGACCGCGATCGATGGCTCACCTGGCGACTCGTGGGGATGGTCTGATCTCCATCAGACGGGCGTTCATTCGCGACGGCTGGAGATCATTAGCTATGATCAACGACTTGCGATTGATCAAACCCACCTGATCTTCATCGGACGGCGGTCAAGACCAGATCACGACGCGATCGTGCCCGATCGCGACACGATCGTGGCCACAATCAAGCGCGATCATGGCTTCCTTTGAGGCGAAATCAAAGCCACGATCACCGCAGCGATCATGACCATCAATTCCACCCCACGACCCCATCAAACGGCCGGAATTTTCGGGCCAAAATTCCTTTTAAAAATGATGTAATCTCCCTTCTTGTTCCTTAACTTTTGATCGATTCGTGAAGTGAATTAAGCAAATTTCCAGGAAGATCTCTAGTTCATCGTGATTCCCCCACGTTTAGACTCAATTGCAAAGCAATTGGAGCGGGATTGATCGCGAATTCCTCCTTGATTTCATCAAATTTTCCCCTTGAATTCCGAACGTCCGCGGGGAAGAATCTGAGCAAATTCGCTTCAATCCATGAGAATTGAAGCCCAATTCTTGCGGCAATCGGGTTAGTAGTGAGATTTGATCGATTATCAAGAGGTAATTTGAGTTTTAATTAGATTTAAAAGTTTAATTTTGAATATTAGTTCTTAGTGTTCTTCATTTTCCCCAATTTTTGTCCAAAAAATTACTTGATTTTGAAAATAGGATATATCTCTGATTATAATTATAAATCACTTGATTTTGGTTTCATTGGATTTCTCTTTTCATCACCTTTCCGTGGATAGCAAATTCATTGAATTCCGAGTTCATTTGACCCTTCAATTTAACGTTTGACCAAGTACTGTTCATCTTTCATCAGAAGTCAAATGTTGACTTTCGGGGTCAATTACATTCAATTTACAAATCATAATTTGATCATTTTAGTTTTTTTTTATTCCTCTGGTTCTTAGCTTTCCATTGACATATAAATTGCAAGATTTGGATTTCATTTGACCAATCAATTTGACAATTTCCTCAGAGGTGTTCATTTCGGGGAATTTCTGATATTTGATTTTCAATAATTCATAGTAAATCCATTTCTTATCCAAAAATCACGAATTATATTCAATAAATTGAATTTTCTCTCTAGTTTCTAAATATATAATTTTCATAATCATCTAACACTTTTTTATTCTCTGATTTTACAGAACACTTACTGTTGGTCAAAGTCAATGCTTTGACTTTGACTTTTGACTTTTCTCTGTCAAATCCGAGATTTCAATTCTTAAAATCTCTTTTTAGTCCTATTTATATCATTTCCACTCCCTAAATCTTATTTTTACTTCTTTAAAATCTCTTTTAACCTAAGTTTGACCAAGTCAACTTTACGATTAAAGTCAACCCTGCTCTCTGTGGATCGACCCGATACTTGCACTTTACTTTGATTTTATATCTTTATCTCTGTGAGTTTATTTTTATAAATTTTGTTTCACCTACATTTTTGTGTCTTAACGACGCATAAAAATGTACCGTTAGTAGTATTCACTAAAGAATCCCCCGTTTACCCTCACTAGTCAGTATGACTCATTTGGAGTCGGACCTAGTATATGCAAGTGTTATCTAGATATCCCTAAGTCCTAAGACACAATAGATGGCAATGATTAATTATCATAATTATAATTAAAAAAATAATTGGTTGTTGATAATTAGAAATAAAGATATTTTGAGAAAATATCCTTTCAAAGTTGACTTTGACCTACTGCGAATGAATTTGACATTTTACATATTGATTTTACATTTGGCTTAACTACCCTTGAATGTTTGATTAGGTAAATGCACACATAAGTACGCCTTAATTGAACTTGAACATGTCTAAACGAGGATCCCAACCTATAAATGATGAATGAATGATGCAATCGATTACCAAAAAATCAACGTGAAATATCACTATCAAATAATCTTGACTCCTTAAAGATGACAAACAATCACCAAAAAATCATGAAAAAAGATCCATAAAACCAAGTCTTAAATCACACTGAGTATTGAAAAGAAATCAATAACAAACATGTTGTAGTAGCCACTATTTGACTTGAAAGTAGTCTAAAAGGAAAAAAAATCTAGAGCACATCAATTATATATTGAATAGGCCTCAACTAGGAAGTAAATTTATCTTTTTAAGGTAAATAGGATTTGAAACAAAATTGAAGATATGCTGAATGTAACTAGTTCAAATAGGAAAAATTAAACCAGACACTGCTAGTCCTAAATCAGATAATCTAGTTTGAAATGTGCCATTTAACTTCCTCAAAACTGATTTAGAAGAATACATATTTGAAAAGAGATTTGTAAATAGATTTATTTATTTTTTAAATTGAACGATAGAAGATAAATATCAAGAAAGATTGAAAAGAAGAATTTCAAAAAGAGATAAAATATTCAAAATTAATTTGGGAATCTCAATGATTGGTTTTAGGAAAGGAGGTAACTAAAATGGAAAAATAAAGGATTGTTAAATGTGTTTAGGAAATGATTATATCAAAACACATTTGAAAGATGAAATAAAACTAGATTAAAAGTGTTTTCAAGAAATAATTAGGAGAGAAAGAGAGAGAGAGATATCTAAAAAATAGATATAGAAATGATTTGGAGATGAAGTGAGCAACTAGAATCTAAAAGAAATCAGATTTTTAATAGACTGAAAAAGAAAACCATATGTCTAAGAAATCTTATTTGAAGAAATTTTATTGAGAGAGAAAATCATAATATTGGGGAAAATCAGATATAAAGAAATTGGATTGAGAGAGAAATTAGAATGAAAAAATTCAAATAGGAAGAAATTTGGTTAAGGGAGAAATTACTATTTTAAGGAAAAATAAAATATAATGAGGTTGCAAAATCAGAAATTAGAAGGATAAAAAATTATAGATTTTAACTTATAGACAAAAGATACTTGAAAAGAAATGAGGATAGAGCAGAAGAATCAAAAATCTGAAATAGACTAAATCAGAAATCATTCTAAATCAAAACATGATTGATCCACCCAAACATAAACCAAGTGAGATCAAGAATCCATAAAGACATTCTAAACCAGAAAAAACACAAACCCCACAAATCAAGATTATTGAAATAAAAGCAAAAACCTGGTTTGAATTAGAGACGCTTGATTGATAGAGATCGTAGAATGCATCACCATTGAGAAAGAGGGTGAGAGCATCGATCTTGATGCTGAAGAGAGAGAGGGCGGGAGTTGCTTGATCTCTTGGGAGTCAGAGTACTTGGAAGATCCAATCACGAGTGAGTTAATGTACTTTTTGACAAGTGAGAGAGAAAACCGTTAGTACTTGATAAAAAAGAATTTGTTACCATTAGACCTAGAAAAGGAAAAAAATTGGGAAAAAAATTAATTAAATATTAAAATTATTCAAACCACAGCCTTTGAGTGCCTTGAAAATGCAAAATGTATAATAAAAGGTTAAATAGTTCAAATTTAAGTGGAAAATGAAAGAGACTTCCACAATGGAAGATTAACAAAATAAAACTTATTCTTCAAAGTGTTTGGGTTTCAATGTAAATGTGAGTCAAATGTTTTAGGCACTAATACGTGCAATCATGAACATGTACCTTATATATTTTGACTAAACTTAAAAATATTTTATAACATCAATAAAACTAAGAGATGAATTATCAAACTCATGTTTAACTAACAAAAGTTTATAAACACTACATGTTTCTAAATAGGAAGCAAGTCTCTACCCCTATCTTTGTTTCCTCTATCATATTCTTTGCATCTTGGTTTGTCTTCTACTAAGACTAGATGGTGAGAAAATCTTCAAGAATCTCAAGAAGCATTGAAGAAGAGGTACAAGAGGAGATCCAGCCATCTAAAGATCACGTGAATATTGCTAGAGGATAGACATGTCAATAGCTTTAAAGAGCTCCTCAAAGGAACCCCCATAATATTGATTTTTAGTATACTTAAATGATCATTTTAAGGTGCTTTATGCTTTCAATCGTTGTTTCCAATGCCTTCTAACATACTAGAATTTAATTAAAATTTCAAGGGCTTAGCTATGAAATTCCCTAATGAGATGGTGAAATTACTAAGAGGGGGTGAATTAGTTTCTTTTTCAATGTTTAGGTTTTTCTTATCCCTTTTTTAAATTCGTTGATTATCACTCAAATGTCTCACATCACTCATAGGCCAGATTTTTTATACTGGACAGGGTATCCAAAGCCCCCGCGCTAGTCCCAAGAGGAGATAGTCCTCCTAGAGTCACTCATCACCTGGTTAATCCCCCAGTAGAAACTACTAGCTGGTTGGGATGATCAGATCAAAGTTCTAACACAATCTTTTGATCTAACTCAATTATGCTCTCGGTTAGTAACCTTACTTCGTCGCCATCATCCGGTACCCCTCTGCTCGTCCCGTCCCCCAGGCCGACTCCCAGAGCTCCATCTGCCGCTCCCTACTCTATTTCGGGTTGGCCTTCCTCTCTAAAGTCACTGAGTCTCAGCACCAATCCATGTATGCACCAAGTAAGTCACTCGTCCCCAAGTCCGAGTAATCTTGCCAGGTGAAGACCAAATATACCTCGAGTTGACTTTCTATTCAACTCCCTAGAGTCGTCCCCACTTGCTATGATTCGCAAGGAATCTCCCCCTTACCCTCGCGGGTAAGTACGACTCACCCATAATCCTCGTAAAGTATGACAATATATCAAAATATCCTAGTTCTTCAATTAAACTTATAAAATAGAAATTTATAAAGAAAATACTAAAACTAACTAAACCAATCACGAAAAACACCAACAAATGATTTAAATACGATTTGATTTTTAAAAATGAACTACGAGTGTCAATGAAAATACATAAGGGGAAATATCATTGATAAAAGAAAACCATAACATGTTTTACCAATAAGTATTAACATAGATGTTCTAAGATGAAGGTGAAATAAAATTAAGCATAGAAACTAGAACTATTAGGAATAATAAGGAAAATGAGGGGGTTTTATGAAGATAGACCCTAATATTGGTTTATGTCATTAATACCTATCTCTAGATTATCTTATTCAAATATTTTAATACCATGTTAAGAAATAGGAAATCTAGATATTATTCTTAGCAGGCGTCTTAACGAATGATGAAATGTGCGGTCATTGAAACACACGATCGTCGATCAAACAATATTTATAATTCTGAACTCATGATGATTTAAAAAGCATAAATCAAGTACAGCGATGAGATCGGGTTGAATCCACAAAGAGCACGGTTGGCTTTTATAGAAGAGTTGACTCGATCAAATTAAGTCTAATTAGATTTTTTAAGAAATGAATATGTTGTATAATCAATAAAAATAGTACTTATATATGAGAGAATATGTTTACAGACTTTTAAACAAATATTTGGGGAAGAAAAGTCAAAGTCAAAGTGTTGACTTTGACCCCTACTTTGACTTTCTATAAAAATCGGAGAAGAAAAAAGGTGAGAGAATATTACAAAAATTATATTTTTAGAAACTAGAGAGAAAGAGGAGAATTGTGATATAAAGATCATGATTTTTACAGCACAATTGGATTTACTATATTTTTCTAACATCAATGGATAGAAAATCAATAAAATTAAGGTTTTGGTCAAAATCCTTAAATTGACTGATTAAATGATATCCAAATTTGAAAAATCACTACACATAAAAGCTTACGATCAGAGGATTTCAAAGACACAGAAGTTGAAAAATTTCACCTTCTATATTTGAAGTAATACCCTCAAAAGTCAACGCCCAAATTCGGATTGATGTTGAATAGTCAAACCTTCATGAAAATTTACGAATTAGATATCCACGGAAATCTAACTGGCTAAGGAATCCAATGAAATTAAATTTTTTAGAATTGGACTTAAGATCAATGAGAAATTATTATTCAGAAATCAGCAAAAATTCATAGTAAATTGGGGGAAAATGAGAATTTTTCGATTCTTAAACTCAAATTACCTATCTAAACTATCTAAATCATGAGGATTATGAAGGTATCACACTACCAACCCGATTGAGGTGAAGATTGAGCCTCAAATTGCTTTGATTGCCGTAAATTTCTCTCATTCCTTCATCGAAGTGATTTCAGCGTTCAAGGGGTGATTACCAAATGTTTTCTCACAATGTTTGTGAATTTCTTGCCTCAATCCATGCGCGATTCAGTCTAGGATGCAAAGGAATCATGAAGAACTCAAGATCTTCCTCCAAAAATGCTCAATTTAACGTTTAATCAAAAGCTCATTTTGTATGAGAGAACATTCATTATAGAAGATTTTCGTGATTTAAATCTGAGTCGTTTGCTTCTTTTTAAGAACTTGGACGGTTCAGATGATGCCACGTCGTGCAGAATAAGTGGGCCACGATCCCCAAGCCAATTTTTTGCATTTTTGACCTTTAAAAATCCTAAAAAATCAAAATAAATTCCATAAAAATATATAAACTTAAGAAATTCAATTTAAAAGGCCTTTTTGACTCAAATTTTCTTCATTGGATCACAAATTTCTTCTTCTTGAATCCATTCTACCTGAAATATAAATTTTAACAAGAAAATATTATGAATTCAAATAATTCTAACTTGACTTAACAAGCTAAATTAAGTCAACCCCCTAAAGCTGACTTTTGATTCATCCCATCATTCTCTTCTTCTAATCTCTTCTTTTAATGATCCACTAAAGTCCTAAAAAATCAACGCAAGGGAAAAAATGGTTAATTTCAAGTTTTTTGACCTTGAAAAATTTCAAACACCAATAAAACACACAATTAACCTTAAATAAAGAAAAAATGTGGACTTAAGTGAAATGGCATGCCAATGAGGAAAATTTCATAAAACTATCATAACATGCATCATAATTACATAAATCAAGCATTAATATAAGTTAATTATGATGAAAATATGGGTTAAATATGCATGTTATCAGACTTATGAGGTTTGCCGTAGTTTGTGTGTGAGGTTAATACATGCCGGATGTTGGCAAATAGTAGGAGTAATGCTATGGCACATCCAAGTTTGAATAGTGAATTAAAGCTTACATCATGTGGCATAACTTGAAGCAATCAAGGAAGATAAGTGCTCTATTAATGATAGATAAGACGATGGGCTCAAAGAAATTCTCAAACCTTGAAGCCTATAAAGCATAGTTTTTGGTTGTCAAAGATGTATGCCAACCATGTAAAAGGGATTGTGATGGAATGATGAGCAGCGAGTGGTGCTTTGACTAGAAGATCAAACAATGATGAAGTAGATGATTAAGAACTTTGCTCATCTGCCATTGAGAGGCATAGTAGAGATTAGGTAAGATTGGCACTACAGCAACCCAACACGCATGGGCAATGGTGACAAGGATGAGGTAGGAGTAGAAGCACTAGGGGTGAAAACATGCATTGTATATTTTACAAATACATGATCCTTTAGTGTTTTCAAAGTGTAAATCACATCATCATTATGCATGTGATTATGGTGTGATAAAATGTTTGTATTCATCATATCATCTCACTCATAAGCTCATTTTTCATAGTTTAGGGCTAATTCAGCACATGAGTGGTGTTTGACCTTTTTCAAGGTCAATCAAGTGTGAATTAACCTCATTTGTGAGAGTTTCATGATAGTAGGCATGAGCAAAGGACAAGAGGGACAAAGACAAGAAGAAGATGAAGTAGATTGAATACAATTTATCATTTTTTTATCTTTTTATATTTTGAATTTTACCTAATAGATCCAAAAGAGGATATGATGAGGATCAAAATGTCAAAAATTTCATGTTAAAATGAGTTTTATATGAAACAATATGAGCAATTGAAATTTAGGGATTTTTATCACTTTTTTCTTTATCTTTGATTTTTTTAATTTTTACCATTTTTTTCTAATTTGTTTGAAATTCAACTTGAAGTATTCTAAGAGATATTTCGCGACATAAAATCAAAAAAGTGTTAACATGGCACATCACAATGACATCACGCAAGGAATGAGATACAACTAAATCCTTGGCCAAGGTAGTGGAAATATCAAAGGAATTCTTGATGATTTTCTCCATGCATCAATACTAAATTAAGTGAAGATTAAGGTTCAACACTTGACCATATCCTAAGTCATTCATGAGTCTCACACGGACAATTGATCATATCCTAAGTTATACATTTATAGTAATCGATGATGGTAAGGTTCCATACATGAGTTTTTATGTGCTCCCTATCTCCTAGAGTACGTGGTGTTTTTTGCCACCCAATAAGATGGAAACTCAACTTGTCAATTGGTTTAAATCAATCCATAACTAATTAATGTATATTTTAATATAGATTATTAATAAAGTTAACCAGTAAGGTGTTATTGGGTTCATAGAATTATTAACTAGTGAGATATATATATATATATATATATATATATATATATATATATATATATATATGGTAACACACATAAGATCTATGGATGGAGATGGATATAGACATAATTATGAGCGTTTTATAAAAAATTTACAAATCAAATGTCTATAAATAAGAGGAGAACGACCAAAACTCAAAGGTGCTCATACAAGCCTTATGAAAATTCTCTCCTTTCTTTTCTTTCCCTCTTGGTGAAGAGTATTGAAGAGAAGGTATAACCATCCATTGATCGTGTGGATACCCATTAGCAGGTAGACACTTAAATAACTTTAAGAACTCTTTCAAGTAAACCATGTAATATGCTTTTTCATATACACTAGATGATAGAATCCTTAGATCTCAATGCCCTAATCATATTTTGATCAAAATTTTGGAAAGCTTATTGACCTCAAATTCTAACATAAATATAAATGTTTTTATGAAAAGTTCACATTCCCAAAGTCTATAAACAAGGGAAAAACAGCCATAACAAGGTGCCCATGTGAGCTTAGTAGAAAACTTTTACCTCTCTTCTCTTGCTCTCATGGCGACGAGGTGTTCTAGAGAAGATCCAATTACCTAGGGACTACAATAATACCCACTAGAGGCCATACGCTTGAACAATTTCAAGAATTCCTTCAGATAATCTTTGTAAGTATGAAACTTATTCTATAATAGATGATATGATCAATTATAATTGATGATATGATGATCTATTCTTGGTGCTCCAACTTTGTTGAATGTTTATTTCAATGTCTTCCACTGCATTCGATGTTTTGATTTGAAAATTTGAAGAGCTTTTTTCGAGCCTCACATCCCAACATGTAGTGAATGCATGGCACAATAAAGGTAAGTATTAGTGTTTAAGAGTGTTATTAAGTGTAATGCGCTTGTCAAAAGCCCTTAATGGGCTTAACTTTTAAAGACGTTGATGATTTATATTATTTTCTATCGAGGACTAAAGTTGTTTCTTTTTTTGTTTGCAGGAACACGTGATCGCACCAAGATGTTCTCATTGGCAACACCAATCGGAGCTATATGATTCTATGGATCATGTCCATAGGATCGGATTGATGCTTTTGCATCCCTTTTGCATGACTAATCAAAGCATGCCACGTGGAGCAAATCTAGATTGCATGATGATGCTTCACATGTTTAATGGTTTAGATTAATTTTTCTGTACCTCTTTATCACAATGAATCACAGTGAAACATGTGGCACCATCCTAGCCCTTCTAATAGTCAATGATCAAAGATTGAACTAGCAGTGTTGATTCATACCTATTTGAACATCACAACAATTCAAAAGTGGACACATGATGTGATTTCAACCCTTTCAAATATTGATCAAATTAAATCAGATGGTTGGTGATTAATCCTCATCACTTAAAGCACATCATATGGCCAAAATGCTCCAAATTAAAATCATGATATCTCCCAATCTTGATGGAGTTTAGCATTGAAATATGGGGTAAATAAAAGAATGGAGATGAAAATCAAGGTATATTTCTTTGTATGCTTCTATCATTGGCTAGCCAGAAGAAAGATGGTGTCGATCATTCATCCATCATGTAACAAACATCATCTTTGGTGAGTCTCATTCATTCCTCATGTTAGATGCAAGCCGCCAAGCCTAAGCAAGATGTACATACTCTCAAACGAATGATTAATAATGGATAATGGAGCATCGTTAGATTGAGTTATTAGTCATAAATCCTTTAGATTATAATGATTTCCTTTTTGATCTAGGACCATAATTCTATATTTCTCAAATCCATAAATCTTAGTTTTCTCTCGTGATCAAGAATTTTCAATCTTTGAGGAGAGATTTGGAAGTGCATCTTGACATTCTATCTTTTGACCTTCACCCATGAAACTTTTAGATGCTTTCCTCAAGCTTCAGATATGAATTGAAATTCATTTGAAAGCTTAAAAGAGAAATTTTCCTTATCTTTCACAAATTTTATAGTTCTCTAATTTCTTACATAAATGGATCCATTTTATGTCAGCGATGAGATGGAGAGAGACTTTGCCACTTTAGTCATAGGGAAAAGAGAGATACTGTTGTATTGTGGGCTACTTGTGGGGAAATTTGAGTTGTGACAGAGAAAGATACATGTTGTTGTCATATGAGACATTTGTGGTACTCATGAAGTGATACGGGAGGAGATGAGTGTATCTTTTTGCTTGCTAAGAAAAAGAGATTTCATTGATGAGCATCAACTTAGGCTATCTCATAGGCCAATCATTAAGTATCATCAATGTCAATTAGCCATCATCATGAACCTCCCCACCATTCATCTTGAACATCATCTTCATCACAGCCATCATCAAGATCATCACAATCATCATTAAGATAATCATTCTTCATCATCATGGTCATCAACATTGTCTCTGTCATCATTAATGGTAAGCATCATCTATCTTCAACCTCTGTCATGATTTTTATTTGAGCATCTTTGTATGTGAATTGTAATATATTATTAGGTTGCTTTAAAATTATAATGTTTAAGCTTAAGAAAATTGTTGTAGACAATGGGATTTTACTTCAGTTTCCACCAATCTATAACATTAGTAACATTAAAAAAATAATTCATTAAACTAGTAATTGATGAGGCATCTTGATGCGGATCAATCTAGCTCCATCAACAAGTATCAAACAGAAATTTAGTAATAATGAAAATCCACATCGTCAATTTTCTGTTGATCAATATCAATGAAATGTGATTGGTGCAAATTTATGTGATGCAGACCAAAATCATGACATGGATGTATGACATGTGGTTCAAAACTATTGAAGAACCCTAGGTAACTCCGCCGGTTACAGACTACCCTGAATTCTACTAATTATAAATGCGCCCGTAAAAAATCTAGTTCTTTATGTAACTTAGCTTGGTTTTTTTCACTTATTTTATGGTTGAATTCTTAGTTATTTGAACTCTCTCATTTTAGAGAGAGAAAGAGAGAATTATCTGACTCTTCAAGCACTTGAGAAAGAGGGATGCTTCCGAGAGAGACATCAACTTCAGTTCTTTTGATAACACTGTAATAAACTCCATTTTTAAGGAAAGCCAGAGAAAGAGAGAAGTCATCATAAATCCTTTATTAGAGAGGAAGGGGGAAAGGGAGAAAGAGCAAGGGAGCTCATTCACTGCTCTCTCTCTCTCTCTCTCTCTCTCTCTCTCTCTCTATATATCTCGTACAATGCATGCATATTTCTCACAACTTCCCTTTCTTCTCAATGATTTCGGAAGTTGATCGCCTTTTAGATGCCTTCCACAAGTTTCAGCTGGGGATTGAAACCCGTTTTAGGGGTTGTGTGTTTGTGGGGACGGAGAGAGAGAGATGGTGGTGTCCTGTGAGCCATTCATGGGACGACTCAGGCGGTGAGAGGGAAAGATAGGTAACAATGTCCTAGGGTTCATTGATGATCATTCATTGAGAGAGAGAGAGAGGAGGAGGAAGGCGCACATGAACAAGGACAAGACTCGCAGGGCTTTCTCGTTTAAAAATCACTAAATTTCCCAGATTCGTGGCTCACTATCCCATGCATTATTTCATCAATTTCAATCGATTTCAAATGAATGACCATTTTAATCAGTTGACTTTTCCATAGCAAAAGTCCCCTTCTGGTGCCGATATTCCCACCCCCCACCCCCACCTCTCCCTCTCTCTCTCTCTCTCTCTCACCTCTCTCTCTCTCCTCTCTCTGACTGAGTTTTACTAGGGCAATAATCGCTGGTTTTCACCCGAGCAAGCCGTGATTTCTTCAGAATGGGTCGACGGGAATCCGTAAGAGCGCTCTGGGCCCGTTTACGGAATAAAAACGGAGCCTTCTCGACCACGAAGCCGTCTTCTCTCTCTAATCTCTCTCTAGCCTCCGAGACCATGGAATCCCTATAAACTATTCCGGATAATCTCCCCGGACAAGAACAGGACGCCTCTTTGATCCCCGAAACAACGCGGCAATTCCTTCTACGGACTCATCCCCGATGAAGCCGTGCGAAAGCCGTTATCTTTTCCCTTGAAGTTTCTTCTTTCCCGAGAACAAAATCGATGATTTGGGGAAACATTTTCGGTTAAGGTGTCATGGCTTCCTCGGAGATTAGCCATGATTTCGTCCCGGGAAGGAAACTCGTCGTCTACGCGGCAGAAAATGGCCACAGCTTTGAGTTCGACTGCGACGGATCCACCACCGTCGAGATGGTCCAAAGAACGATCGAGAAACTCTGCGATCTCCATCCCAACGATCAGTTCCTCCTCTGCCACGACAGAAAACTCGAGCCCCACAGAAATCTCTCTTTCTACCGTCTTCCCCAGGAGAATCGCGAGGTCTTCCTCTATAATAAGCCTCGCCTCCATCCGGACGCGCCCCCACCGCCGCCGGAAAAGATAGAGTTAGCGGAGGCAGCGGAGCCCTCGCCGCCGTCCGCCGCTAGAGACCCGCATCCTCTGGATGAAGCTCCCGACCCAGCTCTCAAAGCCCTTCCTTCTTATGAAAGGGAATTCAGGTTTCACTTCCAGAGAGGACAG
This sequence comes from Lemna minuta, assembly GCA_024174645.1. Lineage (NCBI taxonomy): Eukaryota > Viridiplantae > Streptophyta > Magnoliopsida > Alismatales > Araceae > Lemna > Lemna minuta. The sequence goes on along the minus strand of CM044114.1, from coordinate 12,663,224 downwards.
ATTATCTTCTCTAGAACGCAGAACAAGTTCGAGGTTTGCAGGAGGCTGTTGATGGAGCAGTGCATTCAGCAGAGAGCTCTGGAGACGGCGAGAGGGAGCATGGATCAGGGGTATCGAGTTGTTCAGAACCAGTTTTCGGAGTTCGTGAAGATTTATTCTCTGCAGCATCGTCACCATTCAGAGCTTTTGCATGGGTTTGCGGGGAATATAGAGAGATTGAGGAATTGCAGGCTGCATCCGGCGTTGCAGACGGAAACCAGAAAGTGTTTGCTGGATTTTGTGAAGGAGGAGCATCTAAGGAAGGCGGCGGAGAATTGCGCCAACTCTCATAGGCAGTTTGAGGTGAAGGTCTCGCAATTTAAGTCTTCTTTTGGAGAGCTGAAGAGAAGGGTGGAGGATTTGGGGCTTGATAGGGCTTAGCGCGTCGCTCAAGGATCTGGAGATCGCCATTAAAGATCATCACAAGTATCTGGCCGAGCAGAAGAGCATAATGCAGTCTCTCAGGTCCGTTTATTGATCTTAACTCTCTCGTTTTCTCTCAACTCCGCTTTTTCTGTCGTTCTCACTCTCTCTCTCTCCCTCCCTCCATCTCTCTCTCTCACATAACTCTCTCTCTAAATTTGTTTCATAGGTCTCTCTCTATCTAATTCTGTCTCTTAACTCTCTCTCAATCTAATTCTCATCTTAACTCTTCATCTGTTCGTTTGTTTTCACCGACCTGTTTGCCTCTCATGTCTCTTTTCAACATCTCCAATAAACTATCTCCCAGTCTCATCAACTTCCATTCATCCGCAGCAAGGATGTGAACACAGTGAAGAAACTCGTGGACGACTGTGTGAGCTGCCAGTTGTCCTCTTCTCTTCGCCCGCATGATGCTGTCTCTGCCCTTGGTCCCATGTACGACGTCCATGAGTCAAACAACCTCCCCAAGATGTGCGCCTGCGATGCCGCAGTCAATGACCTGGTCAAACATCTGCCTGGCCAAGAAGAACGAGATGAACCTCTTCGTGCACGCCTTCATGCAGAAGGTGGTCCATGTCCAGTCCATCATCCGGGATGTCCGCCTCCAGTTCCCCGCCTTCACCGAAGCCATGGATCGCCAGGCTGATGTCTTTGCTGATCTCTCAATCCTACGAGGTATCGCCCCCGCCTACCGTGCTTGCCTCGCAGAAGTTATACGCCGAAAGTCAACCATGAAAGCTCTACGTGGGCAAAGCTGGTGAGTATGCTGAGAGACTTGCTCAAGAGAGAGAGAATGAAATCAGCCATCGCAGTGATTTCCTGCGGGATCCACATCAGATTTATTCCCCGCGATGTCCTTGCTGCCATGGGCCTCTTTGACTCCCCCAAGCCTTGCGAAGTCAATGTGGCTCCATTTGATGAGGGGCTTCTGGACATTGACTTTCCCTGACTTGGATGGCTATGCGCCGGATCCGTTGACAAGGTCATTGATCTCGGATGAGAGGTCGGAGGAAGATTCGTCAGTTTGTGTCTCAGGCACTAGCAGGCTGGAGGTTGAAAATGCTCGACTTAGGGCTGACCTAGCATCTGCGGTTGCAAGGATTTGCTCTTTGAGCTTAATGGAGGTTGGAGATGGTGGTGGACTAGATGAGGGAAAAGTCAATGGGGTGCTGAAGGAGGCAGCGGAAAAGACTGAGAAGGCTTTATTATACAAAGATGAGTACGTTGACCATATCCGATCAGCTCTGAAAGTCAAAGAAATGCAGTGCTCCGAGTACGAGAAGAGGATTCGGGAACTGGAGCAGAGACTGTCTGACCAATATCTGAGGTCTCAGAGCAATGATGTGGCATCCGGTGGGGAGTCCAAGGGTGACTTTGACTGCAAGTCTGGGGTTTCTGGAGAGGGTGAAGTCAATATGCCAGAGGGGACTTCAGTCATGGAAGAGGCTGAATCTAAGGTCAAACAGACCAGAGAGGGTGTTGACGAGAGCATGGTTGACTTTTCTGACCATGGAAAGAAGATGGGGATCGTTGAACCACTCGACAACTCGATGTCTGGCGGAGCCCTAGATGGTCCCACGAGGGTATTGACCTGTGGTTCAAGATCAACATCAGAGCTGCAGTGCTTGTTAGCTGAAAAGTCAACCCGCTGTGAGGACATGGAGTCTCGACTCAAGGCAACTGTAGAACAGATTCTCTCTCTTCAACAGGAACTGGAAGTCAGCCGGAAGCTCCTGGAAGAGTCACAGGTCAGCTGGTTTTCTTCATTTCTCTCTCAATCAACCATGAGTTGATTAATTTGTGCTTTGACCTTTGGTGATAAATGTTTGAAACAGATGAATTGTGCCCATCTGGAGAACTGCTTGCATGAGGCAAGGCAGGAAGCGCAGACTAATCTATGTGCTGCTGATCGGAGGGCATCAGAATATAGTGCGCTGCGGTCATCTGCAGTAAAGCTTCGTGGACTTTTTGAGCGTCTCCGCAACTGTGTTACTGCTTCAGGAGGCATTTCTGGCTTTGTTGACTCTCTCAGATCCCTGTCTGTCTCTCTGGCCAGGTATTCTTATATATTTGTTAACTTTCTATTCCCCCAATGATTTGGTTTTGCCTGCCGTTCGTGAGAGAATGTCTTGATTTCTGTCACTATTCCATTTTTTCTAGTTATCAAGTCATGATATTTGTTTTTGGTTGCTGCTTCAAAGAGAGAGAGAGTGGAGGCTCTGAGTCATTTATCTCCATCTTGGTCTCAACACCTTCGATTAAGAGAAAGTATCAACAAGAAAGTCTCATCTTGGTCACAAAGTCTTAGGATTTGATTTTGCCTTCCAATTTTTCGAGAGACTCTCGATAACGGGGCATCTCTCCCCCTTCCAGGTTAGAGTCTGAAGATTCAATTATTACTTCCGTTTCCAGGTTAAAAAGTTATGAGGCATCTATGCTCCTATTTGCTTAAAAAGTCCTTGCATTTGATTTCTACTGCTGCGTTAGAGAGAGAGAGAGAGAGAGAGAGAGAATTCTCGCCTATGAGGCATTTCCATCTCTAGTTGACTAAAAAGTCTCAAAATTCCATAATTGGGTGTTTAGAGAGAGAGAGAGAAAGAGTCTCAATTCTTAGGCATTTTCATCCCTACTTCGATATTTATAGCTGTTTTTGGAGAGAAAATCTCAATTCTCTGGCAATCTCTTTCGTTAGTTTCAAAGTCACACGACTCAATTTTGGCTTGTTGTAGGGAGAAAATCTAAGTCTCGAAATATTTCCTCCTTCCTTGGCGATGAAGTACCAGGATTTTTCCCGCTGTTTTGGCGAGAGAAATCCCCAATTCCAAGGCATTTGAATTCTGGGTTAACATTTCAACCATGTTTCTCCTCTTTAGCTCCCCCAGTGAAGACGAAGACGAGAGTCTCATGGAGTTCAGAGCCTGCATCCGCATTCTTGCCGAAAAAGTCAACTTCCTCTCTCGTCAACGCACCGAGCTCGTTGACCGTTGCTCGACGTTAGAGTCGACCAACAATAAACTCTCACAGGAAGTCGCCGACAAGAAGGAGCTGGTCAAGAACCTCTATTCCAAGCTCCAGCTCGAGAAGCAGGTCAACTATCCTTCCCCTCAGTTTTCTCTCTTTTTCCCATTTTGGGGTAACTCAAAGTCAATCTGTTGGCGTCAGGCAAGCAAAGAGAAGATCTCGTTCGGGCGCTTAGAAGTTCACGAGCTGGCGGCGTTCGTCCTGAATGCCGCCGGGCACTACGTGGCAATCAATCGCAGCCACACAAATTATTATCTCTCTACCGAATCCGTTTCTCTGTTCGTTGACCATCTACCGGCGAGGCCGACTTACGTCACCGGTCAGATCGTTCACATCGAACGGCAGATGGTGAAGATGGCTGGCAGCGTTGACCAGGCTGACGTCATTAATTCCGATGGCGGCGGCTCCAGTCGTTTAGGCTCAGCTCCGCCTAATCCGTACGGACTACCCCCGGGATGTGAATATTTCATCGTGACGGTGGCGATGCTGCCTGATTCCGTCCGGCCTCACACTTCCTGATCTTGATAGCCGGAGACGTGAAGGAAGAAGAGGAAGAACTGACCCTTTCTCCATCTAGAATATCTCCTCTCGACATATATCTATGTATGGCCTGTCTCTCTCGCTCTATCTTTGAATCTCGCTCCATGTTTGTACAGTTGAGGAACGATACCAATTTGTACAGCTGATGTTGCGCCGTTCCTTCGTGTAAGTATGCCGAATTCCCCTGATGCCATTGAATATGAAAAATGTTACTGTTCCTCTCTCTCTCTCTCTCAATCGCAATGGTTAGCAGTTCAATAATGCTACAGTTCTATCTCTCTCTCTCTCTCTATCTATCTCTCTCTCTTCATTTATACTAAGGAAATGGCTTATTCTTCATCACCCACTAACCCCCCCAGGCCATTCACTGCCCAGAACAGGGCGTTGACCTCATCAACTTTTTCTAGGAAAATAGTTAACCTCTTTCCCTCATTGTTTTGTAATTGGAAATAAAACCACCAGCTCAGCAAAAATGGGCATAAAGAGATATCATTATTTGTCTGGACATGAGAATTTGAATCGTATCGACGACTCCACCAGTTGCGACTTGTCACGCTTATGGCGGGAGCCAAGTTTCCAACTGACAGGAGAGAAGATTCGAGAGAGATGCCAGGAGACAGATGGGAAGCTCAGACGGCAGCCTGATGGAGACCTTCTCCCCGATCTCTCCACCGCGCATCTTCTGGAACTCCAGAAAGAGATCCGGTACCCCTTCGTCTATTTCCCTGGCTCATTGAATTACTTGGACCGTTTTCTGGCTCCTCTGAATTCCTTGATTCTGTTTCTGATAGTCAATGAACGGAGTTCGGAGAAGGCATCGGAGGATGACAGCAATCATACGAAGGAATCGTCGTCATCCATGATCACGGATGAAATGGCTGCGGAGAATCCGATTCCGTTGCTCTCCGATCGCCGGCGAGCACTCTTCGAGCCATTAGCGCCGGCAGCCGGGGGGCGGATCTCGAACGAAGATCTCCTTCCGCCCCCCGATTTCGACGCCATGAATTACCCGAAAGGCTGGGTGGTGGGTAAGAAGAGGAAGCTCGTAAATGTTGATGTTGTTGAGAGCATGAGGAGAATTGCTGTCCAGGAGATGAACAGGAAGGTGAGGAATCTCTCTCGGTGTCTGACTCTGTCTCTGCCTCTGTTTATCTCTTCTGTAACATGCACGTTCTCCCTCAGGACCGCGAGATCGACGGTTTGAATGAGCAGCTGGAAGAGGATTCAAGATGCTTGGAGCATATCCAGATCCAGCTGCTGGAGGAGCGGAGCAAGAGAAAGGATCTAGAGAGGGAAAACGCCATGCTCCATGATCAGATCTCAATGCTCATGAGCATGCTCCAAGATTCAGAGACAGCAGAGCAGGAAGATGCCGATCCTCCTGAGCATCCAGCTGCCTAAAATTATGTTTTCGCAGGAGTGGGATTGCTGATGATCATGGTAAGATCTCCGTGATCACCATGCGTGGATGTTTCCTTCAATCAAAGTCTATGCATCCTGGGTGTGTTGACTTTGACGATACAGAAAAAGCATTTGATTATGTAAACTATTATTTATTTGTATGAAAATTGTGTATTTGCCTTTATGGGGCATAATTGAATATACAGTTGCCATTAATGGATAAATCAAAATGTTGACAAATCTAATAAATGGATGTACAATGTCCCGCGTGGGTTGACTCTCAAAATGGAAATAAGTCAACGATTGGATTTTGAAAATAAGTTACCCAGGATGGTTAATTTGAGCCGTTCATCCCTGAAGGATCAAGCCTATTAAGCACGTTGCTGGACATGTAGGGGCACATAGATCCTCTCACCTGATGGTCAACGCCAACGGAAATGAGAAGAACGTTTGTAATTTTAGAAATGGTAAAAGACCCAATCTGCAATCATGCTGGTCAGATAATGATGATGATTTTTTTTTAAATAATGATGATGATGATGATGACTGCAAAGATCTACAATCAGAACGAGTTGAACCGAAGGTAAGAAAAAGTCTACAACCATGATGATCAGATGATGACAACGATGATGAGAACAACGATGAACATCAAAATCATCATCCACAACAAGATTCAAACAAAATATCGAGATTACCTGCAACAGGCATGAGGGTATCTTGATGAGCCCTTGAAGCAAAAGATCAACCTTTTGCAGGTCAGAGAGAGGGACAGGCGTTATCACATAGAGTAGGTCTTTTGAAAGGTCAATGCCTCGAACAATGCCTGCAATTCATAAGAAAAAGTTTAAAATGTAATTGCTGGAAGAAAATAACCATTGATCTGACTTCGTCGACGGTGCAAAAATCAGCTAATGAACAGATAATTCACTGAAAAGCAGGTCAAAAATTTCAACTTTTCCAAAAAAAGGAACTTCATTGGGATATCACATAGACCACATCTATTTAAAGGTCCATGCCACTATCTATCTCTGAAATTTACAAAAACTCTAGTTTTCTTATATAATCTCAAAAAGCAGCCTCGCCCAAGCGATCAATTTTAGAGAAAACATCCATCTAATTAGCACATTGTTGACTTCTTGGCAAAGCTAACTCTAACACAGCCTTAGCGCAAGAACAATATAGAATATTACTTCAATTCACAAGCCTTGCTGTACAAGAAGAGTTAGTGTCTGAAATCTACACAACTAGCCTCTTCAACCATTGAATCCACCAAGGGGTTGTACTTGAATTCACAAGCACTGGAGCACTCTCAAACAGGAAGAACACTCAAGAGGGAGAAAGCAAAGCTCAAAAAAAGGAATAACTTCAATTGGTTACAATGGGTTGTCCTCAAAGGTTACAACAGGGGCCTTATATAAGGTTCAAAAAGTGAAAGGTTGTCCAAAAGACAAAACCCTAGAAAAAATACTAACTCTAACATCATACATGTGTCAAGGGAATAGACTTTCATAATTTAGATTAATAAAGCTGCCCAAATGCCAACTTGTGTACAAACAGCTGTTGACCACCACTTTCAATTCAGAGGATATCAACAGGAACATGCATCAAATATAGAATTCATATCCTTTAAAATCAGAAACTTACCGAGTCCAACACACCAGGGCAAATCATTCTCCAAATCAGTAGCTTCTTGACGACTGATGGCCAACCCAACTAACATTGCATTAAGACTATGGAAAATCTCGCTGCTTTGGAACCTAATGCAATAAAAAAATGAGCTGCCCACCCAAATATTTACCTCAGACAAAATCCAAGCTTACATAGCAATGCAAGTGACGGATCTTAATTTGCGAAATAGAAACTTGATAAGGGGGAATGGAAGCCAAGGCATGGGCAAGATCTTTTCTTGTTGAAATCTCGAAGCTTTCTGGAATGCATTCCCGGAAGTAGGCGGTGATTCGATCGTCTCGGAGAGAAAGAGCTTGCTTCTGAATCAGTACCCTGTAATAGTTTTAATGACTGTCAAAAGAATTCCAAAATTTTATATTATGATTATTGTCAAACATTTAAGCCCTCAGACAACGCCCCAAGCTTGAGCTGAGAGGAAGGTTGAGAGGGAAGGACAGAGCTGGCATCGCTTTAGGACTTGCACAAAAGAAAGTTATTTCTATTAAGTGAATCCACAATTACAAATTAAGAGTGGAGTTTGGGCCTTTTACCAAAAAGCCCCTCTTAATGATCATATTTAATACCGTTAAAATACAGCCAGAGGGAAAAACAAAATAACAAAATTAGAGGGAAAATGGCAATTATAGCCTGTTTTAACACACCCCCTTCAGCTGAGGAATGTATATTTCTTATTCCCAACATGTCAATTGGACTGGTAAGCCGTTGGTCAGAATATACGCCAGCTGATATCCAGAGCTGATTTCGGGTATGTACACCATCTTACTGTCCAGTTGTTCCTTGACAAAAATGTCGATTGATGCACATATGTTTAATCTTTGTCATGACTTAGTAGGGTCATGAGCGATACTGGTAGCAGACATTGTCTCAGAGTAACTGGAAGGGCTTCTCATTGGGAATTTAAAGATTGTCGAGGATGTTGCCGACCCGTATAATTTCAGTGACGCCACCAGTCAAAGGCTCTAAACTCTGCCTCGGCACTTAACCTGGACACTTTACTCTGCTTCTTACTCTTCCAGTTAATTAAGTTCCCACCAAGAAATGTACACAGCCCACTGGTGGACCTGTGACCAGTTAGAAAACCTGAGAAATCAGAATCTGTGTATATTTTTACGAAGAGTCACCCATTTGTTTAAATGTTAGGCCCAGACCCATAGTACGCTTGAGGTATCTTAGTACTTTATGAGCTGCCTGGAAGTGTGAGGCCTTTGTGTTGTACATAAATTGGCTTTAGTACGTGGAATGAGTATGCAATATCAGAGCAAGTATGAATAAGATAATTAAGTTTACCAACTAAACATTGATAAGAAGTTAGATTAATGCTAGGTTCATCATCATACATTGTCAATTTGTGATTAGCTTCAATAAGAGTTGAGCAAGGTTTGCAATTTAGGTGACCTGTTTCATTTATTAAGTCATAAATGTACTTCTCTTGAGAGATTAAGATCCCATTAGTTGAGTAGGGTATCTCAATGCCTAAGAAATATTTTAGAGGTCCTAATGTTAAATTTCAATCTCTTTTGCCAGTAATCTTCATAATCTTGAGGCTTCTTCTTGATTAATTCCAGTGATGATTAGGTCATCTACATAACTAGGATAGTAACTCCCCCTGAAGTAAGATGTCGGTAGAACAAGGGATGATCGCCACTGGCCTGTTTGTATCCCAATTTTCTCAGAGCTTATGTAAACCTCCCAAACCATGCTCTAGGGGATGGTTTAAGTCCATACAGTGCCTTTTTCAATTTACATACCTTACCCTAATTTAAACTATTATTATATCCTAGTGGAATTTGTCTATACATTTCTTCATCTATCTATAAATAATGACAGTTATTTATTATAACCGTCATTATGTCCTAGTGGAAGGCATTTTTAATGTCATACTATGGAGTTGCCAATTTAAATCGACAGCTAATGCTATTAATAGCCTAGTAGTACTCACCTTGGCCACTGGAGCAATTGTTTCCGAATAATCTATTCCATACATTTGAGCTTATCCTTTTGCTACTAGTCATGCCTTGAATCTTTCAATGCTTCCATCAGGATTATATTAAACAATGAACAGCCATCGATATTCTACCGCTTTCTTGCCGGGTGGGAAAATTGATAATGCCCAAGTCTGATTGTTTTTCTAATGCTTGCATTTCTTTGTCCATGCTGCCCTCCCATAAGACTGTAGAAGTGTTTCTTCTACTGTTCTTGATATCTCATTGTAAGGAGGGTGCTTGAGAAGAGGACCATCCTCATGAAAGGTGGCATCAGTACAGGTAACACATCACCATATATTAGGGAAGTAAACATGAAATCAGTTCTCAATGCAAGAATAACCAACAAAAACTCCTTTTTCCGCTTGAAGAGCAAGCTAAGAGAGAGATGGAGAATGGTCTTGAATGAAAGCCATACACCTAAAGAAGCAAGGTGATAAAGAAATAGGGTAGCATCATGAAAGAGGCAATAAAGAAGGATCCCATTAGCCAAAAGAGAGGAGGGAAGATGATTATGAAGATAAGTAGCCATCATGATAGCATCGAACCATAGATAGTGAGGGACATGTATTTCATAAAGTGGGGTACAAGTAATGTCAAGCTGGCTGCAGCGTTTCTTTCCGCGACACAATTTTGTGGTAAAATATAAGGGCATATAATTTGGTAGATAATAACCTCGAGAAGTACAAAACGTTGTAAAACTGCATGGGTAAATTCAAGGGCATTGTCTGTCCGAAAGATTTTGGGTGTGGTTAAATGTTGGTAACAATCTCTCGAACAAACTGGCGAACAATGTCAATAACTTGAGTACAATCTTTGATGAGATACACCTAGCTGACTTGAGTGTAATCACCAACGAACACAATACAGTAAAGATCACATTGAGGAGATGGAGCACGAGAGGACCTCCAAATATCACAATGTACTAAGTCAAACGCACAACATAATGGAATGAAATCTTAGGCATGACAAGTGGAGCAGTAATGTTTGCCGATACAACACAAATTGCACACAAATTCAAATAAAGAAGACCATGGTAAATACTGTCGTAATTTATAGAAAAACATAGATAAATGTGATGTTACAAAAGAGAAGTAGAAGTAGAAGTATCAAAAAAGTAAAGAAGTCCTGTAGAAAGAATGTCCAACACGAGCTCGTAGATGCCAGGACTTATTTTCACACCCCAAACCAATACTTTTGACCAGTGCACCCCACCCTGTACGAAATTACTTTGTAACCTACGCTTGCGCTCGGCGGTGGTTTGCTTTCTTCGGTAAGCTGGCTTCTCAGACCACCATGGAGATCTGGCCCTTAGTTAGCCTTCAAGAAGCACTGGTTCTAGGTTGCTTATCCTTTAACTAAGGGCCTCATTTTAGGATCTATAAGCTTCAGTGGTGTGAAGCGGCAGATCCAAAATACAGTACCGGAAATAAAGTTCTGGAAATCCTACTTAGAAAATCCAGTTCTTAAAATACGATTCTTTATATCAAAAACTTATATTAATTATCATAGTTGATGTCTGAACCATGTTATTATGGTTATTTTTGCTCGACTTTTTTTATTATTGAGCTCATTTCAATTGGTGTTAGAACTGAAGAAGTTCTGAAGTCTCGTCAACTTACCCTTGTCCAGCTAATCCAGCACGAAACTCCTCTTTGTTGCTGGTAATACAGAGTGGAGGCCGAACTAAAAGACTCCAGGAATATAGGTGGCATTAGCGCCTACTAACAGCACAAGAAGGCAGACATCAAGTCATGAGTGACTCCTAGGGTAACCTGAAAAGGATGACACCCAGGTCCTATATGGATTATGGTAACTTCCATCAGGTTACTATCATGAGTCTTGACTCAATTATGGCTTGTGACTGAAGGAAGTAGGGCTACTATTGAACTGAACAGCCCCTCCCATCAAGTGAGCAATGCAAGCCTACTGATTGATAGCTTATCTTATAGGCATAGCGGATGGTCCATTAGTGGATCTTATATTCTAGTCGCGGGTGTAAAGAGTGTACCACCTTTGATTTGAATCGTGTTGTAGTCAGTCCTAAAAGGTCCTTCCACCTTACTTAAGAATGTAAACCAGCAAAATCAGTCAGAATGAAACTGCTTCTTCAACTTGACACGCATAGAACGGGAAGGGCAGGGCCATCCGGTATGGAGCCATCGTCGTTTCGATTGGTGTCGCCCTATACTTGTATCCACCCTCATCATTCATGGGTGCAGCTAACTCCCCATGAGGTAACTGTAGATAATGAAGAGAATTCTGACTTTGGAAACAGATAGGGCAAATGGGGCCTTGGAGACAAATGAGAAATGAGCAGATTTTATTGAACCCTAATAATTCAGAAAATGGGGGAAGACAGCACACTATATCGGGTTGGGGAGGCCTTGCTTTATAGGCAAAGGCCTGCCCAAGATAGCCGTTGGGGGCAACGGTCATATAACCGTTGCCCCAACGGCTAACTCAGGGGCAACGGCTAAAAGAAAGGGATTGGGCCATTTATAATGCATGGCCCAATTGTACATGTGGAATAGAGTAGATGAGGAGAAAGACTAGAAATATTAGTTTAACAGTTACTGTATGAGTTTCCAAGGTAAAAGAGCACCTGACCTAAGTCCTAGAAGATACTAGGGAAGCTGGAGACATACAAGACATCATATAATTCTTTACACCACTCTTCAGAATAATGAGTGGTCTTGCCACTGTCGGTGCATGGAAGGAATGTGGTATTGCCCTTGGCAGAGCCTTTACCCTTCTCAGAAAGCTAGGATCTAAATGGTCTAAATGCTGCGAGGGCACAAGCCTCTAGTGAAACAAAGAAGGTAGAGGAAGCTGGAATACTTGACAATACACTAGCATTAACACAAGATGTGATTGAAGGTGCTTGGCCACCAAGTAAGACTTGACCACACATTTGAGAAGCAATAGATGGACAAAGTTGACTAAGGTAAACGCCAAGAAAGAACTCCTAATAATGGCACTCAAGAGCATTCATATCAGTGGTGGAAAATTGATAGAGAAACAACTCTTAGATAATACCATGGAGCTTATCAAAATGCTCATGTATAGTCTGATCACCTTGCTTGCACGCAAAAAGTGATTCATATGGTTCTGAGCTGTGATTAATCTTTGTCTAGTTGGCATACATAGTCTCAATCATTTGCCAAGGTTCAATTGTAAGCTTGATCCAACCAATAGGTTGTGCGATAAAAGGAAATTACTATGAGGCATCCAAGTCAATATTGCCAGGTCAAGGTGCAACCAAATTAAGTAGGAGACATCACATATGGCAAGGGTGACATCAAATGATGTAGCAAATTATGGACTTGAACAAAATCCTAAAAACCAAACACCCACAAACTATAATTGAGGTCATCGAAAAATATAAGCTGATCAAGTCAAAGAAGCTATGATATATTATGAGCTAGTGTCACAGATCAACCGGCAAAGGGGGTAGAATCACCAGACGAGCAGGCATTGGTGGAGACACAGTAGGGCCTTTGAGGGAGAACCAAGAAAGATTCAATAGGACTATCACCCCAAAATGCTTGTTTCAGAGAACACGAAGGTCAAATATCACAACATATATTACAGCCAGTCAATTTGACTCCTCTTGAGCCTAAATCGGAAATAAATTGACGAAGATACGCCCAAGATATATTCGTAAGAATTTTGGTGGGCTTAATGGGCCACCAGCACGCCTAATATGAAATCTGAACTGCGATGAGATGAGCGATGATGTCAACGATGATGTCAATGGTGATGTCAACAATCACGTCACCACCTAGTGTGTTGTGTCCTAAAAACATGCACTCCAAGGTTGAAAGCCACTGTGATCCATTGATATGATGGCGGCACAAATCCCAAGACAATTTTCCACAAAAAGGACCAAAAATTCACCCAAATCGAGAAACACTAGATAGAGGCCTAAACATGTCTGATCGACACAAAATAGTAGACATTGGAAAGCTCTCAAAATAAGGAATCTAATGTCAGTGAAAGAATAGCATTAAGAGGAAGAAAAAAAATTGAACCCGGGGAGAAACCTAGCTTTAACATCATGTGGAGAGAGAACACCCTAATAGATAAACAGAAAGAATCAAGTACATGTGTTTAATATTGAAGAGAGAAAATAGAGAATGAAAATAAATCTCATGTGTTTAACAACTCATGACTATAAAAGGCTTATTGAGCTCTACTATAATATCTTAGAATTGTACTTATTCACTGTATCCCATATTTCCTTTACTGATTCATATTCCATGAATCTCTTTGAGAGTTGAAGTCATGGAGTCTGAAATCTATTTATATATTACGTCATCCTCTATAATCCATTTTCTTTAAAGGGAATCTATAGGTGTAGGTGCATTCTTAGAGAGGTGATCAACTAGACTCCAAGCTTGGAGCATGAATCGACTTTGTTTGGCCCATTGGTATAGGTTATAGTCAATGAATTGAACCACCTATCTCATCCTTGGATTGTACCTCCAATAATTTCTCCAGGAATATCAACCTCCAGTCTGGGAACTGATTCTCCCTTACTACAGGTTTCCCATTTTGTCATATGATCAAGGTCATTCTATTCCAATGGTAATCACCCAGCTCAAAATATGGATGCCTTGTTCTCGATCTTAAACCCAGATAGCAGATAATAGATGGCTCTTTCTTCTTACATTGATCAAGTGTATTTCAAATAAACAGCATAATGAAAAAACAGAAGAGGAAAGATCACGCCTAAAAGCTGAAGCTTTGACGCCATGTCAAATATTCAAGCCCTCAGAGAGAGCCCCAAGATTGGGCTGAGAGGAGATTGAGAGAGAAGAACAGAGGTGAAATGATCCCCCATAGGATCTTGTCGAGATGTATCCATTGCTCCATAATGTTGTTAATATTGATGAGCTCCTTGTAGTGAATTGAATTGAGGGTAGGAATAGAACATGAAGGACAGATTAATGACTGTAAAGATCTCTCGATGCTGCCAAAAGATGAGGACAGAATCGGAGCGAGAACAGAATTCAGAGAAGAGAGAAGATAAACCCAACCACATAACTCCGCCACGTACATAATTTCTTTCCTTTTTCTTGGCCTTTTCATCTTCAACATATAAGCTTCATATTTGGCCAGTAATGAGCCTCCCATGCTTGAGCCTGACAGGGTCATAGCAAAACTCCCCCCTTCAAAATCACCTGGTCCTCAAGGTAGAGAATAAGACTTGTCATCTTCAAGCTAACCTGAGTTTTAGTCAATAAAGAGGCCAGAAACTTTAAAGACCCAGTAGAGAACTGCAGCAATATACACTTAATTTTTTTGGGTGGTGGTGGCTAGCCTGGGTGACAAACTATCTTGGCTGAAGTGGGCTAGAGCAGTCTGGGTGAGGAAGTCACCAGACCAGGCTGGAGAGTGGGCTGGGCAAGGGAGTGAGCTGCAGTGATATGGGAGAGAGCCCAAGCAAGAAATGGTCTTTGATTGGTAGGCTGGGCTGGGTAGTTCGGAGGGCCCTGGGCTCCTACAGAAGAGCCAACTCAGGCCCGCATGGAGGAGTCTCCCATCACCAACAGAAAACCCTAACAATTAGGGTTTATGTGGGTTGGTTTTCGGGCACGAGGCGATGGCAGCCTTAGGAAGGAGGTGGCCCTGCTGATGGGGGCGTCAAATTGGTGGCAAAATCTTGGGGAAGAGGCTATAGCCACAGCCGTGGCTGCAGCATCCTGGCAGCTGGGATGGTGATTCAGCGGCAGCTGCACGGTGGTTGTGCAGTCACAGCAACCCTCATCGGCACAGGTGGAGCCCCAGCAATGATGACTGTTTCTGGGCAGTGAAGCCCTTGTGCTGCTTCCGTCCTGAACCCCTAGGCAGAGTCTGCAGTAGTTTTCCAGGGGCAGTCTAGGGGCCATGACAATAACCTAGGGGTGGTCTGGCTCTGTCCCTCACAAGACCTCTCTGGCAGCAGCCTGGCAGCCATGGTGTTTCCCTGGCGGCTGCTTGGGAGGTGGAGATGCTGCCCGATGGAAACGGTGACTGGAACCTGGGCTCCGGCCCGAGCCTGTGGTCCAGCTCTGGTCCTACAGAAGTTTTGGACCTGGCCCACTGGGGTCCAGGACATGGTTAGTGGAGGCCCCCAGGCCTGGTCATGACCTGACGCACCTCCATGTTAGTACATTGTTTCCCATGCTGTCCATCGGCCTGTGCCCAAACACTCAGTCCTTTTAGTGGAAAAACCCCAGCCCACTAACCAGAGGCTCTGCTTCGCTAACCAGACACTCTCTGAGAAGAGGGGGGATCAAGGGTGGAGAAGGGTGCTCAGACTTGGGCATCGCAGGGATGGGTCGCCTCTTGAGTGGGAAGAAGAGGATCTTCCTTTTTTAACTCTAAAAATAAATAAATAAGATCGAGAAAATGGAATGAATAGATTAATTTGAAGCCAGATTGAAAATGGAATCACTGGAGAAAGAGAAACGAGATGGTGAAAGACCGTGGATGAGACAGGAGAAAGTCTTGCATTTGCCAGCACTACTCCTGCTGCCTCTCACAGAAAAGAAACAGTTCTTGATTGTCGAGCTCGCAATTATCACTGGATCAAAGCAATACGATCCCCACAGCCTATATTTTAAACAGAAAAGCCAAGAGAAATAGCATTTCACATCTTTTGCTCTCTTCAAACTCTTGTGTTTCCGCATCAACAGATCCAGATAGCTAGTGATGCAGATCCTTCCAAGATCAACAAGAATCACGAAGCCTCTGAGAGTGAGAAAGAGACCAGTGTGAAGGCATTCAGTTCTGTGGGGATATCTTAGGATTAAATACAACACATAAAGTGGGCCCATGAGACTCTAACTGATATACCACAAAAGAAAAGGGCATGTACTGAATGATAAAGAATACAGAGTATAAATGCATAACTGACGATTGAGGACCGATTTCTCAGATATTCTTACGTTTTATCAAAGTAATCAGTGCATGGTGCAAATAGATTTATCAAGTTTACATCCTCGTCTTGAGTTCCATCCAACCAGAATGTGCCAGCCGGCAGGTTCTTTATTTCAGAGGTTGTTCTTATCTGGACAACGTAGGTGGGCTTCATATGTTTTATCATCTCAACTAACAGATCATAGCCAATCCCTGAATGAAACAAATTCATTATAGTTACAAAGATATTTTTTATTTTCTGCTCAACAATGAAGACGAGATGGATACCTTTCACCCATCCAGGTGTATTGACAATGAGCGGCAGGTTGAACCTCACAGACTTTTTCAAGTTTTCTAGTTCGATGTTGATCGTGGAAATAATCATAAAGATGGAGAACACGGGCTAGATACGCTTTAGGATCTCTTTTCGATGAAATATCGCCGAAGAAATGGCACCTGAAATGAAGATTTCCGTAATTATAAAAACGATTAAAGGTTGAATCCAATTATTCCATAAACTCGGAACTTATCACAGATAAGAGACACGACAAGCATATTATCTAGGGCTGATGAAATGAAGTTATAACAAAAAAGAGGGAGAAGTAAACTTCACCTGTGCGGTGTCTTCACGGAAACGGCAGTTAAATCTGAAAATTCATATCCGTAACCCTTAAATCCGAGACATAAGGATCTACAAAAATGAACTGATATGGAGACTAGAAAACTTACCAGAGCTGTGTTCATCAATAAAATGGAGCGACAGGCAACCGGGCGGCGTGAATTCCGGTTGTCCAACGTCCGATTCCAAATAAGCCACATGATCGTGCCTAAAATTTTCCTCCGAAAGTCAGAGAACATCGGCACAGATGAAACCCAACAAAATTCAAACCTGCGGAGGAGAACGTTCGCAAGGTGGCGGCTGAAGGTGCTTTTGCCGCTGTTCTTGGGGCCGCAGATGAAGACAATCGGCGGATGCGAAGACGACGGTGAAAATGTAATCGATTCCGCTGCCTCCAACCACGGGAGAGGTATTTGGATGTTTGGATACGACATGGAAGAGGCGAAGACACAAAGGGTTTAAGGCGGGCGGGACGAGAGAGCTGAGCTAGTCTTTAGAGCAGGGTTTTTAAATTTAAGAAAAGAAAGAAAATATACCAAAAGTTGTTTTGGTAAATAAAAAAAATGATAAAGAAATAAAATTATTTAAAATATTTCTTAAATAAGTTAATTTAAGAAATTTCTACTTAATATTCGTTTACATCAAAGTCCATGAGAATTCACCTAAGCAAAATGGCGTTGCCAAACGTCAATGACATTGTCATTTGCTAGGATCTGAGGCTCGAAAAGCTCTCCAAATATTTGTCCAAAATAATGATTGCAGCAGAAGGTGTTGAATCAAAACATTCAACATTGTGGAAGCACCAAGAATGGATGATCTCATCATCCATTCTAGGTGATCCTATCATCTAGTATGGAATAAAATTCATATTTACTTGGATCATTTGAAAGAGTTCTTCAACCGTTCAAGCGTCCGGCCTCTAGCGGTATCCACACAGTTTCCAAACGATCGGATCTCCTCTTGAACACTCGTCACCACGAGAGGAAGAGAAGAGGGAGGAGAAGTTCCACTAGGCTTGCATGGGCACCTCTATTATAGTCGTTCTCCCCCTATTTATAGACTTTGGGAATGTGAACTTTTCACAAAAACCCTTATTATTATGTCTATATCCACCGACGTCCATTGACCTTATGTGTGTGACCCTCTAGGTCCATATATCTCGCCAGTTAATGACTCTACCAACCCAATAACACTTATCGGTCCTCCTTATTAATTAACTATATCAACATATAGATTAATTGACTAAGGATCGATTTAACCCAATCGACGAAAGTTGAGTCGCCAGCCGATGGGTGCCAAGCTACGAGCACGTGCTCTAGGAGATATGGAGTATATTAGAACTCTTTCATGGAACCCTGCCGTCATTGGTTACCGTGTACGTATAATCCTTCATCCACACGAGACTCATGAATGACTTAAGGTATGGTTAATTGTCAAACCCTAATCCGTCACTCAATTTAGTACTGATGCGAGTAGGAAATCATTGAGAACAACTTCTCTAATATTTCCACTACCTTGGCCAAGGATTTAACCGCATCTCATTCCTTGAGTCAATCTCCTCATATACCGAGGGTGGATGATCCCATCTTGACCACACAATCATCTTCGTGGACTTCATGTCGTATCCAATATACGACGTTTTAGATATCCCGTGACTAGGGATCCGTAAGTCATAATCAAAACACGATCATCCATCCACAAGATGTATTTGGTGTCTCAAGTCAAAGGACCACATACACAATAATGACATGAATCAACCTGATTGACAATTAGGTATATTACCATTCAGGGATTCATACGGATCAATTTAGTGAACTCTTTCTCCAAAGAGCACCCACTATCTATCCTTAGTGTCTCCACACCGATGGCTATAGGATCAGCCATACTCATCATATGAGTTGGATTAGATAGTGCTATTCTTTCTGGATCATTCGATGTCCTTCTTTAATATCCCACGAATAGGAATGTTTAGAACATATGTTTAAAGACAAGTGATCGCTATATTATGATCTCATCATAATTCACTTAGTCATTGCACATGCTCATGGACTTCATTGCAAACATCACACAAGAATGACAATGAATTAATTTCATTTCAATGAACATAAACAAGATTGATGAAAGTGTGATTGGCTTATAGGCCACATAATATCCATCATCATTTACTTCACATGACTCCCAACTCTTGGTAGCAATGGTTGTTCCTCATTTTCTCATGTCTGATATCATCTTTGCCGCTTCATACGTTCTCGACCATCCACCCTCTTCGCTTTTAAGTAAATAAGCCTCCTTTCTCCCTATCTACCCTGACTCGTACTTATTCCCCTTAAAACCCATGTGGTTTGGATGTATTGTTTTCATTGAAGAACATGCACCCAACCTCTGAAAGGCGGTATTTGTTCTCTACACTCGCACCCGGAAGGGATATCTTATAAACCTTACCAAAGCAATGCATGAATGTCATCTCAATTAGTATTATTGTCTTTGATGGCACGGTTTCTTCACCTCTTTATAACCTTGTATTACTCTTTGTGTCCTACTTTTGGTGCCCTTAAAGTAGGGTTATTTTTTATTTATCCCTTTTATTTGGGAATATTTTTTGAGGTCTAAGGCTCGATGAGACCTAGAAAATCTCTATCGAAATATTGAACACAAAGGAAGAGATTGAATCAAATATTCAAAACATCGAGGCACCAAGAATAGATGATCATATTATCTTGTAAAAATAAAATTTCATATTTACCCCATTCACTTACGATATTCTTAAAGTTTCATTTGAGTGTCTAGCCTTTAACAATATCCACACGATTGATAAACAATTAGATTTCATTTTCAATGCTCTTTACCAAAAGAGGAAGAGAAGAAACATGATCAATCTAAATAATTTTTAGGGCAATAAAATGTTGGGTCATGATTCATTGTGTAAGTTGGCGAACAATTTCAATAACTTGTATGCACTCTTCAATGAGATATAAGTATATAAATCGAGTATAATCATCAAAGAATGATATGTTTTCAAGGATATTTTCAATAAGGAGTCTAAACTAAGCTCAAGTATCTACCAAACTAAGCTCAAGTATCTACCAGAAGTTTAGAGATGAGATTAGACAAAGCCCACCAATAAATTAAAGAAAAACAACCTTCTTAAGTGGGATGACAAATGTGCACAATAGAGGTCAAAAATAGGTAGGACAAAAAGCATAAAGAGAACAAGTTCACCAAAGGGACTAACCAACAAGAAGAGTCACACTTGATGCCATCGCTTCACAAAGCTTCTTACCAAGATGCTTTGTTGTCCCCTCTCTTTCCTCCAAATATCCAAGTAGCTTGACCCTTCCTTCACAAGAGTTTCACTTTCTTGGGATACTCTTAGGTTGCTTCCTTAAGGTTTTTCAAAGCTTGGTGTAAGCTCCTTCTTTTATAGAGCTCCTTAGAAGCTTCTAGAGATTCTCTCTCTAGAAGATGTGCATACCTTTCTAGAACATATCAAAAAATCCACGAGATTTTAGAGATATCCATAATCTTCTAGGGACCCCAGACATCACGGAGAAAGAGATCGAATGTGTAAGATAATGGAATGGAATCCCGCGTACGATAAGCAGATCGGGAGTAGGGAAACAAGTAAGAAAGGAGAGTATAGAAAGGATTCGAGTCAGATGAGTTGAAGCCCCTAAGTAATTAAGACATGATAGTAAATAAGCATGAAAAGCATGTATACATGAAGTGGAAGCCAGGTTGGTTTTTGATATGATTTCCTAAGATTGTTTCCATGTTTAATATTCCACCAGGGTGAAGCTTATATGAATAGTTTGCTCAGCCACTATTGCAATCGTACCAAGGAGAGTCGGCTTGATAGTAGTGAAAGAAAACACAACTAGTGTCCATTCAAGCTTCTTGAATTCATACTACATCTTATTTGAAGCAAGAGTGGTCTAGCCATAATAATTTCTTGATGGAAAGGTCTAGTTGTCCTTAGCAGGAGGGCATCCACCATGAGAAGTAGGAGGCTTAGGGCCATGGCCCCCATCTCGACCACGAGTACTGCATGCTACAAGGGCATAAGGATTTAGTAAGATAGATGGGGGAGCAAGGGATGGCAAAAGGACTTCGATGCTCGAAGGGCTCATGTATTAATCATATCATGAACTTGGGTATTAGAAATTACCTTACCAGATATTTGAGAAACAATAAAGGTCTAGAGGCCACTGAATCAATAAGTTCTCTGTAATATCATTCTAATGTGCCTAGGTCAGTTGTCGGTGGTTGATAGAGAGACCACTTGAGCAAAAGAGTCTTGAGATGACCTAAAAAATCTTAAATGGACTAATCACCTTGTTTATGAGAAAAAAAAGACTACAATTTTTCAATAATGTGGTTCGTACTCGTCTTTTTCGCATACAATCTCTAGGATATGCCATAGTATACTTCCACACTTGATATAAGAGAAAGGTCGAGCAAACAATTCGTAAATATTTTGTTACATCCAAGCCTAAACATCAAAGAAAATCTGAGTTAAAGTATCATAATTTTAGGCAATAGTGTTGGGATATGAGGCTCCAAAAGCTCTCCACATTTTTTACCAAAATAATAATTGCAGTGGAAGATGTTGAATCAAATATTCAACAAAGTTGAAGCACCAAGAATAAATGATATTATTGTCCACCCTAGATGATCCTATCATATAGTATACAATAAAATTCATACTTACATAGATCATTTGAAAGAGTTCTTCAATCGTTCAAACATCCGTCCTCTAGCGGTGTCCACACAGCCTCTAGACGATTATATCTCCTCTTGAACACTCATCACCACGAGAAGAAGAGAAGAGATGGGAGAATTTATACTAGGCTTGCATAGACACCTCTATTGTGGTCGTTCTCCCCCCGTTCATAGACTTTGATAATGTGATTTTTTTTTCATAAAAATCCTTATTATTATGTCGATATCCATTGACCTCCATTGATCTTATGTGTATGACCCTTTATGTCAATATATATCACTAGTTAATGTCTCTATTAACCCAATAACACTTACTGGTCTTCCTTATCAATTAACTATATCAAGATATATATTAATTGGTAAGGATTCATTTAACTTAATCGACAAGTTGAGTCGCCAGCCCGGTAGGTGCCAAGCTACACCACGTGCTCTAGGAGATATAAAGTACATCATAACTCCTTCATAGAACCCTACCGTCATCAGTTACCGTATACGTATAAACATTTATCCGCGCGAGATTCATGAATGACTTAGGTTATGCTTAACTGTCAAACCCTAAGTGGTCACTCAATTTACTAATGATTCAAGTAGGAAATCATCAAGAGAAACTTCTCCAATATTTCACCTACTTTGACCAAGGATTTAACCGCATCTCATATCGAGGGCGAATGATCTCTTATTGACTACCCAATCACTTCCGATAACTTCATATCGTATCCAATCCATGATGTCTTGGAGATCTCATGTCATTGTAAACATCACATAAGGATGACAATGAATAAAAGTTCATTTTAATGAATATAAACAAAAAATAAAAGTGTGATTTACTCGCAGGTCGCATAATTTCTATCAAAAAGCTCTATCAAATGATACAAAAGGCAATGAGCAATAAGAAATCCTCAAATCTTGTGGCATAATAAGTATAATTGCAACCATCAAAAGTATATAATCATCAAGTAAGTAGAGCATGATAAAACGTAGTGTGGTAAGTGTTTGTATCATAGGATATATATGTGGCAAAACAATCAAGACCAGTGGTGGGGCAAGTGGAATGGGCACCAGAACAAACAATGGAAGTGATTCATCAAACCCGAACTACACCATCATTCTCATTGAGTTAGACTCATGATAAATAGGGTATTTTAAAATGAGGCCTGTAAATTAAGGAGATTGTTTATTCTCATTGAGGAGAATTTGCATCATAATCATTCTTTCTCTAGAGATTCACAAATCGCTTGAACGATGGCAGAGCTTGTGACTTGAAATGTTCAAAATTAACAGGCCTTTGGGTTCATTCCACCTGAAAAGGAAGTCTAGACAGAAACTCATTCAATTTTACTTTGGAAAATTACAACAGATATACAATTGTTGTACTTTAACAGTCGTCTGAATATTCTTGAGGGCATTGGAGGGTAAAAGCTCAGACCAGTCGAAGCTCCAATAAGGACAAAGTTGATCTCACAATCTGCGAGAAATTACAACCCAGACTAGACAGCATGATGATATAGAGTGAGAGAGAGAGAGGAAGAAGGGAAATGAGACACTAGAGAAGAGAGAGAGAGAGAGAGAGAGAGAGAGAGAGAGAGTGAGGGTTTACATTCAATTTACAAGACGGTGGACATACTTCACAAGTTTAGCTTTTGAAGAGCCGGTTTCAACGAAACCCATATATCGCTGTAGGCTTCGTCCTGATTCACACCAACAAGATCACAAGTTTTCAACACCTGCAAAAAAGAAATCATTAAGACCGTCCAACCATCGAAAAGTCAACCATCACTTTCCAGTCAGAGACGACCAAAAAACCCCTCGTCACTCACAAGAGTTTCAAAGAACATCCGGGCACACTGTTTCCTTGTCTTCCCTTGCAGAATCCTGGTCAAACTAAGTTGACCACATTCTTCATTTGTTCTTCGACTTAAGGGAGACTGATCCTTGAAAAAATTCGCCACAAGCCTACGTAATCAGGATAAACATTTGTTAATGGCAATCAGTCAACGCTCATAAAAATGTACGCATCAATTAGCTTAAGATAGCATTATACCTGGTTCTTGTGGACATTGAAGCTATTTCTGTAATCCCACTGCCTACAAGTTAAATCGAATTTCAATAAAAAATAACGGAATAGATAAACCTCACAAATGAGTTGATGGTTACCGGGAACTGTGCTCTCCGCATCAAGAAACAAATAATCCTGCATCAAATACACAAAAATCACAAGTCATGATACTTTGTACTTGAGTTCGGGGAATTTCTGGTTTGAGATTGACTGATCAGTGAGATAGAGGTCTATGTCGATCACATTATCAAAGACTATATCGTCTTATGAGTTTGAATTCGAGGATCCTAGATAAATTCACATCATTACAAGGAAATTTAAATCTGGGTATTTATGACACACAGAGATCAACTAATTTTATATCTCAAAATCAGATAAATAAACGTGCCTAACTAACCCAGACCCTTCAGGAAATTGTTATTCTCAGAACCCGATATCATAAAATGTAAACGATAACTTACTTCGGGAAATAAAGGGTCTCCTAAATTAGGAGGGGAGGTCTCAGATCTTTGATCAAAGTGATCCCGTGAAGGGGGAATCTGAATCTCAGACGACAATTGTATCTCTGGCTCCGGAGTGATAACTGTTCTTTCAGCGGACGAGTCTCTAAGATGAACAGATGCTGGGTCTTCTCTCTCTATCGAAAACGGCGAATACTCAGGTATGAATTCCATTTGGGCCCCACCATCTCTGGCCAACTCAATCTCCGCATCCATGTCGTCGGCATTGACTTTTTCAGGAACCGGCCTTTCCGGGAGTTTTTGAAGATCAATGCACATTCCTTCAGGTATAATTTAGAGAAAAAGAATAAATTCATTTTCTGAAATCAAGAACTCCAAAAACGTGGGTATTACCAGGAAATAAAGGACGATCGAGGATCTTTCCCTCCAGCGAGTTTAAAAAAGGAAGCTTTCGCCGCTTCCGCACTATTTCTCCGGTTTCATTGAGCTGTCTCTTCATTTCTCTGAAGAAGAACCCAAATTAAGCACCAACAATCACATTTACCTAAACATATCTTCGTCCTGGAAGGCATACCGGTTAGATAACACCAGGGTTGCATCAAAGAAGTGCTTTCTCTTTCTAGTTCTCCTTTTCGCACCCTTAGCCGGCGGCGATGGCTCAAGCTCCAATTCAATTGAGTGCCCATCGAGACCTGATTTGAAATTCTGGGTAAATTTCTAGCAAATAAAAGTTGAAGAGGGACTAAAGAGCAAACCTGCTGATACGTCTAGAAAAGGAAGGGACGGAGATCGCTCCCGCAGTAGAGGGGAGAGAGATTCTTCTTCGGTAACTGGCAACAACCCCGAAGCTGGAGATGAAACGTCCGCATGACCCTTGGATGTTTCCCCACTCCCGTGGCGATCAAGAATGGCATTCTCGAGGAGCACACTATCGGAGGCGAGATCCAGTCCGGGTTGGGCGTTTCGGGCGACCTCAATTGGAGAAAAGGAATGAGCTGGAATGTCCATATCTGCACTTGGAGGGATGAAATCCACGAAGGTTCCATTTAGAGGGAGGTAATCGGCGTTTGTGTGCAGGATGCTGCAAGAGAGATGAAGTCAATTGAGAGTATATGAAATTAGTTGATTGAGACTCGATAATTTACTGTACTTTTCGTCCATTGGCTCGGAGGACGTGCTTCTTAACTCTGGCTGCGGAGTGGAATCAAATCTCTCCTGAAATTAGAGAGTACAAGTCTGTAAGTGCTAATATTTATACTTAGAGGAATTTTATTTGGATGAAATAAGAAGTTCGTACCTCTGTTATATCGAATGCAACAAATGGTTCTCCATTGAATGGCATCTGATCTGAATATTTGCAGAAAAAATACAAAAGATCACTGTAAGTTGCACGTTAGAGTGTTAAGATCGAGACAAGTGGAGAGAAAAGAAGGTTAGATAGTTTGAAATGCAGAGAGACAGATAGCGATTGATAGATGGATGGAAGTTGGATGTAAGGACATATCGACGGATTAATTGATGGATTGATGGGTCGATGGATGGATGGATTGATGGATACATGAATGTGTGTATTGAAGGATCATTGGGTGGATGAATCGACGCGCGGGCGGATAGAGGGATTGATGGATCGATCGATGCATGGATGGATGGAAAAAAAGAGAGAACCTGGCAAGGTAATCTGCTCAAAATTTCTCAAATGTTTATCCGGAGTCCTGTGGCAAATTAAGATTACAATTGTTAAAGGTAAATCAAAAGATTAAAAATACATATATAGAGCAACCCGCGTCGAATGAATAGCAGAAACACAAACTTACTCCTCGTAGATGGTGCCCAACTCCAAGGCGTCAAGCTCAAAAGTTTCCGGAAGGGTAACTGCCTGAAAAGTCGCTCTATCCGCGTCATCGGGCAAATTAACGTGCACTGATGCAAACATTGTCCGCATCTGAGATAAAACATCGTTGCACTCGTGGAAAAGATAGTCGACTTTCTTGGAGTATATCCGAACGATCCCGAGAAGTAGATGTCCGGATAACCTCAGGGCAATTGGCACCTCCGGAAATATGATGCAATCTGGAGAAAGAAAAATCAATCAGATGGAAAAATCGAAAGTAGAGAAATTTTGTGGTGAAAGTCCCACGGAGTCCATCAAATGGCATCTGTCCGTTAAATAAAATCATATCGATCAGTGAATAATGATTATCGACTTTTATATGCTAGATAAAATCCAACAAAAATTGGACTTCTTTTCCGTATCTATGCAAACCTACAGAGAGAGAATAATCCGATAGAAGACTGGTGCAGCCAATATTTTAAAGAAAAATCGAAACTTTGGCACATCCATATCGAAAGTCTCATGGAATGCCTCAAAAAACATATATACCCGTTGAGTCAAATCATTTTTATTGTTGAAAAATGCATGTAAACACAAAAAAATGGACTTTTTCTTCGTTCTTGAATATCAGGCACTTCTAGAAAAACAAATTCCTCGCACCCAAAAGGAAGCATATATATCCGGAAATTTATATTGTAACAGATTTATACCAACAGTGGAAGAAATATTGGTGACGGCGACGTGAGATTTGCGGAGCTTGTGCTGAAGATGAGCGGCGATCCAGACAGTGCCCAGGGGACTCTTCTTCGCGAGGAACGTGTGAGAGTAGAACATTTTGAAGAATTCGCACGGTGCGCTACTGCCGTCGTCTTGAATTACCTCCTGCCGTCATTTTCTCTCTCTACCTCGGTCTCTTTCCCGGTCTTATCTCTGTGTTTTGGCGGGATGAGTTTCCCGCGCAAACCGAAAAATCGTTTGCGCAAGTCGATTTCAGAGATCTGGTGCGCTCGGCGGTTGATTGGGCCACGTCAGTTCAACAGGGTGGAACCCGTTGGTTCGGTGGTTTTCTCTCGAGTGGGCCAGAAATGGATATTGGGCTTGTGTGGGTCTGCTTGGCACGGGGGTCCGAGGTTACGGAGAAAATAACTCGTCTAGATCTTGGTGTAGAAGTAATTATATTTCGACCTTGTGTTTCTGAAGTAAAATAAAATAAAGGTTCTAATTTTTTAATGGAAATAGCCTGATATAAATGAGAATAAATAAGTCAACTTTTATTTTTGACTCAATTTGACTTCCAAATTGAACTAAGCCAAAGAAACAAACTATCTCCTATCTATGTTTTTTGGTTTTTTATTTAAATGACTAGAGGATTTACAAAATTAAAATTTTTAATATTTTCCAAATAATTGAGCTTTGGAACTTATATATTTTAAAATTTTATAAATTATCTTAGAATATTTATAAAATAAATATTGGAATTAACTAGGACCCAGTCAACTAAGGTGACCTAGCAAAAGGGTCACACGACATCATGCCATTGGTTTGCACGCACACTGTAAAGAGTGCGTTTATAAAGAGCGATGGTGAGGAATGCTCTTGAGTATGGGATGTCAAAATTTAATATGGTGCAAACATCTTCATTTAAGGTCAAGGGAAGCATATATCACAACATACAATTAGCTTATAGAGAAAGTGGGCCACACTACTCGAATCTACGGCACGCGCTGAGCTCCTTGCAACCCATGGTTCTTAGAGGAAATTGGCGAGGGCATTATTATAAGTAATATTCTTTAAGCACGATGCGATAAAATTGGGAGTCTACATTTTTTTATTAAGGGTTAGATGACCATTTTAAATGACTTTCAATTTCTAGAAAAAATTTCCCTTCTCGTACAAAAGGTATTTTTGGAGAATTTGGATCAATCTAGCATGATGAATAGCTTTATCCTCAACTATTGAATAAAAAGTAATACAAAATTCTTCTATAAAATCTTTACTATGGTTATATTTTTATATCAGTTTGTGTGCAAGCCATGACAAACAAAAAAAGATCATTAATCTATTAATCCAGCTCGTAATTCCATTCTATCACCTCATGCATTCAATCTCAAACACTACAATCTTTGGGGTACCTCCCATGTTGTGTCCCTTTCAAGCCATCTTTATTACATCATGTTTTTCAATGATTATACTCTACTCAGTTAGGTATATCTCAATAAAGACCGCCCATAAGTTCTTGACATTGTTTTCCAATTTACACAAAAAATTGTTACTGAACATTCCATGACTCTAAAAATCATCCAGACTAACATTGAACTAAAACTCATCAAAATTTATGTCCAAACCTTTATTTTAAAAATGGAATCATTCACAAAACCATTTGCCCTAAAGTTTCTCCACAAAATGGTGTCATGAAAATAAAACACCACATCCTACTTAACATTAATCTCACATTATTCTATGAGATGCACGTTCAGCACTAGTCTAATGTCATCATTATGACCACTTGTCTTCACAATTGCCTTCATTCCTCTCTTTTGGGTGGTGCAATTCCATTCACTTGTCTTTTTCAAAATGCTTCTCTCCCTACCTGACCACGTCCGTGTATTTGGATGCATTGTCTTTGTGCAAGATCATACCCCAGCTTTATTTAAACTTGCTCCTCGGGCATTAAAAATGAGTATTTGTTAGCTATTCGCACACACGTAAGGGATATTATGTATATTTACTTGGTACATGGTGCTACATTACCAATATTGATGTCGCCTTCTGATAACATGCATTTATAACTTGAATTCTTATCTTAATTAACTCATATTCATGCTTATTTTATGTGAATATGATGCATGTTATCATACTTTTTTTAGGAATTTTCTCCATTGGCATGTCATTTCACTAAAGTTGATATTTATGCATAAATTAGAGATAATTTCATGTTTAATAGATGATTAATCTTTTCTTTAAATTAATAGAAGTTAATCTCTGTTATTGAATGAGTTTTGACTTTAGTAAATGTTTGGAAGGATGATTTTAGGATGAATTTATGATCTAAAATGTTTAATGAGAAATTATTTAAGTAAATTATAAGGCATCTTGATTTCTTCTTTCTAAATATATTTTAAATGGCATGATATTAAAAAGAAAAGAATTTGTGATCCAATGGAGAAAATTTAGATTAAAAAGGAGTTGTATATTTTAAATTATGAATTTCTGAAATTTTATGCCCTTTTTCCGAATTTAATTTGATTTTATATTTGATTTTTAGAGGTATTTTTTATTTAAAAATCACAGAAAGGGGGAGTATTTACCTGCAGGTGCTGACATGGCGAGCGGGGAAGCCGGCGAGCCGACACGTAGCGCGCGGGACCACCGCGCGGATGTGACGCGGCTCTGAGGCCACGTGGCAGGGCCGCGGGTGGCCCACGCAGGGCACAAGAAGCGTAAGGCGCGGCCACGTGGCGAGGGGCCACGCGACAACGCAGGACCACGTGGGCGCCCGTGTGGGGCGCCACGTGGCAGAGAGGTTCGCAGATGGAGGGCCCACGGGTATAGCAGGCCCTGGTAAGTAGTTGGGGGCGGTAATGCAATTGCATTACCGCGCCCCGACATTTAAGCGCGCGATTTGTTTATTTTTGCTCCGTGTGGGACTAAAGTACCGCGGAGTCTTACCTTTGCAGGCGACGTGGACGTAGCGCAGGCGCCGGATCCAGTCGGCCTTGATCGCAAGGCGTCGATCGCGTGGACCTGAGTCCACACGATCGTCAGATCAAGCACGTGCGGGAAATCAAGATTAAGTGGATGCGATCAAAGGGGCTTACCTAACACCACGTGGCGACCCATGGATCGTTTATCTTCATCAGCGTGAAAGCCACACGATCTCCATCGGACGGACACGATAAGCGGCGATTTCCTTCTCACCGTGGACAGCACAGGATCGCACGATCTTCATCACACGGTCGCGATAATCCGCAATCGTCTTCTCATCTCGGCGATACGTGGAAACGCGCGTGACGGTCAGATCTTCATCGAACGGGCAGCGGAAGAGCATCCAGATCATCGCGATCAGAAGGCCAGGATGCGCCTGATCTTCCTCTCACTTTATCTACGCATCTGGATGGTTCGATCTGCATCGCATGGACGACGATCGTGCATCAGCAGGCTTGATCGGCGATGATCGGGACCACCACTTACCTGATCCTGATCGGACGACGCAAATGTTTCGTGGAAGAATTCCACGATCGCAGTGCGATCGCACCGCGATCGCGGTTCGATCGCGACGCGATCATGGCCGAAATCAACCGCGATTATAGCTTTTTTCATCACGGAATCATCCCACGAGCATCAAGCGGCATCTAGTGGAGAATCAAGATCACAATCATGACCCGATAGCGGTTCGATCGTGGCCCGATCGTGGGTCTTTTTGAAGCGGAAATTAAGGCCAATTTTCCACGAAATTGAAGCCACGATCGTCATTAACGGATCACGTCATCTCCACGACCGATCGTGGCCATCAATCCGTCTCCACGATCGCATCAAACGGCCTAAAAATCGGGCCAATTTTCCCCTTCAAAAGCATGTATTTCCCCCCTTTTGTTCTTCAACTTTTGATCGATTCGTGAAGGAATTAAGCGAATTTCGAGGAAGATCTCTAGTTCATCGTGATCCCCCTGCGTTTAGACTCGATTGCGAAGCAATTTGAGCGGGATTGATCGCGAATTTCTCTTTGATTTCATCGAATTTTCCCCTTGAATTCCGAACGTCCGCGAGGAAGAATCCGAGCAAATTCGCTTCAATCCACGAGAATTGGAGCCCCATCCTTGCGGCAATCGGGTTAGTAGTGAGATTCGATCGATTATCAGGAGGTAATTTGAGTTTTAATTAGATTTAGAAGTTTAATTTTGCAAATTAGTTCATAGTATTCTTCATTTTCCCCAAATTTTAGTGCGAAAAGATGCTGATTTTGAAAATATGATATCTCTTTAATTATAATACCAAATCACTTGATTTTGGTTTCATTGCATTCCTCTTTTCATCAGCTTTCCGTGGATATCAAATTCATCAAATTCCGAGTTCATTTGACCCTCCAATTTAACGTTTGACTAAGGACTGTTCATCTTTCATCAGAAGTCAAACATTGAATTTCGGGGTCAATTACTTTTGATTGACAAATCAGAATTTGATAATTTTGGTCTTGTTAGATTCCTCTGGTTCTTAGCTTTCCATTGACATAGAAATTGCAAGATTTGGATTTCATTTGAGCATTTAATTTGAAGATTTCCTGCGAGGTGTTAATTTCGGGGATTTTCTGATCATTGATTTTCAATAATTCATAATAAATTTATTTCTTATCCAAAAATTACGAAATATATATCAATAAATTTCATTTTCTCTCTAGTTTCCAAATATCTAATTTTCTTAATCTTTTGATTCTTTTTGATTCTCTGATTTTGCAGAACACCTACTGCTGGTCAAAGTCAATGCTTTGACTTTGACTTTTGACTTTTCTCTGTCAAATCCGGGATTTCAATTATTAAAACTTCTTATTTAGCTTATTTATATCATTTACATTCCTTACATCTTATTTTCTCTTATTTAAAACTCCTTTTAAGCCTAAGTTTGACCAAGTCAACTCTTGGATTAAAGTCAACCCTGCTCTTTGTGGATCGACCCGATACTTACCCGATACTTGATTATTATATCTTGCCTTTGTGAGTTCGGTTTTATAAATTTTGTTTGACCATCGTCTTTGTGTTTTGACGACGCACGAAAACGACTCGTCACCTTCTACCAAGTTGTTCGATATTACTCACCAATTACCATTCCTTCCCAAGTGTCAACATCTCGATTCCCCAGGGTTTCCATATACTCGTGTATCATCTTCATCGTATCCCCCAAGGTTATATTTTATCATTGTACCCTTTACCATGCCACCTCCTTGCTCATCTTTGTGGACTGGTTATCTCTACCAAAGCCCTTGATGTTTAGTCTCGATTCTCTATTGTGCACTCCCTTGTTTGATCCTC
Organism: Lemna minuta; assembly: GCA_024174645.1. NCBI lineage: Eukaryota > Viridiplantae > Streptophyta > Magnoliopsida > Alismatales > Araceae > Lemna > Lemna minuta. Next base: position 12,631,514 of record CM044114.1, on the reverse strand, counting down.
CCACTATGCTGGCCACCTCATGTCCAATGCCTAATTCCCCTCTTCCAGTGTGTATTTCCACTACACCTAGTGATCCGCCTTTTGATGACCTTCACCTTCCTATTTCATTGTCAAATGGTACTCGTGTTTGTAACCAATACCCTATAGCCCACTTGCTATCTTAGGATTACCTTTCTTCCACCTAGAACACATTTTCCCTTGTTGTATCATATGACTCCTTGGTACTTGACAATAGCACTTAATGGTACGTGACGATGGATCTAGGGTATCATGCCTCAATGCATCATCTTCGTGCATAGAAAATAAAACAAAATATATTCTAAATATAATTGAAACAAATAAAATGGTGAATACACGTCAAGTCCATAGGAAATTAGGTTGACGATGACAAGAGATAAAAAAACTCAATCAAATTTAATCAAATTAGATGAATGAAAGTAGACGAGAAAGCAGAGATGAAAGATTAATAAATGGAGAGAATAAAGGAATCTAACAAAACAAATTAGATATCAATTGGAGTTGAAACAAAGGATAAAGAACATTACAATGTTAAGAGAGAGAATCATTGACGGAGCGAGACCGCGAGGTCGTCGAAAACACGTGGTCTTGTGTCAAAAAAAAGGCCAAACTTACCAATTTAATGAAAATAACTCGAATTTGAGGGGTATAATGGTAAATATGGGTGGATACAAGGAACTAGGGAAATTTCTGATGATCTATTTGAATTTGATCAAATCAGACGACGAATCGATGATATAAATTAAGGAAAATGGTATTTTATGAAAGAAGACTTGAACACGAATCCACGGAATCAAAAATCAATGAATTTGACTTTGATTTCGTGGAGGAATTGAAGATGGATGAATTTTCCAAAAACGTAAAGAGCGAAATTACCAAAAATAAGCTTAAAATTACTTAAATTAGCGATTCTAAAATGAAATTAAACACTAAACGAAGATAGATTATGATAAAACGCGATCACTAACCCACAATTACGATCAAATTGATCCAATTAATTGCCAGAATCAAGGCTATTCATAAAAAAATCTGAAAATTGTGATCATGGAATTCAAGCGTCGATTGCTTCCTCGTCGATTGTCGAAATATTGATCTTAAGCACTCCTTGGACGCAAAAATGAGTCTAGAATAGATTGGGATCAAGAGATTTAAGAGATTTGGTGTCTAAATAGTTCAATTTGATTGAATTTCTCTCGAATGCTTAACAAATACGAAGAACATCTCAATTTATAGGCGATTTGGGCGTAACTGTCCGATGAAATGTATCAACGGCTCTGATGAAACGCTCAGATGCGAATCGTCGCCGTTTAGTCGTGGCAGGTAGATCGCGATCGGACGTCTCAGATGAAGCCATGTTGCATGTGTTTTAAAACGCATCGAAAACGCCCGCCGTTGGATCGCGATCGCACGCATCATATGCATTTTCTGCAATTTAATCTCGACCGTTATAACTCTTTGCAATCAACGGTTGAGATTAAAACGCATCCGGTAAACCCGATCTCGCCACGTACCCCTCTTCACTTAAGTGAAGATCAACGACTGAGAATCCACGTGCGATCAGACGTCCCTCACGCTGCCATGTCGCCTCCTCTCCTCGATCGTTGATCACGATCTGATTGGACGGCTATGATCGTGCCACATCACCTACTTATTATTAATTCATCAAAAAATAATTTCTCTCGTTATTTAACTTAAAAAACTACTTATAATCTCAAGTAAAGATGGGTTACAAAATCATTTATCTTTAATTCATCATAATTAACCCTAAATGAGTGTATTTTGAGATTATAATGACTTTTTCATAGAATGATAGATAAATACTCATAAATATGATAACATGCATAGGAATTAAATCTTGTATGTCTTAATATGTATTAATAATCATGTATTATCATGTCTAATTAGCATGTTATCAATCATCACACAATGTTTAACATACTTTAACAATCATACGTGTACTCATAATCTACCCCTAAATTCACCTCTAATTCCACGAGAAAGTCTATTACTAACCTAGAAGCATCGTGAAGATGACCCTATGCCACCGTATGAAAGGTTGTAGACAATGATTCTCTTGTGACACTTTTTTGTATTCAAACATGAAATCGTTATCTATTTTAAAGGCAAGTAATGGTAATTCCACAAAATCTCACATAAAAATGAAATAAATATTAAATATTTGCTAATTGGGTGAAAGAAATAATTTTGGCCGAGAACAAGGCCTCAAGAGTTCAAGCACAAGAAGAACTGGAGAAGAAGATATATTTATAGGGATTTTAGGACTGAAATGACTTATAATATGTTGTTTCGAGTCTAAACCGTCCAATATGAGTATTTAAGATTGCAACTACTCAACTCTTGCCATGTCAATACCCAAAAATCAAGAATAAAACCCAAAAATAGCCTTAAAAGTTTTAGATTGCATGTTTCTTAACTGATGGATAGCTCAAGTCATGTGAGATTGCCTTAGAGAAATCATACAATGAAGATCAGGCATCAATAATGATTAAAACTATTGGATTAGGCATTTGATGATTGAAATGCCTAGGATCATGCCACATGGTGTAGTGAATGAAGAGAAAGTGTTAGTTGATTTGCCAATTCAATTTTGATTTGAAAGCCAAGAGAGTCCTGCATGTTCTATAGATGAAGAGGAAACATTTATTGAATAGCGTCTATTAGATTCACGAGGGCTCCCATCATTCCACATGAGAGAAAATTAGGTGATGGCATAACCTCTACCCATGGTATGTAAAAGATAAATGGCTTTAATTCTATCGAGGGATCTAATACTCGTGATTCTGCCACATCACTTACATTAGAGAAACAAAACATAATCCCACATGGAGATATTGATATCAAATCATTTTCTCGATAAAGAGAATATTGATATTATAACTCAATTTAGTCCATTATATCACCTTTAACTCTAATCACTCTCTTAATTTTTGGGATCTAATGTAGACAAACCTTCTAAAATTTTGATAAAAACATAGAATGTAGTGGAATACAATGGATTGGATTTTCAAAACATTAGAGACCAAGAATTGATGATCCTATCATGTAATATATATGAGAAAACAAACTTACAAGGTTCACTTGAAGGAGTTCTTAAAGCTATTAAAGTGTCTAACCTCTAGCGGTATCTACACAGTCCCTTGATGGTTGGATCTCTAATTAAAAGCTCTTTACCAAGAGAGAAAGATGGGACTATAAATGGGATAATTCCTACAAGGCTTGTATGGGCACTGACGAGTCGTTTTTGTGCGTCGTTAAACACAAAGACGATGGTCAAACAAAATTTATAAAACCGAACTCACAAAGACAAGATAGAATAATCAAGTACTGGGTAAGTATCGGGTCGATCCACAGAGAGCAGGGTTGACTTTAATCACAGAGTTGACTTGGTCAAACTTAGGTTTAAAAGGAGTTTTAAATAAGAGAAAATAAGATTTAAGATATGGAAATGATATAAATAAGGTAAATAAGAAGTTTTAAGAATTGAAATCAAGGATTTGACAGAGAAAAGTCAAAAGTCAAAGTCAAAGCGTTGACTTTGACCAGCAGTAGGTGTTCTGCAAAATCAGAGAATCAAACAGAGTCAGAAGATTACGAAAATTATATATTTGGAAACTAAAGAGAAAATGGAATTTATTGATATAAGTTTTGTAATTTTTGGATAAGAAATGGATTTATTATGAATTATTGAAAATCAATGATCAGAAAATCCCCGAAATGAACACCTCAGAGGAAATCTTCAAATTGAATGACCAAATGAAATCCAAATCTTGCAATTTATATGTCAATAGAAAGCTAAGAACCAGAGGAATCCAAAAAGACCAAAATTATCAAATTCTGATTTGTCAATAAAAAGTAATTGACCCCGAAAGTCAACGTTTGACTTCTGATGAAGGATGAACAGTCCGTGGTCAAACGTTAAATTGAAGGGTCAAATGAACTCGGAATTTGATGAAATTGCTATCCACGGAAAGCTGGTGAAAAGAGGAATCCAATGAAACCAAAATCAAGTGATTTGGAATTATAATCAGAGAGATATCTTATTTTCAAAATCAGCGACTTTTCAGACTGAAATTTGGGGAAAATGAAGAACACTATGAACTAATTTGCCAAATTAAACTTCTAAATCTAATAAAAACTCAAATTACCTCTTGATAATCGATCGAATCTCACTACTAACCCGATTGCCACGAGAATTAAGCTCCAATTTGCACGAATTGGAGTGAATTTGCTCGGATCCTTTCTCACGGACTTTCGGAATTCAAGGGGAAAATTCGATGAAATCAAGAAGGAATTCGCGATCAATCCCGCTCCAATCCCTTCGGAATCGAGTCTAAACGCGGGGGGATCACGATGAACTTAAGATTTTCCTCGAAATTCGCTTAATTCCTTCACGAATCAATCAAAAGTTGAAGAACAAGAGGAGTACATGAGTTTTTAAAGGAGAAATTGGCCCGGAATAATGGGCTGTAGAGGCGGTCGTGGGGGCGATTTTCAAGCGTCATGGGGGCGCTTCCTTAAGCATGAGTCGTGGCTTCAATTTCGCGGCGGATTTGACCAAATTCAGTGGTGAATTTGGCTCCTCCTTCCACGATTTTAGCGCCACGAGTGGACCACGATCGAGCCACGATCGGGTCACGATCGGGCTTCGATCGTGGTCCTAAGTCTTCGCCGATCGCTTGCCGATCGGTGGAGGACGATTTCGCTCCGATTTCGCGCCATTTTCTCCTCGATCGCGGTTCGATCGCGCCGCGATCGTGGAGTTCTTCCACGACGTTCAACCGCCGTCCGATTCGATCTTCGCTGGATGGACGATCGCGATTATCTGATCCCGTGCGCCGCGATCGCGATGTAAATCAGCCGTCCGATGATTTGATGCGAGTCTCCCGCCAGCCGTCCGATCGCGATCATCTCTCGACGAAGATCAGCCGTCCGATGATTTGATGCGAGTCTCCCGCCAGCCGTCCGATCGCGATCGTCTCTCGACGAAGATCAGCCGTCCGATCGTGATCAACTCAAAGCCTTCTGTTGATGCCGATCGGGAGCTTCTCAGGATGCCACGTGGCGCGAGGTAAGCCGTCCGATTCCCTTCACTTACTTTCTTTTTTTCGCACGTGTTTTGATGAAGATCGCGTGGACTCGGGTCCACGCGATCTCGCTATTCGCTTTGCATCCAACGCTCATCGCGTTGCCACGTCTCTGCAAAACAAAAAGTCGTGTGGGAACATAGTCCCACACGGATTAAAAGAAGGGAAAGGTTGCGCATAAATAGGGGAAAGGATTCCCCTATTAACTATCTTAATATGCCTCTCTGCTCCGCGACACGTGGCGCCCCACACGGGCGCCCACGTGGCGCGTGGCCTTCCTGCCATTTGGCGCGCCCTGTGCGCCTCCTGCGTGGGCCACACGCGCCCTGCCACGTGGCCTCAGCGCCACGTCGTAACGGCGCGGTGGACCCGCGCGCCACGTCAGCCCGTCGCCTGAGCCGGGTCGCCACGTCAGCTCCGCCTGGGCCCGCTCGCCACGTCAGCTCCGCGGTAAGCCTACCCCCTTTTTATCGATTTTTTTAATAGAAAAATACTCAAAAATTCTATTAAAATTCAAATAAAAATCGGAAAAAGGCTTAAAACTTCTGAAATTCATAATTTAAAATATACAACTCCTTTTTAATTGAAATTTTCTCCATTGGATCATAAATTCTTTCCTTTTTAATATCATGTCAATTAAGATATATTTAGAATGAAGACATCAAGATGAATTAAAATTTACTTAAATCATTTTTCATTAAACACTTTAAATCATAAATTCATCTTGATATTATCTTTCCAAACTTTTACTAAAGTCAAAAATCATTCCATAACAGAGATTAACTTCTATTCATTTGAACAAAAGATTAATCATCTTTTAAGCATGAAATTATCCCTAATTTATGCATAAATATCAAATTTAGTGAAATGACATGCCAATGGAGAAAATTCCTAAAAAGTATGATAACATGCATCATATTCACATAAAATAAGCATGAATATGAGTTAATTAAGATAAGAATTCGTGTTATAAATGCATGTTATCAGGCACCTTGAGTTGTGATCATGTTCTCTCTATTTATAGACATTTGGTGTGTGAACATTTCATAAAAATCCTTATAATTATGTGTATATCCACAAACATCTATAGACTTTATTAGTATGTCTGAGTCTATGTATCTCACCAGTTAATAATTCTATACTCAATAACACCTTATTAGTTAACCTTTTATTAATTATCTATATCAACATGTACATTAATTAATTAGGGATTGATTTAACCCAATAAACTAGTTGAGTTTCTAGCTCATTAGGTGCTAAGCTATACTACGTACTCTAGGAGATATGAAGTAATGAAGAAATCTTACATGTAACATTGTTATCATCTATTACCATGTATGTATAATACTTCAAATTCATAAGACTCATGAATGCCTTAGGGTGTGGCCAACTGTCAAACCGTAATCGATCACTCGAGTTATTACTTATAAGTAGAGGAAATATTTGAAAACTCTTATGATATTTCGACTACCTTGGCCAAAGATTTCATAGCATCTCATTCCTCAAGTCAATCTCCTCGAGGACTTCATTATGTATCTAATATATGACATTTTGGAGATCCTGTTGATAGGGATTCACAAGTTATAGTCAAAACATGATTATCTATTTATGAGATATTTTTAGTGCCTCAAGTCAAACTGTCATTTACACAACCATGACATGAATCAGCTTGATTGATATTTAAGTATGATACCATCCATAGATTCGTATGATCAATTCAGTGAACCCTTTCTCCAAAGAGCACCCTCTATCTATTTTCTGGTGTCTCCACACCAATGGCTAAAAGATCGTGCATACTCATTATATGAGTCAGAACACATAGTGTTATTCTTTTCGGATAATTCAATGTCTTTCTCGAATATCTCACGAATACGAATGTTTAAAACCTATGTTTATATACTAGTGATCAGTGTATTATGATCTCGTCATAATTTACATAGTCATTTCATATGCTCATAGAGTTCATTGAAAACAATACACAAGAATGATGATAAATAAATTTTATTTTAATAAATATATAAACAAGATAGATGGAAGTGTGATTGGCTGATAGACACATAATATCTATCATTAATGTGCCACTATATAGATGTTGATACATGCACCATGTGTGTGCATGTAAGTGTCACATAGGCACCATGTGGTACCGCTAAGGCACTTGACATAGGTGCTTAGGAAGTATCACGTCAACACCTATTGAGCATTGTGTTTGCTCGTTGGTTGCACGACATGTGGTGCAAGTGCTTTGTCACCTTCGCAATGGATCCTATGTTTATTTTAAAAATAAACTCTACAAATCCAAAAATTACAAAACAATTATTAAACCTTAGAAAATCATTATCTTAAAAAGATATAAATAAAAAATTTAATTCCAAAATTCCAAAGATCGTTAAAGTATTTTTCGATAAATATCACTATATTGCCTTAAAAATATAAATTTCAACTTTGATTTTATATTTAGATCAAAATCTCCTTTATCTCATTCATCAAGAAAAATCTTCATTTTGGCATAACACCACGATAACATGCAAGGCGAATAAAAAGATTTTGACATTTTAAGCCCAATATGTGACAAGAATGAGCACTTTAGATGCCCAATTTTGCATGTTATCACCCATGTTAGGGATATTAATCTCACTTTGGTCATAATTATGTTTCTCTCTCTCTTTCTTCTCTATAAATTTAGAGACTTGTTATCTCTTCTTCAATATCCATTATCATTTTGCTTTACCATTAATAAACATTGAAAAGTTTCTAAGTTAACTAAAATTTCCATATATTTTAATGTATATTCTTAACTATGCTCAATACAATCATCAAACAACAAGATTGGAATATATATGACCAGTACATTTTTTGCATTAGTAAACTCACAAATGGCAATGTTCTTGAATAGAATTTTTGGATCACTAAGCCTTTGAGTTTTGACATTCCAAAAGATTTTTATCAAAGGAAAATTTACATTATAAGGCAAGTTACGCAATAAAGTTTACTAATAGTCAAGTAAAAATAATAATGGATATTGAAGGAGAGATCACAAGTCTCTATTTTGAACATGGAAGATACTTTTTTTGGTTGAGAGCAGCCCCATGACATTTTATTGACTTAAGTTTTGAGTTGGAACGACAATTTTTTAAATTTCATTATGGTTTTTTTTTTTGATTTCATTATGGTTTAACCCTGTAAATTTTTTAAAAAAAAATTCGCATGTGCCAGAAGTGGAGAATGCAAAGCCCAAGATACGACACAGCCTTCCCAACTTGATGGACCCACCTGGAGGGCCAGTGATTGCTCATTGAAGTAGAATTTGACCCTTATCTTTCCCTTCTCTTCTTTGACTCCTAATTCTCAACCTATTACCATGGTCGTCGGTCTTCTCTCTCTCTCTTTCTCTCTTCCGTTTTATCTGTCCTGCTTGCACGGCGTCTCCTTCTGTTGGAGAAGCAATTTGCATCACATCCCAACAATCTACATACTCTCTCAGGGGAATTGCATCAGATACAACTCGGGATTTCTCTGTTGCATAACGAGCAAAATGCCCAACTCGAATTCCAGCAAGTTCATTCGTGCTTGCTAAGAAACTATTCTGGAAACAATTTCTGAACTCCAAGGTAAAGTGTGGCATTACCTGAAGAATTGACTTCCGCCTCCCGTTCACCAGAGAAAGATAATTTGACTGCAGGCATGCTCGCTGTCAGTTGCCGCCATCCTCAAAATATACAAACCAATCCACGACAATGAGAGAGAGACCACGTTATCAGACGACTGAGTCTCATGAACGCATGACCAGGGCGATAGCTTCCCACTCCAAACTGCATATCACGTCCTGAACAAAAACCAGGCTCGATATAGGATTAGCACGAAAAAATAGGCCGAGAGAGAGAGACAGAGAGTAAAATTACGGCTGGGTTCCTCTGGTCAATGTCAAAACCATTGATTGCACATGGCTCTGTCAACAGCTCAATTGGCTCCTTCCCTGTAAGCCCGAGAAAAGCAGAGTGATCACAAGAACAGTCTAACTAACAATGATTTTTGAAAAAAAAAATCTAACTAACAATGATCATTAGTATTTTTTGACACATTTTTTATATTATAAACGCAAAATACAGCAACTGAAAAGAGGCCCAACAGGAACCAATTGTATATAACATAAATCATCAAATTATTGATACAAACATCATGGTCGTCTCATGACACAGGTGAAAGCACATGATTACCATAAGGATTAGTCTCTTTCTATCTGTCTCATGCAAGCGCCAACACAGCCTGCATCCTATCTCCTCTCCTCTGTGGACCTTCTCCCTCGGACTTTTTTACTTTACTCATCTTTATGACCCTTTGAAAGGTTTGGTTTCCTCATTTCTCTCTCAATCTTCGTATCTCTCTCTATGTCTCCACAACCTTCTATCAGATCTAAGATTCGGACTGCCGTCAAAGAGTTTTACATCAGTTATGCATAGATATTATTAAACAGAATAATACGTCTGTTTAGTAGAATAATCATCTGACATGAATTGCCAAAACACAAAACAATCTCAAGTCTGTCAATGATTATCTTAAAAGGATCTAACTCGATAAAGACCAATGATTATACAACGTGAATACTTAACCAACTCGATAAAGACCATGCTGACGAATAAAAATCTTTAGCTCTGCCCAAGTTTACCTCGAAATGAACCAATTTGTTGTAAAATATCAAATTTTTTTACTCTAACCTTGAAACAATGACATTTTCTCATCATCTTGAAGTATTTAAGGGAGTTAAATGTAAACACAAACAAATTATAAACGAGGAATTAAATCACCTTGTTCTAGAACTGCCAGAACACCATCTTCCGAGCAGATAATAGCGGGCAGAATCTGTCCAGGGGGAGCAGATATGTATCCGGATTGGATGAGACCATCATACTGGATCTCCCACACATCACTCTCGCAGACACTCTGTCTCTGCTTTACAGGGTCAAAACCAGACAGAAGAACTGGATGCTTCTGCCAACGTAGATCCCAAGCAAATGCCGCACCAGAAGACCCCCCTGCCTTTAAAAAATATTAAAGCAAAAAAGGCTGATAAGTGTTTCTCTAATTTCAATATCTTCCCAAAATCCACTTACATAGTAATCACGATAAAAATTTGAAGAGCCTGTGCGCATAAGATAGATGGCATCATCATATCAAGTAACAATGTATGATGTTCCTTAATCTCTATGTGAAGTCAAGATGCTCTGATGTATAACAGACCATCGGGAGACTAGTCTAGAGATGTTTCCACGGAATAAACACTGACGGGAGATTAAACAGTTATTAATGAATGTTATCTAAAAACCTTAATTAAGCCGTAATCTGAGCTTCATTTGAAAAACAAAAAGAGAAACAATTGAAATAATTATGGATCGATTAATTATAATCCCCGATACACATTCCACCACTAAAAGAAAAATAGAACATGGCACAAAACTCACAAGGCAAATATGTTTACGTGACGGATGAACATCAATCGAGTGTACAATCCCCGATGGTATACCCTGAATCCTAAACCATTGCAAAGAAAATCACAGTAAGCGATTAAAAATATCATCGTAAGTAAGAGCCGATTTCAAGAATCAGACAAAAACCCTAAACTTTCTCAAAAAATATTATCAACCGTAGATGAAGAATTTCATACCAGTCGCCACTAAGATTTCGAAACAGGCCCCCCAGGCTTCCTCTGATCCCACCATTGCAGTCCAAATCCCAGTCCTCCGGTCGCAAACTCAACAGACGAACCCCATCTAACTGCTGTATACGACACCAATCCTCCCGCATCATAAACCCTACGATTCTCCAAACCGCCTTCTCCCAAAGACACCAAATCCACTCTCCCGTCCTCTCCAACGCTGACGCAATGTCGGCCGTCTCCCTGAAGATCAACGGACGCGATATATCCGCAGCGAAGAGACATCTCCGATTCAACAGATCCCTCCACCGGATCCACAACAAGGAAATGAATATTACCGGCGAAGGTGGAGGCGGAAATTATGATTGGCTCGGAGGAGACGGTGGAACATCGGAGGGAGGAAATCCTCGATGTAGATTGCCATGAATCTCTTGTTATAAGGTCAAATATGGCAGATTCATCTCCATTTTGGATGGAATCTAATGCGTGGATTTCCAGCGCGGAGGAGCCGGAGTCAGGGTCGTGGACGGCGGCAGCGATTAAGCGATCGAAGGCGGAGATCGCCGGCAGCCATCGGACGGCGTCGACTGCCTTCGTCTGAGGAAATCTGTGGACTGTCAACTCTCCGTTCCCCGCCATTTCTCTCCCAAATTCTGTATCCCAGAATCTAGGACCCAAAGTTTGAAAAGCCTTACCAAAACCCTACAATTGATGACGTAATATATTGGCGAATTTCTGTTTCTAATTTCTAGATTTATTAAATTTGTTTTTAAATAGGGAGAAGCTCTCCACGGGCTCTGACGCCGTTTATCGTTTGAATTTTTATTTTCTAGTAGTCAAAATTATTCAGAAATTCAAAAAAATGACCGGAAAATGAGACTCGGATGACTAGCCATTCTAGATTATCATCATGCTTCTCCTCTATAAGGGGATAGAGAATAAGTGGGCCAACAAAATAGGCCCAATAGGAGATAGATACTAAGTCTGACCAAAATATCAAATATAACTAAATATTTTATCATGTAAGTATCTCTTCGCATGCGCCCTCAAGATGAAGTTTCATTGTCAAAGATGCCTACATAGCATAAGGTAAATCATTAGAGTTTTTATTAAGACCTTTCGTTGAGATATTTGATAGCTGCTCCAAACTAGAAGTATATGGGAAGAGATTACACTCTACCATACCTTGTCTTTGAGTAAAATTGTAATCCTCCTGAACTCTTGATGGGGTAGATTGTTAACAATGAATATGGCAACTTGATCATCACGATGCGTCTTCATGAGAGATTTTAATGGGAAAAACCGAGCTCTTAAGGTAGAGACCATAGCCAAATCATTAGAGGATCTATTTTTGCTCATAATCAGGCTTTGCATTTTGCATCTTAGATCATCGCATAACCAAGCTGTATTGATATCTATGTGATATATATTCAGCAATGCCAATGCCTATGTTGTGTGATATGCTATGCAATGCCTAGTACCCAGCAATGCCTATGCCCATGCCTATGTTGTGTGGTAACCAAGCAACTATCTTTATTACTGAAAACTAAGAATTTCATGAGAAGACCAAGCATGTTGAGGTCGACTATCACTTTGTCCATGTTAAGGTGTTGAGTAGAGTTATTTCAACCCCTCATTTGTCATTGTTGAACTAACGCACTGACATCTTCATCGAGTGCTTATCAATTCGTTGCATGATTCCTTACACTCTAAGCTAGGTATATTTGATCTACATGTTCCAACTCGAGGGGGATTATTATATATACCCCATTAGAGGGCTTAGCTTATATTAGGAGACATTTGTTAACATGCAATTTTAACATGCAATTATATAATTATTAATGTAAATTAAGGCATAAAATATTCCATTCTTATGCATGTTATCATACTTTGCGAGCATATCTATCATTTAAGGCAATTTTAACTTATAACATCAAAATGCACTATTTTAAGGATAATTATGCATTTTTAAGAATATATTTTGGAGTAAACTATTCCAATCTATATTTGAGATTATAATTGGGTTTTAATATTGAATAATAAGAGAAAATACCTTTTATATACTCATTTATTTTACTAAGTTTTAATTAATAGGAGAAATGAGTGTATTTTTTAAATAAAAAATTTATTCTCCTTTTATTTAAATAATTTGACTTTTTAAAATGATAGATAATTTATTTTATGATCCAAAAAAAATATTGGATTAATTTGAGTTGTATTTTGAAAGTTATGAAGTTTCTAATTTATAGGGATTTTTGTAGACTTTTTCTAAATTTTTTATGAATTTAATTTGATTTATTTTGAATTAAAATGAATAAAAAATTATTTTATTATTGTGTGCTGACGTGGCAGAGAGGAAATTGCGATGCCACGTGGCAGCATATGAGAACCACACATGCCACACACGTGTACATGCACGCGTGTGATTAATGAGAAAGCATCCTTTTCAAGATTTTTGCTATCTCCTTAATTACACAACACTTATATACATGTCAAATTGTTTGATTTTTCATCATGCGGGACTATCTTTTTGTTTTTATATGCATAGCTAACATGGCATCCTGTAGAACGTCTGATCGCGCAATCAAATCGTGATTGTCAATCGTCACTTAAGTGAGGGGGTACACAACGAACTCCTATTGGGCAACGATTCGTTTTATAATGTTTTAATCTCAGCCGTTAATTTGAGGAGTTATAAAGACCGAGATTAAATGAAATGAAAACTGTCCGATAGACATGTGAATGCATCCGGAGTGTCAGATCAAGATCAGACAACGAGCGTTTCACGTGTTTCAGATTCACCCACGACGTGGCGAAATCTCAGCGGTTCATCTTCGATCGAACGGACATGACTTAACCGTAATGATTCGCATCAAAGCATTTCATTAGAGCCGTTGATCAAAGATGAAATGCCAAATCCAAAGATTACGCCCAAATTTGCCTATTTATACGTAGGTTGTTCGACAAAAAATATCTTATTGGGTGTTTTCGATTAATCGAATTGTCTAGACACCACCATCCTTGAATCTCTTGCTTTCTTCTTCTTCTATACTCATTTATGTGTCCAAGGGATGGTTGAAAGTGAGATTTTGTCGAAAGAATAGGGAGACTTCGCTTCTCGAATGCCAACAATCGTCTTCAAAATCGCGGAATGAAAAGCTTTTGATCTGAGGATCAATTTGATCATTTATAACACTATCTATAGTTAACATTTCAGTGATCACTGTTCTCCAACTCATGAGTAGGGTTTTTATCATCTACACTTAACATTTTGGTGACCACTGTTCAAGAAACTTTGATGCTACTTGAGGGAGTCAACTCCAACAAACAATCAACTCCAAATATGAAGTGAATCTCCCTAGACATTCCAAGAATTAAACATACTTGTGCAATGGGTTAAAATCAATTTTAATATAAAATATGTGCTACGAAAAGGGATGATCTAACCAGATTGGGTGAAGTCAATGACTCATAATCAAATCAAATAATGATTAAGTCATACTTCAATCTCTCTCTGACCACTTATCTTGAAAAGACCATTTCATGTGAACTACAATGGAATAATCATTATAATTTCTCCTTGCCTTGCCTTGCCTTGTGAGTGGTCATTGTTGAGTGGACGTCACAATTTATATTGAAACAACAAAATGTGCCTATTTATCCCTTAAACCCACAAGAAAATAGTTCTCAAATCCATGAACACCAAACAAGGAGAACTCTTTAGAGTGCAAGGAACAGAGCTCTCAACAAAAAAGTGGATGATTGTATAACCTCAAGTGTTACAATTTGGACCATCCAAAATGACATAGGTCACAAAAATCTAAGGGCCATCCAAAATGACAACACCCTTGACAAGACAGCTAAAAATATTGGTGCAGATTTTGTTAGCTTGTAGAAGATTCTACCTAGGCCGAGTTCGCTCCTTGTGGGCCTTTCATAATGGGCAGCTGAGCAAAATCAACAGGACAAGCAAAAGCCAAATAGAAACCCAAGCCCTACTCATTTCTCTCCCGAATCATTCGCTTTCCCTAACTCAACATTTTTCTCCTACGAACTTTGATGGCCTCCATGTAGATCATAGACAACTGAGACTATCTCTTGTCACCTTGTTCTCTTAAGTCTTCCAATCTCGTTCAGACAGTGTTCCTGAACCCTACCAAAGTCCTTTTCGGATGTCATTAATGAAATGAATCATACTGCTTATCACCAGAGATTCGACATTTGATAGATAAACAAGATTGGATATAAAACTCAAATTTAGGTAGACATCTACACTACATTTAGTTCTTTGAGCCAGGCAGAATGTAGTGGGCATGGATCCGCTCTTCCCTCAGCAGCTGCCTTCTGAGACAACCCATAAAACCAGCCATTCCTCCACTTGAACTGCACAAAGTGTTCATGAACTTCAAATATAAACGTGTAAAGAGAAAGTATTAAAGTCGACACCTGGCCGCAGAGAGTCAAGAAGTTACCTCTTTGACTGCAGTCGGGAAATGGGCAACAGTTCTAGAATAAGCGCAGAGCCGCTCTTCAATGCCCTGATCAAACGTTAATCCTTTCTCCTCCGTGGCTGCACCTGCTAATTCTAAAATCAAGCTTGCCACCTGAAATTGCGTTTCCAAGGTTAAAGATCAAAGATATAGCAAAATGAAGTGGAATACATAGTAATCTGCCCGTGCCTTCTACAGCCCAGGACACATGGGATTCTAATGTAGTAAAAATATTTGCATACAAGAGAAAATCGTAGTTAGACTACATAGTCAACCTTTCAGTAAATGTTCGAATAAAACTATTATCTTTTAAATAACAATAAAGTGGGTACATGTATGTGCTGTACAGTTTCATCATCTATGATTACATGGAATTACATCATTATAAAAATTATCACCAATGAGGACAAATGAAGAGATAGTTGACTCATTGAAAAAAATAATAGACAAAACCATGGAAAATTTGAATTATGAAAAGGGCTTATATATACTAAGGACCAGCCCAATCAGTTTTCAGAACAGTTATTTCTCAAAGGTTTGAATCCGAAGATACAATCTTTATAATACTGATGAAGTGGGTTCCATGGAATCTACTTGCCTCAGATCTGTGATCCTTCTCCACGGCACCAACAGTGATTCCTTGATTACGGGCTCCAACAAGCATGAATGCGCAAATCCATATCAACTTCTCCAGCATCTGCTTCTGAAAAGCTTCCTTCCCAAGCACCTGAAACTCAAACAAATCAAACTTCTCCTAACTAATATTAAAAAAAATTAATTTGAAACAAAAAAAGCAAAATGGGTTTCCAGATAAATCAAAAAACCTTGCAGGAAAGTCCTCCAGCATGAAGCCTAGAAGCCACAGCCTCAGCCCATTTTCCATAAACAGCAGTCAAGCCCTCTGGGTTAGTATCTGTCTTTCCATCAACAGGAGCTTCGCCTAACTTCGATACAGCAAAATAAGCAAGCACCTGGTCGGCATCACCCAGACCCTTACTCTCAAACCAAGGCTCAAGCATGCCATTCTGAAAAAACACCAAATCTGTTCCCCAAATAAGCCCCCCAAAAAAGTTCCACCATCAAGACAAGATAATAATATATTAAAGCTCTCTTTCACTTTAGCCTTGACTTATATTATTTTTATAAAATAAAGATGAATCTTATATTAAGATTGATATAATTGTAACTTTGATTAATTAAATCTCTTGAATTTCTAGGAAACAAATTTTGACGAGTTTTTTCCATATCAGATATTAGTTTGATCAATACGGCCAAGACAAATAATCTTAGATTAAAGCTCTATGTCTAGATTTACGCCTTTGTCTAGATTTCTAAATATCTTTTCTAAATCAGATAATTCTTCATATAAAATTGATGAAATCCTTAATTTAATTAATTAAATCTCTTGAAGAGCTAGGAAACTAACTATAAAGGTTTTTTTACATGTCAAAGAAACTTTAGTTTGATCCATACTCTTGAGACAAGGTAACAGTGTATTAAACTTCTGTTACGTCTAGTTAAGATTTACTTGATTTTGAAATTGACGTAATTTTCAGTTTAATAAAGTAAATCTCTTGAAATGCGAGGAAGCAAACGACACAAATTTTATTTTCCATACCAAAGAAATTTTAGTGGGATCTTTACTGAAAATCAAATGCAATAAAAGATTAAAGCTTTCCTACTCCATAACCTTGATCTATATTTTTTTGAAAAAAATTCAAGGTAATTCGTATACATGAAATTTGATAAAATTGTTTATCTAATTAATCAAAACTCTTGAAGCGCTAGGAAACAACTACGCAAAGTTATTTTCGATACCAAAGAAACCTTGGCGAAGAGAGGATAATAATATATTAAAGCTCAATTACCCTTCCACCGGGAAGGAGGAGTGGACAGGAGAACAGCTTCAAGATCGTCGTTTCTGGTGCAGACGAGAATGGGGCCCTCGAAGTTGGCAGGAACGGGTTGGCCTCTTCTGATGAGAAGATCGCGGCCATCGCCGAGGTCTTGGAGGGCTTGGCCGACTCGGCCGCCACCGACTATAACTGCAGGGACGACGGCAGTTTTGGTGGCCATGGAGACGACACTGCGTCGAACACCTTTCGATCCAGTGAGCAGAATCGAGTTGGGTAGCCAGAAGGCTGATAAAGCTGCCATTGTGGGCTATAGGAGCCATTTGGGGAGGTGGGTTCTAGTTCTTCAGCGATCACTGAGAAGGAACACGACCACCCGTTTTTTTGGATCTGCGCCTTATCGTGTACTCGCGCAATCTTGACCTCTCGTGTGGTGAATTCTTGATTTGAAGCCGTGTGGTGGATTTTGAAGATGACTGTTTAGCATGATTTGGTAATTGAGGGGAGGGGAAGGTAAGCGATTAGCCATGTTTGTTTGCCTTTCTTCGATTATCTTAGAACTCAAAGGCTGATGAAATTCCTATTTGAGTTTTTAGATGTAAAAAAAAGAAGCTTAGGGCACCTTCGAGTTAAGATTAGGGATGATGATATTTAAAAATACTTGAATCTTCCATGGCTACATCAAGAATTTTCTTAGGACTGTTCCTTTTTGGATCAGCATGAGGAAGCATTTTGTGTTCAAAAGAGATGAGTGCTCCAAGGCATTTCTCTCTTGAGTCACCCCATTTGCCAAGAACACGAGTGTCGTTATCCTCTTGGTGTTCTTTCAAGTTGTGTCCTTGATCAAGTTGTGTTCAATTTCTACACATTTTGTTCATGCTTATAGATCAATAAATATCTCAATTCCAAATCATTTTAAGAGAGTTAGATTAATTTATGATTATCTTTTCAACTTAGCAAATAGCATATAATATTTTTGTACATCAAATGTTAATTAAAAATCTCAATCTATAAAGTTATAAGTTGATATTCAAATCACAAACTTGATCAGGGTACTACTTGATGCTTCTTGATCTGTGAAGTCTCGAATACAAGTGCAGTAGTTAGTGATCGATTGCTGATCATCTTGATCATTCATAGAGCCAACTGGTTGGACAAAGCTACATGCAACATGGAGATGACACCTTTGAGGACTTTGTCATGAATTTTGTGATAGTCTTACTCAACATGCTTTCGT
The DNA here is from genome assembly GCA_024174645.1 of Lemna minuta. NCBI lineage: Eukaryota > Viridiplantae > Streptophyta > Magnoliopsida > Alismatales > Araceae > Lemna > Lemna minuta. Next base: position 12,613,158 of record CM044114.1, on the reverse strand, counting down.
CACTCATGAAATTTGGGGTTGCTCAAAATAGAGATGATAACTTGGTTGTCACAATATATAGACATACATTTTTGAGAGATAATACACATATCTCAAACAAGAGAATGAAATCATATCATCCCACAAGAATGTGAAATAACCTTTTGCTTTTGAAAGTGCCAGGTGACTAGATCACCACTAACATAAGTGCCATAACTAGTAGTAAGCTTCTAATCTCCTTAGTCCCTAGCATATCTTGAGACAGAATGAGCTTCAACCCAAAGATGACCACGCCATGTGTCAATAAGACACTTAAGCCATAACTCATAAAGTATCAGCCCAATGAACTTTATTGCCAAGATAATATTGGGGAAAGTCATTGTCAAGTTTATCAACTTCTCGAGTAGTCATTGTTAACAATTGGCATCCTTCAACATTGGAGAATTAGTGGCCCAAAACTTTGGCCGGGCCTCCATTGGTGAAGTCTTTAGTTTACATCCAGGTAATCTTATCTCTCGTAGAAGATCAAGGGCACTTTTTTTCTAGGAGAACTAATTTTTGCTAGATGGTAAGCAAAACACAATCTTAAGAAGATAGCACAAGGTCTGAAAAGCCTTCATGAAAAAGTGATACGAAGATAAGCTTTGGCAGCTAAGATACACACTTCATCCTAGCACGTTAAAGGAATATCATCTACATAAATCGTCAGTTGCATAATACCTCTAGAAATGTTGATGGAGAATTATTTCGAAACATGAACACAAGGGTTCTAAGTGAACCTATTCTCCTCCTCCTCCTCCTCATCCACCAACTCAAGAAATTATCTATTCATTAAATGGATGAAGAAGACCTCTCTAAATAATTAAAAGAGAGTGTAGATCTTAAGGGAATTATTTTCCCTCCTCTTCCTATTTTACACTGATCCAAAGATTGACTTGGTCAAAAGAAATTAGCCTTATCCATTAGATAATTAAAATCCCTTGAATGGAACAAGTCAACCACCATCTTACCTTTAAATAGGGTCCTTAATTTCCAAACCTTATCCACCACATCATAGGTACCCTATATAATTTTAATTAATGATCTCAAGAAACATCAATAGGAAGCCTTTTGTTTTAAACTCTCTTTCTTTGAATACCACCTCCAGTTAGAATCATAGGAGAGATCTAATAGAAGAAACTATCTCTTATTTTATTCAAGACAAACCTTTTTGCATGAATACATCATGCATCTACTTGTGATACTCAACATGAAGGATCTCCTCTAAAGAAGACAGTCATCAAAGGTCTTTCTCCTAATTTTCCAAGACTATTATGAAGACAATTCAACATGAAGTATGAATTCCAAACTGGAAGAATCCTAAAGACTTTACAATGCATCTTGATAATCGCCTTACTGCTGAGGGAAGAGGCCTTCAGAAAGTTCAGAACAATGACAACTTTGCGAAGTTATCTGAAGCATTATATGTAGTAGAACAAAAGACTATAAAAAGCTGTTGCCATGAGATCAAAGTTTAGAGAGAGAAAAGATAACGTCCGAAGAGCTTGAAACAAAGAAGACTTGTCAACACATAATCAAATGCCATCTCGCGACCTCTTCTGTGCTGAAGTGAACATAAAAGACAAGAATAACTCCCAAAGAAAAGGGAGGGACGATGAGCTCTGGAGAAAGAAACAGAAAAGAGGATAGACCCTCACCTAAATTTTCCTTGACAACCTTTCCACGGCGTCCTCTTCTTACTGAAGTGAAGTAGAGGATATATCTCAAACTGGTTATGACGACATTACCACCCATTTGATGGGATCTGAGGTTGATAACTTTATGAAATTTTGATCAAAACATCAAATGCAGCGGAAAAACATTGAATCGGACATTCAAAATACCGAGCCACCAAGAACAGATGATCCTATCATCTAGTATGTATGAGAAAACATACTTACAAGGATTCCTTGAAGGAGTTCTTGAAGCTATTCAAGTGTCTAGCCTCTAGCGGTATCCACACGGTCTCCGGATGGTTGGATCTCCTCTTCAAAGCTCTTCACCAAGAGAGAAAGAGAAGAAAGGAGAGAATTCTCACAAGGCTTGCATGGGCACCTTCAGTTGTGGTCGTCCTCCCCCTATTTATAGACATTTGGAATGAGGTTTTTTCATAAAAACCCTCATAATTATGTCTATATCCACCAATATCCATAAACCTTATGTGTGTGACCCTCTAGGTCCATATATCTCACCACTTAATAACTCTATAGACCAAATAACACCTTATTGGTCAACCTTAATTAATTATCCACATCCACATATAGATTAATTAATCAAGGATCGATTTAACCCAATCGATACGTTGAGTTGCCAGCCCGTTGGGTGCCAAGCTACACCACGTACTCTAGGAGATATGGAGTATGTAAGAACTCACTTATGGAACCTTCCCGTCATTTATTACCATGTATGTATAATCCTTCATCCACATTAGACTCATGAATGACTTATGGTATGGTCAACTGTCAAACCCTAATCGGTCACTCAAGTTAGTACTGATGCGTGTAGAAATCATCGAGAACTTTTTCTTCGATATTTCTACTACCTTGGCCAAGAATTTCATCGCATCTCATTCCTTTGAGTCAATCTCCTCAAATACCGAGGGTGGATGATCCCATCTTGACCACACAATCATCTTCGTGAAATTCATGCCGTATCCAATATATGACGTTTTAGATATCCCGTGACTAGGGATTCGTAAGTCATAATCAAAACACGATCATCCATCCACAAGATGTCTTTGGTGTCTCAAGTCAAAGGACCACATACACAATCATGACATGAATCAACTTGATTGACAGTTAGGTAATAATACCATTCAGGGATTCATACGGATCAATTCAGTGAACTCTTTCTCCAAAGAGCACCCACTATCTATCCTTAGTGTCTCCACACCGATGGCTATAGGATCGGCCATACTCATCATATGAGATGGATTAGATAGTGATATTCTTTCCGGATAATTTGATGTCCTTCTCGAATATCCCACGAATAGGAATATTTAGAACATATATTTAAAGACTAGTGATCAATATATTATGATCTCATCATAATTCACATAGTCATTGCACAAGCTCATGGACTTCATTGCAAAGATCACACAAGAATGACAATGAATGAATTTCATTTCAATGAACATAAACAAGATACATGAAAGTGTGATTGGCTTATAGGCCACATAATATCCAACACCATTTAATCAAGACCATCGCGATCCTCCAAAGTCACCTCCAGGTCAATGGGATTTTAGATGAGGAATATCGCAAGAGTAATAAAAACACGTGAAACTTCCTCAAAGATGAAACATTGAATAAACGTGAAGCCTTCTTCGACAACATTGTTATGGGCGTCCACGGATTTTACTATCCTAACAGAAAGCAGCATGATCAACAACTGTTCACAAGGAAGTACAAGTCAACTCCGACGACGGGAATGTCGTCAAATCTAACTGGTTCCACAGGCGTTCTAACTCCCCTTCGCTCACCGACTGATCTGCTCAACGTCCATAGACTGAACCACCATCACGCGAACACACAAGAAGACGACACTCGACAAGATTTGAATGCGAGGATAGAAATTGAATCAGCGTCCCTCGAAACTTCCTCACCAAATGCACTCAGGTCGTCCACGTCACTCGTTGATCACAACAAGGAAATTCAAGCGTCGGACGGTCAAACCAAGCTCGTCACCAGTATTCGCGACGATAATCCGAGACTCCAGGAGAGACTTTCGGCGATATCTCGAAGACGCTCTCAGCAATCACTCTATGTCTCACAATCTTACCAAGTTCGGAAGAATGAAACGATAAAAGTCCACCCACGGAGAAGCACACAACCGTCCTGAATTCACGGAATCTAGGGATAACACAAATATTCTGTCGAAACATTCACGAAACTCCACCACGTGAAATCTCTGTCAAATAAAGATACATAACCGCCATAATTGCTCTCCATCTCGAAGCATCTCTTCATCCTAACTTCTCTATCTTTCCTTACTCTATAAAAGAGACGATTGTAAACAAAGAAGACAGTGTATTTTGAATGAAAATTGGTTACCTTTGTTTGTGTTCGTGTTTATCGCGTTCACATATCTCCATCGTTCTTCCTGTGAATATCCTGCAACCCATCTCCTGATTCTATCTCCCTCTCTATTCTCCCCCTCTTATGTCAGTTTTTTATCCACTTCAATTTTGAAGCCTATCGAGGATATTCTGGATCATTTGGTGATTTCGGAAGCATTGTCTTCATCGTCGCAAGTCAGGTATCATCCTCACTCATTGACCGTGAATATAGTTCGTCTCCTAAAATCGTAAGTCCAACACTAGATGCTTCTTAATCTCCGTATTCTTCCCTCCTACGTATACTTCTTAATCTCCTTAATCTCTGAATTCATCATCTCTATTGTCTATATTTTATATTATTCTCTCTTCGTTTTTCTTCTCTCCACATTAATTAATCCTCGTAACTCCCCGTCACGTCATATTTATTTTCGTCTTCTATCTTTCTCTCTCACTTATCTTTCTTCTCTCTTAAATCTATTCACTACCTTCTATTATCTCATAGCCGAAATTCCTATCGTATTGGTTAACCCCGATCATTATCCGTCTATCCTAATCATCCTCCACATCACTCCTCTCTCAATCATAACACTCTTAACCCATAAACCGCAATCTTAAATTCCCCTCCAATAGTCTCTTTTCATTTCATCTCTGATATCTCTAATTATCTATTGATCAGATATATTCTATATCCTCCAATTATAATACCTCTCATTTCCTCCATTATCAAACTTATATTTGATATTATAAATTTTATCTTTCATATTCCCATGTCATCTATTTATCTTACCCACATATTCTTTATATTATTCTCTTTAAATTCTAAACCTATTCTCACTGATATCACTTCATAGGTCCTCCCTTCACTTGTAGGATTATTTCCTTATTATATCACTAACTTCATACACCTCATCGTATCTTGAAATATCCTACATCACATGTCTTGTGTATCATAGCCAAATCAATTCTGCATGAGACAAACCCACGGGTGGTGAGAAGATGACTAAACTTCACAAACTAGACACAAGGAATTTTAAGTCCACATATAGAACGATACAGTAAGAAAAACTTAGTTAACTCCCTCTAAGCAATATAACTTGGAGGTTGCTCCATAAAGACTTATTCATTGAAGTTACCATCTAGAAAGGTGTTGGAGATATCCTATTGATGCAAAGACTATGCTTAGTTAATATCAAGAGATAAAATAACTTGAATGGAATTTAGGTGAATGACTAAATAGAATGTCTCAATATAATCAATGTCATAAGCTTGAGTGAATCCTTTGGCCACTCGTCATGCCTTGTGATGAGCCACCCGTGTCATCACAATTATAATTGAGTAAGGACCCATTTATAGGCTGACGAGACTAAATCGTATGGTCGTTGAATGCACACGACTCAGTGTCAAAACAAAGTCCTAAACTTACCAATTTATGATTAATCAAAGTAATTAATTAGTATAATGGTAATTAAGGGCTGAATCCATGGAGAATTAGGAAAATTTGAGAGATATCTTTGAAATTTGGTCAAATTGGACGACGAATTGAGATTAGAAATTGGGCGTTTTAGTATATTAAGAAAGATAACTCAATTTCGAATCCACGGAATAAAAAATCAGATGATTTGGATAAGAATTCAAAGAGTAATCGAAATTTTAAGTTAAGAGAAATTTTTGTTTCGAAAAACGATTAAAAACTGAAATTTAAACTAAAATTAAACTAATCTACGATGCTAAAAGTAAAATTAACATGAAATGATGAAAGATTAAGATGAAATCATGCAACCTAACCCAAATTAGCCTTCGAAATGATCCTATTAATCGTCGGATGCAAGGTTTTTCATTCCGAGTTGACGAAGACGAAAATTGGAGTTCAAGATGTGATTTCTTCCGTCTCTCTCGATCAAAGTTTGATTTCAAGCATTCAATTGAAGCGTAAATGAGTCAAAAACACTATGAAACAAACGACACGTGAATTGAAGCTCTACACAGAGAGAATTTGATGAAGAATCGCAAACACGTTCTTCCGTCGCGAAGAACAGTTTTTAAAGAATGAGAAAGAGGCGTGGCCGTCCGATCTGATGGGCTCATCGCGATCAACAATCGCGATGAGACGTCTCTTCATGAATCGTCGTGATCAAGTCTTGGACGTACGATCGACGATGAAGAGTCAGGATTTGTCCACATCGCGTAAAAAAGAAGGGCTTCGATTTGATCGTCCGTTGGATGTTGATCCAACGCTCGTGATGTCTCAAGGAGTTCACCGGCAGCGAGCCATCTCAGCCGTTATAATTATCACGATCGATGGCCAGGATCAACTCACTTAAGTGAGTTTTATGCCACGTGCTCGATATGTTGATCGAGTGGACCTCGTGTCCACCGCATCCACGCGTTTAATTCAGCGCGATGTCGATCCGATGCACGAAAAGCTACCACGTCGCCTGCATATATTAAATTGATGGGATTTCAGCCCCACAAGGAGAAAATAAGAGAGACATTACGCGTATATAATGTGCGGGATTTATAAAGGTTAATAATCTTGTCTTCCGATAATTGGAAGACCTATATACATTATGTAAATATATATATAGTAAATATAAATACGCCACGTGTCACATCAGTGCCACGCAGGCGCCCGCGTGCTGTCCACGTGGCAGAGCCACGTGGCCCAAAGTGCTACGTCGCATCCACGTGTACACGCGCGAATAAACCCCCGTTTTTGCCATTTTTTAATTAAACATTTAAAAATCGAAAATAAATCTAATTAAATTCTGAAAAATTCCAGAAAATTCCTAAAAATTGTAAAATTCATAACTTTCAAAATAGAACTCCAAATTAAGTCAAATTTGTTTTTGTTGGATTCAAAATTGAATAATCTATCATTATAAAAAGTCAAATTATTAAAATAATAAGAGAATTAATTTTATACATTTATGTATTATATGAAATAAATTTATATAAACACATAAATGTAAATAAAAGTCTTTTCTCTTATATTTTCATCTTTAAAACATGATTATGATCATAAATATAATTAGGATTAAAGATTATAATGTTTAATTATGTATAATAACCCATAAATTGATATATTTTAAGATCATAACATGAATTTACACAAAATGATAGAAATATGCCTAAAAGATGATAACATGCATATATTTGTAATGATTAATGCATTAATTTGTATTAATAACTATGTAATTACATGCATAAATAGTAGAATCCTTCATATGCATGAGACTCATGAATGACTTAGGGTATGGTTAACTGTCATACCCTAATCGATCATTCAATTGGTACTGATGCGAGTAAGAAATCATCGAGGACAACTCCTCTAATATTTATACTACCTTGGCCAAGGATTTAACCGCATCTTATTCCTTGAGTCTATCCCCTCTTATACTGAGGGCGGATGATTCCATCTCGACCATTCAATCACCTTCGAGAACTTCATGTTGTATCAAATTTATGAAGTTTTAGAGAACTCGTAGCTAGGGCTTCATAAGTCATAGTCAAATCATGATCATCCACCCCTACGATGTCTTTGGTCCCTCAAGTCAGAGGACTATATACACAACCATAATATGAATCAACGTAATTGATAGTTTGGTATAATATCATTCAAGGATTCATATAGATCAATTTAGTGAACTCCAAAGAGCACCCACTATCTATCCTTGTGTCTCTACACCGATGGCCATAGGACCAGCCATACTCATCACATGAGTCTGATCAGACAATGTTATTCTTTCTCGATAATTTGATGTCCTTCTTAAATATCACACAAATAGGAATATTTATAAAATATGTTTAAAGACCATTGATCACTATATTATGATCTCATCATAATTCACTTGGTCATTACATATGCTCATAGACTTCATTACAAACATCACACAAAAATGACAATGAATAAAAGTTCATTTTAACGAATATAAACAAAAGATAGAAGTGTGATTGGCTTGGAAGCCACATAATGTTCATCACAATCTTCTTAAATACCACGGACGGATACTCATATCTTTGAACGTGATTGGCTTGCAAGTCACATTTTTCATCAATAACATATATTGAAAGACTAAAAATCACTCTATTATGATCTCATCATAATTCACTTAGTTATTATATATGTTTATATACTTCATTATAAAAATTACACGAGAATAAAAATGAATAAATTTTATTTCGATGAACATAAATGTGATATATGAAAGTGTGATTAGCTTATAGGCCACATAATATCCATCATCTTCTACCCTTTTCATTATATTTTTCTAAACTTTCGCACTAGTTGAAGGATTGGTTTTAGGGGGGCAAAAATGGATTCAACATTTGTAAGCTCATGTCGAACACTCCCTTTTCAAGACTTATTTCCGTATTTGTAACTTCCACGTATCCTTCTTCTCTTTTGTGACATCGTAGACTTGGACATCTATGTTTGTTCTACACTACAAACAATATTTATCTTGGTTTTCTCTCCTTCCAACAAATTATAACAACTCTTCGTGAGAATTCTCTCCTTTCTTCTTTTTTTCTCTTTGCGAAGAACATTGAAGAGGAGATCCAATCGTTTGAAAATTATTTGAATATTGCTAAAGACTAGTCACTTGAAAAGCTTTAAAGACTCCAACTAAATCTTGTAAGTATAAATTCTAATTTATACTAGATGATCGGATAATCGTTTCTTAGTGCTTCAGTGTTTTGAATGTTCAGTTCAATGTATTCCATTGCATTTGATATTTTGATCAAAATTTTATAAAATTTATTGGCCTTATATCCCAACAAAAATAATATTATCCACCTCTCTATAAGAGGAGATTAATTGAAGGAATGAGATGTGGCTAAATCCTTCGCCAAAGTAGCGACATTAGAGAATGTGTTCTTGATGATTTCCTCCACGCATCAGTTCTAACTTGAGTCTGATTTAGATTTGACAGTTGAACATATCCTAAGTCATTCATTAGTTTCGCGTGAATGAAGAATTATACAAACATGGTAACTAATGAAGACAAGGTTCCATACGAGAGTTCTTAGAGCACGTGGTGTAGCTTATCATCAACTAGGCTAATAACTTAACTTGTTGATTAGATTAAATTGATTCTCAATTCCTTAACCTATTTATTGATATTTTTAATTGATAAAGTTAAATAATAAATTTTTTGTGTCTATGGAGTCATGATTCTTAAGGTTTTTGTGAAAATTTCACAGGCCTAATATCTATAAAAATGAAGAGAACAACTAGAACTCAAGGTACCCATGCCAAATTGTGGAAACTTTCTCCTTTTTTCTCTTTTTCTCTTGACGAAGAGCATTAAAGAGGAGATCCGAATGCTTGGCAATTGCATAGATACAACTAGAGGCTAAACATTTGAACAACTTCGAGAACTCCTTCAACGAACCTTATAAGTATGGATTTTGATCTATACTAGATAATAAGATCATCGATTCTGGGTGCCTCAATATTTTGAATATTTGATTCAATGTCTTTTTTCTACATTCGATAGTTTGATCAAAATTTTAAGAGTCTATCAAACATTAGATCTTGTCATCACAATCTATCCAAGATGTGTAGTGTGAGAGCTTCAAGATACGTCATGGACAATGACTCAAAGGTCATGGGAGGTAGAATGATGGTCAGAATAGAAAAAAAGGAGATAAGATGCTGAGTGTAGAAATGCGTAGCTTTGCGGTGAGAAATTTGGAGATCAAGATCATTAGAGATGGATAGTATGATGGATTTTCTAATAGAGAAGAGGACTTGATAGTGGGTGTTGTGGACTGCGATTCACATGGCACTGTAATTGATGTTTAAGAAAATGTAATATTTACCATAAATGCAAATGTAGTCTTGATGAAAATAATCAAGTGTGAAGAAGAGGCACTAGACTAGAATGGTGAAAAGTTGGAAGGTGACACATTGGATTCTTGTGAATGAGCATAGAAAGATAAAAATAGTGAGAGCCCTTGATGAAATTAAAATTGTTAAATGTGATGTTTTGACAAGTGTTGAGAAGATGAACACAATAGCCCTTTGTGTCTTTGGTGATATGCATTGATTAGTACTTGCATCCTTTTATTAAAATTACCATATTTAGGTTCTAGTTAGTAATTAAATTAAATAAATATCCACCTCCCATGAATAACTATGACGAAGACATGATTCAATAATTTCTATCATAATATTCATTGTTTTCCATGTTTTTTATATTTTGCGACAAATGCTACTTCATTCAAGTTCAAGGGGGAATTAAAACTCTCACATTTTCTTGACTATTATTTGGATACAAGGATCTAGGAAATTTTAAATGAGATTTTGGAGTTAAATAAAAGGAAAAAAAGGTTAAAGAAGTCTGAACCTTAGTGGCAGATGACGAGTTGAAATTATGCAGTTGAAATTAGTGGGAGACGACAAGTTGAAATTTTGCAGTTGAAATTAGTGGGAGACGACAAGTTGAAATTTTGCAGTTGAAATTAGTGGGAGATGACAAATTGAAATTATGCAGTTGAAATTAGTGGGAGACGACAAGTTGAAATTTTGCAGTTGAAATTAGTGGGAGATGACAAATTGAAATTATGCAGTTGAAATTAGTGGGAGATGACAAAGGTTAACACATGCCTACAAGTTAAAACAAAGTCCAAACTCACTTAACTTATGATAAGGGTCAAAATCCATGGAAAATTAGGATTGACTTTGAGAGTCATTAGAAATTGGTCTAATTGAATGATGAAATGAGGTGAGAAATTAGGCAAGAGATATTTTTAGAAAGTTAGGAAAAAAAGGAAGACGCCAAGAGATATTCCTGAAGCCGAATCACAAAATAAAAATGAGACATAACGTATTCTAGGAGAAGTGAGAAAAATCCCATATACGAAGAAGATGAAACAAATGAAGAACTACTTATAGCATTGAGGAAAAACACTTGAGCATGTGGAAAACCTATCCCATATGATAACCAATTTTTTATACTTTACCATGGTCTAACTGAATTATATGTGCTTTCTAGTTACTCTTAATCAAACAATAATCACAATGATTGTTGAAGAGGCAATATAAATATCCTCATTGGAAGAGAGCAATGGATGAAGAGATGTTTGCGTTGATTAAAAATTGAACTTGAGATATAGTGGAGTTTCCAAAGAGGAAGAATTTTACAGGGATAATTCAATAGATTTTTTCATTAATTTCCTGGATGAATCTCTATTTTTAAAATGCAAAGCTACGTATTCTGCTAAAATATTAGGTCATTCATGAGGGTTTTCAACTCTTGTGATAGCAATGTCAAGTTATTTCTCGCTAAATTCAACTCTTTTTATACATACATTTGTAATTCTACGTAGGCCTCCTCTTTGACCCTCTACTAATAAATTTGGGAATCCAACATGGATTATGAGCTGAATAAGATCAATTGTTCTTCGTAGATGGGGTTCAAAATCAAATATAAATCGGATGAAAACTTAGAAGGGTATAACCCTAGGTTAATAGCTAAAGATTATACACAAACATATGGTATAGACTATAAAGAGAACTTTGTTCCAATGAACATTCTAATACTATTTTATCGAGAAATTGCTTTAGATTGAAATTTGCAACCATATGACATTAAGAATGCTTTATTACATGAACATTTGGATGAAGAGGTCTCATATCCCAAAAGAATGCAAATTCCTCTAGGATATGAGAACACTAGTAATCATAATAAAGTGGGCAAACTAAAAAAATCTCAAAGTGAAACAAAATAATGCCCCCGAACATGGTCTGGGAGATTCACTCAGACCATGAAAATGTTGGTTATAGGCAAGGTAATTGAGATCCTATATTGTTCTTCAAGAATTTTCCTTCAAAGTGAGTAACAAGATCTACAGTATATGTGGATGACATAATTATCAGGAGAAGTAATGACTAGAACGACATAAAATTGGAAAGTCACTTGGCTAAGAACTTTGAGGGTAAAAAGCTCAAGGGCCATTAAAAACTAGGGATAGAAATAGCATGCTCAAACAATGGACCTGTCATGACCCAACAGAAATTCATATTGGATCTACTTACTGAAACTAAACATGGGCAATGTCACACTAATGACACACCTATTGAGGTCAATCATAAACTAAGCTTTAAAAAGGAAGAATTAAATGGGTTCTTATAAGAAATAATTAGGCAGGTTGCTATATTTATCTAATACTCACCCAAATATCTCTTACTCAATTAGTATTTCACAAAAATATCATTTTGAAGCTACTGTTAGGGTACTTATGTACCTCAAAGGAACCACAAGACCGGGCATCATCTTCAAGAAAACATGTAATTAGATTTAATTATAACTATTGGTTCTGACTTTGCTGAATTTTTTATTGATCACAGGTCAACTACGAGTTATTGTACCATATTAGGTGGAAACTGAGTTACATGGTGAAGGAAAAACCAAAGGATTGTCTCTAAATCAAGAACAGAAGCAGAATTCAAAGCATAATCAGGTGGTACTAATGAAGTACTATGGATAAGGGATTCGCGTAGAGACTTGAAGATTTCCTATGAAGGACCAATAAGAGGACTATGTAAAAATAAGTCTGCAATCACTACTGCTCATGACCTAGTAAATGACAACAGGATGAAACATGTTAGTACCGGCCGATTCAACATGAAGGAGAAGTTAGAGAAGGTGTCATCCAGAACTTATGTGCTTAATTCAGAACAATGTGTGGATATATTCACCAAGGGATTGCATGCGTAGACACTTTCAAATATAATTTTTAAGCTTGGAATGAAGAATATCCACTCCTGCACTTGAGGGGCAGAGTTGAAAAAATCAGAGACTATTTATCGATTTACCACAATCTTCAAATAACTGTAAATAGGTACTTTCTATATTTACATATATGCCCCTATTGTTAAATGACTGTTAGAACAAGTGACCGTAAAGTTTAACTGGGCCTCTTTAAGCAGTTGTATAAATACCCTTTTATTATTGGTGAAACACAACTTCCAAGTCCGATATTTCTACTACCTTGGCCAAGGATTTAATTCTATCTCATTCCTTGAGTCAATTTTATAGGATCTAAAGTCAACAAGCTCTCTAAAACTTTGATGCAAATGTCGTACTTAGTAGAAACGTATCAAATCGAACATTCAACACATAGAAACACGAAGGGGAGATGATCTTATCATCTAGTATAGAGTAAAACCATATTTATTGGATTCACTTGAAGGAGATCTCTAAACTGTTCAAGTGTATGACCTCTAAACTCCGGATGATTGGATCTCCTATGCAACACATGTCACCATGAGAGGAAGAGAAGAGAGGGGATAATTTCCACTAGGCTTGCATGTGTACCTCTATTTTGATCATTATCTCCTTATTTATAGGTTGTGGGAATATTAAATTTTCACAAAAGCCCTTATTATTATGTCTATATCTACTAATGTCCATTGACTTTATATGTGTGACCCTCTAGATCCATATATCTCACCAGTTAATAACTTCATCGATCCAATAACACTTATTGGTCCTCCTTTATAATTAATCATACCAAGATATAGATTAATTCTTTAAGGATTAATTTAACACAATCGACAAGTTGAGCTGTCAGTCCAGTGGGTGCCAAGCTACACCACGTGCTCTAAAAGATATACAGTATGTTAAAACTCCCTCATGGAACCCTGTCGTTATCGGTTATTGTGTACGTAAAATCCTTCATATGCATGAGACTTATGAATGACTTAGGTTATGGTTAATTGTCATACCCTAATCGATCACTCAATTGGTACAGATGCGAGTAGGAAATCATTGAGAACAACTTCTCTAATATTTCTATTACCTTGGCCAAGGATTTAACCGCATCTTATTCCTTGAGTCTATCCCCTCTTATACCGAAGGCGGATGATTCCATCTCGACCATTCAATCACCTTCGAGGACTTCATGTTGTATCCAATTTATGAAGTTTTAGAGAACTCGCAGCTAGGGCTTCATAAGTCATAGTCAAATCATGATCATCCACCCCTACGATGTCTTTGGTCTCTCAAGTCAAAGGACTACATACACAACCATAACATGAATCAACGTAATTGATAGTTTGGTATAATATCATTCAAGGATTCATATAGATCAATTTAGTGAACTCCAAAGAGCACCCACTATCTATCCTTGTGTCTCTACACCGATGACCATAGGACCAGCCATACTCATCACATGAGTCTGATCAGACAATGTTATTATTTCTCGATAATTTGATGTCCTTCTTAAATATCCCACAAATAGGAATATTTATAAAATATGTTTAAAGACCATTGATCATTATATTATGATCTCATCATAATCCACTTGGTCATTACATATGCTTATAGACTTCATTACAAACATCACACAAGAATGACAATGAATAAAAGTTCATTTCAACGAATATAAACAAAAGATAGAAGTGTGATTGGCTTGGAAGCCACATAATATTCATCACAGTCTTCTCAAATACCACAGATGGACACTCCTATCTTTGAACATGATTGGCTTGCGAGTCACATTTTTCTTCAATAACATATATTGAAAGACTAACAATTACTCTATTATGATCTCATCATAATTCACTAATTTATTGTATATGTTTATATACTTCATTATAAAAATTACACAAGAATAAAAATGAATACATTTTATTTTGATGAATATAAATGTGATATATGAAAGTGTGATTAGCTTATAGGCCACTAATATCCATCATCTTCTACCCTTTTCATTGTGTTTTTCTAGACTTGCGCACTAGTTGAAGGATTGGTTTTAGGGGGGCAAAAATGGATTCAACATTTGTAAGCTCATGTCAAACACTCCCTTTTCAAGACTTATTTCCGTATTTGTAACTTCCACGTATCCTTCTTCTCTTTTGTGACATCGTAGACTTGGACATATATGTTTGTTCTAAATTACAACAATATTTATCTTGGTTTTCTCTCCTTCCAACAAATTATAACAAATCTTCGTGAGAATTTTCTCCTTTATGTTTTTTTTCTCTTTGTGAAGAACATTGAATAGGAGATCCAATCGTTTGACAATTATTTGAATATTGCTAAAGACTAAACACTTGAAAAGCTTTAAAGACTCCAACTAAATCTTGTAAGTAGAAATTCTAATTTATACTAAATGATATGATAATCGTTTCTTAGTGCTTTAGTGTTTTGAATGTTCAGTTCAATGTATTCCGTTGCATTTGATAGTTTGATCAAAATTTCAGAAAATTTATCGACCTTATATCCCAAAAAATAATAATATCATCCACCTCTCTATAAGAGGATATTAACTCAAGGAATGAGATGTGGCTAAATCCTTAGCCAAAGTAGCAATATTAGAGAATGTGTTCTTGATGATTTCCTCCACGCATTAGTTCTAACTTGAGTTTGATTCAGATTTGACAGTTTAACATATCCTAAGGCATTCATTAGTTTCACATGAATAAAGAATTATACATTACATGGTAACTGATGAAGGCAAGTTCCATACGAGAGTTCTTATTTATGCTATATATCTTAGAGCACGTGGTGTAGCTTATCACCAACTAGGCTAATAAATTAACTTGTTGATTAGGTTAAATTGATTCTCAATTCCTTAATCTATTTATTGATATTTTTAATAGATAAAGTTAAATAATAAAAATTTTTGTGTCTATGGAGTCATGATTCTTAAGGTTTTTGTGAAAATTTCACAGGCCTAATATCTATAAAAACGAAGATAACAACTACAACTCAAGGTATTGACGTGTCATTTTCGTGCGTCGTTAAAACACAAAGACGATGGTCAAATAAAATTTATAAAACCAAACTCACAAAGACAAGATATAATAATCAAGAATTGGGTAAGTATCGGGTCGATCCACAGAGAGCAGGGCTGACTTTAATCGTACAGTTGACTTGGCCAACTTAGGTTAAAAAGGAGTTTTCAATAAGAGAAAATAAGATGCAAGATATGGAAATGATATAAATAAGGTAAATAAGAAGTTTTAAGAATTGATATCTCGGATTTGACAGAGAAAAGTCAAAAGTCAAAGTCAAAGTGTTGACTTTGACCAATAGTAGGTGTTCTGCACAATCTGAGAATCAAACAGAGTCAGAAGATTACGAAAATTAGATATTTGGAAACTAGAGAGAAAATGGAATTTATTGATATATATTTCGTAATTTTTGGATAAGAAATGGATTTATTATGAATTATTGAAAATCAATGCTCATAAAATCCCCGAAATTAATACCTCAGAGGAAATCTTCAAATTGAATGCCCAAATGAAATCCAAATCTTGAAATTTTTATGTCAATGGAAAGCTAAGAACCAGAGGAATCCAACAAGATCAAATTTATCAAATTCTGATTTGTAAATCAAAAGTAATTGACCCCGAAATTCAACGTTTGACTTCTGATGAAAGATGAACAACTCTTGGTCAAACGTCAAATTGGAGGGTCAAATGAACTCAGAATTTGATGAATTTTCTATCCACGGAAAGCTGATGAAAAGAGGAATTCAATGAAACAAAAATAAAGCGATTTGGTAATAAAAGAGATATCCTATTTTCAAAATCAACATCTTTTTGGACTAAAATTTGGGGAAAATGAAGAACACTATGAACTAATTTACAAAATTAAACTCGTAAATCTAATAAAAACTCAAATTACCTCTTGATAATCAATTGAATCTCACTACTAACCTGATTGCCGTGAGAATTAAGCTCCAATTTGCGTGAATTGGAGTGAATTTGCTTGGATCCTTTCTCACGGATTTTCGGAATTCAAGGGGAAAATTCGATGAAATCAAGGAGGAATTCGTGATTAATCCCGCTCCAATCCCTTCGGAATTGAATCTAAACGCAGGGGGATCACGATCAAATAAAGATTTTCCTCGAAATTTGCTTAATTCCTTCATGAATCGATCAAAAGTTGAAGAACAAAGAAGGGAAATACATGCTTTTAAAGAGGGAAATTGGCCCGAAATCGTGGCCAATTGAAGCTGTCGTGGAGGCGGTTTTGCTAGGTCGTGGGAGCGAATCCTTGGGGCGTCGTCGCAGCTTCGAGATTGGCCATGAATTGGCCTCAATTTTGCCACGATTTCCGCTTCTTCCTCGCCGCGATTTTTGCCGCGATCGACCACGATCGTGGCCTGATCGTGCGTCGATTGGGCGTCGATCTCGCTGCAGATCCTCACGAAAACTTGTCTGACGATTGTGGAGTTGATTCCGCATCGAACGCTCCACGATCGCAGCTCGATCGCGCCGCGATCGTGGAGTTCTTCCACGAGGCATCTGGATCGTCCAATGAAGCGTAAAAAACAAAGGATGGTCCGATCGCGATGCACACGGTGCTCCTCGATCACCAGGATCGCGAAAAATCGCAACCGTCCGATGACTCACATCCGATAAACCCGCGATGACGATCAGACGTTTGGAGAGGCTCCACGTGGCAAGAGGTAAGCCGTTGATCGCATCCACTTAAATTCCCTTTTTTAGCACGTGCTGATTTGCTGATCGCATGGACTCGGGTCCACGCGATTGAGGGTTTTCGACTGGATCCGACGCTCGCCGCGCGTCCACGTCACCTGCAAAAGTAAAGAGGTGTGGGACATAGTCCCACACGGAATAAGTAGTGCATATCGGCGTGGTTAAATAGGGGAGTGGATTCCCCTATGAATCGTCTTATCCCTCTCTATATCCAGCTACACGTGGCGCCCCGCACGGGCGCCCACGTGTGTTCGCGTTGTCGCGTGGCCCTTCGCCACGTGGCCGCGCCGTACGCCTCCTGCGCCACACGTGGGCCACCCGCGACCCTGCCACGTGGCCATCGAGCCGTGCGCTTTCGCACGGTGGCCCGCGTGCCACGTGTCGCGTCGCCGGCTTCCCCGCTCGCCACGTTAGCACCTGCAGGTAATTATCTCCCCTTTTGCCGATTTTTTTAAATAGAAATTCAATTTATAAATCAAATAAAATTAAGAAAAAATGCATAAAACTTCAGAAATTCATATTTCTCAAAATACAACTCTTTTTAAGCTCAAATTTTCTCCATTGGATCACAAATTTCTTCCTTTTTAATATTATGCCATTTAAAATATATTTAGAAAGAAGAAATCAAGATGACTTATAATTTACTTAAATCATTTCTCATTAAACATTCGAAATCGTAAATTCATCCTAAAATCATCCTTCCAAACATTTACTAAAGTCAAAATGCATCCCATAACAAAGATTAACTTCTATTACTTTAAACAAAAGATTAATCATCTATTAAGCATGAAATTATCCCTAATTTATGAATAAATATCAACTTTAGTGAAATGACATGCCAATGGAGAAAATTCCTAAAAAGTATGATAGCATGCATCATATTCACATAAAATAAGCATGAATATGAGTTAATTAGGATAAGAATTCAAGTTATAAATGCATGTTATCATGTACCCATGCCAAAATTGTGGAAACTTGCTCCTTTTTTCTCGTTTTCTCTCAATGAAGAGCATTAAAGAGGAGATCCAGATGCTTGGCAATTGCGTAGATACAACTAGAGATTGAACGTTTGAACAACTTTGAGAACTCCTTCAACAAACCTTATAAGTATGGATTTTGATCTATGCTAGATAATAATATCATCGATTTTGGGTGCCTCAATATTTTGAATATTTGATTTAATGTCTTTTTTCTACACTCGATATCTTAATCAAAATTTTAAGAGTATATCAAACATTAGATATTGTCATCACAGTCTATCCAAGATGTGTAGTGTGAGAGCTTCAAGATACGTCATGGACAATGACTCAAAGGTCATGGGAGGTAGAATGATGGTCAGAATAGAAAAAAAGGAGATAAGGTGCTGAGTGTAGGAATGCATAGCTTTGCGGTAAGAAATTTGGAGATCAAGATCATTAGAGATGGATAGTATGATGGATTTTCTAATAGAGAAGAGGACTTGATAGTGGGTGTCGTGGACCGCGATTCACATGGCATTGTAATTGATGTTTAAGGAAATGTAAATTTCACCATAAATGCAAATGGAGTAGTCTTGATGAAAATAATCAAGTGTGAAGAAGAGGCACTAGACTAGAATGGTGAAAAGTTGGAAGGTGACACATTGGATTCTTGTGAATGAGCATACAAAAGATAAAAATAGTGAGAGCCCTTGATGAAATTAAAATTTTTAAATGTGATGTTTTGACAAGTGTTGAGAAGATGAACACAATAGCCCTTTGCGTCTTTGGTGATATGCATTAATTAGTACTTGCATCCTTTTATTAAAATTACCATATTTAGGTTCTAGTTAGTAATTAAATAAAATAAATATCCACCTCCCATGAATAACTATGAAGAATACATGATTTAATAATTTCTATCATAATATTCATTGTTTTCCATGTTTTTTATATTTTGCGACAAATGCTACTTCATTCAAGTTCAAGGGGGAATTAAAACTCTCAAATTTTCTTGAATATTATTTGGATACAAGGATTTAGGAAATTTTAAATGAGATTTTGGAGTTAAATAAAAGGAAAAAAAGGTTAAAGAAGTCTCTACCCTAGTGGCAGATGACGAGTTGAAATTATGCAGTTGAAATTAGTGGGAGATGACAAGTTGAAATTATGCAGTTGAAATTAGTGGGAGATGACAAAGGTTAACACATGCTTACTAGTTAAAACAAATTCCAAACTCACTTAACTTATGATAAGGGTCAAAATCCATGGAAAATTAGGATTGACTTTGAGAGTCATTAGAAATTGGTCTAATTGAATGATGAAATGAGGTGAGAAATTGGGCAAGAGATATTTTTAGAAAGTGAAGGAAAAAAAGGAAGAGGCCAAGAGATATTCCTGAAGCCGAATCACAAAATAAAAATGAGACATAACGTATTCTAGGAGAAGTGAGAAAAATCCCATATACGAAGAAGATGAAACAAATGAAGAACTACTTATAGCATTGAGGAAAAACACTTGAGCATGTGGAAAACCTATCCCATATGATAACCAATTTTTTATACTTTACCATGGTCTAACTGAATTATATGTGCTTTCTAGTTACTCTTAATCAAACAATAATCACAATGATTGTTGAAGAGGCAATATAAATATCCTCATTGGAAGAGAGCAATGGATGAAGAGATGTTTGCGTTGATTAAAAATTGAACTTGAGATATAGTGGAGTTTCCAAAGAGGAAGAATTTTTACAGGGATAATTCAATAGATTTTTTTCATTAATTTCCTGGATGAATCTCTATTTTTAAAATGCAAAGCTACGTATTCTGCTAAAATATTAGGTCATTCATGAGGGTTTTCAACTCTTGTGATAGCAATGTCAAGTTATTTCTCGCTAAATTCAACTCTTTTTATACATACATTTGTAATTCTACGTAGGCCTCCTCTTTGACCCTCTACTAATAAATTTGGGAATCCAACATGGATTATGAGCTGAATAAGATCAATTGTTCTTCGTAGATGGGGTTCAAAATCAAATATAAATCGGATGAAAATTTAGAAGGGTATAACCCTAGGTTAATAGCTAAAGATTATACACAAACATATGGTATAGACTATAAAGAGAACTTTGTTCCAATGAACATTCTAATACTATTTTATCGAGAAATTACTTTAGATTGAAATTTGCAACCATATGACATTAAGAATGCTTTATTACACGAACATTTGGATGAAGAGGTCTCATATCCCAAAATAATGCAAATTCCTCTAGGATATGAGAACACTAGTAATCATAATAAAGTGGGCAAACTAAAAAAATCTCAAAGTGAAACAAAACAATGCCCCCCGAACATGGTCTGGGAGATTCACTCAGACCATGAAAATGCTGGTTATAGGCAAGGTAATTGAGATCCTATATTGTTCTTCAAGAATTTTCCTTCAAAGTGAGTAACAAGATCTACAGTATATGTGGATGACATAATTATCAGGAGAAGTAATGACCAGAATGGCATAAAATTGGAAAGTCACTTGGCTAAGAACTTTGAGGGTAAAAAGCTCAAGGGCCATTAAAAACTAGGGATAGAAATAGCATGCTCAAACAATGGACCTGTCATGACCCAACAGAAATTCATATTGGATCTACTTACTGAAACTAAACATGGGCAATGTCACACTAATGACACACCTATTGAGGTCAATCATAAACTAAGCTTTAAAAAGGAAGAATTAAATGGGTTCTTATAAGAAATAATTAGGCAGGTTGCTATATTTATCTAATACTCACCCAAATATCTCTTACTCAATTAGTATTTCACAAAAATATCATTTTGAAGCTACTGTTAGGGTACTTATGTACCTCAAAGGAACCACAAGACCGGGCATCATCTTCAAGAAAACATGTAATTAGATTTAATTATAACTATTGGTTCTGACTTTGCTGAATTTTTTATTGATCACAGGTCAACTACGAGTTATTGTACCATATTAGGTGGAAACTGAGTTACATGGTGAAGGAAAAACCAAAGGATTGTCTCTAAATCAAGAACAGAAGCAGAATTCAAAGCATAATCAGGTGGTACTAAGGAAGTATTATGGATAAGGGATTCGCGTAGAGACTTGAAGATTTCCTATGAAGGACCAATAAGAGGACTATGTAAAAATAAGTCTGCAATCACTACTGCTCATGACCCAGTAAATGACAACAGGATGAAACATGTTAGTACCGGCCGATTCAACATGAAGGAGAAGTTAGAGAAGGTGTCATCCAGAACTTATGCGCTCAATTCAGAACAATGTGTGGATATATTCACCAAGAAATTGCATACCTAGACACTTTCAAATATAATTTTTAAGCTTGGAATGAAGAATATCCACTCCTGCACTTGAGGGGCAGAGTTGAAAAAATCAGAGACTATTTATCGATTTACCACAATCTTCAAATAACTATAAATAGGTACTTTCTACATTTACATAAATGCTCCTATTGTTAAATGACCGTTAGAACAAGTGACCGTAAAGTTTAACTGGGGCTCTTTCAGCAGTTGTATAACTACCCTTTTATTATTGGTGAAACACAACTTCCAAGTCCTCTTCCTTTGTGTAAACTTACTCCAGCCAAGTGATCTTCAATTTATCAACATTTGTCTCCAAACAAATAGTCTTTAATTAACAAAAAGGAAAACTGCTGATGACTAGGAGCTTTGATTTATTAAAAATGACAAAAAATTATCCAACCATTAGAATTTATATTCACTATAAATAATTTTTACACTATCATTACATCTCAGCCATCTCCAAGAACAAAGATGAAAAATGATCAGAAATGATAATAACATTTTTATAATAAGATAAAAAAACTTAAAGTATACAAAAAATGAGAAATGCGATACCATTACTTTCAACAAACAGACTTTGAAGAATCAGACCAGAAAGATCATCATAGCCTGTCCATAAATAAGAAAAGGTCAAAAAAATTGCATAAAAAAACTGAGATATCTGAGAAAATAGTGCTCTTTAAAAATCATCCAACATAAATGAACGTGTTCTATTCAAATTACTAAGAAATTGAAGATTGAATCAACATAGCTTATAAATAAATTCTAGAGACTATGGGTATATCTAGGCATCAGGAAGTGATACCTCCATATATGAGACAACAGAGGAATCTTCAAGTGAGACATATTTCTTAGGTGGTGATCTCTTTACTTGGGAACTATTCACACAAAGATTCTCCGAGATATCATTTATTAACTTCAATTGTACAGTTGCAAGAATCATCGGATGAGCTTCCCCTATTTGAAGGTCCTTTAGAGTTCCATTGCAGTACAAGCCTTTTGGTTCAACAACAGTTCCACTTTGAGCTCGTAGAAATTCCTTGTTTGACCCACATCCATCTTCTCTTGAAACCGTAGAAGTATGTGAACACAAATGACAACCTTTTGCAGAACTTCCATCCTTACATAGGGGAACTTCAAATATATCATGAAATCCTGCCAAGTTATTTCCATTGGCCTTGAGAGGGGAACAAGATAAAACAGAAATATCCATGGTTTTGTCTCCACTCTCTATGCCAAATTCGCTTTCAGCCACTTCCATTTCCGATTCAGGAGGTGAATTGTCCACCGACGAAGAAAAACAAGAAACGGGTGCACTTTCATCATGCTTATATTTCTCGTCATGTCCTCTTGGCTGTGACTCCTCTCTCATCTCTCCTCCACTATATACCTCAAGAGAATCCGTCTCACAGCACATACCATAAACCCTGAAGCTAGGGAGGTGTTGATCGCGCTGAAATTCATCTATCTCAAAGAAACTTGGAATTGAAAGCTCACTATTTAGCCCTCGATCTCTTAATAACTTCAGTTGGGATCTGAGAGAAGCGATTTCCACATCTTTATGATGCAGAAGTTCTTCCATAGTGGCTATCATTTCCCCATCATGGTGCATCCTTTCTTCCACCACTCTCTTGTACTGAAATGCTTCCATGTTCTCCAAAGCCTTTTCCTCTTGGAGACGCAAAATCATAGATAAAGTTTCACTAATAGCAGTTGCTGAAGCTTCTCTCTCATGCTCCAACTCAGCGTAAAGTCTTTGGAGGACGTCATCGTGATCAGTGGGAAATTCTTGGTTTTCCTCCGAAGATTTTCCTTCAATCTCAGCCATAGAGATAAAGCGGACTAAAGTTCAAACAAAAGAATCAGAAACAGGCAAGCAAGGATCATGATTGCTAAAATATTTCATTTCACAGGTCATCATTTCGTGCGTAAGATATTTCAAATTGACAATGATTTCCGAAACGATTTCTGTGGGTTGGCTGTAAATGCTCACGGTTGTCGGAAATTCGGCTTCTAAGAATCCAGGTCGAGTAAATAATGCTCGGAGCGACCGTGTTCACGCAGAACTTACATGAAATTCAGCCGCAGGTGCAGATTGAGAACCTCCCGGGATCAGGAAAACAAAGGGTTTAAGCTGACAAAGAGAAAATAAGAATCTGGATTCGGGTTATCCGAGAGACCCGCCGAGAAAATGCGGTGTCAAACCATGATCAAAGAACTGGCAACCGAGGCAATTTTCCAGTCACACGGAAAACGCTAAGCTTACAAGCAGTGTCACAACTCGCGTGGAACTCGTCTTTCGCGCAAATTATCGAGGTTCGTTTTTCAAATTGACCGGGTGACGGCCCACGGAGCCAGCACCACCGCGGGCCATGACACAGGCCATTCGGGCGGTGGGTCGAATGGCCCGAGGGCACGATTGAGAGCCTCACTCTCTCTCTCTCTCTCTCTCCTCTCTCTCTCCTTATTGGGCATCCTTTATGGGTCCCACTTATTCTTTTATATGCAAGGCTCTCTGTGCCCTCATTTTCCATGTTCTCTCGTGATTACTAAACCAAGTAAAATCGTTGTTCATGGACCCCAAAGAGCGTACCTTTGATCTTCATTTTCCATTCACGTCGACCATCAATATTGACCGTAGATTGCATGTCCTCGATGTCAAGGAAATATACGATTTTATATATGAATCGTACAATTATCATATTTACTCGATCCTTTTTTAAATATCCCATTAAAATTAGTCGTTTTACCCAAATGCAGTTCTTTTATGACCACTTCATTTTCACATGTAAGATAAATTTTTGCCCCCATCATCCGCTCATCTGTCATTTTAATGCATCATTTTCTTGTGTATTTTCTAGAATAGTCTTCTTAGAATCTATTATTCATAGAATCTGAATCCATGAACAATTCTTTGGATATTCGTCGAGCATATTCCATCTAGAGCCTTCACAGAAGGTAACATATATTTTCAACCTCTAAACCTCAGTGACTTTTCTTCGAATCTAATCGAGACCATTCTTCTCGTCCCTTGCAGGATGTTGCTGCCACATTTTCAAAAATTTGGTGTCTTTCTAGATCTCGTAGAACTTCTCCGATGTTCTAGATCCAGATCATTCTTTTTTTATGTCCTGACAGATCCATGGCTGTAAATATCTGCGCCTAATCTATTTTTAAAGCATTTAGCTTGAGTTGATTTGAGAATACCTGATTATGAACACCATCATCACTTCTAGGATTAAACTTTCCTGATTCTTCTGAGGATCCGAAATGTGGTAGATTGGTTTACCACTTCTGTCTACGAACACATAGGAAACCTAGTTCGAATTTGATCCAAATAATAGAATATTAATCATATAACATGGTGTCTTTGAATCTACCAAAAGAGATATTTTAGCAAAGCATCAAATGTTTAATGTATGAAGAGTTTTAAACAAATCATTGCAAGCATCAGCTTTAATGGTGCAAAGTAATTTTCAGGTTGAATCGGAGAACAGCTCATAATTACAAAACATAGATGCTACCATCTAAACTCATCAAATATTTAATGCAACAGATTTGATGGTAGATCCCGCATTTGATGGTATGAATCTCGAATGTTCAGATTTGGAGATCCCGCAAGTTTCATAAATACATCTGAAACCGAGGACATTATGTCTCTGAGAACAAAATTGATCGTCACCACATCCATCAATAATAACTTGATTACTAGACCCAAATATATCGTCGCATAAACTTTAATGAACATGAAAAGCAGTATGAATAAGAGCATGAAAATCAACGTAAATCAATGTTTTCCTAAAAGCAGTATTATGGCATTGTTGTGAAGCATTAAAATCGAGTAATTCTTAACATAGTCGAACAGTACTCTGAGATAGAGAAGAGACTGAGAGTTGCAGGACCAACGTAGAAAGACATAGATGGTGACAGATACATATATAATACGACTATATATATTATGCTATTTTTTTGCCTGAAGAACTCACTAGTTTGCATCATCCTCAAAACAATAAAGTCCAAAAATACTATTGTAGAGCGATGGAGAGAGGTGACAGGGGAGATGTAGAGAGAGATACATGTACATAGCTTATAAGAGAGAGAGAGAGAGAGAGAGAGGAGGAACCTAGTCATCGGGAACTTCCACCTCCATCTTCAACTCGGGATTTCCAAGCACCTGCAAAGGGAGACCTGATTATCTCAGCAGCCATGTAGACGAAATGAACTATCCCTGATATTTGACTTTGGTTTCAGAAGTATCTTCGTCCACATATCTATCATTTCTGTGGATTATATATGTCACAATCCAGGCACTACAACAATTTTCAAATAAATATGCTGAATGTCACAATAAGACGTCATCAGTTTTTTTAACAAGCAGTTCTAATGTAACTAGGGAAATTCAGCATATGAAATCCATTATTCTATTTATATGACGAACAAAGATCTGAAACTGATTGGATCTAAAATTTTAAGAAAAAAAATAATGCGAGCAAAAAAGATTCCACTTTTGAAAATTGAAAAAGTGAGTGCTCGGAAAACAGCTGTGATTTTTGCCACAAGTATCTACTGATATAAACAGAAGGAACCATCACACCAACAGGGTAAGCCATCGCCAACCACAATTAAATTCAAAGATCAGCAAAAACCCAGATAAGATTTGACAACTTACATAGATAGACAATATTTTCACATGTTAAAAGATAGTGGAATCAAAAGGCAAAAGTGCCCAATCTGAATAGTTCCCTCATGATTTCAATCTAATCAGAAAGACCTTCAGGCAGCCATGAGTCTCTCAAAGCGATAGATGTAAAGAAGGTGCAGCATGCACATGCAAATGAAGGAGAGGAGATAGTGAGAGAGAGAGAGAGCATTGTGAAAAATGGTATTTCTATTAGGTTTTCAAAGGCCTTAATACACAGAACTGCATATTGGGCTTCAAAGAAGAAAGTTCTAAGAAGTCCAATAGACTCTAACGGTGACATTACAAATATTAATATAATTATGAAGGATAAAAACACGAAAAACAAAGTTTACAGTATGAAAGGCAAATTGCACAAATGACACCAATAATTTCAAATATGGTGATCGAAGAGTACCTTTATAAAGTCGTTCAACTCCAGCAGGGATCCCTTAGTGTACCCGGCTTCCTCCAAAACATGGGTAAGAACTTTCTGAAACCCGTAATACGGAGTAGGTAAGCAGTTCATCATAGACACATATAAAAAGGGCAAAAAAGTTCTGAAGAACAGTACAGTTCTTCTACTCATTTTTCTAGAGAATGACACCAATATGGAAGTCATTTACTAAATTACTGGGAAAGATTCTGATGATTTCAATAAAATGCAGATGTTCTGAGAATATCTAGTATGATCATACTCCTGCTCCTTCGGACTTTCACCTCCCCAGTATCATCATACTGGTGCTACAATCCCCATGGTTGACTATCTATCCTCTGTGGCAAACCAAACACTAAATCCTGAACAGATAAATGCGCTCTGATGATGATACCCACACATTAACGCAATTGATGCAGTCAGTTCTGAATCACACAAAACCTTAAATAATAAAACTGCATTCCACATTTTTTTAATCTTCAAGTTAAAGAAAGAACTTCTGAACTACATTCCTCATCTCCTATAATTTCTGAACTATAAGACAAAAGGGTAGGAGACAAAGTAGGTAAAAACTACAAAACTAATTCCTTGGTAGATAAAAACTGAATACAAAGTAGACACTGGCAACTGAAATACAAAAAGATTAAACAGAATCAACGCACCTCTCTTTGTTGTTCTGTCATATGTGATCCTGTTAGATCTCTCAAGATGCTAAGAACATCTTCAAAGGTAACCTTTCCGTTGGAATCGGAATCAAATACCTTGAAAATGACTGTACCAAGAAATTTCAAGATTTTAAACGGAAAATGATGGTAAATTGGAGCTGAAAATATGGATACTTCAAAAATAAGAGCTAAGGAACCAATCTAGCATCTTACATTCAATTTTATGGTGCATATTTGTGCGAGAGCTGAATGCAGACAAAAAGGCCACAAATTCTTTGAAATTCAATCCATCTAGCATTCTTAACAGTCGCTGAAATTAACAAAATGCAACGGTTAGGCAAAGCAATATGAAATGACCAAGTTCCATTAAAGATAAGTGAAATATCTACATTTCTTTGTGGTCAAGAAAATTGGTTAGAGCAGATACCAAATGGAAAATAAAAATGGTCCGTGAAATTATAAGAAGGCAATGGTTAGTCGATTCATGTTGGAAAATAAGATCACCGAGGTCGTTAAGAGATGAATGAAATATCAGCGTTTCCTAGATGTCAACAAAATTGGTTGAAAGTAAATA
The DNA here is from genome assembly GCA_024174645.1 of Lemna minuta. Classification (NCBI taxonomy): domain Eukaryota; kingdom Viridiplantae; phylum Streptophyta; class Magnoliopsida; order Alismatales; family Araceae; genus Lemna; species Lemna minuta. The sequence goes on along the minus strand of CM044114.1, from coordinate 12,584,980 downwards.
ACAAATGGAAAAAAGTACCGTCAGCTTCCAATTTTTCGATACAGATAGCTGCTAAAAGTAGTATGAGGCAATGGTCAATCAATTGATGCTGGAAAATATGATCACTCAGTTATTTAAAAGATGAATGAAATATCTACGCTTGTTAAAGCTCAAGAAAATCAGTTGAAAGAAAATAAAAATGGAAAATACGGTACCCTCTACTTTCAATTTTTTCAGATTAAAAAACATTCATGCAGATAATTGGACAAAAAAAAGAGAATTGGGAAGCAACAACCTGGGAAAGAGGATTGACGGCGAACTCGGGAACCGACATGAATTCATCGGCGGAGATGAAACCACGGCCGCCCCTGTCTAACTGGCAAAATCTCTTGTACAGAGACACGATCTCTTGCTGCGAAACTAGTAAGTTGAACTCTTGTTTAGATAAAAAATCGTCTAAATCAACGATTAAACGAAATGAAAAAAGGAGGAAACCCTAGAGAAAGAAAGAAGAAATAAATTGAAATAAGAATGTCGCGCGGAGTACTCACAGGCGCGGCTGCTATGGTCCTGGACTTCTTCGATGTCGTACTGCGTGAGCATTGACGATGTATTTCCCATCGCTTCTGAGAGAGAGAGAGAGAGAGAGCGAGAGAGCTGAAATTATCAGATACTACAAAATTTTATAAAGGCATAAATAAGATTATTCATACTAAGACAGTTATCGTGATTAGTATGAACATAACAATAACAGTATAAAAAAAGTGCCGAAATCATGATAGACGTAAGATTTTCGAAGAAGCGTCCGATTGATCGTGTTATTCAAGTTATCATAATTTGTGTAAAATAAAAAATAAAAATAAAGAGCTGAATCGTGAGAGATCATGGAGAAACGAATTTTTCAGAGTAATAATTTCTGCAGTTAAAGTAAATCTTCCATTAAAGCCGTTCTCCTATAATGAAGGCCAGAGCTAGGGTTCTCCGGTTTCGGTGTTGGTACCAGTTTGTTTTGAGAACCTAAACCTATACCTAACTTCGGTTTGGTATCGGTGACGGTATTGTTCGGTGAAACATCATTAGAATTGAACATAAATTATTAAAAAAACTTGTAACATCACTATTCGTATATATATAACACATATTTCATAAACTTTATCCATTAAATATAGTTAGGGAAAAAATAATAATAAAATTTCATGAAATCGTCTCTCTCTCTCTCTCTCTCTCCCTCCCTCTCTCTCTCCCTCTCTCTCTCTACCTCTCTCCCTCCCTCTCCTCACTCCCTCTCTCCCTCTCTCTCTCTCTCCCTCCCTCTCTCTCAGTCTCTCTCTCCCAGAGAACTCCATATCATTACCGAAAGACCGAATACCGAACTGAAACCGACACCGTCGGTGTTGAAAAACTGGGAAACCGGAGTCCGGTTTTCTTCCGGTGTCAGTTTCGGTTTGGGGTTTCGGTGGAACCGTACTTTCTCTCTCCTATGATAGGAGAGAGAGAGAGACGGAGCGAGGGAGGGAGGGACGGAGAGGGAGAGGAAGAGGGAGAGAGAGACACAGAGACAAAGACAAAGAGAGGGAGGGACGGAGGGAGAGAGAGAGGGAGAGGGAGAGAAATTTTAATAACGGAAGAAAATTATTTTCTCATCCGCCCGCGAGAGAGAGAGGGTGGCGGAAGGGAATGCGGGAGGGGAGAGAGAGAGGGACGAAAGGACCAGGGCGGAGAGAGAGTGCGTGGGAGGGACGGACGGGACGGGGGTGGGGGTGGGGGAAGACAAAGACACAGAGAGAGGGAGGGAGAGAAATTTTAATGGCGGAAGAAAAAAAAATTTCTAGAGAACTCCATATCGGAGAGGGAGAGAGAGACACAGAGACAAAGACAGAGAGAGGGAGGGACAGAGGGAGAGGGAGAGAGAGAGAGAGAGAGAGAGAGAGAGAGGGAGAGGGAGGGAGAGAAATTTTAATAACGGAAGAAAATTATTTTCTCATCCGCCCGCCAGAGAGAGAGGGTGGCGGAAGGGAATGCGGGAGGGGAGAGAGAGAGGGACGAAGGGACCAGGGGTGAGAGAGAGTGCGTGGGAGGGAGGAACGGACCGAAGGAGGGGGAGAGACAAAGACACAGAGAGAGGGAGGGACAAAGGGAGAGGGAGAGAGAGAGAGAGAGAACGAGGGAGGGAGAGAGACAGAGACACATAGAGGGGAGGGACGGAGGGAAAGGGAGAGAGAGCGAGGGAGGGGGGAGAAAGAGAGAGAGAGAACGAGGGAGGGAGTAACGAACGGAGAGAGAGAGAGAGAGAGAGAGCGAGGGAGGGAGTGACGAACGGAGAGGGACAGAGTGAGCTAGGGAGGGAGTGAAGAACGGAGAGGGAGAGAGAGAGAGCGAGGGAGGGAGGGAGGGAGGGAGGGAGAGAGAGAGAGCGAGGGAGGGAGGGAGGGGGAGGGAGAGAGAGAGAGCGAGGGATTGACAGACAGATTGGGAGAGAGAGAGAGAGCGAGAGAGGGAGGCAGAGAGAGAGGGAGAGAGAGAGTGAGAGAGGGAGAGAGAGAAAGAGAGGGAGGGAGAGAGAGAACGAGGGAGAGAGAGGGAGAGAGGGAGGGAGGTAGAGAGAGAATGAGGGAGAGAGAGGGAGAGAGGGAGGGAGGTAGAGAGAGAGAGAGAAGGAGGGATGGAGAGAGAGAGAGAGGGAGGGAGGTGACGAGACGAAACCGCGAGGTCGTCGATTTCACGCGGTATCGCGTCAAAAATAATTCCAAACTTATCAATTTTGAGAATTAATCACGAATTCAAGGGCATAATGGTAAATATCGGGTCGAATCTACAGGGAATTAAGGAATTTCTTTCATTTGATCCAAAATTTAATTATCTATTATTCTAAAAAGTCAAAATTAATAAATAATGAGAGTTTTAAATTTTATTTCAAAAATATAGTTATTTTTAAGAGATTTTAACTTAGGAAAATATAAATAAATGTCTATAAATGCTTTCTCTCATTATTTTAACTCTAAAAACATCTATAATCTCAAAATAAAGATGGGCTATTAATTTATTCATCTTAAAATCATTATTTTTAACCCTAATTTAAAGTATTTTTGAGAATATAGTGACTTTTTATATAATAATAGAAAAATACATATAAGTATGATAACATGCATGAAAATGAAATCATTTATACTTAAATATGCATCAAAAATCATGTTTTATGATGTAAATATCGCATGTTATCACACCCCCCAACTTAAATTATTGCTAGTCCCTTAGCAATTCACTAATGATCTCCCTAGAAAGTTTTTTCATCCTTTGATCCTATTACTAAAAAGGTGAAGTGTATAAACGTATGATCACGTTTTCCTCATAGTATACGCCCTAATGATATAGATTATATTTCTAGGTTGATTTCTTTAGTGCATGTTAGGGTAGTGCTCATCGGCTAATGCTCAAGTCTAATTCTTGATTGTAATCAAGGTGAGCCTATCTAAGGTATGATGCTATGGTGCTGAAAATAAACTCACTCTCTTATGAGTGGATGTAATTCCTTACCCTCTCTATAAACACATCACTCCTTCCCTCAAATTGGAGGCTACCTAGTACTTAGAATTCCCCTCAACTGGCTTTCCTCCTTAAAAGAGTGCAATTCAAATGGATTCCTATCTTTGGATGCATCGTGTGATGAGGCTGAAGGAAATAAAAGATACTATTTCTAAGGGTATGACTTGGCTAAAAGCAAATATGCTGATAAAACAAAGTGGATGATAAAATCAAAGAAGGTACCACTTATGATGATTATACTCCCAAGTGAGGTGGATGATGATGGATAGAGTAGATGGTGGAGATGATAGTAGAGGTAGAGATAAAGGTAGAAGATGTTCCCACTTATTTTCCTTCTTGTAACTTCTTATTTCTCTCTTTTTTTTGACTTTGCTCCTCTTTCTTTTCTTCTTCATTTTTTTAAAGCATTTGAGAAGACTAGAATGATGATGTGGAGGAGTTTTAGGATTTCTGAAGAGAGTGTGTAGCAAATGAAGTGTAGTGAAGGTATAAGCACATGTGGGAGAAAAAGTGGAAGGTGAAATAGATGTGTGGATTCACTTGGAAGTATTCATCATCAAAAGCGAAGTTTTACAACAAATTGGTGTTACTACTTGACTGCTTTATAAGAGAAAACTAAATGCTTATAAGGAAAAGATAGGTGCTACAAAGATTATGGATCATTGCACTCTTTAAAGGGGAAAGTCTAGCATCGGAAAATTCCTCATACTAAGCAGTTTGGGCTAATAATAGGTAGAGGATAGAATTTCATTTTCTCTCAAGTACTCTCCTTTTCAATCCATAGCATTTCAACCTCTTGATTACTCTTTTTCCTTGGTGCATGTTAGGTACCCAACCCCAAAGAAGTCAACCACTACTCTAATACATTGGTCTCTCTAGATCATTTGGCTTTATTACTCAAAATATAATCATATGGATTATAAGATCCTCACTTCTACATCTCTAGTAGGTCAGATCTCTAGATGAAAAGACTTCTAAGGTGGGGTAGATTAGATCAAAGATTTTGAAAAATAGGAGTTTTTAGAAGATAGAATTTTAAAATTTTTGAAAATGATAGAGCTTTTTCTGAATCCTCACCCCCCAACTAGAATCATTCATTGCCCTCAATGAATACTACATGCTCATGTGAAAAACTCATCGAATCATGACATGAAAACAATAAAAAGTGCGATGAGATGGGTTTAGAAAAGCTCATTAGTCCGTGATGCTCGTGGGATTTTCCGGTGCAGGAGCGCCCTTTCCTACTGTAGTTCTTCGACGTCTAAAAGGAAACTGAAATAAAAAGGGTTAATCGCCCCATTTATCCCGTATTTTCGGGTTTATCTCCGTTTTATCCCGTGTTTTCAAACTTAGCCTAATCTATCCCGAATTTGTCAAATCAGCCCGAGATATCCCGGGTTTGTCACATCAAGCCTCGTGTACTCACGTGGACGGCCACGTCGGCGTGGAATCCACGTCGGACGCCACATAGACACGGGGAAGAATCTTCCCCATTTATCCCGTTCGCCCCATTCATCGCCTCCGATTTCCAAACTTTCCGGCGATTCTAATCCCTGTTTGTAAAAACGATTTCGAAATCGTTTTGTCTGCAGAACGATTTCGATATCGTTCTTGTTAAAAACGATTTCGAAATCGTTTTTTCTGCAGAACGATTTCGATATCGTTCTTCTTAAAAACGATTTCGAAATCGTTTTTAACAAGAACGATTTCGAAATCGTTCTTCAGCCTCAGACATTGGATCCCGCCTCAATTCTCTCTCTAGAATCTCAACGCACAACCGGTCCTTATTCGTCTCATGCCCATGCCCAGTCCTTGAAATGTAATCCTTAGACCTGGAATTACTTAAAAAGTATTTTCGTATTTTCGGCGATTCTTCTCTTGCAATTTGTTGCTCTCCTGTTAATTCCTCTTTCGCTCCCACTGTCGTCGATCCTACTTCTTTCTCAGCGCTCGACTCTTTTGACGCCATATCTTCTCGTTTGATTTTCGGAATTCGCATTTCTTTTGATTCTATGAACCGATGATGATAAATCCTAAGGCTTGTTTCTCAAGACATTCGCAGTGGCCGCCTAAGAGCTTTCGCTTGCCAGGCTAGAGAGCTAGTGCTGTTCAACTCTTCCTTGGATGTCTGAAGGTTCAAAGAACTCACTTGACAATTCGCCGTTTTCTACGTTTTATTCGTCTAAGGCCGCTTATAGTTCGAAGGAATAGGTCATTAGAAGAATTGTGGTGCCGGCGAATGATGACAGCTTTCTAGGCTTGTTTCTCAAGACATTCGCAGTGGCCGCCTGAGAGCTTTCGCCTCGCCGGGCTTGAGAGCTGATGCTGCTTAAATCTTCCTTGGATGTCTGACGCTCACCAATAAACCATACGATTAGAAACATCCAATTGAAATAGGGATTTATACCCATATCGACTTTGATTTGTGTGTGCTCTTCTTATTGGGGAACGAAAGTAGTGTGTAGATGAGGAATAATGGTATAAGGCAGTATTAATCTTTCGTGCCAGTCACGTAAGCTATAGAACTATAGTCATCATTGTATCTAGTTTCACCGTTTTGTTACCTGCTTTGTTCCGCATTGCCGAATTGTATATTAAACTGTCTTATCACCTAGAGCTTTGAATTTTCTGTGTTACCTATTTATTGACGGGGGAAGAATTCTGGCTGAATTCTCCTTTTCCGTGTCGGAGCAGATCTTCTATATTTGCAAAGTCCTCGGTCAACGTCGGATATTAAGTCGGTAGATGGGCAAGAAAGAGAGGGTAAAGGGAGATGGGCAAGGGGCAGAGGGGGACATATAAATATATAGTGAGAGAGGAAAAAAAATGAGACCACCTCTTCTGCCAAATTTTTAAATACATGGAAGGGGACGACCCATTGAGGACAGTCAACAGCATCCTGTGCCAAAATCATAAATCAGGAAAAAATGAAAAATATCTCAAAGGGTAATTGAGAAAATTTATTTACCTCCAAGTGGAACTGGTACTTAATGCCAAAGGGGCTCGAAGATGGGAATTTCTGAAAGGAAAAGTAGTTTTAAAGACCTCAACGCCTAGATAATATTGCAAGATGAGATATGATTAGACAATGCTTAATTTTGGACGCAGATGAATCAACTATCTATGAAAAGGCAAAGGTAGTTTGCAGGGTGAAGGAAATAAAGAGTCGATTGAGACCTTTTGTGTGTAAGCATCATCAAAGCAGATCCAAAACACATCATTTCCAAATCTCAAACCTCCCGCTGCACACGCAAAAGAATTCAGATGGAAAAATTATAAGTGTGGCCCTTAAAAAATTTGACTATCTGGAAAGAGGATTGAGGGAAGAAAAAAGGGAGCTAGTTAGCCTACCATCGAACTTGGTTTTCCGCAGATTAGAACTTTTTTCTGACTTGGTTTTCCGCAGATTAGAACTTTTTTCTGTATCAGGAAAGGAAAAAAAAAATCAAATCGTTACCAATTAGGAAAATCCATAGATTGTGCTCTTCTTGTCTTCCTCAGGGAGGTCAATCCTACAATAATACATTGATACAAATGCCAATAAATGGGCATGAGAGTTAGAGAGAGAGAGAGAGAGAGAGAGAGAGAGCGTTCCTAAAGTAATGAAATCTACATGGAAAAACCAGAACACCCGGAGGCTGGGCACACAAGCGAGCACCCCATGACAATCAGATCTATGATACACAACCTGAACCAACTCACTCCCTCAAACCTGCACCCCAATTCTCCTTGCTACCTCTTTGAAAGAGTGAACATCACTGTTCCAGAGCCAAGCATCACAGCCGGCATCCCTCGCCCCCCAGAGATCATTCCTCCTGTCATCACCAACATGGACTGCCTCCTCAGGCTTCACACCCAGGAGCTCACAGGCCTTAAGGAATATTGTTGGGTTTGGCTTCTCAGCCGCCACCTCAGCTGACACCGCCACTGCATCAAACCAATTATCACACTTGAGAGCTTGAAGAAGTGGCCGCAGTCTAGTATCAAAATTTGACACCACTGCTGTTCTTACTCCAGCTTTTCTCAGGGCCTTGAAAACCCTCTCCGCATCTGGGTCACACAGATGCCAAGCCTTATCAGTCGTGTAATTACCGACGAGAAGGTTGCTGACATTGACGTCAGTCAAGTGTTTGACCCAGGTCAAGATGAAATCCATGAAGGCATAGTTTCCGAATGTGACTATAAGAACATTGTCCTTCACTCTGCGTTTGACCAAGTTCTTGGTCAACTTTAACAAAAACGATTTCGAAATCGTTTTTAAGAAGAACGATATCGAAATCGTTCTGCAGAAAAAACGATTTCGAAATCGTTTTTTGTTCGACCTTGGGAGAGCGAGCGGGGTTTACGATGATAAAGAAGGCGAGCGGGGTTTAACAAAAAACGATTTCGAAATCGTTCTTCTTCAAAACGATTTCGAAATCGTTTTTAAGAAGAACGATATCGAAATCGTTCTGCAGAAAAAACGATTTCGAAATCGTTTTTTGTTAAAAACGATTTGGAAATCGTTTTTAACAATAACGATTTCGAAATCGTTTTTAACAAAAACGATATCGAAATCGTTCTGCAGACAAAATGATTTCGAAATCGTTTTTTGTTAAAAACGATTTCGAAATCGTTCTTCTTCAAAACGATTTCGAAATCGTTTTTAACAAGAACGATATCGAAATCGTTCTGCAGAAAAAACGATTTCGAAATCGTTTTTACAAACAGGGATTAAAATCGCTTTTGAAAAAACATACCTGATCAAAATCGCCGGAAAGTTTGGAAATCGGGGGCGATGAATGGGGCGAACGGGATAAATGGGGAAGATTCTTCTCCGTGTCTATGTGGCGTCCGACGTGGATTCCACGCAGACGTGGCCGTCCACGTGAGTACACGAGGCTTGATGTGACAAACCCGGGATATCTCGGGCTGATTTGACAAATTCGGGATAGATTAGGCTAAGTTTGAAAACACGGGATAAAACGGAGATAAACCCGAAAATACGGGATAAATGGGGCGATTAACCCAAATAAAAAACACAAAACTAAAAGGTAAGATAATCTCGGGGTACCTCCCAAGAGCGCTAAGTTTAACGTCTTCAGCCAGACTAAACAAAATGAGACCTAGACTACTGATGGGTCGAGGGTGATACCGTTGATGGATATTATGTGGCCTATAAGCCAATCACACTTTCATATATCTTGTTTATGTTCATTGAAATGAAATTTATTCATTGTCATTCTTGTGTGATGTTTGCAATGAAGTCCATGAGCATATGCAATGACTAAGTGAATTATGATGAGATCATAATATAGTGATCACTAGTCTTTAAACATATGTTCTAAACATTCCTATTCGTGGGATATTCGAGAAGGACATCGAATTATCCGGAAAGAATAGCACTATCTAATCCATCTCATATGATGAGTATGGCCGATCCTATAGCCATCGGTGTGGAGACACTAAGGATAGATAGTGGGTGCTTTTTTTGGAGAAAGAGTTCATCGAATTGATCCGTATGAATCCCTGAATGGTATTATACCTAACTGTCAATCAGGTTGATTCATGTCATGATTGTGTATGTGGTCCTTTGACTTGAGACACCAAAGACATCTTGTGGATGGATGATCGTGTTTTGATTATGACTTATGAATCCCTAGCCACGGGATATCTAAAACGTCATATATTGGATACGACATGAAGTCCACGAAGATGATTGTGTGGTCAAGATGGGATCGTCCACCCTCGGTATTTGAGGAGATTGACTCAAAGGAATGAGATGCGATGAAATCCTTGGCCAAGGTAGTAGAAATATCGAAGAAGGAGTTCTCGATGATTTCTACACGCATCGATACTAACTTGAGTGACCGATTAGGGTTTGACGAGTTGACCATACCCTAAGTCATTCATGAGTCTAATGTGGATGAAGGATTATACATACATGGTAATCAATGACGGGAAGGTTCCATAAGTGAGTTCTTACATACTCATATCTCCTAGAGTACGTGGTGTAGCTTGGCACCCAACGGGCTGGCAACTCAACGTATCGATTGGGTTAAATCGATCCTTGATTAATTAATCTATATGTGTATGCGGATAATTAATTAAGGTTGACCAATAAGGTGTTATTTGGTCTATAGAGTTATTAACTAGTGAGATATATGGACCTAGAGGGTCACACACATAAGGTTTATGGATGTTGGTGGATATAGACATAATTATGAGGGTTTTTATGAAAAAACCTCATTCCAAATGTATATAAATAGGGGGAGAACGACCACAACTGAAGGTGCCCATGCAAGCCTTGTGGGAATTCTCTCCTTTCTTCTCTTTCTCTCTTGGTGAAGAGCTTTGAAGAGGAGATCCAACCATCCGGAGACCGTGTGGATATCGCTAGAGGCTAGACACTTGAATAGCTTCAAGAACTCCTTCAAGGAATCCCTGTAAGTATATTTTCTCATACATACTAGATGATAGGATCATCTGTTCTTGGTGGCTCGATATTTTGAATGTCCGATTCAATGTTTTTCCGCTGCATTTGATGTTTTGATCAAAATTTTGGAAAGTTATTGACCTCAGATCCCATCAACCGTCACGTCCTCGAATGCTCGGGAAGATGCAGATTTACCTTATCTGCTGGTGCGGGTGGCTCTGAAGTCAGGTACGGCTTAAGACGATGGCCGTTTACCTTGAATTGTCGACCTGTCTTAGGATCGGAGATGAGTACTGCTCTGCCGTCGAATAATTTCAGAACCACGTATGGACCATCCCATCTGGAGCGCAGCTTTCCAGGGAAGAGTTTGAGGCGGGAATTGTAGAGCCAGACCTTGTCGCCGATCTAGAATGATCGTCGTCGGATGTGTCGGTCGTGGAAGGCCTTGGTCTTCTCCTTGTAGATCGCCGCGTTCTCGTACGCGTCGTGCCTCAACTCTTGTAGTTCCTGGAGCTGGAGAAGTCGTTCCTTGCCTACTTCGTCCAATGCTAGGTTGAGCTTCTTGATGGCCCAGTAGGCTCGATGCTCTAGCTCAACCGGAAGGTGGCAGGCTTTCCCGTAGATGAGTCGGAAGGGAGACATCCCGATGGGTGTCTTGTATGCCGTCCGGTATGCCCATAGTGCGTCGGGGAGCTTGTGTGCCCAATCCTTTCCATCTGGACGAATTATCTTCTTAAGAATAGTTTTGACTTCTCGATTACTAACCTCTACTTGCCCATTCGCCTGGGGGTGGTATGGCGTGGTGATGCGGTGGTGTACTCCGTATTTCTTCAACAGTGCTCGGAAGTGCGAGTTGTTGAAGTGTGAGCCTCCGTCGTTGATGATGGCTCTCGGACAACCGTATCGGGTGAAGATGCATCGTGTGATGAAGCGCAGTACCTCCCGATAGTCGTTTGTCCTAGTGGGGATTGCTTCGACCCACTTGGACACATAGTCCACCGCCACCAAGATGTACTCTTTCCCGTCAGAAGGTGGGAAAGGTCCCATGAAGTCTATCCCCCAAAGGTCGAAGATTTCCACTTCAAGGATCGACCGCATCGGCATCTCGTCTCGCTTGGAGATGTTGATCGCCGCTTGACATTGTAAGCACTCCGTGTAGAAACGGTGGGCGTCCTTGAAGATGGATGGCCAGTAGAAGCCGCTCTGTAGGATCTTGTCCGCGGTCTCTCGTGCCGCGAAGTGTCCTCCGCACGTCGATGAGTGACACATCGCCAGTATGTCTCCCTGCTCCTCCTCCGGTACGCATCTTCAGATGATCTGGTCGTATCCTAGGTGGAACAAAAGTGGCTCTTCCCAGAAATAGTACTTAAGCTCGTGGAATAACTTATCTTTTTGGTGTCGGTTCCAGTGCTACGGGATCGATCCAGTCACGATGAAGTTGACGATGTGTGCGTACCAGGGGGCTTGACTCGAGATGACGAGGAGATGCTCGTATAGAAATGTCTCTCCGATGTCCTCTCCTCCCGAGATGTGGAGACGCGATAAGTGGTCCGCCACCGAGTTTTTGCTGCCCTTCTTGTCTTTTATCTCCAAGTCGGATTCTTGAAGGAGCAACACCCATCGTATAAGTCTTGGTTTGGCCTCTTTCTTGGAGAGCAAGTATTTCAGGGCCGCATGATCAGTGTAGATGATGATCTTGCTCCCCAAGATGTAAGGCCGGAACTTCTCGAGAGCGTAGACCACCGCCAGAAGCTCTTTCTCCGTCGTCGTGTAATTAATTTGAGCTTCGATGAGGGTCTTACTTGCGTAGCAGATGGCCGTCGGCTTCTTGTCCAGTCGCTGCCCCAAGACCGCTCCCACCGCGTAGTCCGAAGCGTCGCACATGATCTCGAAAGGTAAGTCCCAATTAGGACTTTGTAGAATCGGTGCCTCGATCAGTGCTTGCTTCAATGTCTTGAATGCGCGCTTCCCTTCTTCGTCGATGATGAAGTCTTTGTCTTTGCAAAGAAGGGTGATGAGAGGCTTGGAAACTTTCGCGAAGTCTTGGATGAATCGTCGATAGAAGCTGACGTGCCCGAGAAAGCTCATTAAATCTTTCACGGTATTTGGGAGAGGGAGGTTTTGGATGACCTCTATCTTGGCTTTATCCACTTCTAAGCCCTTGCCCGAGACGATGTGCCCGAGCACTACTCCCTCTCGTACCATGAAGTGGGATTTCTCCCAGCTAAGTACCAGTCGTTTCCTGACGCATACCTCCAGTATCTTCGTCAGGTGAGCAAGACAAGTCTCGAAGTCGTTTCCAAACACGGAGAAATCGTCCATGAAGACTTCTAAACTGTCACCAAGAAAGTCGGAGAAGATAGCCGTCATACATCGTTGGAAGGTCGCGAGGGCGTTGCACAGTCCGAATGGCATGCGCCTGAAAGCGAAGGTGCCAAAAGGACAAGTGAACGTGGTCTTCTCTTGATCGTCGGGGTGGATAGCAATCTGATTATAGCCCGAGTATCCGTCGAGGAAGCAGAAGTAGTTGGATCCTGCCAGTCGGTCCACGATCTGGTCGACAAATGGTAGCGGAAAGTGGTCCTTCTTAGTCGCGGAGTTCAGCTTTCGATAGTCGATGCAGACCCTCCACTTCGTCGGTAGGCGCGTCTGGATTTCCTCGCATTTTTCGTTCGTCATGACCGTTACTCCGGCTTTCTTCGGGACGACGTGTACTGGACTCACCCATTGGCTATCGGATATGGGGTAGATAATTTCTGCATTTAGCAATTTAAGAATTTCTTCTTTTACGGCCTCCCATACCCTTGGGTTGAGTCGTCTCTGGGCCTCCCTGACGGGTCTTGACTCATCCTCTAGGAAGATGCGATGAGTACATAGTGAAGGGTCTAACCCTTTTAGGTCCGTCAGGGTCCATCCGATTGCTTCTTTATTCTTCCTTAGCACTTCCAGTAATTTCTCTTCTTGCTTGAGGTCCAGCTTGAACGAAATAATTACCGGCTTTGCTTTCTCGTCGTCAAGGAAGGCATACTTGAGTGTAGACGAGAGAGTTTTGAGCTCTAAAGTTGGCTCGTCCATCGGAAGCTCTTCATATCTTGCTTCCTCGTCGATCATCATTATTTCTTCTACGTATTCGTCTATGTTTTGATCATCGGCGAAGTCGATGGCTCCCAAGTCTTCAGATGCTCGTGAAGGGTATTTCATTAGCTTGTTGATGTTGACCTTCACGGTGTGCTCTCCCACTTTGAGAATTACTTCTCCTTTCCCCCAGTCGGTTATGGCTTTCGCGGTAGCTAGGAAGGGTCGTCCTAATATGATCGGGGCTTGGCTCAGCTCCTTAGTCATTTTCATATCGACCACTAGGAAATCTACCGGGAAATAACAATCTTTTATTCTTACGATGACGTCTTCTACTAGTCCATGGGGTTTTCTAACAGATCCATCTGCTAAGCATAACTCTACTAGGAATGGTTATAACTCCCCTACATGATGACAGTCGAATACAGCTTTAGGGAGGATGTTTATACTGGCTCCTGTATCTAGTAGGGACCTAGTAAAGGACATTCCTCCGATTTCACTCGTGATCATGGGTGCTCCCGGATCTCTCTTTTTACGGGTAAGGAATTCATCATGATGGAGCTTACCGTCTCACTAAGTTGGATCCGTTTAGGGCTTTCTATGGGGGTACATATACCTTTTAGGAATTTTTGCATAGGTAGGGATATGCTTGATGGCTTCGTTAAGGGAATAGTTATGGTTACCTTCTTAAAGGCTTCTAGTAGGTTTTCGTCGGTTTCGTTATTCTTGGCTTTTTGGTCGGTTTAAGGCTTGAGGATAAGGCACAGGGGGCTTATATTTGTCGTGGGTTAGGTTCAGCCGTAACTCTGTTCTTCCTCGTCCTCTGAATCGAGTGTCTTGCTCGACGATAATTGGCGTTTCCTCTTCTTCTTTTTTTGGCCTTGGTGGAAAGGGTGATCCTTGTATGGATCCGGCAGAGTTTTTCCCACTTCGAAGGCTTGATACGGCCAGGGGCTGATTCTACGGCTTCTTCGTCGACGTGTATATGGTTAATGTTGTGAGTCCGGGTCGACGAAGCTCCTTGATTTCTTGGGTTTGCCGTGGCTCGCGAGGGTAATCGGTCGCAAAAAGTTACTTGCTTACCCTTTTTTTGTCTGTCGTTGGTTGGACGTTCGTCTTGACGAAGTCCCGAATCTCGTCCACGCGTGAGTTCATCCTCGTCATTTGCTCCATTAATTGCGAGATCGCGCCGAGGATCGGGTCGGATGCCGGCGTGATTTGGCGTGGAGCTTGCGTGTATGCTTGTGGTTGAGTCGGCGGGACGAACGACGACGGTCTTTGATTAGGGTAATTTTGCTGACCGTTGTATTGTGGAGGATAAGGTTGATCGTTGTTCCTCCTATAGCCATTATTCTGCAAGGAATTGTTAAAAACAGGGGTATTATATTGATTAGGATAATTACCTGGATAATTTGGTCGTCCCTGTTGACTCGGTCCTCCTGATGGACCTTGTGTATACATTCCTTGCCCTTGGATTGCCATCACGGGGCAATCTAATTCGACGTGGTCGAATCTTGAGCACGTCGCGCATGGTGACGCTTCTTGAAGTGAGACGGGGGCGAGTCCTTCGGAACCGTTGCGGATGTTGAGTCGGTCCAGGGAGTAAGTTACGGACTTCCGCCATTTTGTCGATTCTTTCGAGGAGCATCCCCGTTTCCGCTGACTTGGCGTCTAGAGCTTTCGGCATTGCACCTCTTCCAAATGGTTTCGCCGCATTATGGTGACTATTTTTTTCGCCACCTGTTTCGATGAGATCCATCGCGTCGTCTTCATATTTGCTCATAAAGGTGCCGCCGCTAGCTGCATCCAAAAGGTATCTATCTTGCGGGCCTAACCCGTCATAAAAAATTTGAGTTAATTCGTGGTTAGATACGCCATGGTGTGGGCACTCCCTCGTAAGATCTCTTAGTCGTTCCCAGGCTTCGTGGAAGGTTTCAGACGAGCCTTGGGTGAACTCTCGGATGGCTTTTCGGACGGAGGTGGTCTTTCCCTCTTGAATAATATTTCCTTAAGAACTCTTCCTCCATTTCAGTCTAACTTGTGAATTCTTTCCCTAATTTTAAAAACCAGTCCTTGGCTCTATCTCTAAGGGTAGCGGGAAAGAGTTTCATCTTCATCGTGTCGGCGGGGACATTTTGAAGGTGGTTGATCTCACAAACTTGGGAAAGCTCATCTACGTGTCTATAGGGATCTTCAGAAGGCTTACCATGAAAGATAGGCAGCATGCTCATTACATGAGAGTCTATTCTAAAATTGGCCCCTCGTCCTAGGGGTGCGTGAATTCTAGTGACGGGTCGCTGGAGGACGGGCCTAGCATAGTCACTAAGGCATTTCCTAGCATTTCCTTCATCATTCCGGGCCATTTCTACTGGTTCGGTAGGATCAAAAGTTGAGTCGGTCTCAGTAGTGTCGGTCTCGGTAGCTTCGGGAGTCTGCGAGGATCGTTCAAAGAGGTCTATTTCTAGGGGATTATTCCGTACTCTCCAGGCCGTTCGTCTTCTCATGAAGAGTGGATCGGGTATGTAGATGGATAATAACTTATAAATACTTATAAAATATTAAAAATTGAAATCAGTCATACCTGAGTGTCGCTATCCGTGAGAGTTACGCGTTCTCAACGCGATTTTGAGTAAGTGATCGCCCGTAATCCTTAGAAAAGGAGCAAAAATCACTTATTCTTATCGAATTAAGGATCTCGAAGATGGATTTCTACTTCGGATCACTCAAAATACGATTGAGTTGCTTGAATTTCAAGAAATTAAGAGAAAAATCCGTGTTGACCAAGTCAAAATTGACTTAATTTGATCGAAAAATTGCCTTAATTCCCCGGCAACGGCGCCATTTGACGAGACGAAACCGCGAGGTCGTCGATTTCACGCGGTATCACGTCAAAAATAATTCCAAAACTTACCAATTTTGAGAATTAATCACGAATTCAAGGGTATAATGGTAAATATGAGTCGAATCCACAGGGAATTAAGGAATTTCTTTCATTTGATCCAAAATTTAATTATCTATTATTCTAAAAAGTCAAAATTAATAAATAATGAGAGTTTTAAATTTTATTTCAAAAATATAGTTATTTTTAAGAGATTTTAACTTAGGAAAATATAAATAAATGTCTATAAATGCTTTCTCTCATTATTTTAACTCTAAAAACATCTATAATCTCAAAATAAAGATGGGTTATTGATTTATTCATCTTAAAATCATTATTTTTAACCCTAATTTAAAGTATTTTTGAGAATATAGTGACTTTTTATATAATAATATAAAAATACATATAAGTATGATAACATGCATGAAAATGAAATCATTTATACTTAAATATGCATCAAAAATCATGTTTTATGATGTAAATATCACATGTTATCAGGAGGGAGGGAGGGAAGGAAGGAAGGAGAGAGAGAGAGAGAGTGAGAGAGTGAAGGAAGGAGAGTGAGAGAGTGAGGGAGGGAGAGGAGTTGAGAGAGATGATTTCCTGAAATTTTATTGTTATTTTTTCCCTAACTATATTTTATGGTTAAAGTTTATCTATTTATGCCTTTTATCTTAAATTCTTGATATATTGTATTGATGTTATTAGGAAATGTTAATCTCTTATCATTTGTTTGTGAAACATGTGTTATATATATAAATATATTAATAGTAGTGTTACAATTTTTTTAAATAATTTATGTTCAATTCTAATGATATTTCATCGAAAGTATAGGTTTAACCGAACCGACACCAAAAAATACCGTCACCGAAACCGAACCGAAGTTAGGTATAGGTTTAGGTTCTTAGAACAAACCGGTACCGGCACCGGAACCGGAGAACCCTACTCTCTCCCTCGCTCTCTCTCTCTCTTGCCCTCTCTCCCTTGTTCGCTCTCTCCCTCCCTCCCTTGCTCTCTCTCTCCCTCCCTTGCTCTCTCTCCCTCTCTGTCTGTCAATCCCTCGCTCTCTCTCTCTCCCTCTCCATTCGTCAGTCACTCCCTCGCTCTCTCTCTCCCCCCTCCCTCCCCTCCCTCCCTTCCCTCCCTCCCTCGTTCTCTCTCCCTCTGTCCCTCGCTCTCTGTGTCTTTGTCTCCCCCCCCCCCCCCCGCGTCCGTCCCTCCCTCCCACGCTCTCTCTCCCCCCCCACCCCGGGGTCCCTTCGTCCCTCTCTCTCCCCCTCCCGCCCTCCTTTCTGCCACCCTTTCTCTCTTGCAGGGCGGAAGAAGAAAACCAATTTTCTTCCGCCATTAAAATTTCTCTCTCTCTCGCCCTCCATCCCTCCCCTCTCTCTCCCTCGCCCTCCATCCCTCCCTCTCTCTGTGTCTTTGTCTCCCCCCCCGTCCGTCCCTCCCTCCCACGCTCTCTTTCTCCCCCCGGGTCACTTCGTTCCTCTCTCTCTCTCTCCCCCTCCCGCCCTCCCTTCCACCACCCTCTCTCTCGTGGGGCGGAAGAAGAAAAAACAATTTTCTTCTCTCTCTCCCTCTCTCTCGTCTCTGTGTGTGTCTCTCTCCCCTTCCGTCCCTCCCTCCCTCACTCTGTCTCTCTCTCTCCTATCATAGGAGAGAGAAAAGTACGGTTCCACCGAAAGCCCAAACCGAAACTGACACCGGAAGAAAACCGGAATTCGGTTTGCCAATTTTTCAAAACCGACGGTGTCGTTTCGGTTCGGTATTTGGTATTTCGGTATCGATATGGAGTTCTCTAGCCAGAGCAGTGGGGGAAACCTAGGGATAATTTTCTGATTCCGAAACGAGAAGATAGGTTTTCTAATTCATAAACTAAAGGGTTATTATCACCAGCTACCCCAACCTTTCCCCCGACCCCGAGATCTACCCCAACCTTTCAAAAAGTTAGTGAGATCTAACCCAGCTGCTGACATGGCAAAATCGGACTCCATTGTGCCTCGACGTGGAGTACACGGCAGAGGCTGACGGGGACGGAAGCCAGCTTGGCCGCCACGTCATCAAATGAAGAAAAGAAATCACCACATCAGCAGATGAAGAATTTATTTTCCAGTGTGACGGCGATAACTGGGTTGTCGACCGGCCGTCTCCCCCGATCTCCTCCGCTGGCTCGTGGCGCCGGCAATGGAGGAGTCTCGGCAGCATGGAGATGCCCATTTCGGCCTCAAGACTGGTTCGCATTGAGGTGTGGTTGAGGAAGAGTAAGTGCCGCGGGAAAATGGGAGGGGGCGTATCGCGGAGAGAGGATGGGTGTGTAGCAAGGAGGAATGAGGGAATATCGCTGAGAGGAGGGAGGAGGAAACGGTGCAGGAGGAGAGGTGAGGCGGAGAGGGTGTCAGTTACCTTCTGCAGAAATGACGGGCATCGTTTCGATCACAACGACGGGAGGTATCGACTCACTCCTGTCTATCCACGTGGCCGCAGGGTTGTCGATGGGTATCGGCCGTGTCGCGGTAGGTTTTCCGCGACGGTCTGGGTCAAAATAACTACACAGAGGGGGAAGGGAAGAGGGAGGAATACCCTAAGGTATCGTGCAGGGGGCGACAGGCTTGGCGAGCAACGGGAAATCGGGGCACCGGGCGTGGAGGGGTGTGTTGCTGACTCTCCTTCACGCGGAGGACAAGGTTTGGTCGCGGCGCTCACGCTTCACCCACCACCTGCCATGCTTCCCAGTCCACAGTTTGCTCCAAATTTCCCTGCAAGTGGACGATGATGCTTCCGTGATTATTTTTTGTCTATTCGGAACTGTCGAAAAACGCATTGAATGACGCCCATCTACCCCCCAGAGTTTAAATGCGCATGGATGATGACAAGTCCTCTCGCGCTAAGTCCCCCCACGGGTTCCTGCAGCAGACGAAGCGTAACGTGATGGGCGATGTTCCCGCCGGCACTCTCACCGGCGAGAAAGACTCGAGAGAGGTTGACTTTCTGCAGCCACGGATCACCTCCATGCTTTGTCTGAATGGCCAGCCACTCAACGGCGGCGAAGGAGTCGTCGTAGGGCACGGGAAGCCGGTGCTCCAACGCCAATCAATACTCTACAGAAAAGACGATGCAGCTGGACCTGGCGCAGAGGCCGCCGAGGAAGGTGTGGTAGCTGGACCAGGTCGTGCTGCAGAAATAGAAGCCTCCCCATGGAAAGTAAACGACCAGGGGAAGTTGGGTTTGTGATTCTTGGTCAAAGTCGGAGGGGACGAAGATCCTCGTTGTTATCGGCTTGGACGCGTCGACGACGACGTCCCTGAACAGGAAGCCATCCGCGGAAATCGGAGAAGACGAGCCCGGGGAGATTACTCGGTCCAGGTTGAAACGCATGATGTCAGCGAACACTTGGATTAACCCCGGAACCTCCTCCATTACCGCTCCACGTGGCCATCGATCCAACATTTTGGCAAAACAACCGTTTTGGCGGTGGTGACGGCCGAAAGAGGTGGCGGTGGTCACGGCGGTGGTGACAGTCCAAGGGATAAATTGGGATTATCCGCGAAAAACTACGGTTTCCGTTTCCACTTTACGTAAGTGAGCACGGGCTTTTTTGAGCTGTTCAATAGCTGCTTGACGTAACTCTTCTGAATTTCAAATGGTCCTAGGAGAGAAGAAAACAAAGGATAGTGAAGAAGAGAGATCAGCGAGCGGAAGAGAGAGAAAAGGATGGCGGGGAGGTTTGCGCGTGCGCAAGAAATATCTTTTCGCGCGATAGGGAGAGGAAGAGTGGCGTGAAGGAGAGGGAGGAAGAGGATGAATGCAGCCAGATCACTCCGCTGCCCTCCGCCGCTGCCCACTTCGCCGCCGCTGCCCACCAAGGAGAGCTCCTCTTTCGCCGCTCTCCCTCTACCCCTCTCTTGCCGCTCTCAATCTTGACTTACAGGTTCACGTGGCGATTTACTTTTCTTCATCTGATGATGTGGCGGCCAAGCTGGCTTCCGTCCCCGTCAGCCTCCGCTGTGTACTCCACGTCAATGCACAGTGGAGTCTGATTTTGCCATGTCAGCAGTTGGGGTAGATCTCACTAGCTTTTTGAAAGGTTGGGGTAGATCTCGGGGTTTTAAAAGGTTGGGGTAGATCTCGGGGTCGGGGGAAAGGTTGGGGTAGCTGGTGATAATAACCCTAAACTAAATGCAGGAACAGAGAGGGGAATGGAAACACCGGGAAAATTCACACGAGAGAGAGTGAGCATACCAAGTGATGCAAAACACATAACTACAGTTCCAATGTGTGATCTATGTAACAGATCCACACCAGCGGGCCGGGCTTCGACCGCGGCCCATGGCAACACGCTGGTGGGCCTCTTGGAAGACAAGCTACCCAAAAAGGAACAAAAGGACTTATTTTTTAAACTTATAAATTGAACTTACGCAGTCTGACAAGCTAAGATTGAACTTATAAATTTTTAAAACCTGATTTGAAGCCTTTTAATAAATCATATAATTATAAAAATGTTAAAAAAAAGAGCCCTAAAATTTATAAAATTCATATATTTCAAATATAACTATTTTTCATCTATATTTTCTTGTTATTATATCAAAAATTTAAGTATTTGATATTCTATGTCATTCGTTTAAGAAATTAATAATCCCATAGTAGACTATTGATGAAATTCCCTAGCTTGACTCTAGAAAGATAAAAATACGTCAAATGAAAGATTAATTCGAGATAAAATCTTTTACTCTTCTCTAATCATTGACAAATATATTCATACGAACATTCAAAACCCAAAGTTTGGAGGAAGTGAGGCAAATAAGTAAAAGTATTTGTAATATTTGAAAAGTGAAATTTATTAATTACACGAAATTAGTCTTAAATAGTTGATATCTAGAATTTAAGACATAGACCAATTTTGGTAGATAAAAAACCTTGAAAGAGAAAACTTGATAAAGAACAAAATTGAAAGAGCAAGGGATAAGCCAAAAGAAATACATGATAGGGATTACAATATTACTCGAAAACATCTTTTGCCGGTGCTAGTTTTCTTGAATTTGTGCATAATGATATGGCTCATGATTGGTTTTAATGTACCATTTGGGATGAAATTTGTCGACACATGCTATGACCACGACCATCGCAACCATTGCCTTGTCCTTGATCACAATCAAATGAGGAGGGTCTACCACAAAAAATTGGGAATGTTGGTCCATGATCAAGATAAGATGCTATAGTCAAGGGTTCAATAGTTCAAAGACATGAGTTGTGAGTAGAAACTAAAGGATCTATGTTATGTATGAATAAACAAGGATGGGTGGTCAAGGGCCATACTATAAATACTTATTTCTATACATGCACTAGGGTTTGGTCACTCCAAACCACTAGAAAATGCATAATCTAAGCAAGCAATCATGCTTACTCTATGCATCTCACTGACACTTTTAATCCCTCCGCTTGGGATACCCGACAAAGAGTTACCCGCCACCAAATTCTGCGAGGTATGCACCTCTTCCTTACGGCACGAGTTGATACTTTGGACTCACGTGTGTTTGGAGCAGTTCCCAACCGGGTTACCGGTTTATCCAATAAAACACTAAAAAAAAGTGATCAATTATCATCAGTGAAGCATCTTGAAAAATAACTTACTCGACAGAAAGAATCCAAATTAATCAATTTTTTTATTAATCTAAATTAAATATTCAAGTTTAATTATTTTATAAGTATTATCTTTATAACAAGCGAGCGTCTTATCTTCACTTCTCTTCCATGGCGTCCTCCGTCAAGCTGCCATCCATGCAGCTATGCCTGTGTTCGAAGAGACTAAAGAATCCGAGATCACTTGCTTCCGCCCATTACCGGAACACGTATAGAGTTCTTGAAGTTCGATGTACGACCAAGCGCAGGGGGAAGCGGCGGTACCCATCGGAAAAGAAGGAATTGGAGAGAAGGAACCAGGAGCTTATTCCTGGAGAGATCGAGAACAGAGAGGAGGGTTTCTGGAGGTTTTACAAGCTCAATGTCCCCGTGCACAAAGATCCCGGGAAGGATTTCGTCGGTGTTTCACTCCCGTTGTTAGAAGCTATCGCCAAAATTCTCAAATTTCCGGTATATTTCTAGAGTTTACATTAATTTTGGTATTCACACCTGTTGGTTTTTAACTTCTTATTGCGGAAAATTAGACAGATTATCTTTAAATCCTGATTAAGTGATTCGCTGAAGTTTTTTGCGGGATTAAGAATTCAAATGCCCGGTTTGTTATCAGTAAACACAGAGGTTAATCAAATTAATTAATGACCTTATGATTAATTAGAGTTTAAGAGGATAAAGTTATTCCTTTTGCCTGAAAGAAGGGGTATTCCATCACCTTCGAGCGAAGGACTTTATCTGTGTAAACTCAAAAAACGTCCCCAAAAAAAACTAAGAACAAGAAGAAGAATGTATCTATGAACTCATGCGCGTTTTAATATAAGTTCTTCTTTATTGATGTTATCCTTCAGATTCACCGCGAGCATTCCCTTTGGATCCAATTATACATACTTCTTATTTCTAAATTTAGAAACTTCTAAATTGCCTATATTTTTCAGTTAATTAAATTTGATTTGCTTTCTAAGTTGTATCCAGATATTTTTGATCTTTTCTCAAAATTAATGGGTTTTCCTGATTTGTTTTATTTATTTATTTTATTGCCTTTATCCCCCAAATTGTAGGTGGCATCTATGCTTCCGGAGGTTGCCTTTTCTGTTCTTCGTAAATCCTTTGATGCTAGAAAGGTGAGCCAGCCAGCCTAAATATTTAATTTAACGAATTCTTTTCATCTGATTGAGATTACCCTCCATTTCCCTGCATAATTATTATATTGAAAATAATGTTTCAATGGTCATTCGCTGATCAATTATCTTACTTTTAAAGCTAAAAAACTTCCCGCGTTCCTGCAGCTTTTGAAGGAGCCTGTATTTGTTTACACGGTGGAGATGGATGCCAAATTGCTTCTCAGCTTAGAACCTCGAACCTGGGATTTCATTTCACGGTTGGAGCCTAAAGTTGGGTTAATCGAATACTCAGCCCATAAGCAAGAGACTTATTCTCTCGGTAGCATCATTCGAGATCATCGAAAAGATGCATCTACGACATTCTCTGAGGACAAAGATAGTATATGCTCAAGTCAACCAAACAGTTCACGTGATTCTCAAAGGCCAAAAGTTGCAGTTGTTGGAAGTGGTCCTGCAGGTCTGTTTGCATCTCTAGTACTGGCAGAATTTGGTGCTGAAGTTACGCTGATAGAGAGAGGTCAAGCTGTTGAAAAGAGAGGGCGTGATATTGGAGCATTGGTGGCTCGCCGAATTCTTCAGGCAGATAGTAATTTCTGTTTCGGGGAGGTTAGTTATAATCGTTATTCTTATCTTCTTCTTTTTATTCAAGAATGTTTCAATACACTCAGTTATTGATTTTTTTCTCAAATGACATTTTTAAAGAATTTACTCTCAATTCATTTATAAATACTTATCCCTGACAGGGCGGTGCAGGTACATGGAGCGATGGAAAGCTTGTCACTAGAATCGGAAGAAACAATGATAGTGTTCAATCTGTGAGAACTCATCGTCTTTTATTTCATTTATACTTGAAGTATCTTTTTTGGAGAATATTAACTCATTTGCGGCCAATCTTCTTTCTTGTAGGTGATGAAGACTTTGGTTGACTTTGGTGCTCCTTCAAAGATCCTAGTTGACGGAAAGCCTCATCTGGGAACAGATAAATTGGTACCGCTAGTGCGCAACTTCAGACAACATCTACAAGGATTGGGGGTTCGTCAGTGATTATTTTCTATTTATGTGGCATGCTTCCTAGGACAAGACAATCTCTATTTTAGAAGTTAAGATTAATGTGTACCCGAAGCTAATTGAACATACACTTGAAATCTGGTTAGACTCTAAATCTCACAAGAGCTTGGTCAAGTAGTTCAAGAAGAATCAAGAACTTCTATTTCAAGAAAGACAATACAATGGGGTGGGTGATAAAATAGAAACAGGGACAACAGGGAAGGAATTTGAGGGGCTTCTGATCTCCATAAACACTCTTCTCGCTTCTTCCATGTCCTCTAATATGGTAGGGGCTCTCTTGTTTATAGAGTCAAAAGAGAAACTAGCAGCGTCTGGCCACTCTCTGGGTTCCCATTGGCCTGTTGGCTTCTAGCTGTCTGTATGGCCTGGAGGATCCTCTTGCTGTTCCAAACATAAGTGATGATAAGATGCTAATCAAAATCCCTCAAGTATATTTATTTCTCAGATATGACATTCTATCTGTGTGATGGTTATGTATATTTCTCTAATTTTTAGGTTGAGGTCAAGTTTGGAACACGTTTGGAGGATCTAATTGTGGAAAATAGGCGGGTTACGGGGGTCAAAATTTCAGATCTGAGTCATGGATCTGATTTCAAGATTGAGAGGTTACCATGCGATGCTGTTGTTCTTGCAGTTGGGCACTCTGCCAGAGATGTGTATCAGATGCTTCTGCAACACAATGTTGACTTGGTGCCCAAAGATTTTGCTGTGAGTGAACTACCGTTTTTTCTTTATTCCATGAGATGATTTTGTATTCCTGCAGTCTCTCATACTCCTCTCCTCTATTTTTCTTTCTTGCTCTCTCTCTCTCTCACATGCTCTCACACACTCTCTCTCTCTCTCTCTCTCTATATATATATATATATATATGTACGTCTCTCTTTCTAGCTCCTCCATACTCTCTCTCTTCCATGCCATCTCTTTATCTCTTTCAAGTTCTCCCTTCCATGCTCTCTTTTTCTCTCTTCACTGCCCCCCGTCTCTCTCTCTTCCATTCTCAAATCCCTGTCTGTTAGTACAATATTCATCTTTTGATATTCTGATTTTAGTATCATATTCATGCGTAAAAGTCATATATCCCCAAGTATACATGTGAGCCATGCTGATCCTCCCCATTTGGCTTGCTTAAATAGGTTGGATTGAGAGTTGAGCATCCTCAGGCCATGATAGACCAAATACAGGTAATCTGGCATGGTCAGTTAAAATTTTAAGCTACAAAAAAAGTAATATAGGAAAAAATAAAATTTAGTATGCCGCATTGGCGAGTGAGATTCATCGTGGGCGTGGAAGAGTACCTGTTGCAGATTACAGAGTCGTTAAGTACATAAACGAAGTTGAGGCCCACGGCAGAAGAACAGAGCCAGGCCATTCTTGCTACTCCTTCTGCATGTGCCCTGGTGGGCAGGTATCCCTGTTCTCTTCTAAAGAAGTATTTTCTCTCTTGCTCCCCTCTTCAGACAACCTCTTTTTTCTCTCTCTCTAGGTTGTTCTCACGAGCACCAATCCAGATGAAATCTGCATTAACGGCATGTCCTTTTCACGGCGTGCATCAAAGTGGGCTAACGCAGCACTTGTTGTTACCATCTCTTCCAAGGACTTGGTTGACTTTAGTCAACATGGGCCTCTTGCTGGCATAGAGTTTCAGGTGATCATCTATCTTCTTGAGTGTCAGATCATATATGCTCCATGTGCATGTTCAATGATGAAGGATTAGTATGCCCTACAACTGCCCTTTACTGTTTTCAGAGGGAATTCGAAAGGCGAGCGGCAGAAATGGGCGGTGGTGGTTTTGTCGTGCCAGCTCAGACTGTTACAGATTTTATCAATAATAAGTTGTCAGGTATTAAAGTAACTTGGAAGTCTTGAGTTTTCTTGTCATTCTTGGCAAGTTAACTTTTGAGTCCCTTTATTCTGCAGTAACATCTCTTCCTCCATCGAGCTACCGCATGGGAGTCAAGGCGGCTAATCTCCATGAGCTTTACCCTTCTCATATTACGCAGGCTCTTCAGAGTTCTCTACTCAAATTTGACTCAGAGGTCAATCTTTCCCCCATTGACTTTTACCAACATTGTTGACTTATCCAGCTTGGTTTTGGGACATACAGCTCCCAGGATTCATCTCTGAGGAGGGTCTTCTCCATGGTGTTGAGGTGACATCTTTAACCATGGTTCTTTAGATTTTGTCGAACCTGATTGATGGCCAGGATCGCTTGTTGCAGACGCGAACTAGCGCACCAGTTCAGATCAGCCGCCACACGGAGACATTGGAAAGCACATCATTGGGCGGGCTTTATCCAATTGGGGAAGGGGCAGGATATGCAGGTGGAATAGTCAGCGCTGCCGTTGACGGAATGTACTGCGGATTTGCTCTGGCCAAAGCATTGACCTTGTTTTCTGGAGACATGGACTCGGTCTTCGGCAAAGGTCAGAGAAGCTCCCAGCCCACCAAATACTGATCTCACCAGTCTCATAGATACCCAATTTTGCCCCGCAATTTGTAAGGTCTCTCATGCCCAGAAACTAAATCCCTTCCAGAAGTTTAGAGAGAGAGATGGATAGATAGAGAGATTTCATTGTTGAGGTGTTTCTCTGATATTCAAATCAGGCTCATAAAAAGAAAATTTAGTCTCTCTCTCCTCCCTCTGCACATGGGTTCTCTCTCTCAGAGACTGAATTAAAGTATCTGCATGATCGTATCATAATAAAATGATGAATCCCCACGTGCAGTCCCAATCAGCCGCATATAAATTGCAAAATTGTCGGTACTATCAAATTCCCGACAATTAACTAGTTTTGGGCTCGAATGCGAACTCAACGTCCGACCGATTTGGCATGAGCTGACTTGCCCTTATAATCAATTTCATTTCTGGATTTAATATTTCACTTTTAAAGCTCTCACTTTCTCTCTCTAAATCCGCCATGTGCACGGGACTGTCCAACTTCCACTCGAAAGCTACCTGTGAGAACGATGACAGTAGCTCCTCACCTAAAGACCTCAAAACGTGTCAACTTGCGTAATCTCTCTCTCTCTCTCTATCTCTCTCTCTCTATTCTTCTGTCTTGGTAGATGGCTTCCTTTGCCACGTGTCGCACTAGGGGAAACGTGCCGCAGAAAAGGCCCGCGAACAGCGGGTCCCACGACAAATTGGCCAATACCCCGGCGGAGAAGACAAGACCGCCGTTGAGCGGACGCTTTCCCTGCCTCGCGCTACGCACGAGATTTATCAGGTGTGGTTAACGAACGGCAACTGACGTGGCGCATCTCTGTTGGATCGCGATTCGATGTAGGTGACTATCTTTTGAGGTGGTGGTAGAGAGCAAGAGATCCAACTGTAAAATTTGTAGAGAGAGAAAGAGAGGGAGCTACTCTCCACGGCCGTTAGTAGCGGCATTTCCGTTTAAGGCGTCCCTGGGAGAGGAGAGAAACAAGAGAGAGGGAGAACGAACGAATGTCGTGTCCCGGAGATTTTCTTTCGTTGAAAATCGGAATTTATGCTGTCGTTTGAGGAATCAAGTTATTGGTTATATTGGGTAGGAGAGATCAAGGAAACTTAGGGTTTTGTGAATAAAGATTCATCGTGTTGGAAATTTGGGACCTTGTTATTGTTCATCAACCTGCACTTTTATTATCAGGGATGGCAATTTACCTTGCATGGTGAGATTTGTTGATCCTTTCTATCCTAATATTCTGTTCTGGTTTCTCTTTTTCATTTAATTCTCTTCAGTTTTTCGATTTTCTGATGGTGGAGCAAGTTGGGGTGATCCTTGCTTTGACATTTGAATCCATCTGCTCGATAAAATTTCAATTATTTTTTCAAGAACGGAGATGTGCTTCGCGCGGTCAGATTTGTTGTTCATGTTTAAGAGCCTACTCTTGTTTCTACCTTTTCTTTAGATTCTCTTCAAATTATGTGCTCATGATGAAATCACGTTGCTTTGACAAAATGATTTATCTCTGATCCTATCAAGCGGACTTTTGCTCAAGTTTTCTTTATCTGGTTTAGTTTCTTCTTGTTTTTTGATGCTCACCTTGGCCTTATCCCCTAAAAAGCTTTGTCCATCAATATCTCATTAGACCCCGTGGGGAAATTCTCAATTCCTTTCCTAATTATTCTTAACTTCAAGTTCATAGCGTGTTCTTACTTAGTTACTTTGAAATAGGAGGGATCATTCCTATCAAATTAGTCTTCTCTATTTTCCTATTCTTTGATTTTGAATATCAATATTTCTCGAGTGATCTCTTGAATTTCTTCCCTTTATACAATCCCCAAGACCATCAGCAAACTATCTTATATTCTTCTTTCCTGTCGTTCAGGAGGTCTGCAGATTCAAGGCTGTCAATTCTATTATCACCATCTTGTGAAGAGGATTACAATCTAATCTGAATTAGATAATCTTTGAAATGGATGTGCGCAAGGCTGAGTCTCCAAAAGAAAGACTCAGACCACCGGCAATCCTATCAGAGAAGATTCAAAAGAGCCAAAAAAACCATACTATAGAAACTCCGTCGATTATCAAGTACTCAAAATTAAAGAGACCTTCAACCCCTCCTCCAATTAAGAATGCGATTAATCGCACTCAATCCCCTTTCTTGATAAAGCGGTCTCAATCTGTAGAAAAAAGACGCCCTGAAACTCCTAATCAGAATTTGCCATTGAAATCACGGTCTTCAATCACTTCTTCTCCTTCACCTAGAAGTTCGACTCCTGTGCGTGATGCTACAGAAGACATGAGTTTTGCTTCAAGAAAGAGAGGTAGTGTCCGAACGCCAGATGGACTGTGGCCTTCAATGAGGAGCCTTTCGGGTTCATTTCAGGGGGAATCAATTTCCGGCCACCTCAAGAATGGTGATAAGCTTCTTTCAAATTCAAATTCAAATTCAAGTTCAAAGTCTAATCAAGCCCAGAAAGTGGAGAGGAAGATCAATCTGTCGACTGGGATAAGTGCCAAAGATCATGGCGAGAATTTGAAACCCTCTGATAATCGGTGGCCGGGCTCACTGAATTTCAGATTTCCTTCAAAGTCCATGTCAGTGAGCGTGGATCTATCTGATAAATCAAGCAGATTAATCTCCTCAACTGCTCTTTTTCGTGGGGTTTCACCTTCGAGGAAGGTTAATATGGCCGATAGCATTCCTAGAGGGCCACAGAAGACTGGAGATGAGATGATTAAACACGTGAAAGAAGTTTCTGTAAAAAGTCTAGAGAGAGAAACCCCATTGGCTAGTCCAAGAAGAACAGTATCCCTTCCTTCCATGTCCAGTAAGATTTCTTCACCATCTTCCTTAATTAGGCCATCATCTCCTTCATTTGTCAGTAGGAGATCCCCATCATCCGAAACTTGTAAAAGTCAAATGGGCCTTTCCTCAAGTCTTAATTATGCTGTCAATGCTGGGAGAGGCAAGAAGAGCACCAATCAGATGGAAGCTGCCCATCAGCTGAGGCTGCTTCACAATAGGAATCTTCAGTGGCGCTTTGTTAATGCCAGGGCTGATGTTTCAGTATCCATGCAGAGGCAAACATCCGAGGTAGGGTTTTCAAAGCAACTTCTCAAATTTAGAAGTCATTGATTTCGAATACCCTTTTGTTTATGTCAATCATCTGTCTCAATATTCTCTAACGAAAAATTTATGAAACAGAGTATTCTTCAGAATGTGTGGATCAACATCTCGGAAATGCGCCATTCTACTGTCAGAAATAAGATCATCATTGATCAGTTGAGGCAGGAAATGAAATTGGGTTCAATTTTGAAAGAACAGGTTGATTTCATTGACATCAATTACAATAATATTAGTATGATATTTTATTGATTTTTAGAGTTTCTACATATATTTATGCATTATTGTGTTGGAAAAATGTCAATACGGATATACAATTTTGTTTGTTTTTATCAATAAAATGAAGGTAACTTTATAATTTTCAGAAATTGTGCAAAAAAAATCATCTGCAATTACTTTGTCGATAACTTAAACATACTTCTTAGATGTAATAGAGATAATATAGTACGACTCCCCTTTTGTGATGAAAAGGAAACTCCTCTTTAGAACAAAAGTGCCGTTACAGGTAGATGGAAACAGCAAAGAAGAAAAGATTGACTACGGTGGCCGATCTAGTGGGGAAGAAGGTCAAGAGTCTCCCACACTTTGCAATCTGTTTTAGTCATAAAAAATGCCTAGTTGTTGTGTCCTGCTCTTTTCTTGATTGCTGATGGTTCAAGGCTTGGACTGCCTTCACTGATTCCGACCTCTTGAACTGGTTTGGGTTGTAATGGTCTCTTCTCTTCCTCCTGAAGTTGGCCGTAATGGGGCCTTCACCAGAATATTAAATAGAAAAATGAATGGAGACAAAGATAGATCAATAGATAGATAGGTAGCAGATGAATGGTTGAATTGGCATGTCCATATGCGTCTACCTTTAAATTATTTCATCTTATTAAAAACGCCTTAAATATTGATTTAGTGACTGTTCAAATGTCTCAGATGTCCCTCCTAGACGATTGGGGATTTTGGGATAGGGATCATTCCAATTCATTATCAGGATTTATCCAATCTTTGAAATCAAGCATCCTACGGCTTCCACTCACTAGTGGAGCAAAGGTAATATTAAAATGAGGGTATTATATTAATGTTTTACTGATGTTTTCCGACCATGTATTATTTTAGGCCGATGGTCCAAAGTTTAAGGAATCTGTCGTTTCTGCTGTTAGAGTAATGCAGGAATTATGCTGCTCTATGAATGATTTACATTTCCAGGTGAGCTTATTTACGCTCATTAATTTTTATTTTATTTTTTCTACGTAAGTATTGATATTTAGATTTGAAGCATAGGTCTCTTTAAATTTAACAATTTAGTGTGTTACTGCTGTTTGTCATTTTTTGTGTCAGATCTTTACTATATTGTCATCTGGAACTCCAGAGGCGCACCAAACACACACACAGTATGGAAGAGAGAAGTAGCATGGGAGAAAGAGAGATAGAACATGAAGGAAAGAGAGAGAATGGAATAATCTGTTCCTTAGGGTTTATCTTGAGAAATACTTACTGTGTGATGGGTCTTTTAGGTGCATCACCTAAAAGGTCCAGAATGTTCTAACCTGCAATGGATCCAGTCTAGGGTTTGACTAACGTCGTCTGAAACTGACATCCAATGACACATTCCTCCAGCTTCTGACATGCAGTACCAGATACCGTCATCCAGTAATGGATATCGGATATCGGAAGCTGGATGATGACTGGTGCAGTTAGGGATGATGGGACCTTCATAATGTCGGTGGACATCGGACGACAGTAAGGTTACTGGACAACCTTCAGGGTACTGGATGATGATAAGGATACTGGATAACGATAAGGGTACCAGATCATGTTAATGATATCGGATATTGGTGTTAATATGGGATATCAGACATCATTCCAAAAGTTTTGAAAAGAATTAAAAAATAAAGTGAAAAATGGAAAATTGATGAAAAATGAAATTGATAGTGATGATTTCTGATATCCTTGGCGATATCCGATGTCCATTAGCAATATCTGATTTCCAATATTCAATATCATCATCTGCCAATTTCGACAATAATGGATGCCGGTGATGGAAAGCTTAACGATACCCGATACTATCATCTGCTTAGCAATATCCATTGAGTGACTGTACTGGGTATCTATGGTATCAGATACCGTTAAGGTTCTTAACAGAAACCAATACCATCATTGCTAGCAATTCCAGTATCGGATAATGATATCTGGACGATCAGACCTCTTATTTGTGCGCATGCGCAATGTGTAAAGTAAGAAAGATAAAAAGAAAACTTGAATTTCTGTTGATGTACGAACATAAAAATTCGTAATTTTAACATTTTCAGATGTCCGATAAATTCTCCGAAGTATCTGCGCTCGCTGAATTGGCAGCCCAAGAGAGAGAGATGCTCCAAGAATGTGGAGAGCTTTTATCCCACGTGGCCGCGTTGCAGGTAACTTTCATTTTCGAATAAATCAACTAAAATTATTTTCTCAATTAAATATTTAACGAGTTTAATATCCCCTTCATCAAGGTGCAAGAATTCAGTCTCAGAACGAATCTACTGCAACTGAGGAGTGATGTGATCGGGCATAAACCAGCTAACCTTCGGAGTACGAGTTAGGGTTTTCGATTGAAGGAATTCATGCCGGGGCCACTTTCTCACTCTTCTCTCCCAGGGTGGTCTCAAGGTTCAGCTCTCTCTCACTCATTATTTTGAGGTGGGCAGTGCTGTGAGTAACCAGAAGCGGAAAAGACCTTCGGACCGACCACAGATAGAGAGAGAGAGAGAAGTCAGCTTGACTCAAAACAGGACGCTGACCAGAGATAACGAGAGAGTGCGGTTAACGTGACTAGGAAGGTAGATCCTTGTTGATTTGAGAGGAAGAGAGAAAGATTCTTCTCTCTGGGTGAAGTCGTTGTCAGAGTTCCTTGATAGAGAGAAAAGTTGAATTCTTGACTGATTACAGCCGCCCGTTTCTTGATTGCGGCGGAGATGGTCCCCATTCTAGGTTGCCATGGTCGAACGATTTGGCGATTTCTCTCTTTCATCTTGCTTTAATGCACAGTTTATTTCTCGTTTCTCGAAGTTGGGGGATTACGGATCCTTAAATGAATTCGACGTTCTAGGAATCGAGAATCATGGAGATCTTTCATTACAGAGAAGAAGCGAGAGTGAGAGTAGAAACGACCACAAATCTGCCCATCATCAGACAGTCAAAAAGACACGAGTCACGATCAAACTCGCCACCACTACAGTCCACGAAATGCCCCCAGCGGCGGCAGAAGCGCCGCCTTTGCTTTGCGACTGGATGTCCGACGACCCCCCCCTCCCGCCACTCGAAGTTCCGCCTGCCCTCGCTTGTTTCTCCACCTCGGCTAAGTAGCAGCATTGTCACCATCGTGAGAGAAGCGAAAGAAAAAGCAACAGAGGAGTTTTCAGACGCTAGAGTTGGAACTCACCAACAGAGAGAAGACGACGAGATTCCAATTGCGGGATCTTCGCGATTCCGGCGGCCGTCGAGGAGAGATGGAGGTGGGTTTGCAGTAGGAGGACGAGGAAGAGGAGAGAGAATGCCTTCACGGCCATGGCTGTTGAATGTCTGGATAAGAAGGAAGCGTAGAGCAGAGGAGGGTAGAAGAAGATGAGACAGCTGTGCGCAGTCGGGTTAGCCAACGATCGTTGCGATAAGACTGGGCCGCACATGGAGAAGACTGAACAGGTGATCTCCCGAGGAATTTTTCATCAGCCATCTGAAAGTTTACGGATTTGTCGTCATCGCTCTCTCCAGAATTTTATTCACCATCCAGTTATTTCAGTTGCCGATGATTGAGTTTCTCTCGCAATCGCATGAATAGAAATGTAAAGCTGGGACTTTCTTCTCTGCACGCTCAGAAGTAGATCAGTAAATGAACACCATAGATTCCCATTTTCTCCATCTAGAAACCATTTTTTATTCTCTCGTCTCAAAATGAAGGGAAATCTGCTTCATTCTTCTACTGCAATCTATGAAAAGCCTCCCCATGATCCTCCATGGTTCTGCGGAAAGTTCTACAAGAATTGAGCCGCGAGTATTTTCATTCTACTCTAGGTAATCACCAGGGCTTGATTTATATGTGCTTCATCATGGGTTAGAGAGGGATCACTCGAGGTAGATAGACTAGTCAAGATATATACACACCCACCCACCAATATTTAAACCTAATATCCTCTGTCCATTTGGTTCATTCCTAGTTTTAGAATTGAGTAAGTCGATCGAGTCAAGTAAAAGTCCACCATTCAACTTCAAAGGTCCAAGTCAACCAAGTTGATCAACTGTCCAAGTCGAATCAGGTCATTTTAGGGTCGAAGAAACCACAAGTCAAGAATCAACAATTGAAAGTAATACAAAAATCCAAATCAACTGATTCATGGGTCAAGATCAAAGTTATCAACTGATGAAGATCATAGCCAGTGGTAAAGAAAGTACAAAATCAATGGCCAACCAAAGTCATTATCAAGTCAGCTCAATCCAGATCAGCTCATGATGATGAATGACAAACTCCCTCAAAGTGAAGTCGATCATTCATGTTATTATTTCTTATCTACCTTCATTAATTCACTATTGGAATTTAAAGAGTCTAGTTTTGTTAAGGAAATTTACTGTGATTCTTACTCCTAAGGTTAAGTGGGGATTCTTTCATGATTACAAGGATCCTTCATAGATTGGTAGTGACAATTTGTGAGTCAATGAATCCTTGTTGGATTGAACATCCTTAATAATAGCATCTGATGCTTGATAGGCTTTCAAAATTTTCATCAAAACATATAACACAATAGAATGCATTGAATTGAACATTTAAAATATTGGGAGGCCAAGAACCGATGATCCTATCATCTAGTATAGATTTAAATCTACACTAATAGGGTTCATTAAGGAAGATCTCAAAGTTGTTGAAGTGTCCAGCCTCTACCGTTATCTACACAATCACCAGACAGTTAGATTCCCTATTTAATGCTCTTCACCAGAGAGAAAGAGAAAAAAGGAGAAAGTTTTCATGAGGTTCACATGGGCACTTTGAGTTGTGGTCATTCTCTCCCTATTTAGAGACATAGGGTATGTGAACCTTTCTAAAAAACCCTCAGTATTATGTCTATAACTATCAACATCTATTGATCTTTTGTGTGAGACGTTATAAGTTCATACATAAGGTTCACCAAAACAGAACCGGATTTTGGTAAACTGAACCGAAATTGATGGTTCTTAACATTTTCATAAACCGAAGTCCAGTTTTGGTTTTGGTTTTTCAATTCGGTCTCACCGAAATGAAATTTCATGAAATTTGGATTTTAAATTCAATCTCGTGGAACCCTTGCACTCTCAATCTCTCACCAAATTGAAACTTCTCCCTCTCTTTGGAACTCACACATGCGATGGTTTGGAATGCCCTAATTTCCCCTCTCGTCAAAGGCATCCATCGAAGGCTGAAAGCTCTCTGTAGCTCTTCACAGGTCTCATGATACTCTATGTCTCTCTCTATGGTTGATAGCTCCCCATCAAAGCTCAAGCTGCATAAAAATCAATCAGCTTCTCCTTGTGAGAGGGCGACTTTGATTTTGACGTTTTTCTCAGCTTCTCCAGCCTGAAGCTAAATAATAGAGAAAAG
This sequence comes from Lemna minuta, assembly GCA_024174645.1. NCBI lineage: Eukaryota > Viridiplantae > Streptophyta > Magnoliopsida > Alismatales > Araceae > Lemna > Lemna minuta. The sequence goes on along the minus strand of CM044114.1, from coordinate 12,550,112 downwards.
AAATTGTCTCGGTTCACTCTCCCATTCAAACATAAAAAGGAGAAAATTGCTTGCTGATATTCCACTCTCAAAATTCAATAACAGAGGAAACCAATTTTTTAGAATAATTGACGAGGAAAATGAGGTCAGATTCATGCGAGTTTTGTTTTGAGCTGCATGCATCAATTATTTCATGAATGTTATTTCTGTTTTTGAGAAGTCTGATCAATTATTTGATTTGGTCCATTCCAATCAACATTGAAAATTGATCAAAATAGCCATACCCTATTTATGCTTATCTCTCTGCCCCTTGTCCTTCTTTCTCTATGGTTCTCTCCCCGCCTTTCCAGAATTTTATGTGCTCTTCACTGTTCATCTTATTATTGTGTGAATATTTGTGTAAGCTCCATCAATCTTTATGCCCATCTATGACATATTTATATTTCAAAACTGATAACATGCTATATTTACATCATAAAACATGATTTTTCATGCATATTAAAGCTTAAATGATTTCATTTACATGCATGTTATCATATTTATATGTATTTTTCTATTATTCTCTTAAAAAGTCATTATAATCTCAAAATACTTTAATTTAGGGTTAATTTTTATAAATTAGAGTTTCATAATTTGATAACCCATATTTTTCTTGAGATTATAATTGTTTTTTTAAAGATAAAATAATAAGAGAAATAACTTTTTATAAACATTCATTTTTATTTTTCTAAAGATTAAAATCTTAATAAATGAATGTATTTTTTTGAAATAATAATTTTAACTCTTATTATTTAATTAATTTGACCTTTTAGAATAATAGATAATTAAATTTTGGATCAAATGAAAGAAATTTGGATTAATTTGGAGTTATATATTAAAAAGTTATGAATTTTTTTCTATTTTTTTAGGGATTTTTTTCCGGATTTTTTTAAAACAGTTTTTCTTATTTTATTTTCGATTTATAATAATAAAAATAAATAAATAAAAAATTAAAAAAAGGGGGCGCGGGGCCCGCGTGCATGCGACGTGGCACGCAAGGCCACGTGGCAGCGCCACGTGGACCCGCGCAGCGCGCCTACGTGGCGCGAATATATCTTATATTATATTATACTTATATATATAAAAGGGGTCTTTGTCCTCCCCTATATGGGGAGGGTCATACCCTTAGAAACCGTCGGGTTATTTAAATCCGACGGTTTCGCAAATATCTTCCGTGTGGGACTAACCCACACCTTATTTATTTTACGCAGGTGACGCGGTCGATCGTGGAGCGTCAGATCGCGATCGGAGCGCAGCGATTAAGTGGACCAACGGACCATCCGATCTGATCAAACACGTGCGCAAATCAAAGAGTTATAACGGTTGGATCGTGGGCGACGTGGCAGCATCGCACGCGTCGATCGCGTGGAAGCAGGGTGCACCGAGATCAATCAACACGTGATAAAAATCAGGGCATTATAACGGCCCAGATTAAAAGCTAGCGGGAGCATCGCGACCGTCAGATCAAGATCCAACGGACGCGATCTTTAGCGTTTTTAAACGCTTAGTTACGGATCAAATCGTGACCGTCGATCGCGATCCGACGGTCACGACTTAATTGAAACGGTCCACGATGGACCGTTTCATCGTAACCGTCGATCGTTTTGATCGGACGGTTACGAAATTTCCCCCTATAAAACTAAGTGTTCTTCGACGTTCTTAAGCATCTAAGCAAGAATCAATCTAATTGACTGTCTAGACACCTTCCTTGCTTGTTTCTCTCGAGTTCTTCCTCTTCCTCTTCAATTTCCGCGTCCAAGGAGGGGTAGAAGTTGAGATTTGGTGAAGTATCGAGTGAGAAATCGACGCTTGAAGCTCGTCATCGCGTTCTTGGTGTTCTTCGCGATTATTCGTGATAATCACGACGATTTGATCGCAAAACGGGTTTAGTGGAAGCGGTTTTTCATTATCTACCTCCCAATCAAGTTTAATTTCTGTTTAGAATAGGATTTAAATTTCAATTTTGTTAAAATTCCTCTTAAATCGCGATTTTGTCGTTCCGAAATTTCTCTCCTTTTCAATTCATGATTTCTCCGCGACATCAAGTCCGATTTTGACGATTTTTGATTCCGTGGAATCGATATGAAGTCTACTTTCATAAAATACCATTTCCCCCAATTTCTTCCATCAATTTCTCGTCCGATTTGACCAAATTCTAAAAGATCTTCTGAAAATTCCTAAATTCCCTGTGGATTCGACCCATATTTACCATTATACCCTTGAATTCGTGATTAATTCTCAAAATTGGTAAGTTTGGAATTATTTTTGACGCGATACCGCTTGAAATTGACGACCTCGCGGTTTCGTCTCGTCAAAAACTGGAAATCTATAATATTTTCTATGAAAATCCATCTATTGCCACTCTCTCAATTTTCTTTGAATTTGTATCCTATTTAATTCTTTAGAAATTCATATCATTCCTCCCTCTCTCTTAGTTCTCTTTGAAACTCTCTCCCAAACCCTCATGAGCTTTGCAATAATCACTCAATAACACCTTTATGGAGTCATTAAATGGAGCTAATTCTCATTGATTGTAGTATTACTGACTAGATTTTTTTATTTCAATATGTTTTTAACATTAATTTTTTTTCAAAAGCTTAATTTGTGGGGTGTCTTGAGGTAATGTTTAGGTTTTAAAGTTGATTGAGATATCTTTAGGTTTGGATTTTGGAAAAAAAAGATTGGGATCAAGAATGTAGAGCGCTCACAAAGAGGTAGAGTGCTTTACAAATATGAAGCAAAGGAGAGATTTCACAAGTGGCATCAAAGAGGATTCTATGTTCTTTGAATAAAAATGTTAACCTTTCTAAGTGAATAATATATTCAAATAATTTTTTACCAGATGCTACGTAAATATTTTCTCACTTGTTCATCACGTGGATGCATTTCCCTATTTTTTTACTATAGATATTTTATTATCCTAGGGTTTTCCTTGAAAAAAATGTTTTCTTCTCCACCATTATTTATTTAATTTTCTCTCACTATTCCATCGCGCTCATATAATTCTCAGTTTTTTTAATTGCTTGTCATTAGAAAAATTATCAAAATCTCTTTGATCATGACGTAGTTATTAAGCACATGATTTCCATCATCGCCCACTAGCTTTCATCATTCATTATTTGCACCCTATTTATACTAATTTTAGTTGCATAACTGATTTCTAATTTAGCCAAAACAATAACTATGATTTTAGGTGCACAGATGATATTTAGAAACTCTAAATATCTTACTAATTCTATCTAATGTCAATTATTTGAATTTTAGAAAGTTAAGTTTACAATCATGGAGCATCAACGACCTCAAATGGATATCACTCAAGATGATGTAAATTATATTTTATTATTGTACTTAATTTTTCATTGATCCTATATGAAATATTTTTCTATTTTAATAACATAAAGTGATTGTAATCATCATTCATCTACATTTAGCAGATTGCCTCAAATGATGCAGAGACACATATTTCTACAAGTGTGAGCACTATAAATTCCACACAACGCCAGAAAGTCTCTTTGGTATTGGTCTACTAACAAAGAATGATAATGGTGATTATTGTTGCAAAATTTGTAAGAGAAGCACCCCCTCGAGAGAAGTGATAATAAAGAGAGACAATATAGGAAGCACTATAGCTCTATGGGAATACTTGGAAAATTTTCATTGCTCTATCTATAAGGATCTCAAGCCTTCAATTACTCATAAATCCACTGAAAAATTTTTTTTCCAAAAAAAGTAAATATTTAGGAAGAACTCAAGAGCTCACTAAGGAAAGATGTATTGACTTGGTAATCAAGACTGATACACCCTTTGAGATCCTTAAGAATCCAAAATTTGAAGCTTTTTGTTCCTATTTTGCACAATGTGACGTGTCCCTTCCAAGTGGAAACACATTATGATGTAGTATCTCTGCAAAGTTTGATGATGAAAAGGTGAAAATGCGACAATTGTTTTGACCAATTAAAAAATTGTCACTCACAGTAGACAATTGGACTACCAAAAATCTTGTGGCAATACTTGGGATCATGATTCATTGGATTGATGACATGTGGAACCTTCGTGTGCGTGTTCTTGTTGTCAAAGAATTGCGTAAATCTCATGGAGGTGCATGCATGAAAAAAGTATTGCATGAAGTGCATGTTCATTACAATTTTACGGAAAAAGTAATAATTTTTTTATGTTTGTTTACTTTTGTGTACTAAATACTTGTTTTCCTTATTTTGTATAGTTATGTGCGATCACTGCTTGGAAATGCAAGCAACAATAGGACTATAGTAGTAAGCTTGGAAAAATTGTTAAAGGGTTCTATTTCAAGGTTCACCAAGAACTATCTCATGCCTTGCATGGCCCATGTTCTCAATCTAGCCGTATAATGTGGCTTAAAGGAACTAAGTAACGACGAGTCATATTCAGATAGTGAGGATGATGACAAACATATAGAGGGCCTATAAGCCATTAGTCAAAAACTGTTTGGTGAGATTCTCCATAGACTTAGAAAACTTATTATTACAGTTAATCATTCTCCAAAGATGATTCATCACTAATAAGAATTTGTGTGATGAGTTAGAAATACCAAATAAAAATATTCTTGTTAAGGATGTCCAAACTAGGTGTTTAACATATGATATGATCGAGGCTGCTTGGAAAAAAAGAGAAGTGCTGAAGTCAATGGCGAGCGACCATCTAAGCACAAATAAAATAAAATATTTAATTGAGGATGAAGACTGAGAGCTCTTAAAGATGTTTGCAGATGAACTCTTGGCTTTTCGTGAGATAACTTAGGTATTTTCTAAGTCAAAATCAATTACATCTCCAAATGTATTGGGACTTTATGGACTTCTAGTTGAATGATTGACTTGTAACTTTTTGAGCTAGATTATCATCTCCAAGATTTTACAAGGCCAAAAATGAGCAATGACCAAGTGAAGGCACTAAGATGCGCTGACACAATGATGAAGGAGAAATGGCTAAAATATGATATGCAAGTTAGGAGAAATCCTATATTTCCTATAGCCACAGTGCTAGACCTTAGATTCAAGTTGAGACATATTCCTCATGGTGATCACAACGTTGTTACGGAAACTTTACTTAACATGCTTCAATCAGAGTGTTTCGTAAAAGCTTCACGTTTTATGACTGATTGATGATCTTTTGGCTTCATCGAGTCACACACGCTCAAAAGTAATGATACAATCTATGGAGCGGAAATCAAATAGGATCACAACACGATATGAGAAATCATAAAAGGGTGAATTAGAGGATTACTTATGTGAACCTTGCATTGATTGCTTACGTGACGACCCGTTATAGTGGTTGCACAAGAGAGGATCTAATAAATATCCGTGCAATTCAGTGCTTACAAAGGAGTTCTTTTCTATTTGTGCATCGAACTCTCCCTCTAAGCGTATTTTTTCACAGGTAGAGGAATTATCACATTTAGAAGAGGATGGTTAGCGCCCAACACTATATCTACTTGGATGACCTTGAAATCATGGAGTTTTGAGGATACCACTGAAGATGATGAAATTGATTCAGAAGTTGAAGAAAGTATACTTATAAAATAATAATTTCCTAAAACTCTATTGTTTGTTCTCTTGAGAACCTAAAACTTTGATTATTTTTAATGGCCAATGTTTAACTATTTTAAAATTTTTTCTTGAATTCTTGATATGTTGCATATATGTTATTAGGAAGTGATGATCTCTTGTCATTTGTTTGTTAAACATGTATATTTATGTATACAAATTGTAGTGTTATAAGAATATTAATTTTTTTCAATGCAAATAATACATCACCGAAAGTATAGGTTTAACCGAACCGACATCAGACAATACAGTCACCAACACTGAAACGAAGTTAGGTATAGGTTTTTACAATAATCGGTACCAATATTTGAATCGAAGAACCCTATCCATATATCTCTCTAGTTAATAACTCAATAGACCCGATAACGTCTTATAGGTTAACCTTACTAATTATCTATATCAACATGTGGATTAACTAATCAAAGATCATTTTGACCTAATCTATAGGCTGAGCTGCTAGCTCATTGGATGCCAAACTACACCGCCTACTTTGAGAGATATAGTGTCGAAGAACTCTTATATAGAACCTTCTCATCATCGGTCACTGTGGACATATAATCCTTTGTCTACGATAAAACATGTGAATGACTTATACAGTCTACTTTCAAACCTAATTATTCACTCGAGTTAGTACTAATGCATGACGGAAATCATGAAGAACTTATTTTTTGATATTTCTATTAGCTTGGATAAGGATTTCATCGCATCTTGTTCTTTAGGTCAATCTTCTCAAATATCAAGGGTGGACGATCCCATCTTAACCACACAATGACATTTGAAGATTCATGTCATATCAGATATATAAAATTTTGGAGATCTCATGGCTAGAGATTCCTAAGTCATAATCAAAACATGGTCATCCATTAAAAATGGTTTTTAGGTCAAAGTATCACATATATAACCATGGCATCAATCAACCTAATTGACAATTCGATATTATACTATTCATGCATTATAAGGATCAATTTAGAGAACTCCTTCTTCGAAGAGAAACTACCATCTATCCTTGGTGCCTTGACATTGATAACCATAAGATCAATCACACTCATTATATGAGTTGGATTAGATAGAAAAATTCTTTTCAAACGATTCGATGCCATTCTCGAATATCTCTTGAAAAATAATATTTAGAATATAACTTTAAATACTAGTGATCATTCTATTATGATCTCATTATAATTCGATTAGTCATTGCATATACTTATGAAACTTTGTTGCAAACATCACACAATAACAACAATGGATGAATTTTATTTCAATGAACATAAACGAGATACACGGAAGTGTGATTGGCTTGTAAGGCAGATAGTATCCATTAAAAATGTTGTGGCCTTTGATCTTATTAAATGAAGGTCAACGACCTCGATTACATGTGTTGTTAAAGAAGAAACTTCTAGGAGAACATGATCTATTGGATCTTCATCCTATGGAATTGAAGAAACCATCTTGAGGCTCTCCTCAAGATCTAATGAAGATCTAATGTCTCTTACATTGCCACATGAATTCGATCACCAAATCAGGTTTCTCAACAACCCCACACCCCCTTTAGCTAAAGATCCATGGCCTTGATGTTTTTCCATTGGTTCAATGGCTCAAATGCAATGATTCAATTTAAAAATAGCTAATCGCTAGGATAGGGCCATGTACCCTCAAGCGGGTAAGTGATGATGGATGGTCCATATAAGTCATTGCATCTAATGTTCCTGATGCGACCACATCACCTAAAAATAACAAAAAGGTAAGCATTAGTCCCACACAGAAATTATTGAAAATTTTATGGGCTACATAAACTCGTGAGTTAATGAGGTCACCATTTGGCTATATATAGTACTTACAGGTAATACTTCCTTAATGGTCACATGTGCATTCCATGGCACCCTCAACCATTCATGAACCAGTCCATGTGGGCCCTGATAACATGCAAATTATACATGAAATTATATGATACAAATTAAGGCAAATTATACATAAAATTATTAATACAAATTAAGGCATAAAACATTATATTCTTATGCATGTTATCATGTTTTGAGTGTATATCTATCATTCTATGAAAATTTCAGTTATAATCTCAAAATGCACTATTAGAGGGATAATCATGGACAATTAAGAAAAATATTTAAATATTAGATTATTCCTATTTTTTATTTGAGATTATAATTAAGTTTAAATGTTAAATAACAAGAGAAAATACTTTTTTATACACTCATTTATTTTTCTAACTTTATTTTTAAAAAGAAATGATTGTATTTTTGAAATAAAAATATATTCTTATGTTATTTCTTAAACTTTATAGAATGATAGATTATTTAAATTCTGATCAAACAATCCAAATTTAGATTAATTTGGAGTTATACTTTGAAAGATATAAAATTTCTAATTTTAGGGATTTTTCTAGAATTTTTCATATTTTTTATTAATTTAATTCGATTTATTTTGAATTAGAATTAATAATTATATTTTTATCACGTGCTGAAGTGGCAGCTGATGTGGCGTCAAAAAAAATGCATATGTACACGCCACGTAGTGCATGCGTATGCATGTGTGCATATGTGTGTGCGTGAGTGTGCGCGTATGTGTGCACCTGAATGATTAGTGAGATAAAGCGTCCTAATATACTCACTATATATTCAGGATTTTTGCTAACTCACTAATCACTCACACAGTATATACTCGTTGACTCACTTTTATTTTTGCCATGTGAGATTATTTTTGTATGTCTTTATGTGTAGGTGTGTGGCGAAATGTGGAGCGTACGATTGCTTGAAACAAATTGCGATCGTTGATCTTCACTTAAGTGAGCAGGTACGTGGCACACTTTGATTGGGCGACGATTCATTTTAAAATATTTTAATCTCAGCCATTCATCTGAAGAGTTATAACAGCTGAGATTAAAATACGCCCGATAGACTTTGATGGATGCATGGCAACATCTCAAGCGTCGATTCCTGATCAGACAGACGGGATCGCGCGACGTGGAAAAATCAGAGCCCTCCATCTTCGATCAAACGGATGAAATTTAATGGCAATGATACACATCCAAGCGTTTCATCTGAGTCGTGGATTGAAGATGAAGAGTCAAATCTAATGGCCACGCCCAAATTTGCCTATAAATACACATGTTCTTCGACAATGTAAAGAATTTATGGGTGTTTTGAGAAATCGAACTGTTTAGACATCTCAATCCTTGAATATCTTGCTTTCTTTCACTTCTAGATCAATTTACACATCCAAGAAGTATTTGAAAGTGAGATTTTGTGGAAAGAATAGGGAAAAATTGCATCTTGAATGCTGATGATCATTTTTGAAATTGTGGAATGAAAAGCCTTTGATTCGGCAAACAATTGGATCAGTTCGAGCGCTATCTCAGGTTAGAATTCATGTTTTCCTCCTAATCTCTTTTCCTTTATCATCAAATTTTAATTTCAAATGGTAGACTACTCGAATTTTAGATTTAATTTGGCTCTCTCTCTTCGCGTTAACAAATTCTAGCTAATTTTTGCTCGTTGATTTATTCACGAATCTTGATCTGAATCGAGTGATTTTTTATTCCGTGGACTCATCTTTGATTATCTTTCTAAATTTATCAAAATCCCTATTTTCTCACCTCAATTTATCGTCTGATTTTGATTGAATTTGAAGAATACCTCGAAAATACCTGAATTCTCCGTAGATTCGATCCTTATTCACCACTATACCGTTTAATATGTGATTATTTCTTAAAATTGATGAGTTTAGAACTTGTTTTGACACGTCTCTGCATGTATTTAATGGCCTCACAGATTCATCTCGTGAAGCCCCCTTTTTATTGATTATAGCCTTAAATAAATACAGAATAATCAGAGAAAAAAAGAAAACTTATAAAACTTGCATATTCCAAAATTGAAGGCCTTTATCAATGAAATTTTTGATATTATTTTCTAAATCTAATTTCCTAAATATCATGTCATTGATAAACTCTTGATTCCTTCTTGTTTGATATTAATATTAAACGAGCAAAATATTAATATTTTTGAGTTTGTTTGATATAAAAAATCAAACTTTGCCAAAAGTAAATATATAAATCAATTCTCCTTCTTGTATCTTCTTTGATTCCTTGAATCCATCTAAATCTTTAAATCATTGTAATTCAAGAAAATAATTGCATTCATATTGTTTGGCTTTTCTTACATGGTCAAACACACCTAAGTTAAACTATCATCAAAATCATGTAAAATGAGAACTTAGGCTAAAATGACATGATATGCATAAAAATAGACAAATCTGATGATAATATGCATTAAAATGATATTTTTATATATTTAAAGCGAGAACTAGGATTAAATTTTAAGTGTGAATCTATGTTATCAATAGGCCACTCACAATGAAAAACCACTAGTTTGACCAAAAAGTTAAACCAGGTAAGATGAATGGTTAACTTTACTCATCTATTTGTTTATTTTGTTATTTATCCATATAAATTTGACTTATTCTTAAATCCATAATTAAATAAAATAGGTTTATAAATCAAGACATTTAACCTTGAAATGTCAAACTCCTAAGTGATCCTTTTTGTAGACTTAAGATAAATGACACAATTGTGTGTATGTGCAAATATTAAAATGGATTAAAAACACGATAAAATGTGTCACCATCATATAAAATTCTGATTTTGAAGTCCTTTAGTGAGCATATAAATGTGAGTAAATAATGCATATTATCAGTGCTCACCTATGTAGGCACTTCCATATGCAAATGAGAGTAAGTGTCTTCTATTTGATAGTGATCATGCAAATAGATGCTCTTGCATGTGGGAGCCAAAAATTGTCTACTACAATTGAAGTTCTTTAGCAAGTGAAAGTTTTCCCTCTCTACTAAAATGAGAGCAAGTTCTCATGCATGTTACTACATCCTCGGTGTTGGTGCTTCTCTATAAAGGCAACTCTCTTGCACGTGCACTCTCTTGAGTGCAATTGTCTCTTTCACATGGGTGCTCCTACATGTGGGCACTTCAATATGAAGTTAAGAGTTTTTTTAAGGAAATGACAACCCCTCCTCACCTTCAATAAGAAGATGCAGATTTTTTTCTTTCCCGCTTCTTCTATTTTTAGTCTTTTCTTCCCTTTTCTCTATCTCCCTTCGTGTGAGGTAGTAAGTCGAGATGGTGATACACTTACTGAAACTTGATAGTTGGTTACATATGCATGACACTATGTATGTGAGACGTTATTTTACTTCACTAGAAGTAAAAACATGTGTTCTTTTCTTTGGATTTATAAAGTAATTAAAATTCCCACAAAGGTTGCATGGGCACCTTGAGTTATGGTTGTTTTCTCTTTATTTATTAAATTTTTCTGTGTACATTTTACAAAAATCTTTATAATTATGTCTATATCCACCCATGTTCATAGACTTAATGTGTGTGACCCTCTAGTTCTACATATCTCAATAGTTAATAATTTTATAAACCCAATTACACCTTATGGGTAAACATTTATTAATTATCCACATCAAAATATAGATTAATTAATAAAGAATCAATTTAACCCAATTGGAAGGTCGAGTTATCAGCTTGTTAGGTGCCAAACTACGTCACCTACTCTAGAAGATATGGAGGGTCTAAGAACTCTTGTATGAAACCTTCCTGTCATCAGTTACCGTTTATGTATAATCCTTCATCCATGCGAGACTCATGAATGACTTAGGATATAGTCTACTCTCAAACCCTAATTAGTCTCTTAAGTCAGTCTTGATGCATGAAGGAAATTATCAAGAAATTCTCAAATATTTCTATTATCTTGGCCAAGGATTTCATCGCATCTCATTCCTTGAGTCAATCTCCTCAAATATTAAAGGTGGAGGATCCCATCCTAACCACATAATCACCCTCGAGGACTTCATGACATATTCGATATATGATGTTTTGGAGATTTTGTGACTAGGAATTTTTAAGTCATAATCAAAACACAATAATCTATTCACAAGATGTCTTTAGTATTTTAAGTTAAAGGACTATATACAAAACCATAACATGAGTCAAACTTATTGACAGTTAGGTATAATATTATTTATAGATTCATACAGATCAATGTAGTGAACTCTTTCTAGAAAGAGCACCCACTATTTATCCTTGGAGTCTTCATATTGATGGCTACAAGATTATTCATACTCATTGAATTGATCCATATGAATCCTTGAATGGTATTATACCTAACTATCAATAAGGTTGATTCATGTCATGATTGTACATGTGATTCTTTGGCATAAGTCACTAAATATATCTTGTGGATAGATGACCATATTTTGATTATGACTTATGAATCCCTAGCCATAAGATCTAAAACGTCAAGTATTAGATGCAACATGAAGTCCTTAAAGGTGATCGTGTGGTCAAGATGAGATTCCCCACCCTCTATATTTGAAGATATTTACTTAATGAATGAGATGTGATGAAATCCTTGGTCAAGGTAGTGGAAATACCAGAGAATGAGCTTTTGATGATTTCTTCCATGTATTAATACTAACTTGAGTGAATAAGTAGGGTTGGACTGTAGACCAAACCCTAAGTCATTCATAAGTATTGTATAGACGAAGGATTACACATACACAATAATTGATGATGGGAAGGTTCCATACATTAGTTCTTATGTTCTCCATATCTCGTAAGGCACGTGGTGTAACTTGGCAGCCAACGAGTTACTAGCTTGACTTGTCTATTGAGTTGATCCTTTTATTAACTAATCGATATCTTGATACAAATAGTTAATAAGGTCAACCAATAAGACATTATTGGGTCTATAGAGTTATTAATGATGTATATTATGTGGCCCTCAAGCCAATCACACTTTCATATTTTGTTTATATTCGTTGGAATGAAATTTTATTGATTGTCATTATTGTGTAATGTTTACAATGAAGTCCATGAACATATGTAATGATCAAGTGAATTATGATGAGATCATAATATAATGATTTCTTGTCTTTACACATATGTTCTAAATATTCCTATTCGTGAGATATTCGAGAAGGACATTGAATTATTTGGAAAGAATAACATTATCTGATCTGACCCATGTGATGAGTATGGTTGATCTTGTAGCCATTGGTGTAGAGACACTAATGATAGATAGTTGGTGATTTTTGGAGAAAGAGTTCACTGAATTGATCCATATGAATCCCTGAATGGTATTATGTCAAATTTTTAATCAAGTTGACTCATGTCACAGTTGTGTACGTGGTCCTTTGACCTGAGACACCAAAGACATCTTGTGGAAGAATGATTATGTTTTGATTATGACTTACGAATCCCTAGCCACAAGATCTCCAAAACTTCATAGATTGGATACAACATGAAGTCCTTGAAGGTGATTGAGTGGTTAAGATGGGATCGACTCAAGGAATGAGATGCGCTGAAAACCTTGGCCAAGGTAGTGGAAATATTAGAGAAGTTGTTCTCAATGATTTCCTCCTCGCATCAGTACTAAATTGAGTGACCAATTAGGGTTTCACGATTAACCATACCCTAAGTCATTTAGGAGTCTCGTGCAGATGAAGGATTATACATACACGGTAACCAACGACGATAGGATTCCATGAAAGAGTTCTAATGTACTCAATATCCCCCAGAGCACGTGGTGTAGCTTGGCACCCACCAGGTTGGCAACTCAACCTATCGATTGGGTTAAATCAATCCTTAGTTAATTAATATATATGTTGACATAGTTAATTGATAAGGAAGACCGATAAGTGTTATTGGGTTGATAGAGTCATTAACTTTGTGAGATATATGAACCTAGAGGGTCACACACATAAGGCCAATGGACATCGATGGATATAGACATAATAATAAGGGTTTTTATTAAAAAATAACATTCCTAAAGTCTATAAATAGGGGGAGAATGACCATAATAGAGGTGTCCATGCAAGTCTAGTGAAAATTCTCCCTTCTTCTCTTCCTCTCGTGGTGACAAGTGTTCAACAGGAGATCCGATCATCCGTAGACTGTGTGGATACCACTAGAGGCGGGACGCTTAAACGGTTGAAGAACTCTATCAAATGATCACTGTAAGTATGAATTTTATTCTATACTAGATGATAGGTTCACCTAGAATGGATGATGAGATCATATATTCTTGGTGCTTCAACTTTGTTGAATGTTTTGATTCAACATATTCTGTTGTAATAACTATTTTGGTCGAAAAATTGGAGAGCTTTTTGAGCCTCAGATCCAAAAAATTAACTAGTGCATGACAGAGCATGACCGTGCGGTCGTAAAAAACACACCCCACGTATTAAAATAAAAACCAAACCTACTTAATTTGAGGATTAATTTGGAATGAATTAGTGTAGAGGTAAGTCAGGGTCGAATCCATGTAGAATTATAATTTTTTATTTAGATGTTTCCAAATTGGATCAAATTGGATGATGAATTGAGATGAGAAATTATTAAAAATTATATATTTGGAAAAAAATTCAAAGATCAATCCATAGAATCAAAAATCACTCAATTTAGACTTTTATCCGTGGAGAAATCAAAGAGAAAAATAAGGGGAGGAAAATCATTTGTGAGAAGAGAGAAAGAAAGAAAAAATTTATAGAAATTAACCTTATCTAAGCTTTGAGATTAAAATATAATGTTAAATGATGAGAGATTAGGAGGAAAACACAGAATCACTTTTAAAATGATCCAATTAATCACCAGATTAAGGTTTTTCATTCCGCGCTTTTGAAAATAAAAATTCAAAGTTCAAGAGGTGATTTCTCCCCATTCTCTTGTCAAAATCTTGACTTCAAGGACTCGTCGAACGCATAAATGAGTCTAGAACATGATTGAAGGAAGAGACTCAAGAATTGAGATGTCCAAAAGGCTTGATGAATTAAATAGAGTCCAAATTGGGCATGAATGTTGGATCATCTCCTTAGAGCCGATCAACAACTAATATTAAATGCAAGGAGGCATATCGATGTCATAAAGTCAAAGTTGTCAGATATAAGATGAAGTGTTTAGAATTTCCGCGTTATCTCATGAAGAGTAAACGATGCGTAATGGCTGCCATTCGATTTTGATTTGATGCCTCTAAGTGCATCACGTATCAAGGTGAGTCCATTGGGCAGTTTAAATCTTGACCATTATAACTCCTCGATTTGATGATCTAGAATCATTGGTTTTATAAGACGAATGATCATCAAATAGGATTGTGTCACGTATCCATCTCCTTTAAGTAAAAATCAACTGTTTTGATTAAGTGAGGGAGATCGGATGCCTCTCATCATGCCACGTCACCTGTATAGTCCTACATTGAAAATATTTAAGCAACTTTTGACTAAAAGTAGGGCTTGGCGTTGTTGAACTAATTTGTCCTATTAAGGCACTACCCATGTGCCACGTGTGCGTCACATGGCACCCTCACATGCTGCCATATGGTGACATAGAAGCACGTGTGCCACATTAGATTGCACTTAAAATTATGCTTTTTTGATTTTTTTAAATAAAAGAAATCTAGAAAAATTTGAAATAAATTAAGAAAATTTTAGAAAAATCCCTAAAATTAGAAAATTTATATCTTTTAAAATATAACTCCTTTTTAGTTGATTTTTCTTTATAAAAAATCAAATAATCTATCATTCTATGTATTTTAATTAAAGAAATACTTAGATATTAAATGTTTCAATAAAAAACACTCTCATCTCTTGTGAAGAATAAAACTAAATAATAGATGAGTGTGTATGAAAATATTTTTCTCTTTTTATTTGCATTTAAAACTTAAAGAAAATCTCAAATATAAATGTGGATAATCTATTTAAAATTCAATTTTTGATTTATACTTGATTAACTAATAAAATAATGCATTTTGAGATTTTTGAAGTAAATATGTATAAAATGATGAATATGCACCTAAAGTATGATAACATGCATAAAAATGTTATGACCTATATCTTAAAATGTACAAATAATCATGTAATCTTAAGTATAATTGTATGTTATCAGTGAGATATACGGACTTAGAGGGTCACACAGATAAGGTTTATAGATATTTGTGCATATATCATTAATTATAAGGGTTTTTGTAAAAAATTCACATACAAATGTCTGCACATAGGGGGAAAATGATTATAATTGAAGGTGCTCATACAAGATTTGCGAGAATTTTCTTATTTTTTCTCTTTCTCTCTTGGTGAATAGCATTGAAGAGGAGATTCAACCATCTGACGACTGTGTGGGTACTTATAGAGGCTGGACACTTATACAAATTTGATATCTCCTTCAATGAACCTTGTAAATAAGGATTTTAATTTACATTACATAATATGATCATTAGTTCTTGGTGTCTCTATGTTTTGAATGTTCGATTAGCTGCATTCGATGTTTTAAAGTAAATTTTGAAAGTCTATCAAGCATCAAATGACATCTTTTATTTCATGGTAAGAAAATGTATCTTAAAAATAGATCAATCAAATTGATGTCGATCAATTGATATTTTTTCAATTGGAAACATATGCATGTTCATGAAATGATTGTATCACCTCAGAATTTTGATTAGAACTAATCCATTTCTTTATGAAAAAGCAGAAATGATGCATTGATTATTTTGAAGATGACGGTATACACGGTTCTCCAAATGTTACTGAATTTTTTTACAGAATACATAGCTTGTCACCATTTCAGCATGATCATGAAGGGTTACCATCATAACCTAATCTAAAAAAAGAGTAAGATACAAGAAAAAAATTAATTTAGAATCGGACAATTGGGAGTCCTTCACCCAAAAACTTTTTGATTCAATTTAGAATTATGGCGCATATTACTATCTCTATGATAAGAGCTACTAGCATACCATATATTAGTTCATGAGTTGATATGACTAAATTATAATCTTCAATGCCTACAATCTTTTGACACAACTAAAAGGCCTGAAATTATAAAATTGACACAATAGAGATAAATATTGGGTTGATGTTCACAGGACCAAGAAATCTCCCTTTTTCAGCCCACAAGGAAAGTGAAGCTCATCCCCAAAATCTAGAAGGACTTCTCAAATGTCCATGAGAGTGAGAAAGAGATAATGTTGAACAGAGAAACAGAAAAATGTCTATGTCGATTTGTATATTAAAGAAAGCAAAATTTTTGGCACTCTGGAATGACTTATACATCATTCAGTCCACTTATTTAAAATATCTATACATGTGGAAAATAAGAAACTTTTTTAAAAATTTTATAGAAAAAAGGGATGGATAAAAATTTAGAGATTTTCTTAGACCTTATGGCTAAAATTGTGGGCAGAACTTAGAAATCTTAGTCCTCTTAATTGCAATATCCAAGTGAATAAATAAAAAATTTACAATATTCCATATTCTTCTTCAAATATGAATAGAAACCAAAATAAAATAAAATAAAATTGTAAATGAATTTTTTCTAGGGCTTTCCAAATTTTTATTAGGTCAATTTGTGGACGTCCACTAGCAGATGTTGCTTCTAGCCCTGGGCTTCCTCCCCCCGGTCCACGTCAAATTATAACGGAATCCCCGAGTGGATAGGCCTCCACGTCAGAATCCCCGTCCCACCATATGACGTCATCCGACTCCTACTGATAACGATCTGCCCGCTACGTCGCCGTCGTCACCTAGAAAGAGAGAGAGAGAGAGCGAGATCTTTATCAGTCGAATTGTCCATCTTCTTCCTCGATCCCTTTCTTTTTGGAATCTTCGCGGGGAAAATCTCGCCTGCCGGTGGGACACGTTCTCACCGGATCATCCATTCGATAAATCCCCAGCTCTAGAAAAAAGCTAGAGAGTGAAAGAGAAAGAAAAAATTCTATAAAAGCGGCGAGAACACAGTAGAAATCACGAGAGCTGATGGCATCTACGTTAGCCACGATCGAGGTCTGTAGACTCGCCGGCGGCGATAGAGTTTTTCGGCGGCGCCGCCGGCGATCGATCTTCCCGTCTGCTTCATCTTCCTCATCTTCTTCTCGATCTTCTTCCGCTTACTATGGCGGAACACTCAAGGATCATTACAGAACGCTGAAGATCTCTCCCGGCGCGTCAGAGAAAGAGGTCAAAAAAGCTTTCCGGGAACTCGCTTTGCTGGTAATTGATCATCTTCTTTAATAATCCATCCATCAATAATTTTTCTTTTCCAAAATTTCAAGTTTTTTTCTCCGACGTGTAGTATCATCCGGATGTGTGCAAGGAGGGAAACAGCGGCATCAAATTTCATCAGATCAACGAAGCCTACGATGTAAGAACCTCTAACATCTTCTTGATCTTTCGTGGTGATGATTTCTCCTAAAGTTTGGGTTTTTGGTTTAGATCGTGATGGATAGCTTGAGGGAGGCGCAGGAGCCGAGGATGCAGGATGAAGGGGATGATCCGATGAGGGGGATCTATGATCCGAGTTGGGATCTCTGGGAGGAGTGGATGGGATGGGAAGGAGCAGGAATCATGGATTATTCATCACACATCAACCCTTACATTTGATCGATCTGTGTATGTAAACGGTCTTTCTCTCTCTATGTCATATAAATCCACAATTTACATGTTCTCTCCCTCTCTCCATGAACGATTGGTATCTCCAGTCTCACTCTCTCTCTACACTCTCCAATTTCTCTATCTACCCTCGCCGTCGAATGTTTTTCTTGGCTTTCTCTCTCGTTCTGATCTATCAACTTTCTTCACTCAACCTTCTCTCTTGATTTTCTCTCTCTTCTGCTTTTCTCAACTTTCTCTCTCCAATTCCCCTCGATTCTCTCTCTCCATGGCTGCAACTGTCTCTCGAGTCGTTCAGTTAATCTCTCCTATTTCAATCCCGAGTTTCTCCCTCTAGCTGAGTAGCTCTGTCCATTTCTCTAATTTATCAATCTTCCACCAACCCTGATTCGAATTTCTCTGTCTACACGGCACTAGAAAAATGAAGATAGACGCCGGCCTCGTAGGACAGAAGGCACGTGCGGACCCCACATGCCGAAAAAGAATCTGTCCCTTTCCGAAAACCGAACACCCAGAGAGGATCGGGACTCTCAGCCTAACCGTATATTCCGCACGTGTGATTCCTGTAACTACCCGTGTGCATAAGACACGAGCGGCATGTATGCCGCACCTAACTTTATTAATATTTTAAGAAATTGGTTTCTTGGCGTATATTAAAAAAAAGTCGGAGAGCCTCGGGCTTTTCAACCGGGCCGAGAATTTCGGGCCGGGTTCGCCTCTGAGGGAGTTTTATAGATATTACTTTCTTCTAACCGAATCAAAGCAGGTAGTTGGGTATAATTAATCTCCATTAATAAGATGAATATCTTGCACATATCATATAGTAAAATGGTCAAATGGGCTGAAAATGAAATGAGACTTGCCATGGAGAAAATGATTGTTGACGTTGACTTTGACATAAATGCAGACCAACTGTAACCGCTCTCTCTCTAACGAAATCTTAATTAATGTTTCTAGAGCCCTCATAAACTCAAAAAAAGCGTGAGAATATCATTGGTATCCTAGTAGATCAAAAATGGATTCAGATCGTACTTGATCGATCCTCCATCACACCATCAATGGATGAACAGAGGCATGATCTAGTGGATGGATCTTCGGGAAGTGAAAACGACACGAGGGGAATGGATCATAGCATGGTTATCATCACGTTACTATCATCACCATGATAAATCAGATCACATCATTAAAACCCCCAAGATCGCATTGGATAGTAGAAGAATTAACATCATCATCGCAGATGATGTTCACCACAACAAAAACCCGACCGGGCCAATGGACTATCATCATCGTTAATCAGTTTCAGACACAATCCCCAAAAGAGGACAAATAGATCATTGGATGGCTGTCAACATAAATCATAGATCAGCTCACATAAATTCTATCCATAAGAAGGCAATCGAACAAAGCATGGTTATCATCATCATCATAGATCGGTCCACATTAACAATATCTTGAAGAGAACAATGGATCAAAACACAATTAACATCCTTATCATCATCATAGATCAGTTTACATTAACAAAAACATTGAGCGGACAATGGATTATAGCATGCTTTACTTCATCATCACTGTAGAAACAGTTCATGCTAACAAAATCATTGAGTGGGCAATTCAGAAAGCATAATTACAATCCGTCGCCCTAACGGATTGTAGTATGACTGATATCACCATCATCAGTATCATTACAGAGGATCAGTTCTGATAAACAAATACCCTGATAAAATAACGAATCACAGATCCTGTACAATGATACTACTCAAGATACATGCAACGGGCGATGTTAGTAGCTAAGGTTTAATGCCGATATCAAAAAGGCAAACAGATCATAATTCCAATTTCCCCAAAAAATAATCAGAGTTTAAGACAAGAAAGAAAACTAACCAGAGAGGGGTCCTCAGCTCGTCTGTGCTTCTTCATCCGATGCAATGTCCCTCAAAGGTCCTTTCAGTCCACAACTATTGTGACCCAGAAGCTCGCGAGCGGCCTTCTCTAGGAATTCTTGAGCTGCAACACGAACTGATGTCTTCTCCAATGACTCCTGTTTCCTCTTCTTGCGAGCTCCTCTGTTATCCGATCTCCGATTGTTGATCCCCACTCGCTTGCTGATCTCCTTCAAATCTCTCCTTTGCTCTGAAAAGCAAGAGTAAAGGCTCGATGACGGGAAAATACAGAATTGAGATATGTCGATTTTAAAATTTACCTGCAGTAAGATCTGGAAGCGAATGATCAATGAATCGAGCGGCCGCTTGATAATTAATGGTCGCGGAAGGTCTCAACGGAACTGTAAAATTATTAAAAGGAAAATAAAGGATCAAAAGAAGATATCTGGGAGAAATTCGCGATATCCCACAAAAAGATTCAGCATGCACCTCTGCTCCAATCGCTGTACTTGAGGAATTTCTCCTCGCACAACCTAACTCTCTCCTAAAAGGAAAGGAGAAAATGAGACGGAATCAATGATTTAAGACCAGAAAAGCGAATAATCAATAAGAATCACGAGTAGGTCTGCTTACGAGCTCTAATCTCACTGGATGTTCCTCCGGACAAACGCCGCTACATCTCAACCGCACTGCCACATCAGAAAAAAAAACAGCATTTAATCGAAGAACATAGAAGAACATTTAATCGAAGAAAAATAATTGCATTCAATGAACTAAAAATAAGAATTAAAAGAAGAACATAGCATTCGCACCGGAAAATAAAATCGAAGTACACTTGGCAAGAATCAAAAAGACGTGAGCGCGATTGAGAGGGGAAAGTTCGGCGAGCACGTCCGGATGCGCCAAGGAGATGAACTGCCGCATATAGCTCTCCAGGTCTTGAATATCTGATAGAGTTCGTCCGACTGCTTCGACGGCGAATTCCGGCACGATCGCTTCATCCGCTTCCGATCTTCCTGATCCCATCTTAATGCTTCTCCTCGAAAGGGAGACTGCAGTAGTTAGGGTTTCCGCCTAGTTTTTTTTTTCTCTTAAATTATAAATTCATAATGACGGTTTCATTTGGCGTATCTTTACGAACAAAATAATTCGGGCTAATCGCCCCATTTATCCTGTGTTTTGGGCTTTATTTTCGTTTTATCCCGTGTTTTTAAAGTTAGCCTAGTTTATCCCCAATTTGTCAAATCAGCCCGGTATATCCCAGTGGATGTTGAGTGTGCTGTCGTGGACGGCCACGTGGGCGTGGAATCCACGTCGGACGCCACATCATCGCGGGAAGAATCTTCCCCATTTATCCCGTTCGCCCTATTTATCGCCCCCCATTTCCAAACACTCCGGCGATTTTACGTCTTGGTTTATCAGTTATGTTTTTTTCAAAAGTGATTTTCATCCCTGTTTGTAAAAACGATTTCGAAAACGATTTCCAAAATTGTTTTTACAAACACGATTTCGAAATCATTTTTTTTCAAGAACGATTTTGAAATCGTTTTTCTCAAGAACGATTTCGGAATCGTTTTTGAAAAATAAAACGATTTTCGAAATCATTTTCTTCAAAAACGATTTCGAAATCAATTTTTTTTTCAAAAACAATTTCGAAATCGTTTTAAAATAGAAGATTTAAATAAATAAGCCGTTTTAGATCAAAATGACGAAATTATAATTATAATTCTATGATTATCGTTTGAATTATAATTATAATTAAGGTGGGGAAGAGGAGATGGAGGGGTGGGGGAGAGGAGATGGAGGGGTGGTGAGGCGAGAAATCTCCATATGATAGATATTAGATGATGATATCGAATACCAAATATCAATAACTGGGTTCGAATTGGACCAAGTGTTTATAATTTTTTTTTAATTTACATACTTTTGTGGCATGATTGTGGCAGCTCAATTTTGCTATTATTTTTGTGGACACAACTACTTTCATACTGTTCTTTGTGGACATCTCATTGTTTGTTCTACCTTACAGAAAGCTCAAAAGATGTAAGTATTCATTTATTAAGACTAATTCAGTTTTCAGTTGATATGATAGTATTTTTGTTACTATGTCAGTAACTTTTTTATTATGTTTACGGAATAGGGCTGGTGAGGCGAGAAATGTGGGTGAGTGTAGTTACGGTACTAATCAATATTTTGATTATTTACCAACTGATGAGCAAGATGATTACGATAGCGATGAAGATTTTGATTACTTATTAGGTGAAGAGTCGGATGAAAGTGACAATTATACAAGTGACTCTAAAGAGAATGTTAGTGAGTATGATAATGCGGAAGATGTGATTCTTAATGATACAGATGAGGAGTTCGAGAATATAACGACCGTACAATGGTGCAAACGGTACGATCCTAGTTGCCCCATGAAGAAGATTAAATTTGAAGTAGGATTGAAATTTGAGTCGTCAGCCCAATTTTTGAAGGTTTTGAAGGACCATGCCTTATCGAGTGGGTTCGATTTTGGTTTGAAAAAGTCCTCTAAGCAAAAGGTTGAAGCGGTATGCAGTACGCCTTGCCCATGGCGAGTGTACGCTAGTTGGAGCCGGACAGAAGAGGGTTTCATCGTGAAGACAATGAATGATAGACATACGTGCACTCAGCCTAAAAGGAATTGACATGCTACTTATAAGTGGATTGCAAGTCATTTCATCGAAAAATTTCGGATGAATTTGGATTGGCCCATTAGCGATATGCTGCGGGAGATCAACGAACAATTTGCAATCACTGTGAGTAGGAACGTATGTTACAAAGCAAGATCTCTCGCGCGTAGATGCTTGAGGAATCCCTAAATGAGCACTACCACTTGCTGCTGACATACGTAGCAAAATTAAGAAGTGCTTACCCGGGTAGTACTTTCGAGATGATGCTTGATAGGGTCAGTCCTAATTCGGATATTATTTTTAGGAGACTCTATATATGTTTTAAGCCTTTGGCTGAAGGTTTTGTCAATGGATGTCGGCGATTCATTGGACTGGACGGATGCTTTTTGAAGACTGAAGCGAAAGGGCAACTACTAAGTGTCGTGGGAAAGGATGGGAACAACAAGATGTTCCCAATTGTTTGGGCTGTGGTCGAAGGAGAAAACGAAGACTCTTGGAGTTGGTTTATCCAACATCTTTTTCATAACTTAAACATTTCTGATAGTAACGGTTGGACAATTATGAGTGACCAACAAAAAGGTCTAGCCAATGCAGTAGCGTCCTTAATACCATATGCGGAGCACATAAATTGTGTTGTACACATCCTAGCAAACTGGAGGAAAAAGGGACATTCGACTGAGACATTGAGGAATATGTTTTGGAAGACTGTCAAGTGCACTGATCCTGAAGAATTTCAGTCTTCCCTCAGGGAGATGGCTTCAATGAGTGCAGAGGTGATGAGTCACAAATTTTAGTGATAAAACATGCTTTTGTAATGAATTTTCGATGCAATCCTTTATGTTCATTCGCATGTTTTATCTACAATCTAGCATGACATGGTGATTTTTATGAAATTCAGACCTTGCTTTAAACCTATGCATACTTATGTATTTTTAAAAGAATTTGAAGGCTTAGGTGGAGACATGAACCCAAGGAGCTAGGGGAGACAGTCCAAGCAATGTTGGAGCAGCCCATGAAGATGTCAAGAGGGGCCCATTAAGACCCAAAAAGGGGCAAGAGAAGAAGATCCAGATTGCTGAAGCCGGGAGATCCAACGGCCCATGTGTCTTCTCTCTGTCCCGATTTAAAGGCTTAGGGTTTCTGGAGAAGAAGGGGTCATTTGATTCAGACCAACCCGAGTTGGAAGCTTGTGCGCAGCTGGATCTATGCCCCTCTTACCCGAGTAAGAGCCAGGAGGAACAAGGGCGTCTAGAGCTGCTAGAGAGGAAGAGGGAGAAGAGACCCTTAGGCCTCGACGGGTGTGACGAAAGGTAAGCTCTCTCTCATTCTCTTCCTCGTCCCCTCTGTTCTTTTCTTTTCTGCAGGTTACCATAGTGGCAGGTAGCCCACTTGCAGAGCTACGGACGCCACCCGCCTCTTTCAAGACTCGTCCTGGAAATCGCATTTCAGGAAACCTCGAGCTAGGAGAAGCTGTTTTTTCTCTGCTGCCCACCGGCAGCTACTAATTTCTCTTTCCTTTAAAACATCCTATATTCCTTTCTTCACGAAAATCACTCAACACGTTTTGTAGTTTTTTTTCTTTTCATTTGATCTAGATAAATTAATGGCTTGTTCAATTTTTTTTCGTTGATCGTAGAATCTCGTAACTTCATTTGGATCGCAGGTGAAACCGCGATCTCGCCCAAAGCATATTTCCGCACCCAGTCTTGATAAAAAACAAAAAAATTAGTTCTTCCGAGGTCGCTTTTATCCGGTGGCTCACACTATGAAATCGTGATTTTGTTCAAAGCTTATTTCCGAGACTTGATTCGATTAAAAAAAAAAACACAAAAAAAGAATTTTCTTCTCCCGGAATCGCTCTTCTCCTCGCTCACGAGACTCGTCTTTGACCGCCTGCAGCTGGGTTGATGGAACGATCGAAGAAAATAGTTTGACGAGAAATTTACTGTTCTAAACAGAACTACAAAAAAATACAAAAATAAAATTATCTCTCTCACCTGTTGAATCGCCCCCTGGAAATCATCGTGCTCCACTCTTCTTCGCACGTTTCCGCCGCCGACGCCCGACTTCAGGTACGTTTCTCCCTAGCAGTGCATTTTCGAAATCGGTTTTGAATCAAAACCGATTTCACCCCGCTTCACCTCGTCAAGCTTCATTTCCACCGTCTTTCTCTCTTTTCATTTTTTTAATATTATATTCCTCCTCCTTGGCATTTTTAATACGCGTTCCCGTATTCTCTCTCTGAAATATTTCTGAATTTTCTACTTAATCTTTGTTCGGAGAAGAAGAACCCATAATTCCCCATCTCTCATTGTCCATTTCTCATTCCACATTCCCATTTCCTGTATTTTCCTATCTTACTGCCTCATCCTCAAAAACTTTTTTAGACCTTATTCCTCTCATTCATTTCCTTCATCTCTAATATATCTTCTCAGTTTTAAAACCTCCTCACCTTTTAAAATCCTAAAAATTCTGCTTCAGAGCATTAAAATTCACTAGCTAAACACCCGCTCCCTGTGGATCGACCCTTACTTGCCCTAAACTCGTGAGGTTATAAATGTGTTGCGTAAGCTTAAAGACTCACACGACATGACAATTTTCGAGATTATTTCTCAATAGTTATTATCACATTTTGAGCTTATCAAGAGGCCGCTCATGATTTCGTAGCCGTAGGTGTACACAAGTTTTGCATGGCACACATTGATGAACGGGTTGAATGTGAGTCAATTGATAACAACATCAGTGAGACCTTCAATAGTTACATCTTGCCATACAGAGGAAAACGTATAATAGACATGTTGGAAAGTATTAGGAAAGCACTCATAAAGAGGATGGGCAGGAAAAGTGATTTATTTTTTAATACCTCCGACCAGATATGCCCACGCATTAGGAACTTGCTCGAAGAGAAAATAGTGCAGTCTAGGAGATGCACTTGTATACCCGCTGGCCATGATCAATTCAAAGTTACGATATTTGGCAACGATTATGTCGTCGACCTACGTGCACGACAATGTAGTTGTAGATATTGGGCTATAAGAGGTATTCCTTGCCCCCACGCCATCGCATGCATCCATTGGAGGAGGAATGACCCGACAAATTTTGTCGCTGGTTGGTATAAGAAAGAGAAGTACATGACGACATACTGCACAGGTATACCACCAAAGCACCGAATAAGAAACAAATGGGACGAAGTTCAAAATACTTTTCTAGTGTTCCCTCGTATTGTCACAAGAAAACCGGGGAGGCCAAAGATAAAGAGAAAGATTGACATGGTTGAGAGGCTAGATGCTAATCGGACAATGATTACGAGAAAAGGCGTGAAGAAGCAAAGGTGTCTCTTTGCCAACAATTTGGTCACAATCGAAGGAGATGCCCCCTACGTAACTAATCAAGCTACGAGACATGGTATGGATTAAACCCAATTTTACACTCCGTAAATCTTCTTTGAATTTATTTATCCACGAAAAAGTTAACGTCTTCTAAGCAAATCTTCGTGATACAAACTGGCACTCGGCCCCTAACGGTAGGGCATGATCTTGACTCTTGAATTTTGTGATTGATTCTTGAATTTTTCTTCTTCCGAACGAGCACTAATTCGTTCTTCTCAAAGATCTGCGCCAGAGAAAATGTTAGCCACGAGAAAGAACGATCACTTTTTTCCGCTCTTACTTTTCTGATTGTTTATTTGTATATTCTCAGTTCGGGGTCAGTTCCGTTGCTTCTAAGTTCTTCTCTACGACTGTGTTGAGATCACCCGGTTGTGTTTAATTTTCAATTTTGGATGCATGGTTTGTGAAGGTACTTGGATGCGTACAAAATTTCTCTGTTTTCTTGGGCTTGCATTTAATTTTCAATATTGCATGCATGGTTTTGTGGAGGTTCCTGGTTGGCTACACAGTTTCATTTGTTTCTTGGGTTGTGTTAATTTTCAATGTTCGATGCATGGGTTTGTGAATTTGTCTGGGAGGATACAGAATTTCCCTTTTTCTTGGGTTTGCGTTTAATTTTCAATTTTGGATGCATGGTTTTTTATGGTATCTGGGTGACTACAAAATTTCATTTTTTTATTGGGTTTCTATTGAATTTCCAATTTTGGACATGTGTTTTGGTGAAGGTACCTGGGCGGGGTGTTTGATATAGAGTCTCTGGTTGATAAGCTCCTACACCAGTTGGCATGCAAGCATTCGATGTGCTCTCTCTCATTTTGTTTCTCTTTACTTATCATTTCGTTGAAATTTTGTTTCTCTTTCGCTGGCTCTCACTTCGTTGAAATTTACTTATCATTTATTCTCATCCATGAACGTGTTTTTGGGTGTTTCAGGGACTGAATGTCTACAGCATTCTCCAACATGACACACTTGTCATGACCAGAGATGCCGTCAACAGGATTGTCGACTGCTTTAACTATTTAATAATTTACTATTTACAACATCTCTCTCTCTCTCTCTCTCTCTCTCTCTTTAACTATTTACAGAAAAATAATTTACTATTTACAGCATCTCTCTCTCTCTCTTTAACTATTTACAGAAAAATAATTTACTATTTACAGCATCTCTCTCTCTCTCTCTCTCTCTCTCCCCTCCTATTTACTAGGTTATTAGGTTATTGGGACTCCAAATTAATCACCAAACTGAGTATCCATGTCGATGCCATCGCAGAGAAGAGGGATCTCGAAGCCCTCCCCTACCACCACCTCCGCTACCTTCAAGACTCCAACAAACTAATCATGTTTGGGTTTGTTTTCCAAGAGATCGGTTGAAATAAACTTTCAGAGATTTTATAATTCTGCATACATTGCTTTGAGAATCAGACGGAGGAGGCATCTAGAATTTTGTGGCAATTCTACTCTTTTCATGATGGCTCTTGACCATCGTGGTGGGTTTGTTCTGGTGGCACTCTCTCTGAGTTACCATGATATATCGTTGCATTTGTGAAATGATGAACTACTTATAATGAGTAAGTTACTGATTATGTTGCAAGTTAAAGATCTATTAAACTCTTCATCTCACTTCATTGTCATGGTTTTGGGTTGACCTAGTTTGACCTTTCTCGAGGTAGAATTATTTAAAGCTGATGAATCTTATGGAACTAATCTTCTTGGATGCAGGATGAGGTGAACTGATCGAAGAAATATATACAAGTATACAATCGAGTATGAATTGGAGTCCAAAATTAAAGTGACTGAGCTTGAGTTTTGGTAAGTCAAGCTAAGCAGTATGAATAAATTGCATGGAATTCTCATTTTGATTTTATTTAACCTAGAATTCTCTTCGACTTTGTGCAAGTCTTCAATCAGGCTACAGTTCTTCAAATCCGCCTCCTCAGACCTATGCTTCAATGTCTCAATCTCTTCTCCTCTTTCATTCATCTGCTTGGTCAACACGTTGACCTTTTGCTCAAAGATCAAACATCTCTCCAACTCGCTGTTAATCTTCTCATTCTCTTCTTGGGCTCGTGAAATCTCCAGCTCCGTGTTTGATATCTTCTCTCGAGAGCTTTTTGGCATTCAAGACTAATGGCTTCTCCATTTTCCCCCTCTATTTTATAATTCAAATCTGCCCTGTCATAGCCTTTTCCATCCTCTTCGAGAAAATTCAGAACTTTTCTGGCTTTACCATTACTTTTAATGGAAACAATATTTGGCGCATCAACATCATAAGCTTCTTTCTGCAGATCATCAGAGGATGCTGAATTGGATGCATCGGTCGGCGTAGAGGGAATCTGATTGGGAAAGGCCTCCTGAATTGTCCGATGGGCCTGTCTGAGAGCAACAGTGGCATGATCATATCTCTCAGCTAAGGCCTGATAAGCCCGATAAAACTCCTCCAAGAGCTTCAAAAGCTCAGGGCGCTTCTGGAAGTACATCTCGGCCTTCTTGGCAAAAGAATCGCCATCTTCTTCCAATAGTCTGATCATCATGCTGACCTTCATGTCCATATCTGCAAAGAGCAATCTTTCAAATAGTACTAAAGAAGCAAAGAAAGTAAAGAAATACTTATGACAGATATTTTCTGATTTCATTATTTTCCAAAGTAAAGAACTATAAATTTCCCGGGTAAAGTGAAATCATTGGGCGAATTGAGAACATGAATTGGCTTGAAAAAAATTTATTCGTACAAAATATTTTAAATACCCTTTTAAGGATATAAGATAAATAAACTCTCCGAGTACCTTTCAGATTTTCTTCCAGCCATTTAGAGTTCTTGCGGCTAATATGGCTGTCCCACCACCAAGAATACAATCGCTTGATATCAGAATTCGCCACATCATCAGATTGGCGGAACTCAAACATGATCTCCATTTATGTTCAAACATGAACATAGGGCACATAGACAAACGGCACGACAATATATGGATCAACATGATCTCCATTTCTCACCAAAAAAATCTAAAAAAACGTCAACGAATAACAAAAAAAAGTGGAAAACTGCCTTGAAATTATCCCGCGTAGAAAAAATAAGTAACAGATGTAACGACCACAATATCGTATGCCCAGGGGCAGAATTCAAAAACCAACAATGGAGGAATAGTATCATTGATAACTCACCGAGAGAGCAAGAAAAAATATTAGTTTGAAGGAGAATTTCTGAAGGTCGTTTTTGAAAAATAAAACGATTTCAAAATCGTTTTTACAAACAGGGATGAAAATCGCTTTTGAAAAAAAACATACCTGATAAACCAAGACGTAAAATCGCCGGAGTGTTTGGAAATGGGGGGCGATAAATGGGGAAGATTCTTCCCGCGATGATGTGGCGTCCGACGTGGATTCCACGCCCATGTGGCCGTCCACGACAGCACACTCAACATCCACTGGGATATACTGGGCTGATTTGACAAATTGGGGATAAAACTAGGCTAACTTTAAAAACACGGGATAAAACGAAAATAAAGCCCAAAACACGGGATAAATGGGGAGATTAGCCCAAATAATTCTTTAAGAAAATATTTTTTAAAGTTCTAAAAAATATTTCATAAAAAATTTAAGACCCAACGGCCCATAAGACGCCATGGCCCAAATCAATCATACAAACTCGATAATCAGGCGAGAGAGCGAGGGAGCCAGAGTACTCATTACAGGGCTCCCTCTCTCATTTACAATCTCGCAGACAGCATTCAAAATTGTCAAAACTTGAATTCAGTTTCACAGAGTTCCTTCCCAGAATCAGAACTCATTGACAGAGCCAGTGCAATCCATCCAACAAATTCGAATACGTCTTCTGATCCATACATTTCTCCAAGTCCCTCAACTGTTCCAGAAGCTGGAACGCCTCCTCCGTCTTCCCCTCCCTGCACAAGCTCTCCAGCAATGTCCTGTACGTCAACAAATCAGGAACCATGGAATTTCCCAGCATGTCTCGGAGCACTCCAACGGCTTCCGGGAATCTCGCTTCCATGGCAAGACTACAAATCAAAATCGCGTAGACGCTCTTCGTGGGCACAAGCTCTTTCTCCCTCATCTCCCTAAAAAACCCCAACCCTTCTTCAACCCTCCCTTTCTCGCACAACCCTTTTGCGAGGTACCCGTAACTGAACCTGTTTGGCTCGCACCCGTAGAGCCCCATTTCCTTGAAAATCTTGATCGCATCGTCCATTTCCAAGCACTTGGAGTAAGCTTTAATAATCAAATTCAGAGCGTATGCATCAGGAATCACTCCGGAGGCCTTCATCTGTCTAAATAAAGATCGAATCGCCTGGAGATAAACAAATGAGACGCTGGGTTTGGTGAATCTCTCAACAACCGCGCTTAGAAGCATTGTAAAAGTTTCCAAGGATGCTTTGCACGGAGATTTCTGCATCTTCTTGAAGACGTCAAAAGCGAGGGAAAAAGGTGTTTCTTCCAGCAGCAAAACCGGATCATTGCATTGTAGAGAGAGAGATCTGGATCAGGGCACGCGCCGGAGAGAATTTCGGAAATTAGGGTTTCGGCGTGCTCGAAGCGGCGGTTGGAGATGGAGATGTGGAGGATGGCCGAGTAGACGGCGGCGGAGTGGCGGTATCCACGGGAGTTGGAGCTCCAGCGGAAGATGTCCATGGCGAGATCGGGGTCGGATTGTGATTTTAGGGCGGCTTCGACGTCGGCGGAGGTGAATCCCGGACGAAGGCGCTCGGTCCAGTTTTCGAATTGTCTTTCCAACGGAGTCTTTGTCCTCGGGATGAGCAATGGGAGCGAGGAGAAAGGGCTCCGTGGAAGGAAGAGTTTGCCACCGGCAT
The DNA here is from genome assembly GCA_024174645.1 of Lemna minuta. NCBI lineage: Eukaryota > Viridiplantae > Streptophyta > Magnoliopsida > Alismatales > Araceae > Lemna > Lemna minuta. The sequence continues at coordinate 12,519,305 of CM044114.1, read as the reverse complement.
AGAGTAGGAGGCGCTTCGAGAAGAAACCCATTTTTCGTGGGGTGGTAGAAGACGATCTTAAAACCCCACTCCCCTTGAAGCACAATTTTTCTATCTCATTGTTGAAGACCGGTTTGCATGAACCGGGTTGATTGAACCAACTCAGGCCGGGTAACTCCCCCTTAAATTGAACAAACATTCCAGGCTTTCGATTGGAGACTCGAACGGAACCGGGATGAGTGAACCGGCCGGCCGAACAAGCCTTCAGCAGAGACTGGGGAGACAGTAGCGGCGCTGCTGATGGCGCTTTTGCTACTGACGAGACGCGGAGTCTCCGCCGCAAAGATATCCAACTCTAACCACCTCCGCCGCCACCTCCTCTCACCTTGCCCCAAGCATTTCTCTCTCCACCACGACACAAATCTCTCTCCACCTCGAATTTCTCTCCCCTCTCCTCCTCCAAACCCCCATCTTCTGCAAATCCTCGATCTCATCCACAAAATCAGGAAGACCTCTTCATCCCGGAAAGAAGCCTTGGCAGAGATGCGAGATTCCGGCATGGACATCCCCGGAGAACTAGCGGCGGAAGCAATCTGGGAGCTCCGAGATGATTGGGAATCTTCTCTCCTCGCATTCCAGCTTAGCCGCCGTCACCGAAATCCTAATTCCTGGCATGTCATCATCCGGGTCCTCTCCCGGAACCGGCAATTCTCCCTTTGCTGGTTTCTCCTGCGGAAAATGCACCGCCTCAAAATCCTCTCCAGTTCTCCGTTCATCATCCTGATTCAAGAGTAAACCCGAGACTTGATTTCTTAATTTTTTTATAATATTGTCCTCATTTTGATTTAATTTTAGGTATGCGGCGTCGAATGATCCAAAAAAGGCGATTAAAACATTTTGGTTGATGGAGGAATTCGGTTTGGAGGCTGATTTCTTTTCCTTTAACGAGTTGCTTCGGTGTCTTTGCAGTCATAAAAATGTTGAAGAGGCAGAGGAGTTTTTTTTGTCCAACGGAAAGATGTTTCCTTTGACTGTGGAAGGATTTAATATTATTCTTGATGGGTGGGGCAGAGTGATGAAGGAAATATTAGAAGCAAAGAGATGGTGGAGAGAAATGGCGGTTAGATGTGTGGTCCCTGATGAGAATTCTTACTCAATCATGATTGAATGTTTCGCTAGAGAAGGGAATTTATTCGATTCTTTGCGGCTCTATGATGAGATGAAGAATAAGAAGAAATTTGTTCCTTCTCTGAGAGTTTACATCTCTTTGATTTACTGCATGGGGAGGAATTCTCTGGTATCGGAAGCCCAGAATCTTTTGTTCAAGGTGGAAGAAATGGGTTCTGGGGCTTTTGTAGAAGCTTATAATTGTTTGATCCAGGCTCTCTGTGAAGGTGGGAAGGTGGGTGAAGCTAGAGAGGTGATGGAGATCATGATTGGGAAAGGTGGAAACCCTGATTTGCAGACTTACAGAGCATTACTTGCAGAGGAATCCATGGAGGGGACGATGAGATTGTTGCAAATGATGAAAGATGATGGATTCATTCCAGATAGGTTATTATTTGTTCTGATCATGGAGAAGTTCTTCAAGCGGAATCAGGCAGAGAATGCTCTAAGGATCTTTCGGGAGATGAAGGATCAGGGAGTGGAGAGAGATGGAGAGCATTATATGGTTGTGGTTCAAGGGCTGGCTGCATGTGGGTGGAAGCCCAAGGCTATGGAGTTTTATGGTGAGATGAAGGGGAAAGGGTTTAGGGCTGATCCTAAGATGGAGAGGATTTTTAAAGAGATGGAGGTCGGAGGTAGGGGGAGGTCAGAGAGATGGAGAGGTCAGAGGAGGGTGCTTGGTTGAAAGTGAAACCCAAAATTTTGAAGAAATCACTATGGTAGGAGGATGATTGGCTGATACACAAATTCTGAAAAAAGGAAAAAAAAGGAAAACTTCAAGTCAATGCAGGAGCAGGACTTCTGTGGAGAAACTCAATGTCTTGGGTGAGAGGGAAGAGAGGCTCTGACAAATACCTGCCCATGCCAGTTTCTGGCCGAAACAGCCCAAGGTCTGGAGGGGGAGGGGGGCAGAGGAGGAAGAAGGCAGCAGCCGAGAGGGCGGTTGAGCCCCTATATGTTAGCAGATTCTGATTGACAGATTCCAAAGATGGGGAATCCCTATAGCCAAATATCCTTACCTATTTAAATTATACACAAATTCTAGAAAAACGAGTTAAATAAAATCAAAGAAGTTCACATCTCAGGAGCTGTTCAAACAACATGAATGTATGTTATTTAAAAAATAGTTGATCATATATATATATATATATATATTAATTTTCCAGGCGACCTTGGTATTTCTGAATTGAGATATGCATGTGTCAATCAGATCAAGAGCTAATTACTTTTTTTTATCACTAATTAGCATTTTTTTCTATAATCCCACCTTTTATTTATTAATTATACAAATACCCCAAACTTTCAAATTATTGTAATTATGCCCTGTCACAAAATGACAGTAAATCAGTGACAATTAGGAGTAGCTGGCCCGGCATAAATGCCCATTAAATGATCACCTTTCCTTCTTACCATTCTCTGAGCAGTCCTCTCCCCTTCTAATCTCTGTCCAAATCTCACTTCCTCTCTTTCTCACCCAATTGATCCTCTATTCTTCATGTGGTATCAGAGTATCCATGCCGAGGAGGAGGGGGGGGGGTGCCTACATGCACTTTATTTTCTGCCAACTGTTTCTTTGATCAGACCATCGGTCAGTAGCCACTAGATTTGTTAAAATCTTGCCGGAGGAATTTCTTTACAATAGACCAAATGGAAAAGGAAGAGCAAGTTGGGGTGAGGAGATTGTGCCGTCCCCGTCTATTAAAGCAAAAACTTCTAGAAGTGGGGTAACATCCCTCAATGGCTATAATACACATTGATGGGTGTATTGATATTTAAGTTGTCTTCAACCAAGAAAGTGCTAGGATATGGGGCTCGAAAAACTCTCCAAGTTTTTTACCAAAATAATGATTGCAGCAGAAGATGTTAAATCAAAACATTAAACAAAGTTTAAGCACCAAGAATAGATGATCTCATCATCCATTCTAGGTGATCCTATTATCTATTATAAAATAAAATTCATACTTACATGAATCATTTAAAAGATTTCTTCAACCGTTCAAGTGTTCGGCCTCAACTGGTATCCACACAGTTTCCGGATGATCGGATCTTCTCTAGAACACTTTTCAGCACGAGAGGAAGAGGAGAGGGGGAAATTTCCACTAGGCTTGCATGGGAACCTCTATTATGGTTTTTTTCTCCCTCTCTTTATAGACTTTGCGAATGTGAATTTTTTACAAAAACCCTTATTATTATATCTATATTTATCTACATCCATTGACCTTATGTGTGTGATCCTCTAGGTCTATATATCTCGCCAGTTAATGACTCCATCAACCCAATAATACTTATTGGTCTTTCTTATCAATTTAATTATATAAAGATATATATTGATTGACTAAAGATCGATTTAGCGTAATCGATAGGTTGAGTTGCCAGCCCGATGGGTGCCAAGCTACACCACGTGCTTTGGGAGATATGGAGTATATGAAAACTTCTTCATGGAACCCTATCGTCATCGGTTATTGTGTATGAATAATCCTTCATCCGTGCAAGACTTATGAATCATTTATGGTACGGTTAACTGTCAAACCCTAATTGATCACTCAATTTAGTACTAATGCAAGTAAGAAATCAGCTAGAACAACTTCTCTAATATTTTTATTACCTTGGCCAAAGATTTTACCGCATCTCATTCCTTGGGTCAGTGTCCTCAAATACCGAGGGCGGATGCTCCCATCTTAAAAACTCAATCACCTTCGAGGACTTCATGTCGTATCCAATCTATGACGTTTTGGAAATCATGTGGATAGGGATTCATAAGTCATAGTAAAAACACGATCATCCATCCACAAGATGTCTTTGGTGTCTCAAGTCAAATGACCATGTACACAACCGTGACATGAATTAACCTGATTGATAGTTTGGCATAATACCATTAAGGGATTTATACGAATCAATTCTGTGAACTCTTTCTGCAAAGAGCACCTACTATCTATCCTTGTTGTCTCTATACTGATGGCCACAAGATCAACCATACTCATCATATGAGTCAGATCAGATAGTGTTATTCTTTTAGGATAATTTGATATCCTTCTCGAATATCACATGAATAAGAATATTTAGAACATATGTTTAAAGACCAACGATCACTGTATTATGATCTCATCATAATTCACTTGATCATTTCATATGTTCGTGAACTTCATTGCAACCATCACACAAGAATGACAATGAATAAAAGTTTATTTAAATGAATATAAACAAAAAATGAAAGTGTGATTGTCTTGCACGCCACATAATATCCATCATAAATCTAGTCAACCATCTCACAAAAATGGCTCTACTGGAGGTGGATCTAATCTAGAGGAAGTAGATTATCAAGGAGGAAGTTTTATACACATCGGTTCATGATTTAATTATTCCAAAGCTTTCCAACAATGTCATTGAATATGAAACTGCCAATAAGATTTGGGATGTAGCCCATGAACATCACTCGAAGACAATGGATTGTTCCAAGATTGCCCAATTAGCAAATCGAGCCATAAATCTGTAGAAAAGTGATACGTTTGTCCCTGAGGATGAAAATGAGTTGAGCCTATTTACAGTGATCCCTATCAACCCCCTATACATAATTCAATGGATGGGGAGTATGTTCATACGGACCAATTTTACAAGTTATTGCAAGGATTGATGCTCGAACTTTAAGGGATTGAAATTCAATTTTAAAATAGAGAGAATTCTTTGCCCTTTGATGGTGCATTTGTATATATATGTGGAGCTATCAACACGCAAATCAAGGAAGAGTGACCTGAAGCTCAAATCAGCCCAATCAGTCATTAGTAATGTCAAGCACCAACACTACCAAGAAAAATCAACCAAAGAGTAAATAATCAAATGTAGTACAATTATTGTAATAAGAAAGGACACACCAAGGGAACTTTCCAAAAATTGCATTGGAGGCTCCTGAAGTACTTATTGTGGCCCAAATGTATCCTCCTCAAGGGAGAGTATCATAAGGGCAGTATTGATACAAAACTATATACATCATACCTACATTTCCATGCCCCCAATATCTACCATCTTGGGGCCAACTATTCAAATAAGTCCTCAAGAGGTTCAAAAATTATAGGAGGAGATGTAAAAAATGAAAGTTTTCAAGCAGCACTTGAAATATTTTCTCCTTCCTCCTTGTGATCAATCATCAACTCAACCTCTTTGGAAAATTCAAGTAGAGTAATAATTTCATTGGTTTATCTTACTAGCTTCACCCAATTCGCATAATATTAGACTAAGGTGCCATGGATCATATGACACCAATAACAAACATATTGGTGTCATATGAACCATGCTACATGCATTAAAGTTATAACTATTAATTGTACATTACTGATGGTAGCGAGTATAGGAAATAAAAAAGTATAGTATATTGGCAAATTGACACATGTATTTCATGTGCCCAAACTCTTTTTAAGTCTTCTCTTAATTTAAAGATTTGCAAAATTATAAATTTTTTGTAATTTCAAAATTTTTATAAGATTATATTCGATGGAATGTGCACTTTCTTGTGCAATAAGGTGCACAAGTGGATGATAGGAATTTCTTAAAGTTCAACATAGCCTATAATACTTACCGTGTAAAATCCTTGGGCTGGAAGGGACACTGACCACATTGATGATCTCGATTATGCGTGTTTTCCGTCGTTGTTGTGTATCGATTTCATGCAATAAAATTTATATTTCCTTACTTAGTATAGTGTAAGCAAGGTTCGAATCCATAGGGAGCTGAGGTAATGATATTAGCTATTCAAATGAAAGGTAAGAGAGCATGGAAGAAGTGAGAGCTTGGAAAGAAGCGCAAACGTACATGCGGCATATAGAGATGAATATGAGTGATAGTTTTTAGGTTTCTTGTTTTGGAGAGAAATATGAATTCCAATGGAAAAAATGTAGAAAGAAATGCAATGGGGATGAGATGATGACAAGGTGAGAAGAGCGGTCGGTGGTAGCGATGGATCGACGAATCGATGTGCAGCGATAGGGCGAGAGAGTTGCAAGTCTTGATGATATCAAAGCCACTACATTAAAAGGAAATAAGAAATAAAAATAAAAAGAGAATACAACTTTACTGTTTATGGAGATGATGAACACAAGCAAGGACTCAATTCAGATCGTCCAACCAACCATGTCGGTGTGCATGTCTTAGGTCGGGTGATGCTCGATCTGCGTCGATCACGATCTTTGCTTGCTCCCTTCTCCACTACAAGGTTGAACATCAAATAATGCTCCTCCTTGGGCCTTGACCTCCTCTCTCTTTCCTTATGGTAGCCTGATGCTAAGAGAGAGCCAAAAAATGCAAGGAGAGAGAAAATGAATGCTTTTATAGTGGGTTCCTAGGGTTTGAGTATAAAGAGGGGTAAAAGAGTCCAATTCTTAAAATCATTTTTTTTTCAAGCTCAATTATTTAATCCAAGTGTATTGATGGATAGAGGGTTAAAAGATGAATCTAGAAATAAAATTTCAGCTCAAAAATCCATCTAGATCATGAGATATCATGATTTTAATTTAGAGAAATCCTAGTCTTTGATTGAGATAGTGTAGAGTGTCATTTCTGTAAATCTCTGACTTCAAAAATTTCTGTAAATCAGAAGAAGCATTTTTGTAAATTTTTACTTTAAAAATCGGAGTGACATTTCTTTAAATTTCTAACTTCGAAAATCAGATGGGCATTTTTGTAAATTTTTACTTTAAAAATCAGAGTGGCATTTTCATAAATATGCTCAAAATCTGAAAAGTCCCTAAAAATTTTAAAAAAATTCCAGAAAAATTCTAGAAAAATCCTTAAACTTAAAAATTGAATATCTCACAAAATACAACTCCTTTTTCATGAAATTTTCTCCATTGTATCAAGAATTTAATCCTCTATAAAAATATCTAAAATCATGAGAAAAAATTTAAGGTCTCATTTAATAAAAATTAAGCTTGTTCCAACTTCTTTAAAAATAAAGAGATTGGCCCAACATTCACTCTAAACCAATTTTGGATTAACCTAAAAATCTCATGATGATCTCTTTACCAAATCCAAACCTTATTTACCACATTTCATAAAAATATGGTTGTCTTGGTGTTCAAATTTAGTAGAGAGTTGTTTCCTCTTTCCTCTTATCTTCATCCATATCCATGCTTTCCTACTTGCATACCTATGTCCCTACATCCACATAACTCATAGAAAATGTGAGAATTCAACCGCTTGACTTTGAAAGAGTCAAATGGGGTTAGTCTCATAGTATAAGTAATTGAAAAGAATGGTGCATGATAGGATATATCTTTTTTTTTTACCAAATTAGTACTAAATAGATGCAAGTTGAGTATATGAGTGGAATGAAATGATGAATGAAAAAAATATCATAAAAAGATGATAACATGCATTATATGACTAAGAATTATGTGTTAAAACCCATTTATAATGATGAAAATGAATACATCATCTTTATATATATCCTTGATTACATAATGTGTCAAAGTCATTTAAGTTGATTCATATCACAGTTGTGTGTGTGTTCATTTGACTTGAGATACAAAAGACATTATATATAGATTGTGGTATTTTGACTATGACTTAGTACATCGTAGCCACAAGATCTCCAAAATGTCATATATTAGATACGACATGAATTCCTCAAAGGTGATTATGTGGTCAAGATGAGATCATTTGTCCTTAATATTAGAGAAGATTGACTCAAGGAATGAGATGTCCTTAAATCCTAAGCCAAAGCAGTGAAAATATCACATAAGTCATTCATGATAATTTCCTTCACGCATGAGTATTAACTCGAGTAAATGGTTAGGGTTAGGAAATTAACCATTCTCTCAGTCAGACATGAGTGTCATGCAGTTGAAGGATATATACACCATAATCGATGATAGAAAGGTTTCATAATGAAGACCAATAACTTCCTTATGGACACTTAAACAACTTCAGGAACTCTTTCATAAGGCTAGATAGTTAAACAACATCAAGAACTCCTTCACAGGGCTATACACGTAAAACAACTTTAATAACTCGTCCAATGAAGTTGTATGGATTTTTATCTATACTAGATGATATGATCATTGATTCTTGGTGTCTCATTGATTTGAATGTCCAATTTAATGTCTTTCGTTGTGCTTGATGTTTTGTTCAAAATTTCAAAGGGCTTACCAAGCCTCAAATGCTAGCATGTTCTTGATATGCACCAATGATCCTTGCATATTTACAAGGCTATATCTTCTAAAGCATAAATCTAAAGTAACTGAAACCTTGAAAAACTTTAGCTACTTGTTGAAGAGACAATGTGAAAGGATGAGACTAATAATACAAAAGACTTATGAAACAGTGAACTCAAATAGTTTTTTAAGAATGAGGGAATTATGAATGAGGCATTATGTCCATATACACCTAATAAAAATGGGCTTGCTCAGAAAAAAATTGGAGACATAATGGACAAATGTTGGCCCCAAATTGTATAAGCATCTGTACATAAAAACTGGGGACATTTTGCAGCTATAACAACAATACATTAGATAAATAGACTTCCATAAAAGAACATTTAAATGAGAAGTCTAATAGAAATTGTGGATATGGTACTTCCTAAGATAAATTTAAGAAGTGGCTTAAAACTCCATGTATTTTGTTGCATTATTTGTGTACATTCATAGAACGTGCAACAAGAAAAACTCTCAACCAAGGCTCTAAGGTGTGTCTATGGACTACTAAAAAACCCAAAAGGATTATAGGCATTATCATCCTATAACTGGAACAATATTAAGATAAAATAATTTAACCTTTGATGAAACAAAGTTCTATTGTTATCCAACCATTAGGTATGGACTAAACAATGAAAGCCTAATTGAGTAAGAAAATCAACAAGGAGAGAAAAATTTGTACCATAAAATTATTGATAAACCTCAAAAGATCGACTCAACAACCATTACAACACTTCCAAAGAATTATGTGAGGAGAAATAATAATAGGTCAACTATTGATCCAAAGGAAAGGGAGGAAGAAAGTACATCCAAGGAACCAATAGAAAATCAAAAAACTAAAGAAGGGGAAGATCTCATAATGAGAAAGGAAAACAATGATGAGTTACCTATGACATCAACAAAAAATACATAAGCATGTGTAAACCCTGACCTTATAATAAGAGTAGAAAACACTATGAAACTAAGAACAAATATTTCAAAAAAAAAATCTGGATGAGAATCCTTTTGAGAAATCCATTTCACAACATAGCACTAATCTTGAGAGTGAAAATAAAAATCATATAGAGGTCTTCCACACATTTGCTAAACGTTAAAGTTCCTATTGGATGCAATTTCTTCTATCTACTTTTTTTAGATCATTATCATTTTTTAGATTTTTATCCCAAAAACTTATCTTATTTGATTAAATCAAAATTCAGATTTGAGATATTGTCATTATTTTTAGATATTTCTATGTCTTTCTCAAATATCCCTCAAATAAGAATTTTTAGGATATTAATTTAAATACTAGTAATTGTTATATTATAATCTCATCATAATTCACTTTGTCACTAAATAGGCTCATAGACTTCATTGTAAAAACGTCACACACGAATAACAATGAATATATTATATTTCAATAAATCTAAATGAGATACATGGTAGTGTGATTGGCTTATAGACCACATGACATCCATAAAAAATATTAGAAAAATTATGTTCAACCATACAATCCATAATAAATCATTATACTTGGGATTTTTTTCTTCTCATCCATTCAATTCCAACATTGTAAATTTTATATAGAACTTTACCCTCAAGTACATGATAGATGGCAACATCAAACATTACAAAACCTCTTTTGTGGTGCGAGGATTCACTCAAGCTTATGAGATTGATCACACAGAGAATTTTCTCATGGGAATTTAGAAAACTATACTGCAGCCATCAATCAATATTCAGCATTTCATCATATTATTGTTTCCAATGCCTTTCTCTATGGATACTTGACTAAACACTCTGGGTCGCCTAACTAAAATAGCATGATCCGCAAATAAATCTTCATGTTCCCCTTTCTATTAGAGGGGGGAGAGAGATCACAATCGGGTGGCAAGAAAAAGTGCAGCCTCTCAATTACACAAATTCAAAGTTTGAACTCTCTTGATGCATGGCATGGTGCAATCTAATTTCTGGTTTTAGCACAATTATGTCACATTCATTAGATCTTGATTTGACATTGTGTAGGCGTGGTTCATCTAATGGCTCAATTGAATCCAATATAATAATTGGTCAAATCAAACTAAGTCAAAATATTAATCTATGAACCCGACACACATTATCAAAGCAATGTCAAAGCAAAAATATTTGTGTGACATGGCTTAATAACTTAGTCAAAATATAATAGCATGGCTCTGATACCATGTTATTATTTCAATTTGTATATGATATAATATTATGAGATATCTGAAATATTAGTAACCTAATCTATGAACCTGATTTGAAGATGAACTGATCCAGGTATGGCTGGAGCAACACCTCGGTGGAATGATTGCAGAAGCCACTGGTGGACCATGAGAGCTGCTTGGAGTCTTATGTGAATCTAAAGCTTCAAGTCTTCCGGGAGATTCTATCCATAGAGTGATGATCCACGTTGACGGGAATTGATGAAGATGGAGAGCTCAAGATTGAAAGATGGAGAAAGGTAAAGAAATTGGGGTTGAATCCATTGGCCCCCAAAACCGTAAACTCCCGTACCTTTATACTTTTCTGACTTCTAACTAACTCTGTCTAGAATTACTAACCCACCCCTCATCGTAACAAAATTTGCGTCGGGTTTCTTTATTAAATATTCCTTGCTTTGACACTCCCCCTCAAGCTAAATATGGAGATTTTCCAGTTTTAGCTTGCTTAAGAAACATGTTAAATGTGGTTTAGTCAACCCTTTAGTAAACATATCTGCATAGTTACATTCTGATGGTATATATGGGGTGCATAATGTACCTTCTTCTATTCTCTCCTTAATAAAATTCATGTCCATATCTATGTGTTTTGTTAATTCATGCTGAATTCGGGTCATGTATCATACTGATTGTTGACTTGTTATCACTTATTAACATTAGAGGTAGTATAAGTTCAATTTGTAATTCTTTAAATAAATTTTTTATCCATAATGCTTCCTTAACCCCTGTTTCAAAGGCTATGATCTCAGATTCTGCACTGGAGAGGGATACATATTTTGTTTCTTACTCTTCCATGATACCAAATTCCCTCCTAGAAAGGTACACATTCTAGTGATTGACTTCCTATCTATTCGAGAATTTGCAAAATCTGCATCAGTATATACTTCAAGAGTTAACTTCTCCCCTTTTATAAACTTAATTCCGTATCCTATTGTTCCTTTTAAGTACCTTAGTACTCAATGTGCAAGTTGTAAATGATTTATTCTTGGATCATGCATGAATTGACTTAATATGTTTACAGAATATGCAATATCTGGTCTTGTAGTAGATAAGTAAATTAATTTACCTACTAATCATTGATAATTCTCTTGATCATTCTTTTCTTCTCTTTCATCTAATAAAATTCTAAAGTTAGGGTCTATTGGCGTACTAATTGGTTTGAAATCTAGAAAGCCAGTTTCAGTTAGTATATTTAAAATATATCTTTGTCGGGATATAAAAATATTCTTTTCGGAATAAGATATTTCCATCCCTAAAAAACTGCCAAGTATGCCTAAATACTTCATATCAAATACCTTAAAAAACTTTTCTTTCAACGTTATTATTTCTTGAGTGTCATTTCCTGTTACTATTACATCATCTACATATACAAGGACTAGAGTAATTTCATTGTCCCTATTGTATTTAAAGAATAAAGTATGATCTTGATTGCATTGACTATACCCGAAAGATTTCATTACTTTTGTAAATTTCCCAAACCATGCTCTAGGTGATTGTTTTAGTCCATAAATGGTTTTCTGTAATTTACATACTTTATTACTCAAGTGAGTTTTGTACCCTGGAGGAAGATCCATATATATTTCTTTTTCAAGATCACCATGTAAAAATGCATTTTTTACATCATATTGATATAAATTCTAATTTTTACATGCAACTAATGAAATTAAAATTCTAATAGTAGTCATTTTTGCTACTGGTGAAAAAGTTTCCATGTAATCAATTCCATATATTTGTGTATATCCCTTAGCAACTAATCTTGCCTTAAACCTATTGATATTACTGTTTGGTTTGTATTTTATATTAAATAACCATTTACATCCTATTGTTTTCTTATTATTTGGAACATTTACAATTTCCCATGTATTATTTTTCTCTAGAGCATAAATTTCTTCATCCATAAAAGATTTCCATCTTTCATCCATGCTTGCTTCTTCTATGTTCTTTGGAATTTTAATATCTAATAAGTTTGTAACATATACTTTAGGAATTGGAATACTACATGCGGTTACATAATCTTCTATTGGATATAATTTTTTAGGAATTTTTAATCTTTTACTTTGTCTGATTGATATGGAATCATTATTTTCATCAATATTTTCTATATCAGGGCTCACTTCTTTATCATTTATATCATTAACTTGTATCACAATATTAGGTTCAGTTGATATAGTTTCATCATTTATATTTATGGTCTGATTTCTTTCCTCACTTGAGAATTGTATTTCTTCTTCAGGTATATCTTCTCTTATTGATATGATTTGATCATTGTGATTTGATGAGTAGTACATTACATTCTCATGAAATGTTACATCTTTAGAAATGAAGAATTTTCTCTGTTTTGGTGAATAACACTTATACCCCTTTTTGGTATTTGAATGTCCAACAAAAATACACTTGACAGCTTTAGAATCAAATTTACTTTCAGGGTTATTATTATGTACAAAACATACACAACCAAATACTCTCAGTATTAAGTTATTTTTAAGAGTAAAATTTGGGAAAAAGCTTTGTAATTTTTTTAATGGAGATTCATTTCCACATACATGAGTTGGAAGTTGATTTATTAGTTGAGTAGACGTAAGTACTGCCTCACTCCATAGCCAAATGGGTACTTTACTATCTATTAATAAAGCTCTTGTTTTTTAAGAAATGTGGCCTATCTTCCTTTAAGATATTTCATTTTGTTGTGGTGTGTATACACACGATGTTTCATGAACTATTCCTTTACCCTTAAAGAAATCATTAATTACATGGTTATCATAATCTCTGGCATTATCAATTCTAAACCCTTTAATCTTAGTCTCAAATTTCTGATGTATGTATTTACAAAAATATGGAATGATGTGTGAAACTTCAGACTTATCTCTCATAAGGAACACCCAAGTAAACCGGGAGCAATCATCAATTAACACAATGAACCACCAATGACCATGAATTGATTCTTCTGACATGTATTAATTGGAATGGATAATTCTTCCTGGATTGTGATGATGGATTTTTTTTTTTTTATGTTTTGAGTACTCACATACTTCACGTAGAGGAAGAGGGTAAGGTGTTTTTATAGACGGAAACAAATTCTTCAACACTTGGATAGAAGGATGTCCAAAACGCTTATGAAGAATATCATAGTTTGATAGTTGATCTTGATTACCTTTATTCGGTTGAGAAGCTTCTACAAATGCTACTTTGCTGCTCTCTTGTAGTTGATAAAGGTCTTTGACCACCTTAGCCAGTCCAATCTTCTGGCTCAATGACTTGTTGATCAAGAATGCATCGTCATCATCAAACAATATTGAATAGTTAGGCAATTTAGCTATCTTTTGGACTGAGACTAAATTTATGCATAGTTTAGGTATATGAAGTACTTCATCTATAGTATCTAGTATGTCAATATTAACCTTTCCAACACCAACCACAGTCAACATTGACCCATCGGCAGTTTGAACCTTTCGATTACTTGGACATGGATTATACTTTGTAAAATGTTTTGAATTGAATGTCATGTGATCTGTGGCACCCGAGTCCAAGATCCATGAATTACGTAAGTCATTGAATGCTTTAGATATATGTTTCTATTGAAGACACTTACCAATGTTTGCCACTGATGTTGCTCCTATTGCAGGTGATGAAGATGGAGCAGATGATCCTTGATTCCAATATTGAATGACACTCTTTATTCGTTCAAGTTCAGAAAGATTATAATTCAGCCTATCAGTTAGTTGATGAAGGTCTAGAGCAGATGATGGAGTATTCTCTTGGTCAGCTTCTTCATAGGTAACAAAACTTTTTCCTAAATTCTTAGGTCTACCATGAATATCCCATGTCTCCTTGGTACGTCTCTTTTTCTTACAATGAGTACACCATAGGGAATCCTTAGGATCATGAGTTTGTGACTTCCATGTCCTCTTTTGGGGCTGATAAGATTGTGGTTTTTTCTCTTGAGATTGCCCAATAAATGCAAAATTTGATGATATGTCAGGAACTTGCGAGATTTTATTTTGTAATTTCAATCGACTTTCTTCATGAATAGCTAATGTAATTGCATCCTCTAAAGGGACTTTAGTAGGTCTGTTGAAAATTTGTCCTTTAAATGCTTCAGAAAACTGAATTTAAACCAAAGTAGAAATAGGTACACTCGATCTCTTAGGATATATTCCCTATCAATCGAATTGGGAGTAGGAGGTCTGTAGTGATCTAATTCTTTCCAAACTGCCACTAATTCATTGGCATATACTAACACTGAACTTTGTCCTTGTTTGATACCATATGTAGATGAAACTAATTCATAGATCTTAGATTCATCTTCCTTCTTGGAATGTCTCTTATGAGCTGCCTCCCAAATCAACTTACAGCAGGGTTCAAACTTAAGTAAATCAGCAATATCAGGGATCATTGAGTCTAACAACCATCCATGTAATATAGTCTCACTTTCAATCCACTTCATATAGTTAGGATTTTTTTATCTTTGGACTATCCTCTGTGAGATGATTCATGAGATTTCTAGCTGTGCGTTGTCTTGTAATGTAAATGCTCCATTGAAACAGGTTATGTCCTGTGAATAGTTCCCTTTCTGGAACCTTTGTTAAGGTGTTTAACCATTTTTGATCATATTTGAGAGTATCATTCACAGTCAGTTTATTCTTATTTGTGATCAAGCCTTGATCAGATGATCTTGGGGAATCAGTATGTGACATCTTCTTATTTCCTCCTTTGATTCTTTCTTGATTAGGATAATCTTCCCTTCTCTGTCTTTTCTTTGATAATCACGCTAGTTTTCCAGCTTTGATTTTATTCAACTCTGAAATAATCAATTAAAGAATCGTATCAATTAATTGATGATTCATTTTTAATCACACTACTGCGGATAAAGAATCTACGTTAACTCATGTTGAGCAAACCTTGCTTTGATACCATGTTATTAATTCAATTTGTATATGATAAAATATTCTGAGATATCTGAAAGATTAGTAACCTAATCTATGAACCTGATTTGAAGATGAACTGATCCAGGTATGGCTGGAGCAACACCTCGGTGGAATGATTGCAGAAGCCATTGGTGGACCATGAGAGCTGCTTGGAGTCTTTTGTGGATCTGCAACTTCAGGTCTTCTTGGAGATTCTATCCATAGAGAGATGATCCACGTTGACGGGAATTGATGAAGATGGAAAGCTCAAGATTGAAAGATGGAGAAAGGTAAAGAAATTGGGGTTGAATTCATCGGCCCCCAAAACCGCAAACTCCCGTACCTTTATACTTTTTTATGACTCCTAACTAACTCTGTCTAGAATTACTAACCCACCCCTCATCGTAACAAAATGTGCGTTGGGTTTCTTTATTAAATATTCCTTGCTTTGACATGGCTTAATAACATGGATCAAAGAATACTCCAGGTCCAAGTAATCAAAATCAAACTAATAAGTCTCAAATCAAACTAAGTCAAAATATTAATCTTCTTATTAATATTTCATTTTGGGTTTATCAATATAATAATATAGATTATTTTATTTCCTAAATTTTTCCACAAATATTACTAATAAGACCTTATAGTTTAAAATATATGATTTTTCTAAGATTTTTTTAGTTTTTAAGAATTTTAAAGGTTTTTTGGGAATTATTTTAAGGCTGAAATCACACAAATAAATGGGGCTCACTTGGGCCAATTGATGTAGCAACATGTGGACATGTGGCGCCATACCAAAGATTTCGGGTGCACGTGACACACATGTCTAATTGGTCAATTTGGGTATTGATCGTTTGTTTAGTATATGCACTGAATATATTTCTTGTGGGACTAAAATTTTTCTCTCCTATCACATGACTCGAGCCATTGAATGGAGCATGGGATCCACTATTTAATTGTGGCCCATCAGTTTTCGTTGATCGGGTAAGGGGATCTTGGCTCTACTTGATGCACCAATCTGAAGCGTGGGCCGCGACACCCATGAGTAGGACTTGTGGCACTAAAGAAGCATAACATCTTAGTCAAAAGTTGTCCATTGCTAGGATTTTTTTTTGCACTTCTTGCCTCTCGCTCTCTCTTGCACTTGACTATATCTTGAATGTTGAATAAACATCTAATGGATGATGATTCTTGGTTGGCTTCTCTCCCTTGTGCCATGACCCCTAGCTCGATGCAGCGAGATGTTGGCCATTGATCTTCATCAAGGGCATCTTACAGATAGTGATCAATGCACCTCACTTAAGGTGTATGCAATATATGGCTGTCTACAATAGTAAAGACAATTGAAAAATCACTATAAAAGATCCCCCAAAAGTCCCAATCAATATCTTTCTCTTCAGGTTAGAGTTACCTCTTGAGTTTTTTATTCATCAAACCTTGGTGGACAGTTTTTCTTGAGACCACTTGCTTGGATTGTGTACAAGATGCATGAGCACTTCTATTGAAACTTCTAATCAAGATTTGGTTGCAAGAATGAAGTGAATTTGATGCGTGAATCCGGAACTTCGTCCAAAAGAGAATGGAATGAAAAGCCCTTTATCTTGTGATTAACTTGACCAATTTCTTAAAATTTTCAATTATATAAATCTAACCATAAGTTTTCATCATTTTTCTTTAGAATAATTTTTAGAAGCTTAGATCATTAAAACTCAATTTTTCTTGTCATTTTCTCTTTCCTCATCCACGATTTTCTCTATCTAATTTCTCTCTTTGATTTCTCCTTTGTTTTTAAATATAAATAGCTTGGAATTTGATTCATTAGAATGATATATATTCTTCTACTTTGAAATAAAATTTTCTAATTTCATTTCTCATTTTGTCATCCAACTTGATTGACTTCTAAGATATCTCAAAATTCAACCACAATTCTCTGTAGATTCAACCCTTATATTAATTATATTAAAACTAAGCATCAATTAAAGAGATCATGGGCTTGTGAGTTTTTGACCCATGGTTGTGTATTATAAAGGACTACATGATTTCAACTCGTCAAGTTATCAATGATTGAGACAATGCCAAGAGGTGACAGTAGAAAAGAGGTATCCAATTTTTCCCTTATTTCTTGTCTTTATAAATCGGCGTGCTCCATCCCAAATGCCAAAAGGTTCAACATTTACACACATGAAAAAATTACATTTATACCCAATAAACTTTATTTCTATAAATTTACATAGGATTTCAATTTCTTAATTTAGTAAGCCATTTCATAGGTGGTGATGAGAAAACCCTAAATTGTTTGACATTGTTGTGTGCCGGTAAATTGCAACAATTTATTCAGCGAGAGAATTTCAAGGGCTCATTTAACTTTTTACATGTTGAGTCTTGGAAGATAGATTGGTTCGAATCTCTCCTCTCATCTCCTCTCTCTCTCTCCCCGACTTGGGTTGTGAACATCTCAACTCCCTCCCTCCCTCCTCCTCTCTCTCTCTCTCTCTCCCCCCCCCCTCTCCTTACCTCTCTCTCATGGTACAAAATGAGAATTCCAAGCAGTACAACATTAATTATGATAAAATGCTATTATTTATTTCCACAGATATATTCCACAATAAAGAATGATTTCATGTACAAAAATTCAATGAAAAAAATTTCATGTACAAAAAATTCAATACACTGCTGGAGGGCACATTCCACCACTCCGGGAATCCAATCATTTACATCCTGCATCACATAAAAAAATAGAATGAGCAATCATGATAATTTAAAGCATTTCTTCAAGTCTTATAATTATAATTTTAAAGAAATTGAGGAAATTAAAACATACCGTAGAACTGATACGAGCAGATAATCAGTTATCCCTGACGGGAGAAAATTTTGCAGCCTATACAGAAGAACTGCTGATTGTTCTTTACTTGGCCAACGCTTCGATCAAGAGTCAAAACTTAAGGGTGTCTTATGGCATCCATGGCTATCCTTATGAGACGAAGAAAACCATCAATATCATGGAAGCTGAAGTCCAGAACTCTCTTCAAGGATGAGATGACATTATGCCCATTGTGTGATGATTTTGGATGGGTTCTGGAATGGTTGAATGCAATGAGTGATTTCTTTGATGCTTCCATCGCATGGTTCGTATCATGTGCCTTGAGAAAAACCAATTTTGAGTAATTAGAGGAATACAAAAATATTTTATTCAGATTTAGAGAGTAACAAACTTACCATATTTAAGAGGTTAAGGATATTTTCACAGCTATGAGGAGTCTTGTTAGAGTGACACTGGCCAGCCAAGCTATCAAGATCTGATAAAGAAGATGGCAAATCCTCTGCAGAAAATGAAAATAAACATATCAATAAGTATATTATTGAATTGAAAAAAAATGATGCCGAAAATTGATATCTGGGCTGTGATAGATCAACTTGAGGACATGGTGCTATAAAGAGAAATAAACACAGCCATGTACAGTAGATGGTTGAACTATTGGGGGAGTCTAGTTAAAGAGATAGGAGAGGGAAGGAGAAAGAGAGAGAGAGAGAGAGAGAGAGCAAAGGCAGGAGACAGATTAAGCGGAAGAGAGGGAGAGACAGACAGAGAGAGAGAGAGAGAAAAGGCAAGAAACAGATAATGGAGACAACGAAGGGGAGAGAGAGCAAAGGCGACAGAAAGATAGAAGAAAGGGAAGAGAGAGAGATGGAAAGAAAGCCCAAAGGTGAGGCATGCAGAGGAAGGGGAAGAGAGAGACAGAGAGGGACCAAAAGCGAAAGACAGATGGAGGAAGAGGGGGGAGAGAGAGTGCAAAACCATGAGACAGATGAAAGGGGAGGGACAGAGCGAGAGAGAGAGAGAGAGAGAGAGAGCAAAACCAAGAGATAGATTGGTGGGGGAGAGAGAGAGAGAGAAAGAGAGAGAGACAGAGACAGAGACAGTGACAGAGAGAGAGACAGAGCAAAACCAAGAGATAGATGGGGGGCAGAGAGAGCAACACCAAGGGACAGATGAAAGGGGGAGAGAGAGATAGTGCAAAACCAAGGGACAGATGGAAGAAGGGAGAGAGACATTTATATATATATATATATATATAGAGAGAGAGAGAGAGAGAGAGAGAGATGGAGGGAGAGAAGTGAGAGAAGTAGAGGGAGGAGAAGAGAAAGAAGTGAGAAAAAGAGAGAAGGAGAAGAGAAAAGAAAGAGAGAGAAAGAGAGCAAACACAAGAATGGGGCTCGGGGTTTCAGGATCAAACAGAAACATGGTTCAGCTCACCATTTAGGTTCCTCCGACTGTCCAAACAAGGGTTCAAACAGACCCCCTGTTTGGTTTTTGGTTTGGGGTTGACAGTCTATCAGGTCAACACTATTGACCTCTGGCAGCAGATGCATCTCAGCCTACTGGCATCATGTACCACCAATAGAGAACAGGGGATAAAGAGAGAAAAGTGATCCTCTGTCTCTTGGAGGCCCAGCCACATAAGGGGAGAGAGAGGTCTAGGGAATAGTGGGCAGGAGAAAAAGATTATAATATAATATACTTTTGGTGGTGGAGAAAGTTTTTGGCCGGACAAAAAAGAGAATATTATGATATAACATAGCTTATTATCATATAGAATATTGACTATATTGATTATGACGTCCGACTATCATGTTTGTGGACTGAGTCGACAGGAAACTTTAAGTTTGACCTGTCCAGTAGACTGGACACAGGACCAAATAGTTGATGGTGGACTTTGGACCCCCAGCCCTAAGCAAAAAGGGGAAGAGAGAAGGGGGAACGAGAGAGTAATAGTGAGAAGGGGAAGAGAACCTGGGGGAGAGAGAGTAACAGTGAGGAGGGGGAAAAGAGACAGGCTGGGAGGGAGAGAGAGCGAAAGAGCAAAAGGGAGAAGGGGAGGAGAGAAGGGAAAAGGAGAGAGAGAGTGCAAAAGGGAGAAGGGAGAGAGAGAGAGAGCAAAAGGGAGAAGGGGAAAAGAGATGGGTAGGAGAGAGAGACCGCAAGAAGAACAGGAAGAGAGAAGGGACAAGGGGAGAGAGAGAGAGAGAGCAAAAGGGAGAAGGGGAAAAGAGAAGAGAAGGAAGGGGGGAGAGAGAAAAAGCAAGAATTTAAAATAGAATCACAGAGAGAGATAGAGAGAAAGAAAGAACAGGGGAGAGCAAGAAAAACTGAGAGATTTAAAATAGAACGCGTGCCGTTACAATAAATGGAAATAGAGAGAAATACATAAAAAAAGAGTGAAAAATTTTCAAGAGAAAATTACTTAAAGCAATGTATTGCAACACACAGAGAGAGAGAGAGAGTGTGTGAGGGGGGAAGATAGACAAAGAGAGAGAGAGAGAGAGATAGATAGATAGATAGATAGATAGATAGAGAGAGAGAGAGAGAGAGAGTCATGTTGGTTAAACCCAACTTCCACATGAGAAAGTCGAAAGTAACCGAAATCAAAAGATCCAGTTTAACTTACCTGATGTTATCAAGCCTAGAAATCTCTTCAAATCCTGTTGATCTTTACTTGCAGCTGAATGTTTTAAGAAGACAACTTTCATGAATGCCACTTCCATGCATTTGTATGCCAGTGCTGCCAGAGCCATTTCGTCATATTTCTCATAATCTTCGGCACATAATCTGAAATTAAAATATACATTAGGAATTTGATTATTTAAATAATCATTCCAATGATTAAGAACATGCATAGCCATACAGCATTAGACTCGTTCATAGACAATCAGTAACCCCAAGAATAAAGATCATCATCCATAAATTAACATATTAGATATAGAAAGAACCAAGCAAATATGTCTGAATGACGAAATTGAAGATTACAGTCCATGATTTGATCTTTATGTAATCATTGATTTTCATGGGCTAACGATGCACGAAGTTAATACTCAACCACTAGAGCTTAACTGTATCATAGTCCATTGAATCAATGATACTGACAAGTAGACAACAGTTTCCTCACAATTGCCACTGTACATAATTTTCCAATATGCATAAACATTCAGCATAAAATTCGATCATAGGCAAACTAAATATCCTTACAATGAACATCATCAACCTAAATATACCCCTCAGAGATGCAAAGATCATACCAAAACGTAAATGTATGGAGAGATAGACGATAATAGAACATGACCTGATCTTAAAGTTCATAAATTTTTCTTGGCAAAATATGCATGGAAATATAACTCACCCACAGAGCTTAGCCGTGTCAGAGTACAATGATATTGAATGGTCACTAGCCTCCATGAAGTTGCCATTTTTAGTAACTTTTTGCTCAAGAGAAGAGGCCACACAAAAAAACTTTAGTGCTGCCTCAAAACACAGAGCAGTGCCTTCACATTCCAAACCTTCAGCCTATCAACGACAGCCAAAATGGTCAACCAACAAATCAGAGAGTAGAGATAGGAAGAGAAAATCTTCAAAAGAACATACAGAAAACAGACCTTCATTCGATCAGCATGGTTTTTCAACTCTATGGCCTCCTTGAAATCACTGATTGTACTTTGATTCATGCCATTTTTTATCAAATTTGGGAGATCGACCTCAATTGTTATCTGAGATCCCCCTTTATTTCTGATAAATCTGCTTGGGTTGCTCCACCATCTTCTGTGTATCTTCATTGATGAGAGATAAACCCATTTCTTGATAAACAGATTGTACTAGAGTGCTAATTTTGTGATCCTTCTTGATAAGCTTTTCTTTCTTTCTGTTCCTCATATTTCCATTTACCTCCCCCAAATTCATCTTCCTCTTCTTCCCAGGAGATAACATCTGATCAGTCCCATCCACATCAGGAGGATCCTGCTCTTTACAGGAATGCTGTGAGGAATCATTAGCAATATGCTTTGCATGCTTTGATGAAAGTCCATCAGAGATACAGCACTGTGATTTGACCTTGATTTTGATCTTACGGACACTTGGGTCCAATTTCCTTTCGCCTGAAATAGACATGCAGAAAAGTTAGCCTTGAAGATAAAACCCAAACAGCCAAGAAAAAGCATGGAGTAAAATAACCTTCAACAGAAACGGGTTTCAATGGTTTGCATAGTTTCTCCGTCCAAACATTTGATTCCCCGTGTCTGATCTGAAGATCGCTGAAGTTGATTTGGATAAAATTGATCAAATCCATCCAGACTGTCATCATGGGTTTTAACATGCCTCTTTTTCTTCAAAGCTCTCCTCCTATGAATAATATTGTCATCAGAGTCTTCACTTTGATCTTGATCAGGTTTGATAGGAAGAATCTCAGGAGATAACTTGTAGAGAGCATGTAGAGCCTCTGTCGTCGCATCTTGGCTGAAAGAACACTTGTTCATTCCTGGCCTGGATTGACAGAAAGAAACAGATACAACATAAGAGATCAAAAATCTCAATAGGTATATTAAAGTAATCAGCATTTTTAACACTGCTTACAGCCAATTGAGCATGGAGCAAATCCATTTCTTTGGGAGGAGATTCGGTTTTGCATCATGAGGCAAAAGACGCCATTTTTGGCATATATCACAGCATACCCAGTTATCATTGATAACATGATCTGAAGATGATGAAAGTGCTTTAGAAATTAAGACAGAAATGATTATAAGAGCAAGCAATTTTTTGAGCGGAAGAATTTCATTTCTTGCCTTGGATAGTTGAATCATTGATCCCATCGGAAGCTTCTTTTCTGAGTGGATCAGCTGGAACTGAATCCCATTCAGCAGAACTTGAGCCTATCAGCCTTTTATGAGCATCATGATATTTCTTACTAGAAATCTTCTTTATCTCTCTATCCGATAGAGATTGATCCTTACAAGCTACCAATTCTTGGGTTTTATCCTGACGCTCCTCAGAAACCTGCCCATGTGGACAATGTAAATGATCAGATTTCTTCTCTGCAAGGTCAACTGTCTTGACATTCACATGCTTGATTCAATTGGATTCATCAAATTCTAGCATCTGTACCTTGTGGCTGTCCTTCAACTTTTTCAATTTGGCTCCCTTTAATTCCATGGGACTTGGATTTATTTTGTTGAGCTTCACAGATACACGCTTGTCGTCAAACTCATTTTCCTCTTGATTTCGACATTCCATCTCCTTCAAGCACATAGCATTCTCAGGGAGAGGAGAAATCCTAGGCTTAGCAGATACTTCAAATTCCTTCACAATCTGTCACAAAAGATGAAAATTCAAATATATCTGGGAATACTTTCTAAAAAGATATGTAGCAGTGAATAATAAAAAACGCACCTCAGAGAAAGAAAATGGCTTGTGCAGGCAAGCAGGTAAGAAAGAACCATATTGATCCAGCCTTTTTACTGTAAAAAAGGTTTAGAGAAAAAGAGGATTACTTTAATAACATCAATGATCAAAACTCTAAATTCTCATGTGTGATTGGTGTGAAGAATGTTAATTAAACCTTCTTTAATCACTCCGGCTCCATAGTTCTTCTGAAATTTTCCCAACATGCCACTGATCTTATCATCCTGGAAGTAAACGAACAACAAATGATTTCAATCAAAATGTGCCAATACAGTGTCCAGAAAATATAGAACTAATAATTCCTAGATTCCATAATTCTTTCTTCTAAATTGTCTGACAAAATCCATTCAGGAAGGAAGATAAAATGAGTCGCCAAAGAACAAAGTACTGCAGATTAAAAAGAATAAATTAACTTACAATATTTAAGAGACTTAAATCCATAATGGAAGGAGAATGAGACTATTGCATTTGAGGATCAAATATTTGATAAAACCCAAAGTTGCAGGTTCAAGATCTACAGAGTGCGAATACATTCTTTGTTCTTTTGAATAACAAAAAACTCATCTGAGAGAATTACCAATCAAAGGCAGAGAGGATAAAAAACAAAAGATAAATGTTACTTAGTCAATCAAAGGTTTAGGTTTCACCAAGGTTTGAGATTCCACGTAAATGGTTAACCTATATTTTAGATTCTGTTTGGATAATTGAGAGCCATTATAAGTGCATATAAGATGAATGCGAACTCCGTGATTCTCACCACTTAAAAGAAATGCCTTAATTCCGTGATATTGAATGCGAATTTATGTCAGATGAAAAAAATCAAAGTCTTAGAGAAAATACGGTGAAGTCTTCTCCGCGTATGAGGATAACATTTGATTAACTACTCGGTAATCATAAGTGAAAGTGTCTTAATTCCTTAATTAACATAACTGAAGCGCAAAAATAGGGACCAAGTGATAGATTATAGCCAATAACAAAATATATGTCCATGTCAAACAGAAATCAAAACCAAACATATAAGGAGGAAAAATCTTCTTCGCGCTGGAGGATAATAATACTTGGAACTCTTACAATGTAGGGTAGCGTGACATCAAGATTGACGATAAATATTTCACCGTCTTCGAGTTCGTAGTTTCCACATTCACCCTTCCGCATATTCTCCTCGATCGCCATGTCAAGAATTTAACTCACATTCGATCAGATTTCCAAACACAAACGAGATTTCCCTTGCAACAGATTTCGATAGGAAAGAAACGACAGTCAGAGAGATATCTTGCTCAGGGCACGGTCTCCGCTCTTCTCCAGTTCGCCGGAAAGAACGCAAATTCCGTTTGCAAGAAGTGCAGTTCTCGGACGTGTTCTGAGTGTTAAATTAGACTGGACGCCATGCAAATTAACTTCAAGGCCCCTTGAAAAGTTTACTATCTTTTTTTACGCGCGAGAATTTATTTTCTTACCCCCGGCTTATTGCCGTAACAGCAACTTTCAAATATTGGATCGAGGATATCAAATCCGATCGACAATCCGATCAAGACCCCTTGATCCGATCGTCAACTTGATCGATGAAGTGATCGTCGAACTGATCGATGATCAGCACTGGAAAATACGTACAATTCAAATAAATATAGATAATGATTGTCGTCCAGGCAGGAAAAGTGTCTGGCGTAGTCCCCGTGCTCCGGCGAAGAGGCCTCACTGAGTGGCCTCTGATGGCCTCAACGAGGTGATGTTCTCCTTGCTTTTTCGACGTTCCTCCGTCGCCTCGAAAAAGCATGCCTCCCGCTTGCCTCGACCAAACCCTTGCGCATGCCC
This sequence comes from Lemna minuta, assembly GCA_024174645.1. NCBI lineage: Eukaryota > Viridiplantae > Streptophyta > Magnoliopsida > Alismatales > Araceae > Lemna > Lemna minuta. The sequence continues at coordinate 12,493,822 of CM044114.1, read as the reverse complement.
TTGCGCATTCCGGCTCGAATCTCCCACGGAGACTGCTGTAATCGCTTAGCAAGCCAGGAGGCCGCTGGGGGACTCAAGGCTCCTGCGAGGGGACCGGGGACCTCGTTGGCGGCCAAGCTCCTGAGGCGACGGGTTCTTCGTGGACAGAGACTCGGCGTCTAACAACGACGCCCTCAGAGGCTTGTGCGGGAAGTGCAAAATGTTCGAAGCCGCCAACCTGGTCGACGTCATGGCTCGCCTGGGCCAGCTCCCCGACTTCTCCTGCTGTGTTAACCTCGTCCGCCGCCTCGCCAACGTCAACCTCCCCGACAAGGCAGCCCGGATCTTCCGCGTCATGGTCATGTCGGGCGGCGTCCCCGACAACATCACCTACAACAAGCTCGTCGCCAGCTTCTGCCGCAACTCCCCCTTTCCCCTCGCTGTCCCGCTGCTCGAGGAAATGTCGCCCGACGTCATCACCTACAACAGTGTCCTCCGCGCCATGTTCGACCAGGGCCTCGGCGCCGACGCGGTCATATTCTGGGGGGAAGAGCTGCGGCGTGGATGCCCCGCCTACCTCATCCCTACACCGTCCTTGTCGAGCACACCTGCAAGAGCTTTGGCCCCGAGGCCGCTCTCTAGGTCATCGACGCCATGGCGCTCGAGGGCTGCTGCCCGGACATCGTCACCTACAATTCCCTCATCAACATGCTCTGCAAGGGCGGCCGCTCGGCTGAGGCCGAGAGAGTGATGACCCACCTGCTCTCCCGTGGGCTGGCGCCCAACGCCGTCACCTACAAGACGGTGCTTCATGCGCTGTGCTTCGGCGGCAAGTGGGCCGAAGCCGACGAGATCATCGCTATCATGAGGGCTTCCCCGTCCCAATGTTGACGCTAACCAAGCCATTACGGTTATTTGATGTGGTTATTAGAAGCAGTTAGTATATAGGGGAAAACTCACCGTACATCGTCACCTTTTGAGAAGCGTCCAAATCCACTCCCACCTTCTCAATTGTCCAAATCCACTGCCAGCGGGGCACGTACGCTGACGTGGACGACGAATTAACTCATCCGATGCCATGTCAGCGAGGGCAATGGGGGAAAAAAAGAATCAGGCGCGCGCATCAGAAAGAAAAACGAGAAGACGAAAGAAAAAAGAATCTCGGATGCTGTCGTAGCATCTGCCCTCACTGCGCTTCCTCTTCAGCTCATCTCTCCCACCCTCTTCTCTAGGTATCAGCAAATTAGGAGAGGACGACGCTGACGTGGACGGCAAGGAGGACGGGAGAAAACCTCCAAATCTTTCCACGTCTTTCCCATTCAAATCTTACAAGCAAGTTTCCATCCCACCTGAGTGTACATTCTCCCCAGAAAACCGCGGTGCTTCCATGTGCGTATTCGGCTCTGATCTCTTATTTGATGAGAAGGTTATAGATGAGGTTGGAATTTCTTATTTCTTTTCATTCCTACTACTATCCAGTTTCAAAAGCACTATAATGTGATTATTGGATTGAGTTATTTCTTTTCTTGTTGACTGGCGATCTTTGTCTCTTTTTGAAAGCCACTTCTATTTTCCAGAAGAAATTAGTCAACTGATTTTTATCTTCTCAATGAAGTTATTTGGTTAACACATCTTTGTCTGCAGACAATCAAAACCCGAGTAAAGCTTGCCTATGCTCTTGCAAAGCAGTGGTTTGGTGTTTATATTATTCCAGAAACTCAAAATGATGGTAATTTTATTTTACTTCAGTGTAGAAGTTTTATCAAGTATAAATTTTATCAGTGTATACATGATGGTGCTGTCTGCAGAATGGCTTGTAGATGGAATTGCTGGGTTTCTCACTGATTCATTTGTCAAGAGGTTTCTTGGAAATAATGAGGCCCGTCATTGTCGCTACAAGGTGTCTAATGGACATTCCTCTGTTTCATATCTGAATTTTTGCTTATCTGTTTTACTTAACTTGCCATTAAGTGAGTCAAAGTCAGTTTTATTGATCCACTTAAACCAGCTAAAGACTCATGCATCCTGTGCTTAAATGGAATAAATGGTTAATGAAGTATAAAAGTTCCATAGAGAGATGTCTGCTAATTTCTCTATAAACTTACTGCAATCTGTGTTTTGCTGTAAAACCCTAACTCTTGGATCTAATCCCTTAAAACCATAAACCAAAAAACCATTTAGACATCTCAAACGTGATGCTTGGGCTCTTATAAGCGCTTTACCTTAAATTTGAATTGGTACTGTGTACAGGCAAACTGCGCTGTTTGTAAAGCAGATGTCAGCAGCGCAACTGCATTAAGCTCTTCAACAGCAACAAAAGATTTATATGGGACTCATCATCTTGGATTTTTTGGGAAAGTTCATCAGTGGAAATCTGTAAGTTGGCTTTTTTTTTTCCTTTCAGGCCATTTGTTTTAATGTTTTCTGATAAATTTCGTTCCATATTTCTTGGTAGATAGCAGTTCTTCAAATGCTGGAGAAGCAAATGGGCCTTGAATCCTTCCGCAAGGCAATTATTTTGTTTACAATTTTTATGTATTGCCATTGAAATTGTTCTTATTACCAGAATACTCGGTTTCTTCCACACTGCATTCAGGTCAAAACCAACATTGAAGTGTCATGATGTAGCAGACAGATAATAAGATGAATGATTAAGAAAATAAGTTCAATTACCTGACTTCGTCAGTGAAGGCACCTCCCTTTCTAACCCAGCAATTTTGAGCAGCAACATGGAAGTCTTAACGCAGCAAGCTTTTCACCAATGGGAGGAAAACATAAGGAGGACTGACCACGACCTCTGAGAGAAAATAAAATTGAAGAATCATGATTAGCCTTAGGCATGACTTCATATCAATCTGTCATATATATAAGAATTTTATTGGGGGCATAATGTCCGAGGAACGCAAATTTATTTGGTGAAAGCTCTCCACTAAAACATTTCAATAATAAGACAAGGAACGATTGTACAGTAGTTTCTTACCGACAACATCTCCTAATTTGCGTCGTCCTCTCCTAATTTGCTGATACCTAGAGAAGAGGGTGGGAGAGATGAGCTGAAGAGGAAGCGTAAAAAAACTTCATTGAGAAGATAAAAAATCAGTTGACTAATTTCTTCTGGAAAATAGAAGTGGCTTTCAAAAAGAGACAAAGATCGCTTGTCAACAAGAAAAGAAATAACTCAATCCAATAATCACATTATAGTGCTTTTGAAACTGGATAGTAGTAGGAATGAAAAGAAATAAGAAATTCCAACCTCATCTATAACCTTCTCATCAAATAAGAGATCAGAGCCGAATACGCACATGGAAGCACCGAGGTTTTCTGGGGAGAATGTACACTCAGGTGGGATGGAAACTTGCTTGTAAGATTTGAATGGGAAAAGACGTGGAAAGATTTGGAGGTTTTCTCCCGTCCTCCCTTGCCGTCCACGTCAGCGTCGTCCTCTCCTAATTTGCTGATACCTAGAGAAGAGGGTGGGAGAGATGAGCTGAAGAGGAAGCGCAGTGAGGGCAGATGCTACGACAGCATCCGAGATTCTTTTTCTTTCGTCTTCTCGTTTTTTTCTTTCTGATGCGCGCCCTGATTCTCCCCCATTGCCCTCGCTGACGTGGCATCGGATGAGTTAATTCGTCGTCCACGTCAGCGTATGTGCCCCGCTGGCAGTGGATTTGGACAATTGAGAAGGTGGGAGTGGATTTGGACGCTTCTCAAAAGGTGACGATGTACGGTGAGTTTTCCCCTTAGTATATATGCAGAACGACGTTTTCTTTTTCTCTTCTTTCTCTTCAAGGTAGAGAGGGTTTCTTTTGTAGAGAGTGTTTGCACTGTGGTTTTTTGTAGAGATTTTGATCATGATGGCCGCAAGTGGATGTCGCTCCGATTCCAGCATGTACGCGTCGCTCCTCCAGGCCGTGGCCGCCTCCAGCATGCTAGGCGAGGCCTCAAAGCAGCTAGTCGGTCGGGGTAAGGGGTAGCTTCTATGACAGCTCCGCTTCTCTCGCGCTTGCTTACGCGAAGGCTTAGAGTCCTTTTCGCTAGGTCCCTGCGATGCATCCCAGGAACCCACTTTGTATTAGTATGGGCCTATTTATATTGGAGGCCCGTTAAATGCTTATTAGGCCAAGGGAGCATCCCAAGGACTTGACATATTCTGCCGAAGATTACCTAGGGACCATAAATATTTATGATAGGTCTTGGAATCTTTAAATATCTTTCTGCTAAGGCCTGACAAGGCCTAGAAGATTTACTTTTTGTTTGGTATTTCTATCTCTAACAGATGCATATTGTCGAGTTATATTTTCAAAGGCTTTTATGTTGTCTTTTCATGGGTCTTGTCAGTTGGACGACCCTTCACTTTTTGAGCCCTATATAAGGCCCCCACTGTAACACTTGAACACAATTTGGAGTTATTTCTTTCTGAGAGCTTTGTTTTCTCCTCTCAAGTCTTCTCCCTGTTAGAGAGTGCTCTATGCTTGTGGATTCAAGTACACCCTCTTGTGGATTCTAGGGTTGAAGAGGTTAGTTCTATGGATTCAGACACTAACCCTTCTTGAAGATCAAGATTTGTGGATTCAAGCCGCTGCTCTTCATTGTTCCTATGCTAAGGCTGCATCACCCTATGCACAAGATTCACCGGCGCCAGTTGTTATGACAGATTCGAAGGGCTCTCCGGCATCCCTTCACTTCAAATCCAAGGAGGCCTATGACTACAATTGTTCAACACCCTCTCTCAACCTATGACTGCACAGGAAGCCGTTTTGTGATTGTGATGCAGGCCCAAGTAGGATAAATGCGAGGATCATTGACAAAATATGGATATTGGATCTTCACTTCAGAAATAGGGATTACAGCATGTCTAGTGACTTTTTTTACCTACTTTGGCATATCAACTATTGGATCGAGGGATTCAATGGCGTGGAGCCGATCTAATCACTTATTGTTGTTCCCTAACTCCATCCAATCGATAGAAATTCTCAATAGATTCCCAATCTTGACCATCATATTTCATGCAACAATAAAAAATCGGCCTCATCAATCTAGATTGTCGGATCGTTGATCTATTGATCCAATCAACATTATCGATGCATGTGACATTTCTAAAGATTGAGATCATTTATCAGATCGGTGAACCAATGATCCTACATAATCTTTTCACTCAAGTATTGGAAGGGGAAAAAGATGGCCAAATTGTCCAATAGTAAGTCCATTTATCTTATCAATGGTCTAGATCTTCATAAATACCTCATGAACCAAGATCATTCAACGCATTTATGGATTGACTTGGCCGATATATGAGCGTTATGTGTAATTTGATGGCCAAGATGGATGATTGATAGAGAGTTTATGTCAATTGGAAGGACAGATTTACCATCCATCCATTAGATTGTCGATCAAGGCTTTTGAAAAAAGATTGTACATCCCATTGTTGAGTATGATTCAATGCCAAAGGAATGGTGATTGATCTGTTTTGGATTGTAGATCAAACTTGATTGGAGTTCCCTACTCCATACCATATATTTAGTTGTACAAAAATGAAATTGCTTGTCATTTAGTGTGTATTTGTAGCAAAGGCCTTATATTATGTAGTTTACACCATTAATTATATGATTATTAATGCAAATTAATGCATAAAATATTCTATTGTTATGCATGCTATCATACTTTGAGTACATATCTATTATTCTATGAAATTATAATTTATAATCTCAAAATCTACTATTTTTAGGGATAATATAACTAATTAAATAGAGATATTTGAGATTAGATTATTCTCATTTTATATTTGAGATTATAATTAAGTTTTAATGTCAAATAATTAGATAAAATATTTTTGTATACACTCATTTATTTTTATTTTAAAATATTTTTTTCCAAAAAACGAGTATTTTTTGAGATGAAAATTTATTCTCTTGTTATTTACTAGATTATTTAATTTCTAATCAAATAAAAATTTGGATTAAAAAAAGAGTTATATTTAAAATTTTAAGAATTTTTTAATTTTTAGGGATTTTTATAAATTTATTTTGAATTTTTTTAGATTTTATTTAAATTTATGTATAATTAAAATATTTATTTTTTATTTATCTTTTATTTTATCTTGTTGACTTGACGGATGATATGGTGACATACTTGCATTGCAGCCTATGCACGCATCACATGGCACACCCGTGTGTACATATATGTGCGTATAATATATGGTTAAGTATCCTTTTTAATGATATAAGCTAACCCATTAATGCGCTCCTAGATTTATACGCGATATGTGCCATGATTTTCATCATGTGGGACTATCTTTTTTCTATTTACTCACAGGTGACGTGGCGTGATATGAGGTGTTTGATTTGTGGACTTCAATCAGCGTCGTTGATCTTCACATAAGTGGGGAGGGGGAGGGTACGTGGCACATATTGATTCATCACCGATTAATATTATTTGATTGCATGCAATCTCAACTATTTATTTAAGGAGTTATAACGGTTGAGATTAATCGCACCTAATGAACTCTAGTAGACACGTGTGTTAGAGCGATAGTTTTGACATAAACATTTGTCTTGAATTACCATTGATATGATTAATTTGAATCGTTAATTTTCTTTTACATAATTATCACTATGAAGCATTACTATTTTATATTTCCCATTAGTATTTCGGACTAAGTCTCATCGAGGCTAATGAATGCGTCTAATTTCAAGAAAAGCAGCAAAAATCAGTAGCACTCAATCAAGTGTATTGACTTTTGAAAGTCCCAACAGGGTGGTGGTTTAACCTAAGAGGGGGGGGGAGTGAATTATGTTTATGTGTTAATTTTAATTGTCAATCTCTACTTTTCATGTTTACTAAGATTCGTTGGTTAAGCACTCACTTCTCGTCCTCTCGATGCACTAAATATTATTATACTGGTTGGGGGACCTAATGTCCCTTAATCCAGTCCTGAGTACTATAGACTCAGAACCTCAATCCTCACCAAAATAAACCTAATCCTCTCACCCTTCAAATGGGTGAAGGAAAATGTTCAATATAAGGATTTAGGCTTGCCCCCAATGGCAACCGTAACACTCACCTTTACCTGACCATGCGGCACTACCCTCTAGGCCTCAACCTCCTCAGCTCATGGACGCCATGACTCTCTCAGGCCAATCTCCACACAATCGCTCGTCCCTTCACACCCTATTGTGCCTCTCTTGCTAGTACTGCCAACCACCAGTAAATTGAGACCTCGTCTTCAAGCTCCACTTGGTCTTCTCACTCCCGAAGTCTTGACTCATCGTCTCAACGAATGAGACGCTCCTGTCCTCCGCGCGTGTGTGAATCTAAGGGAATTTGTATTTGACTGCTGCTACCTAAATAAGTTAACCTTCGATTCAGGGTTGACTTTCTAACACACGTTGACTTTTCTTACTTGAGTTGACTATATGTCAAAGGTTGACTCTAACTAAAGTTGACTTTCTGACTTCAGTTGACTCTAGGTTGACTTTTGACCTAAAGTTTACTTTCTGACTTCAGTTGTCTATGGGTTGACTTTTGACCTTCAATTGACTTTCTGACTTGAGTAGGTGGGAGGTTGACTTGGACTGTGTGTGGTTAACTTGGACTCTGTGTGGTTGACTGTATCTAAAAGGGTTGACTTTGAGTCGAGAGATTGACTGTACTCTTCTAAAAATTGACTTATGACTTTATGTGATTGACTGTGCTCTCCAGAGAGTTGACTTCTAATTGTAGACATATATTAAGACATGCTCACAGACTCAGTATTAATTGTTATGACTATTAGTAAGACAATGGAAAGATTAGGTATGGATCACTAGTAATTGACTAAATAAATATCCAGGTTAGACAACAGAGAATTGAAATAACAATAACAAAATTCACTTAAATTGAGCAATTGAAAAATTGTAATAGAGAATGAGTTTAGAGAATTGTCAGTATAAAATGCAGAATCTAATAACCACGATATTCAAATTAAACAACAGATAACTAGATTAATCAAGTAGAAAATGACTTGGAAGATATTCAGTTTAGATAACAAGTATTTAACTAAGAATTATTCTGATTGGCCAAATAGAGAGTCACAATGAAAAGAAATATAATGTTGATTGTATAAACAAGGATATAACAGTAACCAAGAAACTATTATGTATTAAAAGGAAACCGACAACCAAAATATTGAAAACCTCATTATCTGTAAAACAAGAACTATTCAATATGAAATTAACTTCACTACAAACAATAAGGTCAGCACACCAAATATATTTATATTTAGTCCAAATTTAATATGCTATTATGTGTAATGATTGAACGAAATATATAACGCCTCACTGTATGTGTAATAAGAACTAACCGATTTGAGAAAGCTTCACTGCAAACAATAGGTCAGCACACTAGATAGAGTTATATTTAATCCAAATCTAATATGCTATTCTATTAAATGATTGAACGAAATATATATATATATATATATATATATATATATATATATAATGACTCACTGTATGTTTGAGAAAATGGCAGTAAATAATGGAGATTTTGATTCCTGTAATTCTGTCAAATATCTGTTGAATGAGAAATCAGTGTATTGAGATAACATAACAGTATCTATAAACTTATGGAATCAGTATAGAGATAAACTAACCAAATGACAAATGAAACAGTAATTCAGATGATTGTAAATTGAACAAGAGAATAAATACACGAAGAACTCAAAAGGAAACAACTACGAACAGAGGGATTTCAAGTTTGAAAGGTTAGGGTTGGATATTTAGAATCCAATGAGTAGATCAAACAAGAAGAAATTCAGGCAAGATGGATGAATGATTAGAATATCCCACTTAATACTGATGTAGGACCGGGATGTGGCGCCGGTCTCCTGCCGAAATACTGAAGGTGAAACTAAGGAAGGGATGTCCTAACGTGGTCTACGGCGAGGGAATAACCTACTAATGCCGACAAGCTGAGTACCGTCTTCGAACGTCGTCTCCGGGGACCCTGGGATGCGCCGAGTAGTGTTGGTCCGGGAGTCCTTCCGGCCCACATCCTCAGGGTGAGGGGGCCGTGAGTCGTCGAGGGGAGCTCGACGATCAACCCGACGGATTGGACCACGGCCTCAGTCCTATCGAGTCGTCTAATCACTCGTCCTAATTTAAACCCCAACGGCGGTGGAGACGGGTGCGGAAAATATTGAAAAAGATATAGACTTTCACGTAAATGAGTAGGGGATGTATGCCTAACCTGCGGGGCGCGAGCCCGGTCGGTCGTGGCGATGGGGTCGATCGTTCTTACGTGGCGCGGGCGGACAGCAGACGCGGGTTGAGTTGATGTCACGAAATCCTGGAAGTGATCCTTGTGCGAAAGTGACGAGCTGGCAGGAGAGCAGCAGCCAAACAAAGGAGCGCAGCTCGATCTAATGCGATCCGGGACTTAACGGGAGGTCAAGAGGGGGGAGAAGGAATATCACGATCGAGAGAGAGAGAGAACTGGGAAAGCCTTCGGGTGTCGCTGTGAAGAATGACGTGAGCGGAGCGTGTTCAATTCCAGAGCTGATGCGGCAGGGGCAACCTCGCGACACTACAGGAAGCGTCGCGTCAGATTGGTGACGGCACACCCCGACGAAGGAAGAATTTCTCCCAATCGGCAACTCGGGCTGAAGTTTCAGCGCCTAAGAGGAAGGGTGCTAGCGGGGAGGTGACGCGGAAGAAGCAGATGAGTCACGGGAAGGGAGTTCCGGCGGCAGGACAGTTGAGGCAGGGCTGCGGGGAGAACTCGGCAGAATCTGCAGAGGGATCGCGGCAGTCGCAGGTGGAATTCGACAGGGCGTCGATGAGGGGAATTAGATGTAGGTGATATTGGCGGTAGTTCGCGGAAACCACCGCGTCCGGGATTTACGGGAAAGGGCGTGGGAGGAATTCGGGTGGTCGGGATGGTGGGAACGTGGGGGGTGTCCGGGAATGGGAGGCGGAGGGCCAAGCATTCGTGCTGAGGGGATTTGAGGCGGATTCGGCGAGGGAATGGGGGAAATAGGAGGCGGTAGGAAATTGTGGGGATGGGAATGACGGGCAGTGGGGAAACGGCCGGACGGTGGGGTTGGGTGGAGCTGATATGCAATGACAGGGGTGAGGGGATCAAACGGGAATTGCGGATGAGGAACCGGGGGTGGATGCGCGAGGGTGTAAGGAATGGGGTGGAAAGGAAGGACGTTGACAGGACGACGATTAGAGGGGATGACAAAGTTTTGGAGGGGTGGAAATTCGTGGGCGGCAGGAAAGGGAAGTTCGGAAACCGTGGTGAATGGCGGAATGGCAGGGGAATGGCCGAGAGATGGAGAGAGAAATCAGAGTTGGTGGGGAAGATGCGTAAGAGGAATTTTGCGGGGATGGCAGAGGAGGATTTCGGAAGATGGAAGATGAGGAATTCGGGAAGAGGGAATCTGTGCGGCGGCAGGTAAGGGGAAGATGAGGAGATCCGTGGGATGAGGAGGAGGGAAGATGCGGTTCGTGGAGGGGAAGGGAGGGCGGTGCAGCGATCCGGCGGCGGCGGCGGCGGCGGCAGCGGCGGCGGGAAGGTTGCCCGCTCGTAATACGCGACCAAGGCAAGGAGAGGCGGCGGCCTCGGTGGCGGGCACGGCGGCGGCACGTGGTGGTGCGGCGGCGGAGGCGGCGGTTGATCTTCCTTGAGCAGCCACTTGAGAGGGAGAACACTCCTTTCTTTCTTCAAATGACGGCTAGGGTTTGTGGGGGGGTCCCTTCCCCTCTTATAGAGCCCATAGTGGGCCGAGAGAGGAAAGGGCCCACTTGAGGCCCACAACCCACACCTAAACATAATCATAGAAAATTAAAGGTTCACAAAGGGAAATGGCCTTACGACTGGGATCCCGAAAAGGAGGGAACCACCCAAAGGCCTAAAAGTGAAAGAAGAAGATATGCAAAGGCCCGCTTAAACACGTGCGGGCTAAGAAAGTTCATAATAAAAGGAAAGATAGAAAAGATAACTCCACGCGCGCGCGAGCCCGGTGAGATGTGTCGTGGCAAGATGAAGTCCTCACTTGGTGTAGTGAAAATCGGTATCCTTCGTCTTCGCTTGTCGAGGGGGCTGGACGCGCGCGGGTGTCGGCTCCTCTGGCGCCGTAGTGTCATGCCTTGGTGGAGACGGGGGCCGTACGCCACCAAATACGCTAGTGACTAAATGAGCAAAAAGGAAAACAAAACAAAGGACGATTTAGAACTATTTGAAGATTCTTTGAGAGTAGAAATACCAGGATATTGAGATTTGATGACAAGAAGCGACCGGAAGAAAGAAGAGAGTAGTAAGAAGCTTGCTGTAGTAGAATGTCGAAGACGATCCAACAAACTGATGTCAGTATTCTAAAAAGGGAAGGGGCGTCTCCTTGGTCTGCCACCGTGAAGAACAAAAGCGACACAAAGATTAGTATTTCTTCTTGATCAGAATCACCAGAAGCCAAGCTTTTCGATTTCATAGGATCCCTTTTCCTTTCCGTCTCTTTCTCAATGTCATGCCCGAAAAGAAAACTTAATGTTCTTATTTACTTCGGTTTTGAAAGCGATGATAGATATTTACAATAATACCCTCAACGATATTAATGCTATGTAGAGTAAAACTCAGCATATGGGTGGGTAAGATATGAAGAAATGGAAATATGTAAGTGAGTACACTAAAGATGAGCATCTAAATAAAATCATATAACTGATTGTATGATATGATGATTGTGAGTGTAAGCATGATGATATAAGTGAAGAGATATCTTCAATTTTCTTGAAATAAAATACACCTATGACATCAACAAAACATTAGTAGGTTAGTCCAAAATTGTCATGGAAAAGATAAAATGGTGATGATTCACATTAATGATTCAAAGTAAAATTATTGAATCTATATCCCTTAATTACACTAGTGGCAATTCAAGATAAGATGCTTACGTCAAAACCAGCGCTCTAAGAACTTTGTAGCTGATCATAACTATAAATATACCCCCCCCCACCCCCGGTAGATAGTTAGTATGCCTAAGTTTTATTTACGGTTTACATTTTAATATCTCTACCCATAGTTTAATCATTCATATACTAGATGTAGACCATACAACTTGTTTTAATACCATTGAGGGTATTATCGTATCTAATGTTCTTTCTTTTCTCTTTGAAACTAACTAAATATAAGGGACTTAGGCTTTTTCATTTTGAGCTACCCTGATAGAAATTGAAAACAGAAATAAAAGCGCGGATACCCGAATATCGCAAACAAAACCCTCTGGCAATCATGATCAAGTGGACGACCACAAAATCTCTGTTTCGATTCCTCTTCACAGTGGGAGTCGAGACTCACTTTTTCCAGATTTCTGACGCCGATTCGCAGAAGCGTCTTCAAAAATCATTTGATCAAGACATTCTTTTGGTCACTCTCTCAATCTTAAATCTCAAGTTTATGCGATTTCCTCTTTTCTGATTTTCGGATCTCCTTAAACTCTTAAACTTCTTGTCTCTCCATTTCATTCATCGATCTCTTGTTTCTAACTTCTAACATTTAGTTTCTACATTCTATCAGTCATTATCTCATTATTAATCTCTAGCATCTCTGCATTCGCTATTTGATTTTTGATCATTCACTATTGCTTAACTTCGTTTATAATCTCCATTCTCTTCATTCTCTCTATTCACTATTTTTAACTTCATTTATAATCTCCATTTTCTGTATTCTCTGCATTCTTGATCATTCTCTGCATTCATTGTTTTGTTAACTTAGATAATGATCTGCATTCTTGATCATTCTCTGCATTCAATGTTTTTTGTACTTCTGTTATCATTCACAAATTATATTAGTCCTCTCCATAATAATTTCACATAAATAGAAATCCGTTCAATATATATTTCTATATCGGTTTATTTATGTGTAGTTTTTTTCAGCCTTAATTCACTACAATTACAAATGCATTATTGTTCTTTTCATTTAAGACTATCTGCTTATCCTGCTATTTCCATTGATAGTTATTTGTCATAAATAAATTGCATAGTTGACGTTACTGATTGTCTGCCAATTGTCTCAGTTTGCTATAGTTAACAATCAAGTTGTTTTAAGTCAATTACAATTTTTGATAACCTGTGAGTTTATCTAGATATACTGCTATCACGGTCAAATTGAGATCGACAGATGTATAGTGAATTACAATTTATCCTTTTAGTTCATTTTCTATCAAGTCATCTGAGGTTACATTAACAATTGTCGTTCGAGATTGATAGTCAAGACTATTAGGTATGCATTCTATCTCATTCGATTACTTGAGCTGATATACTAAATTGATTTAAAGCTCAGTTCATATGCTATGATGAGTGTGTTTCTTTTTGCATTAAAAATACTCTCGATTAGCTTTCCTTTTAGAGTGGTAATTAGACAATGAGATAAATTGGAGCAAAGTGAATCACCAAGATTAAACCTATCTTTGAAGTCAACTTGGTAGGTCACAGTCAACTGTACTTAGGTATAGTCAAATATCGTAGTTACACTCAAAGTCCACAACATAGATTTGAGTCAACCCTGATCAGTCAAGGTCAACAGAAGAGGTCAAAAAGTCAAACCTGATAAGAGAGTCAACTTTGATCAGTCAAAGTCAACCACTATAATTCAAAGTCAACCCAAATGAGTCAAAAGGTCAACCTTGATAAAAAAAGTCAACCTTGGTCAGAAAGTCAACTTTGATAAAAAAATCAACCCTGATAAAAAAGTTTACTTAACTTAGTAAAAGTCAACCTTAGGTCAGAAGATTGATTTTGAAGTTGTTGTCTTGTGTGTTTTAGTTATTTTTAAATTCACTCTTATTTATTTGCCATTGTCCTCTTATATAGCTAGCAGCATTTAGATAAATATACGCTTACAATCACTCACACGAAGATCAGGGGTGTCTCATTAGTTGAGACGAGAAGGAGTCGACACTTGAGGAGCAAGAAGACCAGGAGAAGCCTGAAGACGAGGTCTCGCTTTACCAGAGGTCGGCGGCACTAGAGGGAGAGGTACAATAGGGCGTCCAAGAGTCGAGGAGGTCAAGGCCTAGAGGGTAGTGTCATAGGGTCAAATAAAGGCGAGTGTTAGGGTTGCCACTGGGGGCAGACCTAAACCTCTGTATTGAACATTGTCCTTCACCCATTTGAAGGGTGAGAGAATTAGGTTTCTTTGGTGAGGATTGAGGCTCTGAGTCGACAGTACTCGGGATTGGATTAAGGGACGTTAGGTCCCCCAACCAGTATAATAACCCTTGGTGCACAGTAATGACGAGAAGTAAGTGCTAAACCAACAAATCATATTAAAGGAAAAGTAGAAAATAGAAGAGTAATACATAAACCTAATTCACCCCCCACCCAGGTTAAATCATTGCCTCAACAGGACTTTCAACGTGTACACATCTAGAGTGTTTGATGAAGATCAAACGGCAGTAGTTACACGATGATTTGTGTACACGCGTACACATCTAGAATGTCTAATGAAGATCAAACGATGGTAGTTACACGACGATTCATGTACAAGCGATAACGTGCTAAAATATGGACGCTTCGATAAAGATTTGGCATCTAGAAGATGATTTGACTCCGAGCGTTTCACCTGGCATTAATCGAGATCAATCGCCAGATCGAACAACCATGTTGAATTTTGACTATTTATACGCTCCTTCTTCGATGATGTAAACCATTCTCAAATGTTTTGATTAATCGAATAATTTAGACGTCTCAATATTTGAATCTCTTATGTTCTTCCTCTTCTAGACTCATTTCCGTGTTTGAGGAGTATTTGAAATCAAGATTTTGTTGAAAGAATAGGGAGAATTCGCCACTTGAAATCTGGATTTTGGTTTTTCAAAACATGGAATGAAAAGCCTTGCTCCGGCAATGAATTGGATCATTTCGAGCATGATTTTGGGTTAAATTACGTATTTTCTTCCTAAAATTTTTTCATGTAGCATTAGATTTCAATTTTGAACAACAGATCAATCAAATTTTATGATTTTTCAATATTTTCTCTCTCTTCGCGATCAATTTTTCTGCCTTTATTTCGCTCCTTGGGGCTCACTTGGGGCAATTGATGCAGCAACATGTGGACATGTGGCGCCATATAACAAAGATTTATGGTGCACACGACACACATGTGTCTAATTGGTCAATTTGGATATTGATTATTTGTTTAGTATATGCACTGAATATATTTCTTGTGGGACTAACCTTTTTCTCCCCAATCACATGACTCGTCCCATCGTATGTAGCAAGGGATCCACTAATTAATCATGGGCCATCAGTTTTCATTGATCGGTGATATACGTAAGACTACGGTCGTTGAATGCACAAATTTACATGATTTTCATACGCAAACTATGCTCAACTCTTCAAGTCTGATTTTTAATCCGAACAATGGGCGAGTCGAAGTCAAATCCACATAGAGGAGGGTTAAAAAGATCGAAATTAGAAGATATTTATTCTTGGTATTTTTATATTTAGAAAGTAGAAATGATCAATGGAAGGAAGAAGATGTTTATGGAAATAAGATAAACTAATAAAATGCTTCCAAACTCCTTTCGAAGATTGAAAACTAAGTCCCAATTGTTTCGAACTTTCTATTTTTTGGAATGGGATATTTTATTTACGGAATCCCCATGAATAGGATCAAATCTTATTCTATGATACCGACTTGTTCGTGGACGTAGCTTCCAGGCATGAGATACTCTCTTTCATTTCATGGATGGCCACTCGGGCTATAATCTGGTGGTCCCAATCTCAATTCTATGGAACTCTTCTATCAGCAGTAAATATAATTCAAGAATCACTATAAAAGATCCCCCAAAAGTCTTAATAAATATCTTTCTCATTCTTCAAGTTAGAGTTACCTCTTGAATTTTAGATTCATCAAACTCTTGTGGACAGTTTTTCTTCATACCACTTGCTTGGATCGTGTTCAAGATTCATGAGCACTTCTATTGAAAACTTTGAATCAAGATTTGGTTGAAAGAATGAGGTGAATTTGATGTGTGAATCGAGAACTTTGTCCAAAGAGAGTGGAATGAACAGCCCCTTCTCTTGCGATTAACTAGACCGATTGCTTAACATTATCACTTATATAAGTCTTACCATCCTTAAGTTTTCATCATTTTTCTTTAGAATAATTTTTAGAAGCCTCGATCATTAAAAATCAAATTTTCTTGTCATTTTCTCTTTCCTCATCCACGAATGTCTCTATCTAACTTCTCTCTTTGATTTCTCCTTTGTTTTAGATGTAAATAGCTTAGAATTTGATTCATTCGAAAGATATACTCTTCTTGGTGGCGTACGACTTCCATCGCCACCAAGACACGATATTAAGGCGCCGAAGGAGCCTTTTCACGCGCGTGGATCTATATACTTATCTTCTTTCTTTATTGTAAACTTTTCGACCCGCACGTGTTTAAGCGGGTCCTCGCTTATTTCCCTCTCTCTTTTAGGGTTCTGGGTGGGTTCTTCCCTTTTCGGGATCCTATTCGTGAAGCCCTTCTTCTTTGTATACCTTATTTCTATGAGTATGTTTAGGTTTTGGGATGTGGGCCTCAAGTGGGCCCTTTCCCCTCTCGGCCCATTTTGTACTCTATAAGAGGGGAAGGGACCTCCCACAAACCCTAGCCTTCATCTATCTAACTTCTCTCTTTGATTTCTCCTTTGTTTTAAATGTATATAGCTTATAATTTGATTCATTTGAAAGATATACTCTTCTACTTTGAAATAAAATTCTCTAATTTTGTCATCCAACTTGATTGATTTCTAAGACATCTCCAAAATCAACCACAATTCTCTGTAGATTATATTGAAACTAAGCATCAATTGAAGTGATCTTGGACTTGTGAGTTTTGACCCATGATTGTGTATTATAAAGGACTACATGATTTTGACTTTTCCAGTTATCAATGATTGAGACAATGCCAAGAAGTGACAGTAGCAAGAGGTATCCAAATTTTTTCTTATTTCTTGTGTCTTTATAAATCGATATGCTCTATCCATTGGCCAAAAAGGTTCAACATTAAAATACATGAAAAAAAATTACATTTATACCCAATAAATTTTATTTTTATAAATTTACATAGGATTTCAATTTCCTATTTTAGTAAGTCATTTCATAGGTGGTGAGGAGAAAACCCTAAATTGTTTGAAATTGTTGTGTGCCGGTAAATTGTAACCATTTATTCATCGAGAGAATGTCAAGGGCTCATTTAAAATTTTACATGTTGAGTCTTGGAAGATAGATTGGCTCACATCTCTCCTCTCGTCTCTCTCTCTCTCCCCCCGACTTGGGTTATGTATATCTCCCCTCCCTCCCTCCCCCTCCCTCCCCCTCCTCTGTACTTCTCTCTCTCTCTGTGTGTGTCAGTGTGCCCTCAATTGATGATTGAATTTCAATTTTCTCAGAGCTTCTGACTTCTCTTCCCCATAAACTCAGAACCCCCATTGGAAATTAGATCACTTGGTGATCAATCTTGATTGCCAAAGCCTACCACTTACCTCCTTTGAGAGGATCCTATTCCTGTAAGAAACCCTGCTGTCATCTACACTAACTGCCCATAGTTAGTGGTGTCGCTCCTGTTTTCCCAGTAAAGAATTTCCTGCACTCTCTCCTCGTCAACAAATGGACTTTACCTCAATCACAGTTCTTCATGGTACAAAATGAGAATTCCAAGCAGTGCAACATTAATTATGATAAAATGCTATTATTTATCTCCACAGATATATTCCACAATAAAGAATGATTTCATGTACAAAAAATTCAATACACTGCTGGAGGGCACATTCCACCACTCCGCGAATCCAATCATTTACATCCTGCATCACATAAAAAAATAGAATGAGCAATCATGATAATTTTAAGCATTTCTTCAAGTCTTATAATTATAATTTTAAAGAAATTGAGGAAATTAAAACATACCGTAGAAGTGATACGAGCAGATAGTCAGTTATCCCTGACGGGAGAAAATTTTACAGCCTATACAGAAGAACTGCTGATTGTTCTTTACTTGGCCAATGCTTCGATCAAGAGTCAATAGTTTTTAAGCTTTGCTTTCTTTCTGTTCCTCATATTTCCATTTACCTCCCCCAAATTCATCTTCCTCTTCTTTACTTGATCCTGCTCTTTACAGGAATGCTGTGAGGAATCATTAGCAATACGCTTTGCATGCTTGGATGAAAGTCCATCAGAGGGACAGCATTGCGGTTTGACCTTGATTTTGATCTTACGGACACTTGGGTCCAATTTCCTTTCGCCTGAAATAGACATGCAGAAAAGTTAGCCTCGAAGATAAAACCCAAACAACCAAGAAAAAGCATGGAGTAAAATAACCTTCAACAGAACCGGGTTTCAATGGTTTGCATATTTCTCCGTCCAAACATTTGATTCCCCGTGTCTGATCTGAAGATCGCTGAAGTTGAGTTATCATATAAAATCCATCCAAACTGTCATCATCGATAATAACATGCCTCTTTTTCTTGAAAGATCTCCTCCTATGAATGATATTGTCATCAGAGTCTTCACTTTGATCTTGATTCTGATCAGATTTGATAGGAAGAATCTCAGGAGATAACTTGTACAGAGCATGTAGAGCCTCTGTCGTCGCATCTTGGCTGAAAGAACACTTGTTCATTCCTGGCCTGGATTGACAGAAAGAAACAGATACAACATAAGAGATCAAAAATCTCAATAGGTATATTAAAGTAATCAGCATTTTTAACACTGCTTACAGCCAATTGAGCATGGAGCAAATCCATTTCTTTGGGAGGAGATTCGGTTTTGCATCATGAGGCAAAAGACGCCATTTTTGGCATATATCACAGCATACCCAGTTATCATTGATAACATGATCTGAAGATGATGAAAGTGCTTTAGAAATTAAGACAGAAATGATTATAAGAGCAAGCAATTTTTTGAGCGGAAGAATTTCATTTCTTGCCTTGGATAGTTGAATCATTGATCCCATCGGAAGCTTCTTTTCTGAGTGGATCAGCTGGAACTGAATCCCATTCAGCAGAACTTGAGCCTATCAGCCTTTTATGAGCATCATGATATTTCTTACTAGAAATCTTCTTTATCTCTCTATCAGATAGAGATTGATCCTTACAAGCTACCAATTCTTGGGTTTTATCCTGACGTTCCTCAGAAACCTGCCCATGTGAACAATGTGAATGATCAGATTTCTTCTCTGCAAGGTCAACTGTATTGACATTCAAATGCTTGATTCAATCGGATTCATCAAATTCTAGCATCTGTACCTTGTGGCTGTCCTTCAACTTTTTCAATTTGGCTCCCTTTAATTCCATGGGACTTGGATTTATTTTGTTGTGCTTCCCAGATACATGCTTGTCGTCAAACTCATTTTCCTCTTGATTTCGACATTCCATCTCCTTCAAGCACATAGCATTCTCAGGGAGAGGAGAAATCCTAGGCTTAGCAGATACTTCAAATTCCTTCACAATCTGTCACAAAAGATGAAATGTCAAATATATCTGGGAATACTTTCTAAAAAGATGTGTAGCAGTGAATGATAACCTCGCTTCAGGGTTTACTGAGAAATAACAGTTGTACCAGCTGTAGATGTCTCTAGAGAGAAGAGCAGTGCATGCAACGGTGGATTCAATTCTGCAGCTGTAAATCCACCATTGCATGCGCTGCCATCTCCCTAGAGGCATCCACAACTGGTACAACTGTAATCTCTCAGTAAACCCTGAAGCAAGGTTTAAAAATGCTTATTCAGCAACTGATGACCCACACCTTGACAGCATGAGGCATTTTTAATTAAGAATAATAAAAAACTCACCTCAGAGAAAGAAAATGGCTTGTGCAGGCAGGCAGGTAAGAAAGAACCATATTGATCAAGCCTTTTCACTGTAAAAAAAGGTTAAGAGAAAAGGAGGATTACTTTAATAACATCAATGATCAAAACTCTAAATTCTCATGTGTGATTTGTGTGAAGAATGTTAATTAAACCTTCTTTAATCACTCCTGTTCCGTAGTTCTTCTGAAATTGTCCCAATATGCTCCTGATCTTATCATCCTGGAAGTAAACGAAGAACAAATGATTTAAATAAAAATGTGCCAATACAGTGTCCAGAAAATATAGAACTAATAATTCCTTGATTCCATAATTCTTTCTTCTAAATTGTCTGACAAAATCCATTCAGGAAGGAAGATAAAATGAGTCCGCAAAGAGCAAAGTACTGCAGATTAAAAAGAATAATTAACTTACGATATTTAAGAGACTTAAATACATGATGGAAGGTTCATGACTTAAATACAGAATGAGACTACTGAATTTGAGGATCAAATATTTGATAAAACCCAACGTTGCAGGTTCATGATCTACAGAGTGTGAATACATTCTTTGTTCTTTTGAATATCAAAAAACTCATCTAAGAGAATTACCAATCAAAGGCAGAGAGGATAAAAAACAAAAGATAAATGTTACTTAATCAATCAAAGGTTTAGGTTTCACCAAGGTTTGAGATTCCACGTAAATGGTTATCCAATATTTTAGATTCTGTTTTGGATAATCCGAAATCGTTGTCTTCTTCACACTTGTAGGTCAAATATTTGATAAAATACTCGATAATCATTAATCAAAGCACTTAAAAGAAATGCCTTAATTCCGTGATATTGAATGCGAATTTATGTCAGATGAAAAAAATCAAAGTCTAAGAGAAAATACGGTGAAGTCTTCTCCGCGTACGAGGATAAGATTTGATTAAATACTCGGTAATCATAAGTGAAAGTGTCTTAATTCCTTAATTAACATAACTGAAACGCAAAAATAGGTACCAAGTGATAGATTATAGCCAAGAACAAAATATATGTCCATGTCAAAAAGAAATCAAAACCAAACATATAAGGAGGAAAAATTTTCTTCGCGCTAGAAGATAATAATACTTGGAAGTCTTACGAGGTAGGGTAGCGTGACATCAAGATTGACGATAAAGATTTCACCGTCTTCGAGTTCGTAGTTTCCGCATTCACCCTTCCGCATTTTCTCCTCGATCGCCATGGCAAGAATTTAACTCACACTCGATCAGATTTCCAAACACAAACGAGATTTCCCTTGCAACAGATTTCGATCGGAAAGAAACGACTGTCAGAGAGATATCTTGCTCAGGGCACGGTCTCCGCTCTTCTCCAGTTCGCCGGAAAGAACGCAAATTCCGTTAGCAAGAAGTGCAGTTCTCGGACGTGTTCTGAGTGTTAAATTAGACCGGACGCCATGCAAATTAACTTCAAGGCCCCTTGAAAAGTGTACTATCTTTTTTTACGCGCGAGAATTTATTTTCATACCCCCGGCTTACTGGCGTAACAGCAACTTTCAAAAATCGGATCGAGGATATCAAATCAGATCGACAATCCGATCATGACCCCTTGATCCGATCGTCAACATGATCGATGAAGTGATCGTCGAACTGAGCGGCCTCCGATGGGTTAACGGATATTTCTCCTTGCTTTTTCGAGGTTCCTCCGTCGCCTCGAAAAACCCTTGCTTTTTCGAGGCATGCCTCCCGCTTGCCTCGACCAAACCCTTGCGCATGCCCTTCAGCATTCCGGCTCGAATCTCCCACGGAGACTGCTGTAATCGCTTAGCAAGCCAGGAGGCCGCTGGGGGACTCAAGGCTCCTGCGAGGGGACAGGGGACCTCGTTGGCGGCCAAGCTCCTGAGGCGACGGGTTCTTCGTGGACGGAGACTCGGCGTCTAACAACGACGCCCTCAGAGGATTGTGCGGGAACTGCAAAATGTTCGAAGCCGCCAACCTGGTCGACGTCATGGCTCGCCTGGGCCAGCTCCCCGATTTCTCCTGCTGTGTTAACCTCGTCCGCGGCCTCGCCAACGTCAACCTCCCCGACAAGGCAGCCCGGATCTTCCGCGTCATGGTCATGTCGGGCGGCGTCCCCGACAACATCACCTACAACAAGCTCGTCGCCAGCTTCTGCCGCAACTCCCGCTTTCCCCTCGCTGTCTCGCTGCTCGAGGAAATGTCGCCGAGCGGCTGCCCGCCCGACGTCATCACCTACAACACTCTCCTCCGGGCCATGTTCGACCAGGGCCTCGGCGTCGACGCGGTCCTATTCTGGCGGGAAGAGCTGCGGCGTGGATGCCCCGCCTACCTCATCTCTACACCATCCTTGTCGAGCTCACCTACAATTCCCTCATCAACATACTCAGAAAGGGCGTCCGCTCGGCTGAGGCCGAGAGAGCGATGACCCACCTGATGTTGGGGGGGGGAGATGGTGTGTGTGCAGGATCAGGGCCACCACCTTCACATTGGTCATGCGGGCCCTGTGCAGGCCAAGAAGCTCGATCACACGATAGAGATTTTGATCATGATGGCTGCAAGTGGATGCCGCCCCGATTCCGGCGTGTACGCATCGCTCCTCTAGGCCGTGGCCGCCTCCGGCATGCTAGGCGAGCCTCAAAGCAGCTAGTCGGTCGGGGTAAGGGGTAGCTTCTATGACAGCTCCGCTTCTCTCGCGGTTGCTTACCCGGGAGGCTTAGAGTCCCTTTTCGCTAGGCCCCTATGCACAGGATTCACCGGCTCTCCGGCATCCCTTCACTTCAAATCCAAGGGAGCCCATGACTGCAATTGTTCAACACCCTCTCTCGGCCTATGACTGCACAGGAAGCCGTTTTGTGATTGTGATGCAGGCCCAAGTAGGATAAATGCGGTATTGGATCTTCATTTTCAGAAATAGGGATTACAGCATGTCTAGTGACATTTTTCTGGCCTACCTTTGGCATATCAGCAATTGGATCGAGGGATTCAATGGCGTGGAACCGATCTGATCACCTAACTCCATCTAATCGACAGAAATTCTCAATGAATTTCCAATCTTCACTATCATATTCCATGCAACGATAAAAAATCAACATTATCGATCTAGATTCTCAGATCGTTGATCTATTGATCCAATCAACATTATCGATAATGCACATGACATTTCTAAAGATTGAGCTCATTCATCAGATCGGTGAACCATTGATCCTACGTAATCTTTTCCCTCGAATTGGAAGGGGAAAAAGATGGCCATATCGTCCAATAGTAGGGTCCATTTATCTTATCAATGGTCTAGATCTTCATAAATACCTCATGAATCAAGATCATTGAATGAATTTATGGATTGACTTGGCCGATATATGAGCGTCATGTGTAACTTGATGGCCAAGATGGGTGATTGATAGGGAGTTTATGTCAATTGGAAGGATTGTTGATCAAGGCTTTCTGAAAAAGATTCTACATCACATTGTTGACTATGATTCAATGCCAAAGGAAGGGATATTGATCTGTTTTGGATTGTCGATCAAACTTGATTGGAGATCCCTACTCCATACCATATATTTAGTTGTACAAAAATCAAATTACTTGCCATTTAGTGTGTATTTGTAGCAAAGGCCTGATAACATGTAATTTACACTAGTAAGTATATGATTATTAATGCAAATTAAGGCATAAAATATTATATTGTTATGCATGCTATAATACTTTGAGTGCATATCTATCATTCTATGAAATTTTAAGTTATAATATCAAAATATACTATTTTTAGGGATAATAAAAAATAATTCAAGAGAGATATTTGAGATTAGATTATTCTCATTTTATATTTGAGATTATAATTAAGTTTTAATATCAAATAATAAGAGAATATTTTTGTATATGAGTATTTATTTTTATTTTTATTTTTTTCCAAAAAAACGAGTGTTTTTTGAGATAAAAATTTATTATCTCATTATTTACTAAATTTGATTTTTTATAATCATAGATTATTTAATTTCTAATCAAATAAAAAATTAGATTAAAAAAGAGTTATATTTTAAATTTTAAGAATTTTCTAAATTTTTAGGGATTTTTCTGAATTTTTTATATTTATTTTGAATTTATGTATATTTAAATAATTAAAAAAATTTTATTTTTTATTTATATTTTTGACGTGACGGATGATATGGCGACATGCTTGCATTGCAGCCTATGCACGCGTCACATGGCACACGCATGTACATATATGTGTGTATAATATGTGGTTAAGTATCCTTATTAAGGATATAAGCTAACCCATTAATGCGCTCCTATATTTTTACACGATATGTGCCATCATTTTCATCATGTGGGACTATATTTTTTTCTATTTACTCACAAGTGACGTGGCGTGACATGAGGCATTTGATTTCTAGAC
>CM044114.1:11907445-12469142 GCA_024174645.1 Lemna minuta | reverse complement strand
TTGGGGTAGGTTTTCTAAGATATTATTGAAGGAACTTGAGTTTGAATCTTAATTCATTACCATAATCAGATACATAAAACATAAATAAACTCATACCTGAATTAATTGGATGATTCTTCATCTTTGAAGAATTATGAAGTGGAGAATAGCCTTCTTGAATATCCCCAAGATAACCTCATGATCTCTAGAAGAAATGGGAATCTATCTAAAGGGTTATATGCATTGGGTTACTCAAGTGGACTATGGTCTCCTATCTATAGAGAGTGAGGAGAGCTTAAGCCTCTAATCAATAATTAGTCAGCCTATTATTGACTAATAACTGATTTCAATTACTTCTACACATAATTAACCTCCACACATATAAATGAATGTCTTAATCCCCTCATTTCACATAATTGAATCACTTAATGGGATTAAATGAGAGCTAATCCACGATAATTCATAACTATGTCCACTTAATAGAGATTAAACCTAACAATTATTCCCAACTCTTGAAGAAGAGACTAAAGCCATACCATCTCACAAGCAATATTCACTTGGGCACAATATTCTACCTTTGCACTAGAACAAGAAACAACCTTTTGCTTTCAAGAGCACCAAGTGACTGGATTATCATCAACATAGGTGCAATATCTAGTAGTAGACTTCTAAGCTGTTTGGTCCCCTACACATCTGTGGTTCGGACAAGGGCCAAATTTGGCAAAGAAACTGAATTCATAGCACTATCAAGGGGTATTGATTAAGTCTTATGAATAAAGGACATGCTCAAAGACTTGAAGACTCCATATGAAGAACTAATCAAGGTGCTATGCAACAACAAATGAGCAATCAGCATAGCTCATGACCCAGTATACCATGATCGGATGAAGCATCTGAATATCGACTGCTTCTACTTCGAGGAGAACCTTGAGAAGGTCTTAAGTATAGTTCATGATTGCACGTCGGAGCAGTGCGCAAATATTTTTGCCAAAGGGGCTGCCATCCAAGATTTCTTACAGACCAAATTCAAAGCTTAGACTGAATATTCATTCGTGTGCTTGAGGGAGAGCATCAAAGAAGGTCAAGAGCTAATTATATTTTTATTACTAATTAACATTTTTACAAATCGTCCCACCTTTTATTTATTAATTACATGTTTATCCAAAACTTTGAAATTATTGTAATTGTGCCCTATCTTAAAGTTACGGTCAATCAGTGACCCTTAGTAGTAGAAACAGTCACTAGCTGGCCCTAAATAAACAACCTTTAAAGTTCTAACGAACGATCACCTTTCTTTCTTACATTCTTTGAGCCCTCCTGTCCTCTTCTAATCTCTGTCCCAAGCTCTCTCTCTCTCTCTCTCTCTCTCTCTCTCTAAGCTAAACGATCCTTTGTTTCTAACAGCATATATCACCTTTCTTTCTTACATTCTTTGAGCCCTCCTCTCCTCTTCAAATCTCTGTCCCAAGCTCTCTCTCTCTCTCTCTCTTAGCTAAACGATCCTTTGTTTCTAACAGCATATATCAATTTCTCTTTTGATATATGCCACTAGATCCTTACATTAGATCCTATGGCTAACATTTCCCTGACTCAGTTTGGATCTCTGGATTGTCAATCTGACAATCGAGGATCCATTTTCAACCATCTCCATTCGTGTATAACGTGGATGAAAAGGAGAAAAGAAGGATTCAATCAGCTTAATCAGCATTTTTCAGAAGAGAGAAATGGCCTGAGTGGATCTCAATGAGGACTGGTCAGCAGATTTCCCTAATTAGCCTTCTGATCATGCGAGGCTTCAATGTGGATGTGTGGTTTTGTGTGTGTGAGAGAGACAGAGACAGAGAGAGAGAGAGAGAGAGAGAGAACTCAGATCTGTGACAGTTACTATCATGATTGAATTTATGTTTTAGTTCTGCCCAAAAGATCAACAGGAAAACATGATTCTTTGTAGATGACAAAGTTTGCCCATTCATGAACACTGACAAGAGTGCAAGAGGATAGACAAGGAAATATTAATTGACTGATCCTCTCTCAATGAAAGAATAGACTCATCTTAGTCATGATCTCTCTCTCTCTCTCTTTCTCTCTCTCTCTCTCTCTCTCTCTCTCTCAAGAAGGCCAACAAAAAACATAAGAATACACCAAGGGAGTCAAAAGGGACAAGAGAAAAATATCAATTTAGTAATTTCCTAAAAAGAGAAAAATATTCCCCACTTCATATTTGTCTCTAGATCTCTCACTTTCTTCGGATTTTGACCTTAAGGGTTCGCTGTGGCTTACCTTCAGGAGGCGGAATCTGCCTCGGCAGCCGAAGAGGAACATCAAACTCTCCTAGAGATGACAACGGCGCCGGCAGGTGCAAGTTCTCAGGCTCGATATTCACACAAAGCTGCCTAGCCACCTACATATATATAGAAATCATGCACATATTGTCCCATGATATTATCTGGACCACATCAAAGATTTGAACTAAGACATTTGAAAGACCAGATGATGGTCATTGGGAACTACATCGGCCCAGCCAACAAGCCCAGTAACCAAGAGATGAGAAATCTCTTACCTCGGACACAAGCTCTTCCTTCGTGACTGGAGATCGCAACTCGTCATCAATCTTGATCAGTCTCCTCAGTGACTGAATGAATGCACGTTTTTGAAATGTAAACTAGTAAAATTGAATTGAAAGGCGACTATGTTGAATGAATATTACATAACTTCTGATTCGATTAAAAGCAAGAATTAATTTTTTAAAGTTTGAAATGTATGTCCATTGCGCAGATACTCAAAATAAATTTCGGATTGAAGATTACAATTGAATAAAAACCTAAATCAAAGATGATGTAGCATATTCTCTCTATTTGGGACAAAAGCAAACAGAATTTCTGATGATTCTTTATTTGATAACTACGCTTTGAAATGATCACAGAAAGAGAGAGAGGGCAGAGGGGAAGAAATACACACAGAGAGAAGAGAGAGATAAATGTGTAAAACATTAAACACAAGATGAGTTGAGACCCCGAAAGAGAATTTTAGCTGAAGCAAAGAGAATGCTTACGATTAGACCCTTGTCGAGTCGTTTAGCTGCCGCTTCATATTCTTTCATTCTGTCCTCTTTTGTCTTCGGAACATCCTTTACAACAACCTCTTCTTCCCTCTGATATATCTGATCAGGTAACACATGGAAATTATTTCCACCATTAAACGGAAAATAATAGAACCTCAATCTTTTACATGGAGAGAAATCATTTCAATAAAATAGTTATATAAGCTACAAACATGCACAGAATATTGGGAAAGTATGTCATTGAAATATGCAAAAGTGATGAGGATGAACAGAATATGGAAAGGGGGGCCACTGTTTTCGGGTGGCTCTCTATCTTTTTTCAAAACAGAATATGGAGATCCTGTGCTTAAAAAAAGTCAGTTAATCATCAAAGGAAACATCAAAAGACATTCAAAACTTTTGAAAAATTGAGTATGATTTCGAAAGATTAATTTAATTCCGGAAAACTTATTCATTACAGAAGGATCAATCAGGAACCGACCCAAGATTCCAACCACACTGACAGAACAGAAATAAAAAAGACAAATCTAATAAGAACAAGTTCCCAACTTTACGCTGTTCCCGAATGAGAAAGGCGAATTTTTCGATGTTGGGCACTGCAAGCAACTTGGGCATGAGGTGGTTGCGGAAATGCCCAGGAGCCACCTTCACAGTTTCCCCCGCCTTTCCTAGCTTGTCAATGCTCTAAAGGAGAACAATGTCGAGGGATTTAATAAAAAACATTCAAGCAAGAGCCGCAGTAAAAACTAAACTAGCAAGCAACCAGACTGACCGTTGTGAGGATGACTTCCAACTTCCTGTATCGGAGACCCTGGGAAGAAAACAGTAAAGGATTGGCGATGCGGTCGTATCCATTGCAGATCTTCTCTGAAGCATGGCGAAGCGCGCGTCCGCACTGCCACAGGGCCATACGAGCGCCTTTCCGCCGCTTCTCACTGTTCGCCCTCAACATTAAACTACTTCATCAATAAATCCCTAACTTTGAAAAAAAATTACATATTTACCTTAAAATAATATAATTTGTAGTTATACTTTAGGGGACATCCGCTCGAATACAAGGGCTGATGTTCTCTTTGATTATTATTTCTTATTTATTTTTCATGTTCTTCCAATTTCAGGGCATACCTGCTAGTGTTCAGGTCTTCTTGTGCAAAAAAAATGAAGCAGCTCAGCCCGCTGCCAGACGTAGCTTCTTCAGATTCTTCACAGTTCAACTGCACAGGAATTGTTGATGATATACAGCAGTCACTGAACAACGAAAATTGTACAAAATTATATTGCTAAAAAAAATAGCACGCACTTAATGTTCACTAAGAAATGGTTCTGGATCCAGAAAATTAGAACTGGCGGAAAACTATTCACTGAGCCTAGGGTTTGATGCCAGCTGCCGTTAATTCCCTATGTCTCTGCTGAGAGACAAGCCTCCTAGCCTCTTCTAGCTGCTTTTCCCTAGCCTTCCTTGTTGCTTTCTTCCCCCTGGTATTTGCAAGCCGAGCTCGGGCTTCAGAGAGCATCTCCTTCTCATCCCCATCCATGTCTACAGGATCAGGCCATGCTGTCTTAGACTCCAGATTTGGGTTGATCTCCCCAGGACGCAATTTTTGCGGATCATCATTCGGTCGGTGGTTTATTTCTCCTATCATTCGGTCGGTGGTTCTGACCCTTGGCCCATGCCATGTTGAATGATCTTTTCATAACGCTCCAGGCACTGGGATGGTGTTCTCTCAACGATAGGAGCAATTGTTCTCCACTGACTTGGCATAAGCTTCGCCAGACGAAGCAGCTTCTCGTCTTCTTCTCTTGTCCATTCGGTCTGACAGCATGCAAAAATTCAGACACTTTAGAAATAGAAACTACCCAAAGTGCAGAACACCATCGCAGAAAGGATAACAGCGTCAAAGGGGAAATATCCGGGCAATCATAGGAAAGAAGAAACAAGAGATATAATCACAGAAACAAACGAAGAAGAAAAATTCAGAAATATAATCACGTTCTTGATGGAGGGATCGAGCCACTCGTACCACCGAGCTTTGCACTGCTTAGCCGACTTGCGAACGAGGAGAGATGAGATACGCGCCCACTGATTCTTGCCATATTTCATGACCGCTGCCTTGAGGATCTTCTCCTCACGCCGCCCTTCATTATAATCCTCATCTTCACTCCAACCCAAGCCGAAATGGGAAAACAACGGCCTGCCTTCGAGGCGGATGAGCGAAGGACAGAAAGGATAGAGAAAGAGCAGCCGAGCGCAGAAGAATATCGATACTGGAGAGGACGGACGAGTCGGGAAGATGGAATGCCACACGGCCCGGAGAGAGAGAGAGGGACCGTCCACTCTCTAGGAAGGGTTTCGAAGAGTGTCGAGAGATAACAGGAGAGATATCGAATGAAGAGAGTCGAAGATAACAAGAAGAACTAGGAAGAGGAAAAGAGTGCCGTTCGTCGTTCTCTACAGCAACTTCTCTGACCAGGCAAGGTTCTCCAGTCGCCCGGCCTACTCGGATCAAATACTGGGCCGCTTCAAACCACTTTTCATCATAAATTTCATAGTCTGGAACGCATTCTAATCGGAATTTTGACAGTTTATCCGAAAAATCAAAATGGCTTTCAATTTTCATGTTCGAGGAAGTATATTTGTAGCTGAGACAACACGATGAGTTAAATTTAGAAAGCGATACGCAGAGATTTTGAATAGAAGAGGAAATTTCAATCTTCATAATGAGGTTTATGGGTAATCGCTTTTTTTCCTTCTAATCCGAAGACTCTTACCTCCTTAATTTTTTTTCCGAATCCGTGGTTTATAGCGTATTCCAGTAGTGCTAAGCAGTTCATCCATTAGACCCCGACGATCGATAAATTTTGATGTAGCCGCAGGTGGATCTCGTCTGGAAATCCGATGAAATCCAGTCGCTTCCATCTGAGATTAGTACGGAGAGGATCTTTGCTCGGCCGGGAGGAACACGGGATTTTGATTTTACGACAGACGAATGATTTTCTCCCCTTTTGCAATCTGCGATTTACGGTAATTTGCTGATCTCGGTTGAAATGGAAACCGAATATACTCTGCACGCAGTAAAAATTCATTGCAGGAAAGTCCGTGAAAAGCCACAGCTGGATTTCCAGGTCACCAATGGCCTGTTAGATACGACTGTCCAGCTCGATGAAAGAGACATGGGAGATCTTAAAATCAAGTTCACCTGAAAGACGCTCAGACTTGGGCAAAGAGGAACAAACGCCAGACTGTTTACATCAGCACCACAACGAAGATTAAAGACTAATCAAAGCAGTAAAGAAGGCGACCGCAACCGCTAAAACTCCACTCAACCCGCCGCCCAGAGCGGCTGCGCCGCCGGTTCCAGGAGTCTTCATCTCCCCCACGTGGTTGGAACCCGGCGGGGGCGACGACAGCGGATGAACAAGGACAGAGATCTTCATTCCCGCGTAACAGAAGCCATTGCAGATGAAGTAATACCTCTTCGCTTCGGTTAACAGTATAAAATCCTTGCCGCTGGTCCAGTTTCCCAGCCGCACCTTCAATGGTGCAATTATCGTACCCAGTTTCGTTCACCATGAACACGTTGTACATGTATTTGTGGTACCGGAATGCTTGAATGGAGAAGAATGCCGGTCAGCAGATGGGTTTCAGAGAGAGAAAAGAAGGGGAAGATGGGGGCTTACAGATGAAGTCGTTGACGTAGAAGGTCTGGTTGTTGACCCAGCTGGTGTAGCTGACGTTTGGGTTCCATCCGAAATGGGCGCCGACGATGTGATCTGTGGCGGAGCAGAGAAGGGACGGCGGAGGAGATTGAGATGGTGAAGAGGATGAGAGGAATGGGGGATGGAATTCGCTGCATCTCTCTCTCTTGGATATGGATCCGGGCTTGAATTTGGAGTATAAGTAAAGCAGTTATGGATTCACTGGCATTACTGGCCCACTTCTCCAGACCAGATTTTAAAAAGAATTCGGGAAGCCTGGAGACACCCAGCACCCATGTGATAGAAAATTTAGGATAATGCCCCTTTAGCCCCTGGATTTAGGATGATGTGGATTCAATCTAGGCCGCTGGATCTGCTTTTCAGGAACGTTGAACGGTCCAGAATGAGAAGCGAGAGAGAAATACTGAAACGTCAACGGTCAACGCAGGAAGCTCAGCTCCCCGTTTCAAGATTCCCGCTCTCCTTCGCCCGAATTTTGAAAACTAGGTCAACGATCCGCCGGCTCTGGCTTGACTTGAGAATCCAGGACGTCGATTGGCCTGCAAAATTGAAAGTCTGACACTGTACGGCTGACTTTTCTTGGTCAACGGCTCTTTGGTGGGCTGTTCTTGGCGTTCTGGTGCTTTTTCTGGCCAAGAACTTCCTGTTTTTGCTGGTTATCCACTGCAAGATGTAATCCAGGCCAAGAGAAAAACCACTTCTGAGATATTACCAATTCAAAGTGGTATTTTTAATACATCGATGCAACTACTAATTTCTAATTATTGATAATTATTGATAGTTTTTAAAACATGAAAAATAAATGATAATTCTTTGTTCTTCAAATCATGAAAAATATATAATAAATTGAGCCTAGCACTTTAATGGATAAAAGATTTGGGCTTAAAATAGAGCCTTTTTTTAAAATCAAGTGATTTATGAGAGTTGTAAGTCATTGTTGAACGGAAAAAGAATATTGCATAAATTTTTTGGAAATCATGATAGATAGATGCATGATGAGTGATAACATGCTATATTTACATCATAAAACATGATTTTTCATGCATATTAAAGCATAAATGATTTCATTTACATGCATGTTATCATATTTATATGTATTTTTCTATTATTCTCTTAAAAAGTCATTATAATCTCAAAATACTTTAATTTAGGGTTAATTTTTATAAATTAGAGTTTCATAATTTGATAACCCATATTTTTCTTGAGATTATAACTGTTTTTAAAGATAAAATAATAAGAGAAACAACTTTTTATAAACGTTCATTTTATTTTTCTAAAGATTAAAAATCTTAATAAATGAATGTATTTTTTTGAAATAATAATTTTAACTCTTATTATTTAATTAATTTGACCTTTTAGAATAATAGATAATTAAATTCTAGATCAAATGAAAGAAATTTGGATTAATTTGGAGTTGTATTTAAAAAGATATGATTTTTACAACTTTTAGGGATTTTTCTGAATTTTTCCTGATTTTTAATGATTTTATTTTCTATTTAAACCGTTTTAAAATAAATAAAAATAAAAAAATATATATTTATTTTGCGCGCGGGACCCGCGTGGATGCGACGTGGCACGCAAGGCCACGTGGCAGCGCCACGCGGACCCGCGCAGCGCCTACGTGGCGCGTATATATTATAGTATTATTTAGATTTAATATAGTATAGGGGGTCCCCCGTGTCTAAGGGGACAGTATTTCAAATGCTCTATTTCAGCGTACGTTATATAGTGGTAAGTTTCTAAATTTTTTTCCATGTGGGACTAACCCATATCATATGCAGGTGACGCGGTCGATCATGGAGCGTCGGATCGCGATCGGAGCGCGGCGATTAAGTGGACACACGGACCACCCGATCTGATCAAACACGTGCGCAATTCAAAGAGTTATAACGGTTGGATCGTGGGCGACGTGGCAGCATCGCACGCGTCGATCGCGTGGAAGTAGGGTGCACCGTAGATCAATCAAACACGTGGTAAATTAAAAGGATTGTAACGGTCGAGATTTAATCGCGTGCGATGCATCTCGACCGTCGGATCAAAAATAAAGGGGCGCGATTGGAGCGTTTCTTATAAAGCGTTTCATTGGATCAAATCGTGGCCGTCCATCATGATTCGACAGCCACGACTTATTTGAAACGGTCCACGATGGACCGTTTCATCGTAACCGTCGATCGAAACGATCAAACGGTTACGCCCAAATTTAGTACAAATAGACATGTTCTTCACAATTCTAAGCATCCGAGTTTGAGATTCAAGCAATTGACTATCCAGACACCTCTCTCTCTCGTTTCTCTTGAGTTCTTCCTCTTCCTCTTTCAATTCCGCACTCACGGAGGGGTAGAAGTCGAGATTTGGTTGAAAATTGAGGGAGAAATCGACGCTTGAAGCTCGGCGTGACGATCTTGGTGTTCATCGCGATTAATCGGCTTAATTGCAACATTTCGATCGCTAAACGGGTTTAGTGGAAGCGGTTTTACCTCAATATTCTTCCTATCATGTTTAATTTGCGTTTAGATTAGGATTTGAATTTCAATTTCATAGAATTTCACTCAAAATCACGTTTTCATCCTTCCGAAAATTCTCTCCACTTCAATTCATGATTTCTCCGCGAAATCAAGTCCGATTTTAACGATTTTTGATTCCGTGGAATCGATTTGAAGTCTTATTTCTTAAAATACCATTTTCCCCAATTTCTTCCATCAATTTCTCGTCCAATTTGACCAAATTCTAAAAGATCTCTTGAAAATTCCTAAATTCCCTGTGGATTCGACCCGTATTTACTATTATACCCTTGAATTCGATACATTTTCATCAAATTGGTAAGTTTAGTATTATTTTTGACGCGATACCGCTTGAAATCGACGACCTCGCGGTTTCGTCTCGTCAATGAGAAGAGTTCATGCCTCTATATCAAGTGATTTTCCAATTGGGGGACTATTGCTCGCATGGGCCAAGCCTATTCGACCACATTCTACCACGAGGAAAGCGAGACTATGGTTTCTTTATCTATGCCTCACAATATTCAAGATCATGAGAATCTCTGCCAGATCCGGATGTTAGAAACATATCTGAGTCTTCAATGATATTGATCAACACGCCACAAGCTCTTCACTAATGATTTACTTTTGTCAAATTTTCATCAAGTTTTTTACAAAGATTCAAGATCTTCTATGGAATTTCATCATCATACAATCACAAGATTTAGCATTCTTGTTTTATTTATCACCACCGTAATCTATTTTTGATCACTCTCATCATCATCTTCATCGTCAAATTTTTTATCATTATCACAATCATAAAAAAACCATTATAATGCATTCATAAGTTCATGATTGGAACACATTCTTTACTATCATCTCGATAAATTCTCTAGTTTGATAAATTATCGATCTTCATTAGTATGATCATCATATGTTATTACGTTTATCACATCACATGTACATGTTATTTTTTTAACATCTCATTAATAATGTTGTTTAAGAATGAAGGATAACTAACAATTTTACCCTACTCTCCTCCTTATTATGTTTATGTCCTTTCGATATTGCAATTTCCTCCTTATTATGTTTATGTCCTATCGATATTGTATTTAGCATTAAGAAGATGACCGTTGGGTTGTAACGATCACATTCACCTGTATAATTAGTCTAGTGTCATAAATGTAAAAATAGATTTTTCCTTCTAATGTCTCTCCTATACTATCTACTTTGAATACATTGTTCTCATCCTATCAAGCAATAGAGAGTATAAAACTCAACATGGTATCAGAGCTTCTCTACTGGTAGATCGGGAAGGTGTATTCTCAAGGATTGTGCAAAACCATTGGTTAGTTTGTTCTATTTTTAAGTTCTTCATCCAGAACTTAACAGGAGGGAGGGGAAAACATAGACCTTACCCTTTACCTTATGGCACAAGAGGAAAAGCATGTGGTAGCTGCAAGAAGTCAATTTACAAGTCACAATCTCTATTTATGGGTGCAACATATTCAGACTATACTAAGACCAAGAGAGTTGATGGATCATCTGATGGGCATTGCTCCTCCAAAAACAGCCTCACATCATAAGCGATGAACTGTGGAAGAAGAAGTCCTATATGCATGGATACTTGACTCCATGTCAACCGAAATGGCTAATTGATTTATTGAATATGCGACCGTAAAAGAAATACGTGATGCAGTTCATAGTTTTTGTTCAAAGAAGAATGATTGCTCCAAGATAGCTCAACTAGTTACCAAGGCATGGACGTTACAACAGGCTGATCGGTCACTTTTTAGCTTTGCAAATGAATTGAGCTCCATATTTGGTGAACTAGACCACTATCGGCCACCAATTTCTAGCTCAAGAGACAGAGCATATATTTTAGCATATAGGGTCTAAAAGCTTCTCCAGGGCTTAAGACCTGAGTTTGAAGGGATCAGAAGCCAATTATATGATAGAGAAAACCCTCTAACCTTCGATGAAGCAGTTGCACAATTATTAGGAGAGGAAAGTAGGCTTCTTGAAATGAAAGGAGGGGAGACTGTAGCCTACACGACAACACATCCTAGAAACACTCCACATGGTACAATAATATCAAATCAAAATAAGA
The DNA here is from genome assembly GCA_024174645.1 of Lemna minuta. NCBI lineage: Eukaryota > Viridiplantae > Streptophyta > Magnoliopsida > Alismatales > Araceae > Lemna > Lemna minuta. Next base: position 12,457,798 of record CM044114.1, on the reverse strand, counting down.
AAGGGCCAATGAAAAATAAGGAGAACCTCTGGTGTAACTCTTGTAAGAGAAGGGGTCATGTCAAAGAAACTTGTTGGAAACTCCAAGGGAGAGCCCCTCAAGCTCACATGATAGCGCACTCAACTCCATGCGATATGTATGGGGGACAACAATGGATGCCAAGGGGACCACAGTGGACACAAAATGGGATAAATCCCACATATGGAGCACAAACTTCTGCTCATATTCCAAATCCTCGGCTTCATGCTCATCCCCCAAATCAGATGCATCTCCCTCTTGACGCGAAGAACATGCAACAACAAATACAAAACTTACAACATCAGATGCAACATCTCGTGTCCAACACAACTCCGTCTGGATGAGTCATTGGATCAACATCTTTGGCTAATTCAGGTAAAAATTCAGTTGTCTCTGCTTTATCAACATTCTTAACACCCATTCATATCAAAACACATGGATTTTAGATTCGGGAGCTACTGACCATATGACTCCCTTAATCAACCATATTTTGTCATATGAATTATGCATCACATGACAAAATGTCCAAACAACTGATGGCAAGCTACTAAAAGTTGTTGGAATCAGTAGTGTACATGTAGAACCAATAGGATTATTATCAAGAGTTCTACTTGTTCCTAAATTGTTTGTAAGTTTAGTGTCAGTTCAGAGGATAGCTAAACTAAGAGAGTATGAAATCTTGTTTGATGATATTGATGTTGTTCTGTGCAATAAGGTCAACGGGTGGAAGATTGGACTTGCTAAAGTCCAATAAGGTATTTACTATCTGCCTAGGCCATTTAATGCCCAAGTAACTTCAGTAAAGAGCTCAAATGAAGAGGAGAAAGTGATTCTACTACATAAAAGATTGGGACATCCCTCCTTTCATCTTTTGGAAACTATGTATCCCCCCTATTTTAAAAATATATCCTTTGATTTGATAGTATGTGATGCCTGCCAATTAGCTAATTCAAGGAGGAAAACCTACCCCTCGATGAATCTCAGATGTAAACAACCTTTCCAACTTATCCATTGTGATATTTGCGGACCGTCTCCACATCTAGATACAATGGATTTTGCGTAGATGATCATAGTCTGTTATGTTGGCTATACCTACTTAAACAAAAATCTAAGACAACCAAAATTTTAAAGAACCTATGTCAATCTATTAGGAGACAATTTGAAGTAAATGTCAAAGGATTTAGGACATATAATGCTAAGGATTTCTGTAACCGTGAGTTAAAAACCTTTTTCGAAATTGAAGGAATACAAGATGAAACCTCATGTATTTATACTCCCCAACAAAATGGAATTGGCAAAAAGAAAGTTGGGGATTTAATGGATAAGTGTAGGACACTGATGGAACAAGCTAAACTTTCTAAACATCTGTGGGGCTTCTCCATAATGACGGTTGTGCATCTAATTAACAGGTTACCCTCAAGGAGTTTAAAATTAAGGAGTCCAATTGACATTCAAGAAAGAGCATTTCCTCTAGTCAAACGGAGAACATGTTTGGCACCCAGAGTATTTGGATGTATTAGCTAAGTTTACTCACATAGATTACCAAGAGATAAATTATCTTCCAAAGCCTTAAAATGTGTGTTTATCGGGTACTCAAATACTCATAAAGGGCATAAGTGTTACCATCCCCCTATGAGAAAGTGTTTCATCACCAAAAATGTTACATTTGATGAAAACAATTTCTATTATTTGCTCAGTATTGATCCTCAGGGGGGGGAGCAGAACTCCATTGATGGAAACATACCCACAATGTTACCTTTCCCTAATTTAATTAAGGAAAGAGAGGTACCTTAATTTCAAGATAATCAAGCAGTGATTGAACAACCAAACTTAGCCGAGTGCCCATCAATTATCTCCTTACCTAAATATTATGTACGAAAAAAGAATTGAGATCCAGTAATCACTTGTCACATCTTGGATGGTATAGAGGAGACACCTCAAGGAGAAATGAAGGAAAGTATTATCAAAGATGGAGATAATGTCCTTACAGAGAAACATGAAGAACTACCTATAGCACTCCGAAAGCACCCTCGAGCCTCGTGTGAAACCTATTCCATATGCAATAACTAATTACCATAATTATGAAAAATTTTCCACCCACTACAAGAGCTTCCTTACAAATCTTACTCAAACTAGCATTCCAAATATAGCAACATAAGCGGTTCAATATCCACAATGGAAGCAAGCTATGGATGAGGAAATGCAAGCCTTAATAAAAAATGGAACATGGGATGTAGTGGAGTTTAAACAAGGTATTAAACCGGTAGGCTGTAGATGGGTGTTTACCATCAAATATAACTCTGATGGAATGATATAGAGGTATAAGGCTAGATTAGTAGCAAACGGATATACACAAACCGATGGAATAGACTACAAGGAAACTTTTGCTCTAGTGGCAAAAATGAATACTATTCGTATTATCATATCTTTAGCAGTTAACTTAGACTGGCCTCTACTACAATATGATATAAAAAATGCATTCTTACATGGGAACTTAGATGAGGAAGTTCACATGAAAATCCCCTTGGATATGAAGAAATCGGTGAAACCAGTAAGGTGTGCAGACTAAGGAAAGCATTGTACGGACTGAAGCAATCACCTACGACATGGTTGGTAAATTTACCCAAACAATGAGAATATTAGGATATAAATAATGTAATGGTGACCACTTTATTTTTAAAGCATTTTGAGACGGGAGGGATTAAAATTTTAATAATATATGTAGATGATATTATTATTATTATAGGAGATAATGTTGAGGAAGCTACGAAGTTAGAAAAACATCTTACTACTCATTTTGAGGTTAAAAAACTGGGAACACTAAGATACTTCCTTGAAATCGAAATAGACCACTCAAGTAATGGATATCTCATGACACTACAAAAGTATATACTTGACCTGTTAAATGGAACTAAACTACTACAAGGGAAAGTCAACACCACACCTATAGAAACTAATTATAAACTAACATTTAAAGAAGATGATCCTAGGATTGAAATAGAACCATATCAAAGATTAATTGATAAACTGTTGTACCTATCTCATACTCGGCCATATATTTCATATTCCGTGAATGTTCTGACTCAGTTTATGCATAGCCCAAGAAGATCCCATTATCATGCTGCACTTCGAATCTTGAGATACCTCAAAGGAACTGTTAGCCTCGAACTCACGTTTAAGAAAATAGGTAAGTTAAACCTATCAATATACATTGACTCTGATGTTGGTGGATCTTTGGTTGATCGTAGGTCTACTACCGGGTACTATACAATGTTTGGAGGAAATCTAGTCACATGGAGAAGTAGAAAACATAGCATCGTATCAGAATTCAAGGCATTATCTAGTGGAATTGACAAAAAAAAATGTACTCGGGGGATACTAAAAGATCTACATATTCAGTATGAAGAAACAATGCGAGTTTTCTGTGACAATAAGTCAGCAATTTGTATTGCACAAGATCCAGTGAACCATGATTGAACGAAGCACATAGACATAGATCGATTCTACATCAAGGAGAAGCTAGAGAAGAAAGTCCTAAGTATAGAATATATTCCATCAATGGAACAATGTGCTGATGTCTTAACCGAAGGACTGCCAGCCAAACAGTTCAGCCACTGAATATCCAATCTAGGAATGATAAATATCCATTCCCGCACTTGAGGAGAGGGGGTGTTGAAGAACGAAGGATAACTAACAACTTTACCCTACTTTCCTCCTAATTATGTTTATGTCCTATCGATATTGTATTTACCGTTAAGTATATGACCGTAGGGTTGTAACGGTCACATTCACCTGTATAAATAGTCCAATATCATAAATGCAAAAATAGCTTTTTCCTTCTATTGTCTCTCCTATACTATCTACTTTGAATACATTGTTCTCATCCTATCAAGCAATAGAGAGTATAAAACTCAACAAATTTTAATATTATTAACATGATGTTCTAATATCAGCAGCAATCATTGTTGCCATTATAATCGCGTCATCTTCATTTGATATCATGCTTCATACTAAGGTAATATCGGCATCGTCATCATCATCATACTATGATTCAATATTTTCATTTGTATTTTGTTACTATCTTCATCAGTTGATTTTCATCATGATCACTTCATTGGCATTGTAACTACCATCACAATCATTATCGTCATCATCATCATCTTCTTCTTCTTGCCATCATGGTGATCTGATCTTAGTATTCACGACACAATAGTATAATAATCAAATAATCCTGTTCATCTTTGGATCATTAAAAATTCATGCTCATCAAATATTTCTGCCCAGTCTTCAGAAAGTTTCTTAAGAATTGGAATTTTCAAAATCTAGATTCTTAAGAATCACGAGAAATTCCCAAATCAATTTCTATGTACAGAGACCATCATAAATTCATAAACATGAATGGATACGATATCTAGTGGTGTTCTGTAATGCTTCAGTGGACTGATTCTTCAGGATTCATTCTCTCTTATCCCCTTAGAAAAAATTAATTTCCTGAGTTCACATATTCACAAGCAGATTAATCCCGGAAAGGCTAAAATTCTAGAACCATAGCTCGCATCTTGATCGTTTTCTTTTCCAAAATTTCATTTTCCGTTTATAGATCTTGGACAGGCCATTAGATCAGGTGGAGGTTTTGATGCTCCTTCGTGGCCATCAGAAAACTGACCATCACAGAAACTGCCTGTCGTTTGCACCCAAAAAGCCTCCTGAATAGAAAACTAAAATTCACGCTCCTACCCGATGAAAGACTCCAGACGATATTCGGTAATCAGTAAATAAATACTGCAGAATTGTACTTCGTTACACATCGCTGAATTCAAACCTACAACACAATCTTAAAAACCCAAAAAAAAAAAAAGAACAAGTGAACAATCCCAATGGAGAATCCTTCCCCTCGAACGATTTTCTCAGCATAATCAGCATCAGCCGCAGAGGAGACTGAATGAGCAAAAAGAAATCCACTTGAGTTTTTCAATCAATTTTCACAGACGAGTAGATGAGCCTTGTGAACCAGAAGCAGGCATAGAACCCAATGGTGCCGGTAAGAACAAAGAAGGCATACGAGGCAATGAGCATGTATCCAAAGTAGAGAACAGCAGACACTGGCTTTGTGATCCCCAGTTTGGAGAAGAAGTAGAAAGCTGCGTAGAGGAACAGATAGAGTGCCGATGAGCCCGAAGTCAAGTAAGACCGCCACCACCAATGATAATCCTCACTGCAGAGCTGGAAGTAGCACAACACGATGGTGATCTCTGCACAAGTGATGATCAATATGATGAAGACCAGAAACAGGAACCCAAATATGTAGTAGAACTGATGGAGCCAGATGGACGATAGTATGAAGAAGAGCTCTATGAAGACGGCTCCAAAGGGAAGGATCCCTCCAATCAGGATGGAGAAAGCTGGGTTCATGTACCATGCCTGCTCAGGCACTTGTCTTGGAATCTTGTTTGTTTTCACCGGATCCTCAATTGCAGGCTTCTTGAAGCCTATGTAGCTCCCCACGTAGACAAGTGGAACAGAGATACCGAACCAGAGGAAGACAAGGGCGAACATGGTGGAGAAGGGGACAGCGCCGGAAGACTTCTCCCCCCAGATTAAGGCATTGAGGAAGAAGAATAAGGCAAAGATGATACCGGGGAATAAAAAGGCCGTCTTGATGGTGATCTTCTTCCAGTCTGCACCTTTGAACATCTTGTAAAGGCGGGCTGAGGAGTAGCCAGCAATGAGGCCCATTAAGACCCAGATCAGGAGCATGGCTGTCATAAGCCCTCCTCGGTTGGATGGAGAGAGAAAGCCCAAGACCGCAAAAACCATGGTGACAACTATCATACCGACGAACTGCGCGCCAGTGCCAACATAGACACAGAGAAGGTCAGAGTTTACAGGGGGACGAAACACGTCGCCATGGACAAGCTTCCAGCCAGTTTCTTCTTGGGCTTCTTCCTGCGTTTCCAGTTGGTTGTACTGAGCAATGTCACGGTAGAGAGTGCGCAGCATAATCATGGCCACCATGCCAGAGAGGAAGAGGACAATCATCAGGGAATTGACTATTGAGAACCAGTGGATCTGGTCATCAGCCATCAGAAGGTATGTGTCCCAACGAGAGGCCCACTTGATGTCACTCTCCTACAGAGGAGATAGAGAGAGAAGATTTTATAAAGAGTTTTGGTTGTTTAGGAACCAGAGATAGTTGAAAGGTACCTTGAATTCAACATCGAATGTGAAGATGACCTGTGCATTGGGTTCAACTTCTTGGGGGTTTTCAGAATTGACCACAGAACGTTTCTGGTGGGGATCGCAGGTGGTCAACCGAGTCTTATTCCCATTCCATTCACCATCAATGTCGTGTTTGATACTGAAAAAAGCGATAGAATAGACCATAGGTGATTAAAAGTGAATGCAAATGAAAGGATTACAGAGAGAGAGAGAGATTTCGACAAACCTGAAGGGGTTAACCTCGAAGCCCACAATCCTGGCAAGGTCTGACTCAACATCCTTGTGGTACTTGACCAGGAACGTTAAGTGGTTATTTATGAAGTATTTTTCCTCCTTACTCTGAGGGAATTCAAGCTGTTAGTCTTCCTATCTAGAATTTTAAAAAATAACCATTCCAGTTGATGGCAATTGGTTACCCCGGAATAATGGCCCTTCCTGCCAACACGAAACCCTAGCTGGTAAATGGTGGTATCCTCCTGGTCAACTCTTCTCATAGGTACCACCAGAGGAAGATTGTCAAGGATCCTGAAAGGGCACGAATATCCTCAATTAAAAACTCGGGAAAGAATGCCTTACATTTTGACTTTAGTAAGCAGAAAAAATGCCTAACATGTTGACTTGGTAGTCGTCCTCTATCTTTTCCTTGAGCTCTTTAACATCCTTCGCATTAAGCTTTTTTTTACAGACAATACTGCATTGCTGGTGCTCTCTCATCTCAAACTGTCAAGGACACATTTATTTTAGATTAAATTCTACTAATTAGGAATTAAGCAATTCTCCTAAAAAATTCAAATGAAACAAACCACATAGGGAGAATTTTCTATGCGATCGCCACGGAGAACTTCGCCAAGATTTTCTGCACTGTCGATTATAGAATCAGGGCGGCAGTAGGGGAGAGAGTAGTAAGAATACGGAAGCTGGGTCTTCACTGAAGTCAATTTGTTGACTTTGACCATCAATGGGTCTCTCTGCATCCAAGAACCGAAATACTTTTAGAGAGTGTTCTAAAAATAATGCATACAACCATTAGAATTCAAAAGTAGGCCTAATATAACTGTAAACATATGCTTTAGATACCATAATAAACTCTTGTTTTAGACGTCGATAAAGCAAAAGCACTCAAGTATTCAAATATTCTATGCACAATTAGAAGCCTTTGATGGTCATTTCCATTGGAAACCAAGTGTATAATGAAGACTAAGGAAACAGCGTGCTGCAAGTAATACTCATAAGAAGGACGATATTTAGATCGAGAAAATAAAACGCAATTCAGTTTTTCAAGGAGAAGAAAGCTTTGATAATGAAGGATAATGAAACAATATGCAAAATGTAATAAGCGTGAAAATAAAGATACTCAGATCACGATCACGATCTCGTGACCATTAAACCCAGTACACGAGCTAAATTATAGTTCAGTTTGAAGGGGAAAGAAAGCTTTGATAATTACTTCCCTTCAAAACCAACCGCATAATGAAGTTTAAAAAAATATTTGATCAATATAATACCAATAAAAAGAAAGATACCCAGGGAATGATTCACAATCTAATGACCACTAAACCTAATACACAAACAACTTAATTACTGATTTCTAACCTCAGCAAAACCGACAGTCAACAACATAAAAATTTCCCGAAAACTGAAACCCGCATCGAGATCCGCCAGATCCATAAAATCCTATCTCTAAATCAATTCTAGAACTTACCCTTTGGAAATCAGCCGGAGCGACGCCGGGAAGGTAGAAACCAGCTGCGCGGACAGCGAACAGCGCTAACAAGATCCATGGAAGGATCCTCATCGGAGATATGGAAGGAAGCACCGTCAGGAATCGCCTCAGATCTTCCCACCCAGATCTGCGAGGTTTTTTTTATCGAGATCTGTTCCTCGGTTTCTAAGTTCTCCGAGGTCCACTGGACGTTTTCTGTCCATCATTCTGTAAATGGATCCAAATGAGACGAAATTACCCCAAAAGAAATCCACTAATTACAAAAATACCTCAATCAATAAACCGACAGTTAGGGACACCAAATGGGCGGCTACGATCGTATCTGGAGAAGGACTGGATATTACTAGACTCAGGAGTACGTGCACGTGCTAGTGCATGAAAGAAAGTGGAGTTTGAAAGGAAATCCACAAAGCCCTAGACTCAAGGGTAGCTCCTTTCATCTCTCTAGCTCCCTACTCTGCTTCTCTCTAGCTCTGTTACCACTCGCCATTGTCTCTTTGGTCAATCTCTACTTCTATCCATCCATTTTACCATCTACTCTAGGGGAAGATAAAACTTTCTAGGACTGTCTCTCTTTGAATTTCTAGAGATTTCTCCATTCTTCTTCAGCAAGCTCAAAGTTCCTAGTAGAAGTGTTTAAAAAAACCCTTGGATTCACTTAATGGGCTCATCCAATTCACACATAGACATTTTAAGGCCTTAAAACAAGGGTCGTTATCATATAAGCCAACCCGGCCGATCCCCCGACCCAATCACACAAAACCACCCAATTGGGTCTACTTGATCGAGCCTAATCACCGACATCTATCGATGGGACATTCCTCGAGCCTAGATTTACTTTGGACCTCGTCGGCTCACTAATAGGGGTTTGCATGCCTAAGAAATCATTTATTGGCCCACTATGACAAAACCATATTTCAAGTCACTTTGAATTGCAAATTTGCCCTACAATTTTGGGGTTTGTGGTGGACATACGTGGGCTTGAAAATTGAATGGATGAATGCAATCAAATATCTAACCTTGTCACTTTTTCACTTAGAATCAAACCTTGGAGGGTATGATTTTTCCATTGTCGATAAATTTAGGATTTTCCATTTCCATAAATTGTCCAATTTTTATTCTTTTGTCCTCTTGTATTATCACATGTGCCAATGCATATAGGAATAAAAAATATCTTTCAAGAAACCATTGTGGGCGTAATGTAAAATTTCTTGAGTACCTGCTATGTGATTTTTATAATAGCAAATGGATTGTTTTTTTACCGTTGATCATCAATCCTTGATTGAGTGTAATGTAATTTTATAATTTTCTATAAACATTTTGTGTTGATCGATCTCTTTTTCCGAAAGGTCATTGGTTATATGGATCGTATCCTTTTAAATCATTTTCACTTTTTTTTTGGTGACATATCTCTTTTCAATAACTTCATACCAATTTTTTACCATTAAACGACAATCATTAGCTAGCAGCCCATCATTAGCCATTAGACCATTTCTTTTGGGCATCGTATTATTAGTTATCCTCAATTACATGCATAAAATTTATGTCTAATAAAAATGGTTCCATAAGTAAGATCCTTGGGAATGTTGCCCTTATTTTTATGACCATAACTAAACCACAATTGCATCGGACTTCAAGGAGGTGTTAAAGTCATTTAATTTTTTTGTGGCAATTGCTCATCGTGTCCTCTTGGCGACTAAACTAAAATTGCATAGGACTTCAACAAGTGTTAAAGTCATTTTATTTTTGTGTGTTCAATTGCTCATTGCGTCCTCCTGGTGGGTCTCTCTAATTTTGCTTATTTTTTTTAGTTCTAACACACTACTATCATCAACTTTCTGGGTTAAAAAAAAGTGATTTTTGTACTCTTAAAGATAATTTAATTTGGTCATTTTTCTCATTTTTCCTTCAACTTTTTAAAAAATGATATCCTAATTAAGAATAATCGCGAGCTTCTATTAGACATTATTCTTTATTTTTATTTGGGTCTGTAAAATATTTTTGGCAAATCTCAAAAGGAATTATTTCTTGTGGAAAGCATATTAAAGATTTGGAAAGTGAGACTTATTTATCATGGGATTCCATCCAGGGGAATTCATGTTAGACCGTGGGAAGTAGCCTCACCTAATTGAGAAGCATGGTAGGCATCTCATATGGAAACTGTAAAGAATAGGTTGTCTCAGATGCCCATTCCATTCAGTGTATGCTTATTACCATGGAGCCGACTATTTGTCGACTTGTTGATGGTTATTATTTGTCCCATAAGCCAGATCACACCTTTCATGTCTCATTTGTATTCATTATTATTCTTATGTGATATTTTCAATGAAGTCCATGAATATTTTCAATAACTTAGTAGTTTATGATGAGATCATTATACAATGATCAATAGTATTTAATATTTGTTCAAAGGATTCCTATTTTAGGGATATATAAGAAGGACATTGAATTATTTGAAATGAATAAAACTATCTAATCTGACTCATATGATGAGTATGGCTGATCTTATAGCAACCAATGTGCAGACACTAAGGATAGATAATGGGTGCTCTTTAGAGAAAGAGTTCACTAAATTGATGTTTATGAATCCGTGAATGAGATCATACTTAAGTGTCAATTAGGTTGCTTCATGACATGATTGTGCATGCAGTTCTTGATGGGTATTATGTGGCCTGCAAGCCAATCACACTTTCATCTTTTGTTTATATTCATTGAAATGAACTTTTATTCATTGTCATTCTTGTGTGATGTTTGCAATGAAGTCCATGAACATATGCAATGATCAAGTGAATTATGATGAGATCATAATAAAGTGATTGCTGGTCTTTAAACATATGTTCTAAATATTCCTATTCGTGGGATATTCACGAAGGACATCGAATTATCTGGAAAGAATAACACTATATGATCTAACTCATATAATGAGTATGGCTGATCTTATGGCCATTGATGTTGAGACACCAAGGATAGATAGTGGGTGCTCTTTGGAGAAAGAGTTCACTGAATTGATCCGTATGAATCCCTGAATGGTATTATGCCAAATTTTCAATCAGGTTGATTCATGTCACGGTTGTGTACATGGTCCTTTGACCTGAGACATCAAAGACATCTTGTGGATGAATGATCGTGTTTTGACTATGTCTTACGAATCCCTAGCCATGGGATCTCCAAAACTTCATAGATTGGATACGACATGAAGTCCTCAAAGGTGATTGAGTGGTTAAGATGATATCATCTGCCCTCGGTATATGAGGAGATCGACTCAAGGAATAAGATGCACTTAAATCCTTGGGCAAGGTAGTGGAAATATTAGAGAAGTTATTCTCAATGATTTCCTACTCACATCAGTACTAGATTGAGTGACCGATTAGGGTTTGACAATTAACCATACCCGTAAGTCATTCATGAGTCTCGTGTGGATGAAGGATTATACATACATGGTAACCAATGACGATAGGGTTCCATGAAAGAGTTATAATATATTCCATATCTCCCAAAGCATGTGGTGTAGCTTGGCACCCACCGGGCTGGACTCAACCTGTCGATTGGGTTAAATCGATCCTTAGTTAATTAATATATATGTTGATATAGTTAATTGATAAGGAAGACCAATAAGTGTTATTGGGTTGATAGATTCATTAATTGGTGAGATATATGGACCTAGAGGGTCACACACATAAAGTCAATGGACGTCGGTGGATATAGACATAATAATAAGGGTTTATGTGAAAATTTCACATTCCCAAAGGCTATAAATAGGGGGAGAACGACCATAATAGTGGTGCCCATGCAAGCCTAGTGGAACTTCTCTTCTCTCTTCTCTTCCTCTCGTGGTGACGAGTGTTCAAGAGGAGATCCGACCGTCTGGAGACTGTGTGGATACCGCTCGAGGCCAAATGCTTGAACGGTTGATGAAGTCTTTCAAATGAATTTAATTCTATACTAGATGATAGGATCACCTAGAATGGATGATGAGATCATCTATTCTTGGTGCTTCAACTCTATTGAATGTTTTGATTCAACACCTTCTGCTGCAATCATTGTTTTGATCGAAAACTTGGAGAGCTTGTCGAGCCTCAGATCCCAACAGTTCTTAGACTATACATACCAAAGACATCTCATGGATGTATGATAATTTTTTGACCATGACTTAAAAATCCCTAGCCACGAGATCTCTAAAATGTCAATAATTGGAAATGATATAAATCCCTGGAAGGTGATTCTGTAATTAAGATCAAACCATTAGTCCTCATTATAAAAAGAGATTGACTAAAAAAAGAGATACAATTAAATCTTTGGCCAAAGTAGTAGAAATATCAAAGAATATATTCTATATGATTTCCTTCACGTATCAATACTAACTTGAGTAACCAATCAAGGTTTGATAATTGATGATACATTAAGCTATTCATGAGTGTTACGTGGATGAAAGGATTATACGTAGATGATAAGTGATGATAGAAAGTTTCCATTAAAGAGTTTTTATAGACTACATCTTCTAGAGCATATGATAAAGCTAGTCACCCAATGGGTTGGCAACTCGACCTATCGATTGGGTTAAATCGATCCTTAATTAATTAATCTGAATCATTAATAATGTTGATCAATAAATGTTAGTAAGACAATGGAGTTATTCAATAGATAGATATATAGGTCTAGAGGGTTGCACACATCATGTCATTAGATGTTGATGGATATAAATAATTTTAATGGTTGTGTGAAAAGTTCACATACCCAAAGTTTATAAATGAAGAGGAGTGACTAAACCTATGATAACATGCAACTTATACTAATAACCATATGATCAGTAATATAAATTAAGACATAAAACATTTCATTCTTATGCATGTTATCATACTTTGAGTGCATATCTATCATTCTATGTAATTTTAAGTTATAATCTCAAAATGCACTATTTTTAGGGATAATCATAAATAAGTAAAGAGAGATATTTGAGATTAGATTATTCTCATTTTCTATTTGAGACTATAATTAAGTTTTAATTGCAAATAATAAGAGAAAATATTTGTATATACACTAATTTATTTTCTAGATTTATTTCCAACAGAAATGTGTATATTTTTAGATAAAAAATTATTCTCTTATTATTTATAAAATTTAACTTTTTAGAATGATAGATTATTTAATTTTTGATAAAAAAAATGGTTTAAAAAAGAGTTGTATTTTGAAAGTTATGAATTTTTCTAATTTTTAGATATTTTTTGGAATTTTTTGGAATTTTTCTGAAATTATTTTAATTTAAAACCATAAAAAAATTAGTTCACGCTAACGTGGTAGATGAAGTGGCCTGCGTGATTACATGACAATGTAAGCACTCGCCATGTGGAGCACGAGTGTGTACATATGTGTGCATATAATAATTGGTTAAACATCCTTTTGAAGGATATAAGCTAACCCATTAATGTGCTTCCATATTTATAGGCGACATACGATATTATTTTTTCCATGTGAGACTATTTTTTTTTGTTTTTATCTGTTTGCAAGTGATGTGGAATGCTCATTAGCGTTTGATCAGTACGAAAAAATGAATTTAGTCTCAACCCTTCATTTTCCAAGTGAATGGGTACATGGCAACATCTTATTGGGTGACGATTTGATTGTTTAGCTGAGTTATAACGGCCACGATTTGAAGAGCCACTTTGCAATCTAAAATGTCTATTCACGATCGGATGAACACGATTTCGTGACACTTCTTCTTCATACGCGATGTAGTGAAATCTGAGCGTCCATCTTTAATCATACTGATATGACCTAAGAGTGAAGATTTACATCTTGGCATCTGACGAATCGAGACCGCGAGGCCATCAATTGTACACGGTCTCATGTCAAAAATAATTCTAAACTTACTAATTTAGTAAAAATATCTCGAATTGAGGGGTATAATGGTAAATATGGGTCGAATCCACAAGGAATTAGGGAAATTTCTGATGATCTCTTCGAATTTGATCAAATCAGACAATGAATTGATGATAGAAATTGGGTAAAATGGTAGATTATGAAAGAAAACTTCAAGAAGATTCCACGTAATCAAGAATCATCAAATTTGACTTTGATTTCGCGAAGAAATTGAAGATTTAAGTGAGGGTATATTTCCGAAAATCGGAAGAATGAAATTAGCAAAAATAAAACAAAATTAAGTTGAAATTACTAATCTAAATGAAAATTAAACAGTAAGAGATGATAGATTAGGCAAAACGCTTCCACTAACCTAGAGTTGCGATCGGATTAACCCAATTAATCGTTGGAATCAAGGCTTTTCATCAAAAATCTGAAAATCGCGATCGTGGAGTTCAAGCGTCGATTTCTTCCTCATCTTTCATCTAAATCTTGATCTTAAGCACTCCGTGGATGCGTAATTGAGTCTAGAAGAGATTAGGATCAAGAGATTCAAGAGATTTGGTGTCTAAACATATCAATTTGATTGATTTGCTCTCGAATGCTTTACAAATCAGAAGAACATCTAAATTTATAGGGATTTTGGGCGTAACTGTCCGATTAAAGTTGATCAACGGCTCTCATGAAATGGTCCATCACGAACCGTTATCGTTAAGTCCCGCCCGTTGGATCACCGATGGACGCTTGAGATGAAGCAACGTCGATATGCATTATAAAACACATCGAAAACGCGTCCGTCGAATCTTCATCGGACGCCTTTAATCTCGATCGTTAGAACTCTTTGCGATCGTTAGATCAATGGTCGAGATTAAAACGATCGGTGAACTCTTATTTAGGCCACGTGGTCCATCGATCTTAAGTGAAGATCAACGCTCAAAATCGCACGCGCGATCGGACGTCCAAGATGCTACCACATTGTCTCCTCATCGCGATCGTTGATCGCAATCGATCGGACAGCTCTGATTGCGCCACGTCACCTGCGCGCTTTAAATATACTGAAAAATCGATATTTAATTAAAAAAATCAATTTTTAATTCCAGAAAATCCTTAGAAATTCATTAAAAATTCAGAAAAATTCTAGAAAAATCCCCAAAAGTTAGAAAACTCATAATTTTCAAAATATAACTCAAAATTAATCAATATTTCTTTCATTTGATCCGAAATTTAATTATCTATCATTCTAAAAAGTCAAAATAAATAAATAACAAGAGTTTTAATTTATTTTTCAAAAATACATTTACTTCTTTAGGATTTTAACTTTAGAAAATTAAGTAAATGTTTATAAAAATCATTACTCTCATTATTTAACTTTAAAAACCATTTATAATCTTAAGTAAATGTAGGTTATAAAATTATTTGTCTTTAATTCATCCTAATTAACCCTAATTTAAAGTATTTGAGATTATCATGACTTTTTCATAGAATGATCGATAAATACTAAAAAAATATGATAACATGCATAGGAATGAAAGCTTTTATGTTTAAATATAGATTAATAATCATGTATTATCATGTTTAATTAGCATGTTATCAGCATTTCATATAAACCGTTGATCGAAAATCAATTGCCGAATCCAATAGCCGCACCCAATTTCACCTATTTATATGCTCTTCTTTGACAATGTAAACCATTCTTGGGTGTTTCGATTAATCGATTCATTTGGACTTCTCAATACTTGAATCTTTTATTTTCTTCATCTTTTGGACTCATTTCCATGTCCAAGGAGTGTTTGAAATTGATATTTTGTTGAGAATTTGGAGAATTTTCCGCTTGAACTCCGGATTTTTGTTTTGAAAATGCGAAATGAAAAGCCTTGATCCGGCAATGAATTGGATCATTTTGAGCAGAATTTCTGGTTAGATCACGTGTTTTCTTCCTAATATTTCTTCTTGTAGCATTAGATTTCAATTTCAAACGTTTGATCAATTAATTTTAACAAACTTTCAGTGTTTTATCTCTCTTTGCAATCGATTTTTCTACCTTGATTTCGCTCCTTGATTTCTCTGTGAATACTGATCCAAATCAAGCAATTTTTGATTATGTGGATTCATCTTGGAGTTCTTCTTTCCCAAAGTACTAAAATCCCTAATTTATCAAATAAATTCATCATCCGATTTGATCAATGGATCAATTCATGTGGATTTGACCCTAATTTATCATTATATTAGTCAATTCGTGATTAAATCTTAAAATTTATGAGCTTGGTAATTATTTTGACATAAATACATGTGCATTCAATGACTGGCCAAATTCGTTTCATCAACCTAATAGCGCCCATATAAGCCTTGTTAGAAACTCTTGATTTCTTCTCATGCTCTATTAGTGAATATTTTTAAGAGGACATCCAAATATTCAAAGATCGTGTGGATACCACTAGAGGATGTATATTTGAACAACTTCAGAGGACTCTTTCAAGAAACCCCATAAACATGGATTTGGATTTCTTCTAGATAATATGATAATCAGTTATTTGTACCTCATCATTTAAAATATTTGATTTGATATCTTCCATTGTGCTTAGTATTTTGATCTAAATTTTTAAAGCCTATTAAGTCTTCAATCTCAACACTTGTATCACAAGATCATGAAACATATGTGTGAGGATCCATATGCAAGGCCTTTAAACATATTTACAAGAATCATAAAAGTATTTCTTACACATCTTAGACTATGAGATAAAGATAAAGCTTTAAATTTGTAAAATTAATGCATGAGAAAGCCCAATAGGGCCAAAAATGAATCTATCCCTATCTTATCTCTCTTGTGTAGCCCTATATAGTGTCTCCTTATGCGGCCCTTGTCATAATGTGTTCATTCTTCTCATTCTATTGTCACACCTTTTTGCATAGAGTTCTTAAAACTTCTATCATCCATCTTGACATGATTTCATTGCCTCTATTAAATTGTGGCTAGATAGTGTCAGCCCATTAGGGTCTTAGTCTCACCTGGGAAAAATATCTTCATTCATTATTATTTTGTCTATAAATAGGGGCATGTACTCAGTTTTTCTAATATATCAGTTAGAGTTTCACCCTTCCACAAATCTATTATACATTGAGTTAATCCAAATTAACCTCTTTAAGGCATTATGATTACCAAATGAAGAGTCTTTATGGATCATTACAGCCAATAAATTGACTCATTGACAAGTTTATGATATCACTGAGAACCATGATGACATTTTGAACTCCTTTGAGACACATTTTGCGGCAAGAAAATTTATCGCTACTGTATATTGATTATTCAAAAACCATCCCTTCAAAAGATCAATTGAATTCTATTAGAGTTATGCTCTCTATTTTCATTTAACACTGTTTTGATGTTGTCAAACTTTGATGTCAAAACATGCTTCCAAATGGTTATCTTACTAAGTATTTATTTTTGGAGTAGACTCTTGTGTATCCTACTTAAGATGTCCACCAAAATTATCAACTTCAATCATGAAATTTATGGCATCAAAAAATTTGTTTTTTTGAAAAAAATTATCTACATTATGACATATTATGGGCATGAATGCATTATGTACATCTCTTGGTATTCATTAAGCCTAGTACAGTTTACTACATATTTTTCCTTGTGCTCCATGATATTTTATTTTAATGGAGATACTTAGATGCATATTTCTATTCTTCTTTTTGTAAACATAATTTTCCTTCGAGTGAGTTCGACAGACAAAGTAATTTGTGGGAATATAATGTGTATATAAATATAGCATGACATAATGTGGCAACCCAACTATATTTTGGATTCATTTTAAGTTCTTTTTATATTTTACTTCAACTAAATTTGATAATGTTGATTGATATTAGTGGTTCATTGGAAAGTTGATCTATTTGATAGTGGCTCCTTGAAATTTCATGTCGTGATTAGATTGTTGGGCAAATTTATGCTTGCTCCCAGGTAAGTTCACTCTAGTGGCTAATTTCAAATCCTACTATATCTCATGAGAGATACTAAAAATGAATCATGTACAAAAGGTGTGGTCATTTTCGTATCATGGCTTATTTATATGCAAACTATGATGGATATTGTGGTGATAAATAATCATTTCTAGGTGATGAACACATGGTGAAGAAAAATTGACGTGTAAAAGGCACAAGAGGCAAAATGTGGCTTCTCAGTAAAATGATGAAGATGGAATATACATAGATATAGATTATAGAGTGTCAATTATGAAGAGGATGCAATATTTACTCCTTGGACCACGTTTTCCAATTCATACCTTCATAGAGGTGTATTTTGATAATCATAGACCATATTTTTTGCTTATAATCTTACCTTCACGAGGACATCAATATTGAGATTGACTCTCATTATACTTCATATGAGGTGTGGCATGGCTTAGCTTTTGCTCCTTTCTAATGTATATCGATAAGGGTTTCACCCTGATCAATTTTTCTAATATTCTGATGTTTTATTATTTTTGTGTGTTTTCTTATTTACACCCTAGAGCATTTCATCAATTACATCATTACCGGGCTCGTTGACATGTCTTATAACTTGGTTTTTTGACAAATCGGGCATAATCAACATCATCATGCCCATTTATTAGTCTATATGTGAGAATCTCTTCAAAAAGATAAAATAAATTATCTTTTTCCCTTTCATTGTTTTTACTTACATTCAATGAATAAATTAATCATTTTATTTCTATGGAAAACATATAATCAACACATTGATCTTTTTCTATTTGTAGAGAACACATGATGTTGGCCTAAATATGTAATATTAATAATAATCAACCTAGATCTTTATTAATTCATTTTTCCAATTTCCCTAATCTTACACAAGATTCATAGGTGTCGCAAAAAATGTCACATTCAATCCATTAAGCAGATTCCAGATTTAAATTTGATTATGGGATTACATTAAAATTACAATAAAACATCACATCTCATTAAACAATTTTCTTAGAATGAATATTTTATTTATCCCCTTTTATTATCAGCATGTAATATAATAGTTTCAAGATATAAACTTTATAAAATTGTGGAAATGTATGAGGATACTATGATTAAAGTAACATCATCACGTAGATATAAACATAAATAATATGGTTAAAAACTTTCAAGGAACAAAATGCAGATCTGTCCTAAGAATATCTCTTTATCCCTCTCCACAATAAAACATTAAATAATTCTATCATTTAGTATTAGCGAAATAAATAAAAATCATGGAGTCATCTCAACATTAATCATACACAAAGAAATAGAACAACAAATACATTATAGGAGTAATTAAATAATGAAACAAAAATAATTTACTTGTTCTTGTGTCATAAATAATTTATTTATTGTGGAATAATTTATTCCTCAACAAAATTTATTCATTTAGAACTAGTGAAATAATTTATTTGTCTAAAAAATAATTCATTTTTATTTATTTTAACCATGCATTTACATGGGTATTAGAAAAAAAATCTAGAACACACAAACATCATAAGAAAACAGTACTTTATTCAAGTAATCCATATAAATCATTACAATCACACTCGAACACAAGAAATTGAGCCTGATGAGAAAAAAAGAAGAGTAATCAAATTATTTATTATGGATGCTTTAGAAGAGCCACTTACTTAATTAGTCAAAATCAATTTAATATCTTAACGATGATATCATATCTTATCTTAACAATAATAATATCAGTAATAATAAACCTAGAAAGAGAATGATACTTCTGAACATTATTTAATTGATTAAATAAAGCACTTTGATATTTTTTTACTTGGATCTCGACAACATTATCTCGAATAATCAACCAAACTAGAAAAATAAGATCGTAGGGTCACCATCTAACTTGGTCAATCGCTTTAATCGGTATTCAATCAGATTTTATCACTAATATCTGATATAAGTAAACATGATAGAAGATTAATCTTCACACAAATTGCTGGAATATTTGTCTTAGGTATTATTTTTGTCATATATCTAAAATAAATAAACACGACAAGAAAATGAGGGAATATTTTACTCACTTAACAAAAAATTTAACTAATTATTTGGAATAAATAAACCTAAAAAAAATTGCTTGACAATAATCATTAATCACTTTTAAAAAGCTCATTAATCTGCACTGTCTGGCGTCTTGCCAAAAATCTTAAGACTCAAGCGGCCGACAAACCTCCACTTTGGTTACCTGGCAACTCTTCCACAAGTAGCCAAGAGCAGTGCGGGTCGGTCCTATGCAGACGATACCGGGCCAGCCTGCTCGACCGTCTGGTCCGAAACGTTCCATCCGGCCGGACCGGCGTCCGACAGCCATGTGGACTGTTCGAGTCGGAGAACTGTAGCACCACAAACTCATCCGGCACGGTCAACGTCGGGAAAGCAGCCCGGGCGCTTATCGCCGACAAAGTGAAAGAAAATACGTCTTACGTGGGCCCCGTTCACCAAATATTATATTATTCTTGGGCTTTTCCGAAAAAGTTACAGATCTAGTCAAAGGATTGAAGTCAGCGGTCCTCATAGAAATCTGATTGCACGGGAGACGGGCGAATCATTATTGACCGTCCAATCAATGAGCTTTTGAAATCAACCGTTCGATCCATGTGCTCGTCAAGGTCGCTGGGATATTATCTCGTTGGTGCTCCTGGTCAACATCGCTTCCTGCAGAGAGAGAGGGAGAGGAGGCCGGTGGGGGGAGGGGGGTTGGGGGAGAATGAGAGATGAAAGAGAAAGAGGATAGAGAGAGAATTTGCTCGTCGGCCTTTCGAAGAAAAAAAAAAGCAAAAAAGGAGGAAAGTGTCAGTAGAAGACGGCGATGAAATTAATATTCAGTAATTTGGCCATCGCCCGTCATCATCAACGTGGCGGGCGATGTTTTTTCTCCACCTGGGCGCTGATATACTGGCCCGCTCTTCCATTTCCCCAAACCGTAAGGGAGACAACACGGCAAGCAAGAGATAGAAACAAGGGATAGAGTGAAAAACTGGAGATCCTAGCGTAGCGGGAAAGAAAATCAGGGTCCTTGAATCGATACTCCTTGTATTGTCCGTTTCTCCTTGTTTTTTCTCCGTTTCCGCATAGAGGAAGAAATGAAGTTCATGAAACTGGGCTCGAAACCGGATCTTTTCGTTGCGGATGGCGACGGAATCAGGTGAACTTCTTACGATTCACTATTGGTTTCATGCTTGTAAGACATGTTCTCAGAGTCTGATTCTTGGTCTGTCCATCGCCGTTTTTTTAATTTTCTTTGATTGACTCATTTTTATGAATTTCTCTTGTCCACTCTGGTTTTTCATAACCCTCTCGGGCTGATAAATTATTATTTTCTCCCGCTCGTCATCAGCTTCTGTGTGAACAATATCTTAGAAATTCCAAGCTTCTTAACAAAACTATCTCGGGTTTTTCTTAACTGTCATTTTACCGATCATGAGGGTTAACTATTTGATCACGCAGGTACGTGGCATGCGAACTGGCTTCGGACGTTACAGTCAACGTTAGGGAGGTCAAATTTTTTCTCCACAAGGCAAGTGAAATTCTTAGATCAATTGGGTATTTTTAAGTCTTCTCACGCTAGTATTTTTGTCCAGTTTCCACTTCTTTCGAAGAGCATTCACCTGCGAAATCTCGTGACTAAAGCATGCGGCGAAGATGCTGCGGATGAGATTTATCTTCCGGATTTCCCTGGAGGCGCAAAAACCTTTGAATTATGCGCGAAATTCTGTTACGGAATGGCCATTGTGGTCAACGCATACAACATTGTCGCCATCAGATGCGCCGCCGAATATCTAGCGATGAACGAAGATGTTGAACGGGGGAACCTGGTTTTCAAAATTGAAGTCTTCCTCAACTCTTGCATCTTCCGTGGGTGGAGAGATTCCATAATCGCCCTTAAGACGACCAAGTATTTGCTGCCCTGGTCCGAGGAATTGAAGATCATATCCCAGTGTGTTGACTCGATTGCATCAAAGATTTCTGTTGATCCAGCCGACGTGTGCTGGTCTTACACTCCAAGGAAACGGTCAACAGGATCTGAGGTGATAATTGTTGACCAGGAGAGAGAGGCAACCGTCCATCCAGTAGATTGGTGGGTGGAGGATATCAGTGGACTAGATGTTGACCTATATAGGGAGGTGATGGTCTCTGTGAAAGTCAAAGGAAGCATTTCCATTGACCTTATTATGGAGTCTCTGAGGGCTTATGCAGTCAAATGGCTGCCCAGCTCTGTTGAGCGCCTTCTCTCGGAGGAATACATTAATTGGAACAGGTCCCTGGTGGAGACCATCATCCAGCTGATACCATCTGAAAAGGGTTCTGTTTGTTCTCCGAGTTTCTTGCTGAAATTGCTCAAAGTGGCCATCTTGATTGAAGCAGAGAAGTCAATGCAGGAAGAGCTGTTGGTGAGGGTGAGTCAGCAATTGGGCAGAGCCTTGGTTGATGATCTCCTGATTCAGGCAAGACCACCCACTACCACAGTTTATGATGTAGATCTTGTCCAAGCTCTTGTGGATAAATTCATGGCAGACAAGGACAATCCAGAGAGAGATTTTATGATGGGAGAAGTCGGGGGGTTGATTGATGCTTACTTGGCAGTGGTAGCCATTGACCCGAATCTTTCTCTCTCTAGCTTCATCTGTATGGCAGCAGCGATTCCAAATAGTGAGCGGCCTCTCCACGATGGGCTCTACTCTGCCATCAATATATACTTAAAAGTATGATCTTTATCCTCCTGAAGCTCATCATCAGAATCATTCACAACATGACATATCCCCCTTTTTGGGAAATTATCTTATTTTTCTGTTGATCAGGAGCACCCGAACTTGACAAAGGAGGAAAAGAAGAGACTGTGTGGGCTGATTGATGCCAAGAAACTGTCGGTGGAGGCAGCAGAGCATGCAGTGCAGAATGAGTTGCTCCCACTGAGAATGGTGGTGCAGGTGCTTTTCTTCGAGCAGATGCGGGCGGCTCGACCCGCGATAAATGAGGAGAATTGGGAGGATGGAGCTTTGGAGAAGACCCAGAAAGAAATGGAGACAAATGCTGATGGGAAGAACGGGAAGAGCAGAGTAAGTGGTGGGTTTTTTCAGCCTTCGAGATCAAGGAGGATATTGGAGATATTGGGGTTGGGAAAGGGAAAAGGAGACTACAGTAGAGGGTCTGAGACGTCTGGTAGTTGTCGAAGCCCAACTGAGTCAGCAAATCCAAGAGAGACTAAGTCCTCTGGTTCATCCTCGAGACAAGGGAGACACTCTGTTTCCTAGAGAGGGAGATGGTGAAGAGAGGACTTTTGGGGGGGGGGGGGGAGACGGGGAGAGAGAGAGAGAATAGGTATTCGCATGAGCTCGTTTTTCACATTCTTTCTCAAGCTTTTCATTCATTGAATTAGTTGATGCCCTTTGTGCAGTAATGCCATTTAGATGGTGTCATGAAAAAAAAGTTTTGACACGCTCTCTCCCTCATTTTCCCTCTCACCTCCCTCGCTCCATGCCCTGACTAACTGGAGCAGGGGAGGGTTTAATCTGTCTTATCTTATTTTTTCGTTTGACAGGATCTAATATTTTTATGAATTTTCTTATAAATATCATGTTCAACAGAAGTGAATTGACTAGAGATTCATTAATTGTTCACCTCATTATTTTCTCATTTTCCCTTGTCCAAGTTGTTGTGTTGATTTTGAGATTTGATATATCCTCATATATGAGGATCTGTGTTCCATTGCATTTAATGACAATTTCTTTTTACATTTCCATAAAAATGTAATATTTAGATGATTAAATATTTTAATACCCCATTGATTGCCAATTTTTTTTGCTCAAGAACATGGGGAGTGAAATAGGACACGAAACTCTGAGCTCTCAAGCAGTGGGAGGAGCATATGATCTCTCAAGCAGTGACTCATGTGCAGTGGCTTGGTAAAGGGAATCCACTTGAGCACGGTCAAAGCCACTCTCCATAGGGCAATTGTGACTAAAATTTACTGAAAAAGTTTGACACTTCTATCAAGAATCATACTTTTCTGATAGGATCTCTCTCTCTCTCTCTCTCTCTCTCTCCCCTCTCCCCCCCCCACATGCCAAGTGGGCCTATGGCACATTGGATCAACATTAAATCTTTGAAAATTCTCCTTTAAAAGTCGAAATAATGCTAGGAAATCTAGGACAAATCTGAAACTTTCCAAAACTTAATGACACTTGTTTCTTTCAATCTAGAAATTTGTTTGGATGAAATTTTCACCAAAATGCTCCATTTTTTCTCCTTTCCTTTTTGAGTTAGAAATAAAATAATTAAATCATTGCAAAGATGACATTTTTGTTCTAGAATTCTTGGCTCAATTGCCTTCCTCTTTTCACCCTTCATTGTGACTTCCTTAACTCAAGCCTGAAAATAGTGCATATTTGAGAAACTATGCTTATTCTAACTTTTGAAAAGCCGACACGTTCAAAACCTACCATTTTAGATCTAATTCATGCCAAGAATGGGTAATGAATGCTGAAATAGGATGGATGTGAAACATTCTAATATGCAATAATTGCATGCAAGTTATGCACTAGGATTGGTAAATAATGATGAAAACACATAGACAAATGACACACTATCACATTCTCCAATTTAGATCATTTCTAGTCTCTTTAGCAATGTAAGTAAACAAAGACTATAATTGGACAAAAAATTGACTTTGTAAATCTATGAGTTGAGCATTAACAGAACTTAAATGATAGTTTTACCTCATGCTAGCCATGGATAGGCTGATGTGCATGATGCACTATGGATTAGGCTTATGAACTCAACAACCTACTTTAGTGCAACATCAAAACCAGAAAACCCTTACATTTCATAGTAATATTTTCTAAACAGGTAGCCAATGGATGCGGTAAATTCATTTTCACACAAACTTGTTTCAGCAGTTTTTTTGCATATTGAACTAATTTCCAGATATATAGATATACTGGTGAAGATGAGATGGAGATGCATTCTTCTATATTTGGATCAAGAATTGCAACTACACCATTATCAAAGACTTCATGGATACTTTTTTGAATATTGACCAATTAGAGGACCTTAGTCCCACATGGGGCATATTTTTCCTCTATCTATAGAGGCTAATACTCTCTTCTTGATCAGTCCATTATCAAATGCTTTATTATTCATGATAATAAATGGCCCATCCCATCTAGACTTGACCTTTCTTGGAAAAGTCTTAATTGACAAATTATAATGCCAAATTTTTTTTATTCAATTGGAAATCTCCATGGTTTAAATCTATTGTCATTGAAGTTCTTCATCCTTTATTTGTAAATCACCAATATTTTTTATGCCTTGTTCCTCAATTTATGGAGCTCATGCCTCTGCAGTAAATGATTCTTCTAAGCATTATCTAAAGAAATGTTAAACCTTTTGATAGCCTAAAATGGTTTATATTCAACCTCTTCTTGAAGGTGAAAAACTTGACCAAAGACTAACCTACTATGAGATATCCCTAAAGGTACTTTATATGTTGTCCTATATTCCCCAATATTTCCCATCAAGCCTAGTAACCAATATTTCCCATCATTTCTCTATTAGACACTTATATTCCTCCATTAGCCTAAGGGTGGTAAGGGGTAGTAGTCCTATTTTTTCGACTCCCTATGTTTTTCAAGGGAGAATGAAAATGATATGTATCCAAATGGGTTTCCACATAATTATACAAGTGCTTTTTAAAACCATAAGATGTTAAAATTATCTTGGGCATCCATTTGATGGTTGCATTCATTAGCTATTTCCATTGATGGGCACTGTTATTAATTTCATCATTTTTTCTTTTCCAGATCTGACATCAAGAATGATGGTAGCTAGTTAGAAAAATCCCACCTTTTTTCGTCACAAATGCATGGTGAAGTGGTGCCTTGTGATTGGTTGCCACAATAGTTGAGAAAAGAATCTCCAAGAGGGATGCCACTTTTTTTTGAATTCGTGGGGATGGCGATGATTAGCATTGGATTTTTTTCCGATCATTGCCACTTTATCAGAATTGATGATGACACTAAAATGAGCCATTGATTGAAAATATTGAGGAGAGAGAGAAACCAAAAAATAAAAATGATTCACTTTCAAAGCTTGATATTTGATGATTGAGAAGGATCTTTGAGCTGAAAATTTCAGGGTAGAATTTTCTTTTTAACCTCTGTCCATCCTACCCTTTAATAATAAAAATAATTGACTAAACCTAGAGATTTGTACATTTTGTTGTATGCATCTACTATATATTAGCTAGAGGAAAGAGGGCATCAACGGGTCTTCAATTGTGTTCAAAACATCATTTTTAGTGAGTTTCTTCAATTTTTATTCTTTATGTTCGATTTTAGGATGGCTAGCCTAGGTGACATGTAGAATCTCTCAAATGAATGATCAAAATTGGAGGATCACTGGAGTGAATCTTTGATACGACCACAATAAAAGTTAGATTAGGATCTTTTCTCTCAATATGAATATTTTATTTTCTAATTATCCATAATTGAATCATCATTTTCCTTTGAGGGCTTGACTATTATTATCTTCACAAAGAGGATTTGGATATTCTAGATCATTAAATTTTTTTTAATTCCCTCATTTTTCTCATTTGCTTTCTCATCAAAATATTTATTTTTTGCACAAATAAAAATTCAGATTGAGAACCCTCCTCTCTATGGTTTAGGCACTTTATTTACTCCATACTTTGGTATTACATTCAAACTATTGCAACATCATCATGCATTTTATACATTATTTACATGAAGATGATCATAAATGCGTATTTTCATGGTTTAACATAATTATTTTTAGTTTATTAGGATACTCTAGAGAATTAGTATTATATTTTCCTCTAGGTGACTTGGGAAATTTTGAGGATGCGGTCCCCAAGAAATAGGTTAAAGAAAGGGATGGGGCCCTCAAGAGATAGTTTAAAGAAAGGGATGGGCTCCCCAAAGGATCCTAGATTTGTATCGTTTGGAGATTTTTAGGACATAGTATTCCAATGTAAAATTAAGGAAATGGGGAAGAGGCCCCTTTTTTATCTGTAATATTTCTTAGTTGTGTCCTTAAGGAAGAGACTTACATCTTCCAGGAGCTTTGAATTGACTAGCTTCTCCTCACAAATAAGTGCTTGGGTGAACAAGATTCCATGTAATGGGGAGGTAGTCGGGGAGGTGACAAAACCCTACATTTTTCCTTAAAAAACCAAGAAACAAGAAAAAGACAAATTGTTTTGTGAAAGAATCTTTGGGCCTATAAAAGTGGAATTTGTGCTTGTGGAAATGATCAAGTGATCAAAACTGAAAAGGAAGATCCAAAATTTTGTGAACAATGCAGGCTGGAGTTTATTTATTCTCGTGTACAAAGATATCAAATGGGACACATAATACTCACTTGTCCAGTGACTCATGTGTGGTATTTAATATGCCTTCCTAGTTGTATCATGAATCTTTTAAATAAACTACTTAGGGAATTAGGACTAGCCTACTGTGATGTGTGATTTGATCAAAATTTTAATTCTATAGATTCAAATTGATAAAGTGTCATCCTCATGAATCTTATTGGGATGCCCCTATTTTGACATTTCTATTTTGATGAGTAACATGGCGCCCAAATTTATGGGTGTATTCAATACTTCCAAATTAAAGGGTAATCGATTCATGGTCGATTCTTTAACAGATAAATAAGAATTGCTACTTCTACCTCATGAAATTTTTTTTGTTCATGTAAGCAACTCGCTAGAATGATGTTCCAAACACAAATGATGACTCATTGATTCTCTCTTTCCTCAAGCTAGCCAATGCTAGATGTATGCAACAAAACACAAAAAAAAAAAGAGTTCGTTTCATCCTTTTTATGATAAAATAAATCGTTGGACAGAGGTTATAAAGACAAATATATCCTCAAAATTTCAACTAAAAAATTTGTATAGATCATCAAAAATCAAGCCAAGAATTTGGAGCATTTTTGTTGTTGATTTTTCTCTCTCCTTGCACCAATGCAAAACTTCACCTATTGCCTACTAATGGAAAATCCAAGCCAATGAATTTCTTTAGGAATTTAGTAATAAGAGTGTCCCAAGAAGTTTTGAAAATAAGAAATTTCCTGTTACATTACAAGGGAACTAAATGTTGGTTTGAATTTTTGGGGAAGATTTTGATTTCTTAAGTGATATGGAGAAATTTTTAAGTTATATTCATACAAAAAGACCAATGCTTTAGGAAAACCATTAGTGAACTCACCAAAGCCATCCCATCATTAAATAAAGTATGAGAGATTTGTGGCATTCACTAGGTGATAAATATGACATGTATTTTTTTATCATTTTCATGTAAATAAATGCATGAGGAAATGTACAAGAGTGAATTTTGATGAACTCAATTACACGTGTTTTATGTAATTATTGGGCATCGATTTCATGCAGTAAAATTTATATTTCCTTACTTAGTATAGTGTAAGCAAGGTTTGAATCCACATGGAGCTAAGCTAATGAGATTAGCTGTTTAAATGAAAGGTGAGAGTGTGAAAGGAAGTTAGAGCATGGAAGGGGCATATAGAGATGAATATGAGTGATAATTTTTAGGTTTATTTTTGAATTAAGATATAAATTAGAATTTAAATGGAAATCAGAAATCATAATTTAAATTAATAAAAAAAGAAATTAAATGGGGGTGAGATGAGATGATGTCAAGGCGAGAAGAGGGTTCAGGGGTAGTGATAAATTGACGGATTGACACATAGCGATAGAGAGGGAGAGTTGTGAGTGTGGATGATGTCAAAGCTACTACATTAAAAGGAAAAGTAAAAATAAAATACAAGTTTACTATTTATGGAGATGAACACAAGCAAGAACTCAATCTAGATCATTACACAAACCCTGTTGCGATGCGCAACCTAGGTAGGGTGATGCTCAATCCGCTCTGATCACGATCCTTGCTTGATTTCTTCTCCACTATAAGATTGAGTATCAAACAATGCTCTTATTGGGCCTTAACCTCCTATCCTCTCCATCTTAGTAGCCTAATGCTAAGAGAGAGCCCAAAAATAAGAGCAAAGAGAGAAAATAGAGCCTTATATAGAGAGGGTCTTTTAGGGTTCTAGGTGATCAAGGGTATATATCTTTCACTCTTGTGATCAAGGGTGGAGATGTACTAGCCCAAGAACGTCCAAGGGTATGGTCACCTACTCAAAGAGGTAATCTTAGCCCTTAATGAGGTGGCCCCAACCCCTCATTGTATCAAAATGAGTCTTGACAGAACGAATCGATGCAGTCGTTAATTGCACACCGATTCGTGTCAAAAATAAAACCAAACTTACCAATTTAATGATTTAATTACGAATTGAGGGGTATAATGGTAAATAAGGGTCGAATCCATGGAGAAATAAGAGATTTTTGAGAGATCTTTTGGAATTTGATCAAATTGGATGATGAATTGGTGATAGAAATTAGAGATTTAGAAAGATAGCTCGAAGACGAATCCATGGAATCAAAAATCACTCGATTTGGATTAGTATTCGCGAAGAAATCAAAGAGCAAAGTAGAGAGAAATTTCTGAAAATCGGAAGAATGAAAAACCAAAATTAAAGATGAAATTAAACTAAATTACGATCCTAAATTACAAATTGATGACACATGACGAAAGATTAGAGGGAAAACATGTATTCTAACCTGAGATAGCAATTGAAATGATCCAATTAATCGCCGGATTCAAGGCTTTTCATTCCGCGATTTTGAAAACGATTATCGGTGTTCAAGAGACAAATTCTCCTTAATCGATCGACGAAATCTCACTTTTAATCACTCCGTGGACACGGAAACGAGTCTAGAAGCGATTAAAAGTGAGAGATTCAAGGATGGAAGGGTGCAGATAGATCAATTTGGTGAAATCATCCAAGAATACATCAAAATGTCGAAGAACATTTCAATTTATATTGTATTTGGGCGTAACCGTCTGATCGGGCGTTTGATTTGCGATCAACAGCTCTGATTGATCACATTAATGCGAATCTTTACCGTTAAGTCCCATCCATTGAATCGTAGATGGAGCGCTCAGATGATGCCACGTGATCACGCGTTATAAAATGCTTTGAAACGCATCCGTTGGATCGCGATCAGACGCCTCAGTAGGGTTTTTGAGCGTTTTAATCTCGACCGTTATAACTCTTGCGATCAACGGTCGAGATTAAGTCAATCTAGTGAACCTTGATTTCGCCATGTGTTTCCATTGAGCAAGTGAAGATCAACGGTTGATGAGGATCACATGCGATCAGGCGCTCCTCACGATGCCATGTCGATCCTCATCGCGATCGTTGATCGTGATCTAATCGGACGGCTTTGATCGCGCCACGTCATCTCTGCCCTTAAAATAATCTGAAAAATCAATTTTAAATTAGAAAGATTGATTTTTAATTCCGGAAAGTCCTAAGAAATTCATAAAAAATCAGAAAAATTTAGAAAAATTCCGGAAAAATCCCTTAAAAACTAGAAAATTTATAACTTTCAAAATACAACTCTAAATTAATCTAGATTTTTTAATTGGATTTGAAATTCAATTATCTATCATTTTAAAAAGTCAAAATATTTAAATAACAAGAGATTTAATTTCTATTTCAAAAATACATTTTCATTTTTAATATTTTAACTTTATAAAATTAAATGAATGTTTATAAAAATGATTTATCTCATTATTTAAATTTAAAAACCACTTATAATCTCAAGTAAAGATAGGTTATAAAATTATTTATCTTTAATTCAGCATAATTAACCCTAAATTAAAGCATTTTGAGATTATAGCTTAAAATTGCATGAAAATGATAGGAATGCACTCAAAGTATGATAACATGCATGAGAATGTAATGTTTTATGCCTTAATTTGCATTAATAATCATATTTTTGCATGTTAAGATTGCATGTTATCAAGTCTCACCTCGTCAAAAAGAGGTAATAACCCCCCTTCTTAAGCATGTGCCCTACCTCCAAAAAAGGTGACACACAACTCCTTCCTATGGAGGATGACGTCCACCTTAAGAGGGTGACCTCCTCTTAATTTTAAATATAAAATTATTTAATTTAAAAGGATTTTACTATAGTTTGGTCAACATTCCCTAAAATAGAGAAAATTGACCAACTTTGACTTGCCTTAACTTAGCTTAGTAAGGTGGCTGCCCCCAAAATGATAAGATGGATTTGACTACCTTTGACCTTTCTTCACACCTTTGACCACCTTGAACCTTAATTATACCCTTTGACTTAAAAAATTTAGAGTTGACTTGGCCCTTACAATGATGAAGAGGCCATTTTCTCCTCTCTTCCATTGCAATTTGCCTCCATATATTTCCTTATATTTACCTATGTCCTTGCATCCACGAAATTTATAGAAATAAGAGAATTCAACCACTTGACTTAGAGTTAGTCTCAAGATTTATAAATCAAAGGAATGATACACAATGAGATATATTCATGTTTACACATAATCAACAATAATTATATGTAAATTGAGTATATGAGTGGAATAACACGATGAATGCAAAATATCACAAAAACATGATAACATGCATTGTATTAGAAAGAATTGTACCTTAAAATATGTTTATGATTATGGAAATGAATGCATTAACGACACGTTATCAAATTTCTATGTTTATAAGGATTTATAATATTTTTTGTGATTTTATAATATTTTTTTGAGAATTTTTTGATGCATGAAATGATCAAGAAATTTTTTTAAGTCAAGTGATGAATATATTATTTATTTATAATTTCAAATGCATTTATTTCAGAAAAATATTTTATGAATACATGTTGTCATTTAGAATTTTTAAATTTAGTTTTAAAATAAATTTCTAATTTTTCTAGATTTTTGGATGTTTTAAAGGAATTTATGCAAGGCAAAATCATTAAGAAATGAATTTATAGAACCATTAAATATATATTTTATTTAAAAATAATATTTTAAATCCATTTTAGACCAATTTACGTGATCATGCCACGTGGGGTGATTAGAGCTGTTGGTTTAATCGGGTTGCTTATTTTAAATAGAGGTAATGTGGGATCTTATGATTGGCCCTCCCATAATTTCAAAAGAGAGCATCAGTGCCATGGGATGGCCTCTTATTGGCCGCTACCCCTTTTTGACTCGATTATTCTGATGCAATGAATTAGTTGCAGCATTAGAGTTGATGATCTTGCGATAAATTGTTGGCTCTAAATTTTTTGAAAAAATCTCTTAAAAATTAGAGAAGAGAGAGAGAAGAGAGAGAGGAGAAGGAAGAAATAGGAGGGATGAGAGATGAATATATTTTTATTTTATTTTTAGGTTTAATAAGTCTCACCTTTATCATAATGCCATAGGCATCAATTTTGGAGTTTGTGGATTTCTTGGCTCAAACTATAGCACAGACTTAGGCAGGAGTTTAACGAAGCGAATCCGCGCGGTCGTTGAATACACGTGGATATGAAAAACTGCAACAAAAACATATACCAAACTCACCAATTTAATGAAATAATATACCAAACTCACCCGTGGCGGTCTCATATGTCGCCACGTGGCACCGCTATTTTTGTTCGCGCCACGTCAGCTGCCACGCCAGCATGCGATAAAAAGTATATAATTTAATTCATTATAATTCAAAATAAATCAAATTAAATTCATGAAAAATTCAAAAAAATTCCAAAAAAGCCCTAAAAAAATTAGAAAATTGATATCTTTAAAAATATACAACTCCTAGTTAATGCAAATTTGTTTTATTGGATCATAAATTAAGTTATCTATCACTCTAAAAAGTCAAATTCAATAAATAACAAGAGAATAATTTTTTATTAAAAAATACACTCATTTCTTTTAATTTTAAAACTTAGAAAAATAAATGCGGGTATAAAAAAAGATTTCTTTTATTATTTAGCATTAAAACTTAATTATATCTGAAATAAAAATGGGGATAATCTAATCTTAAAATATTTCTCTATAATTTATCAGAATTATCCCTAATTTAGTGCATTTTGAGATTATAACTTATTTTCATAGAATGATAGATAAACACTAAAAAATATGATAACATGCATTAGAATGGAATGCTTTATGGCTTAATTTTCATTAATAATCATATATTTTCATGTATAATTTGCATGTTATCAGGGTTACGCCCAACATTTTATGGACAAATTTGTCTTTTTGTCCTCTATCCATCTAGATGTTTTTACCTTAGAGAGAGAATACATAACCTAGTTTTTTTTACATTTCATTGTATGATCTTAGTATTGGCTAGCTGGATTGAAGAGGTTAGTGATGGATCATGTTTTATGATGGGATCATGAGTTCCACCTTGTTCTTTTCATTTTGTGTGTTGGGCTCTTGAATGGGGGATCGATACAAAAGCATCATTAGAGTGAGTTCTTGATCGTGCTTATATTAGAGATATGTTAAGTTTCTTTTCTTTAAATGTAGAATCTTATTTTATCATCACAAAAATCATTTTCATCTTTGATATGAAATATTCTTTTCTTAAAAAGGAGATTTGAATGTTTTAGATCGTTGCTTCACATCACTTCCCACTAATCATGCCTCTCTCATCCATCTCATCCAAAAATCTTGCATTTTCATTTAGATTTAGTGACCTTCCTCTATATGTTTTGACCCCTTTCTCACTTTATACTTGGTTATTTTTGATCAACGGGAAAATTTAATAAATAATATTGCATAAGCCTGATTTACCATAAATCGACATATTTAAACCCTAAAGTTGACTTATCTATCCACATCATGGGATTCCATCATGGAAATTAGTGTAAACCCTTTTATGAAAGGATTAAATGATCATGAGAGAGACACTACAATGACTCGTTAATTTCCACTATCTATTATACCAAGTTCTTAAGCATGTGATTCTGTCAACCATTTCATGATTTATCATTTTCTAATAATACATTTTGCATCAAAATTTCACATGTCTACATAAAAGTTGACTCTTCTTTGCCTTGGGAAAATCCAAAAGACAATTAAGTTGAGGTATCACAGGATTCTTTAAGAAAATGAGGAGCATATTTTAATGGTTAAGGCTCTTCAAGGGCAGGGCAACACTCCAAAGATATTAATGGGCCTTTTAGAACCTAGAAAACTGATGCAAGAAAGCAACAATCTCACTTTGAAAATCAGTATTTTTTCTTTTACAAGACCTCTATTTATAGGTCTACACATTAAAAAATATAAACCAATAGGAATATAGACTTAATCAACAAGAAAAGGGTACATCAATTAAAAAAAGGTAGTTGAGGTAAGTCCGTGAATAGGTAAAAACTTTCTTCTCTTTTGTCATGTAGTGCTGATGTGCAATCATGCATGCATGAATCAACCTTCAACAGAATCATGGTTTCATAGAAAACCAATTTTTAGTCATTTAAAGGTATTTGGATGCATAAGATATGCATTAATTGATCAAAAATTTTGAGGCAAAAATGGATAAAATTTTTTTATTGACAATATCAATGAAAGCAAAGGATATTCGGTTGTATAATTAAAAGAAGATGTTGATAATTATAAGAGATGTTATTTTTTATGAGTCAAGTTACTAGAATTAGGATGAGAGTTCTACGAACAAGAAATTTAAAAATACTAGTCAAGGAGAAAAAGAAGGATCGTGACCTTATCTCTTGTGCTCTCCTTTTTTTTTTTCTCTTCTAATCCCTCTTTTTTTTTTCTCTTCTCATCTCTCCGCTTTTTCTTTTCCCTTCTCTCCCTCTCCAAGATTTTTGTTCTCTTATCATGTTCTTACTATGAAAATAATGGGGTTGAGGATTTTTGGAGCTTAAGCTAAGTTAATTTTGTACCTCCTTCCTTTTTCTCTCCTGCTTCTAGATTTATGTTGCTAACTGTCTCCTTGTCGGTCTCCTTCTCTCCCTCTCTCTCTCTCTCTCTCTCTCTCTAAATTTCCTCTTATTTCTCTATCTTTTATTTCCCTTGTTTCCTCCCAGATTTCTATCCCATTCTCTCTATTTTCAGTTAAAAATCCCT
This sequence comes from Lemna minuta, assembly GCA_024174645.1. Lineage (NCBI taxonomy): Eukaryota > Viridiplantae > Streptophyta > Magnoliopsida > Alismatales > Araceae > Lemna > Lemna minuta. The sequence goes on along the minus strand of CM044114.1, from coordinate 12,422,980 downwards.
CTAACATTCTATATAGGTGTCTCAATTGATCGCCTCGGACTTGTTTTTTCCCCAAACATGACCCATGGTCAGACTGGGCTGTGTTAGATGTTTACCATCATAGGCTTATTGTGATCCATGCATGACTAAGATATGCTTTGAGATAATGGCTAATGTGTTGGCAGATAGTAGAGAGAGGAAAGAGAATTTTGATTATCTTTGAGACAATGTCAAATCTGGCAAGATGAAGAGAGAGACAATTTTGATTGTCTTCAACAAAATTTCAAATCAGGCCAAGAGAGGAATTGAATAGTATAATATTATGGTAAAATTAGAAGGAGAGAGAGAGCGAAAGAGAATCATGTGAAAAGAGAGACTCACAAAGAAAATAATCTGACAAGTCATAGAATGTGGACAAAATTTTAAAATTTGAGGTTTTCTTTGAAATGTTGTGTTGGAGTGTGTGATTGGAATAATAGGGTGGAGATATTAACTTATTTATAAGAGCACAACATGCAGCTTGTGCTATGTCAATGTCTCATGCATCATCCAGTGTGTTGGGACCCCCAATTTCCCATTACTCTCTCCCTCTATACGATTTCCTTCTTTTCTTCCATCCATCTCCCCAAATTTCTCTTCTATTTTCTCTCTCCTGTAGTTTTTCTCTTATTCTCTCAATTTCCACTTCTATCTTTCTCTACCTCTCTCCCCACTTTGTCCATAATTTCTCTCTCCTAAAATTTTATTTCTGCTTTCTATTCCATCAATTCCAAATTTCCTATTCATCTTTCCCATTTTCTTTCTTTCCATCTTCATCTCTTTACATTTCCAAACTCTCTCTTGATTTCCCTTCATTTCTAGATTTCTTCCTTTTTCCTCTCTTTCTTTTCTCCTTCTCTCTACTAGCTTAATGCCCTCTCTCCAAATGTCTTCTATCTCTTCCATTCTCTCTACATTTCCCCCCCAGCCTCTGCAATTACTCTCTTTTCCCCTTCTCATCTCATTTTTTGTTTCATTTATGGTTTTTTCCATGTTCCTTTTATTCAAAGCTCAATATAACTTCTATTCCTAGATAAAATTTTTTTGTCTTCACCTTTTGTCATCTCTCTCTTGGTAGCTTAATCTTCTCATCTTTAGTATTTTTCTTCCAATATGTCTTTCCCATTTTTACCCTTCTATCTTTATTTTTAGAGAGTCCTAAGCTGTTATTTTTTAAGTTTGTGTTTTCTAGGATCATTAGCAATATCCACCCACTAAATTCTCTTCTTGCAGTCAATTTTTTTATTTGGATTGAGAGATCTTGTTTCGTCTCTTCTCTCCTTAATTGATATTTTTACAGATCAACCTAGAAACCTATACACCATAAATTATAAAATTTGGATAGATTTCTAGTCTTAAAAATATTAAATTTATTGGGCTTAAATATATCACAAATTTGGGCTGATAAAATTTTGGTGCTGTTGCTAGGGATTTAGGCACATTAAATATCAATATTCTTTCCCTGGCTTCAATTTTTATGTTAGGAAACAAACACAAAATTAAAAAAACACAAAAAAGGAATGTTCATCAAGACTCATAGAGGAGATAATACTTTTGATGTAAGCCTAAACCTCTATCACGTACGCTAGACAATCATTGAATCCAAAATTTGTTGATTTAATTTATCTTCCCGCTTTGAAAATCTAAGAATCCCAAGATAAATCCTGAAGATCAACCAATCTGCATGGCTCAGCCTAACCTTGTAGGCCAACCAAAGCTCCTTGAAGACCCTAAACTACTTAGAGACTAGCTAAATCCTTTGATTGAAGTACAAATATTTGAAACCTTCTTGTAGCCATGATATCAAGCCAAGAATTTTTGTGTTCCTCCTTAATATTTATGCTAATATCATTGAGGAGAACTATGATCGTCTCCAAGAGTTCTCTAAGATTTGTGTCACTATTAAGGATGTTGACCACTCTCTTAAGGTACCCCTGTTCCTTTTTTTTTCTTCTTTGAAATGAATAGATATTGGGTTTCCAACCCACAAGTTACCACTTGGACTAGGTTTTTCAATGATTCATCACCAAGTTAAGTTGTGATGGAAAAATTGACATGGTGAGGAAGTTGATTATGAGTTTTCACATATTGTGAATCATCACATTCAACTTGAAATGGATTTCTAGGGTTTTAGAGAAAATTTCCTCATCATGGTTTTTATTTTTGGAAATTTTTATACTATTTTGAAAGGAATGGATTACCAAAATAAACGAATCATAGATGCTTCTTGGGGAGGTTCCATAGGTTTTAAGAAAGAAGAACAAGCCTATCAAGTTCTAGTGGAACTAGGTCAAAATTCCTTTATTACAGTACTTCTTCTAAATATGATAGAGCCATTAATCCCTCCCAATAATATCAAATATATTGATTGGTAAAGCATGCTTGTAAAGACCTAAGGGATAATGTTAGTGAAATTATCAAGAAATTAGAAAAACTATAATCAGCCCAAACACCTAATCCCACCCCAAAATCGTCTATTTGTTCCTTTTGTGTCAGTCAAGATTAGAGCATGGCCGAATGTGTAAATTTTATAGATATACATACAGTAAGTTTATGCCTCATCTCAACACAATCCTCACAACACAATCATGTTTGGAATCAACCAATTCATTCATCTAATCCAGGGATCATGATTCAAAAGTACAAACTTGAATATTCAAAATTCTTTGATTCTTCAAGGTCAAAGCTTCCTACACTTTCATGTGTATCAAAATTCTTAGCACTTATAAAATCCTCACATTATGCCAAATTCTTAAAGTCTTCCCATTTTCTAGAATACTCAAATTTATTAAAACATTATACATTCCAAAATTCTCCAATTCCTTAGAAATGCTTTAGAATCTTATCTTTATATGGATCCCATTGTCCAAACCTTAGAAGAACAATAAGATTTCAACAATGATAACATGCTATTTATACATGAATTTACATGATTAGTAATGCAAATAAAAGCATTAATTACTCCAAATGTATGCATGTTATCATATTTTAAGTATATTTCTATCATTTTGTATAATTTCATGTTATGATCTAAAAATATATCAATTTATGGATTATTATATGTAATTAAACATTATAATTTTTAATCCTATTTATATTTAAGATTATAATGATATTTTCATGATTAAATGATAAGAGAAAGGATGTTTATTAACATTAATGTATTTTTATAAAGTTGATTTAGGAAATACATGAATGTATTTATTTAATTAAAATTCATTCTCTTATTAGTTTAATATTTTGAATTTTTATAATGATAGATTACTCAATTTCTAATCCAACAAAACAAATTTGAATTAATTTGTTGTATTTTGGAAGTTATGATTTTTACAATTTTTAGGAATTTTCTGGAATTTTTATGAATTTAATTAAATTTATTTTCGGTTTTAAAAGCATTAAAAAAATTAAAAAGGGCAAAAAAATGGTTTGATTTATCGTGCGGGACCTGCGTGGATGCGACGTGGCAGGCAGGGCCACGTGGCAGAACCATGCGAATCCACGCGAGCGCCTGCGTGGCGCGGAGGTGACGTGGGCATATTTATATTTACTCGTAATATAGGGTTATAGTAGATATAAGCATCCGTTAGTCGGATTTAAGCTAACCGTCATAACCGCTCCACATTATAAACCCGATGAATTTCTTTAATTTTATCCATGTGGGACTATGTTTACTCTTCTTTTTAAGTTGCAGGACACGTGGCGAAGAGTGGATCGCTGGATCAAAAGCGTGTGGAATATCGTGCATAGATCGAGTGGACTCGAAAGTCCACTGGATCACCTATTGCGCACGTGCCTTAAGTGGGACATAAGTGAATTAATCACGACCGTCCATCTCATGAGTTATAACGGTTGAGATACAAAGTGATTGATGGATCTCCGATTAAATCAAGACCGCCCGATGAAGATCCAACGCATGCGATGAAACGATGTGCCTCTACACACGAATGACATGGACGCATCGTGACGCTCCATCATTGATCGGAAGATCACAACTTAATCGCGTCGTTTCGATCAAACGACGCCTCATTAGAACCGTTGCACGCAATGCGACTGTTGATCCGACGTTTACGCCCAATTTCTCTTTAAATAGAACTGTTCTTCGTGAACAAAACTCACCCTTGGATTTTCGAGATTAATCGAACTATTTAGACACCAAAATTCAAGCGTCCATCAATTTAGATCTCTTCTTGACTCGTTTCCGCGTCCGAGGAGCATCTGAAATTGAAATTTGATTGAAGGAATGAAGAGAAATCCCATCTTGAACTCCATCTTCGTCTTCAAAAATGTGGAATGAAAAGCCATGCATCCGACGATTAATTGGATCATGTCGAAGGCTACTTTGGGTTAGATTGCGTGTTTTCATCTTAATCTTTCATTATTTAGTATTAATTTTGAATCGTAGATTAAGTTAAATTTAGCTTTAATTTCAGTTTTTAATCATTTTTGCGATCAAATTTCTATCCCATTTTCAAACTTTGATTACTCAGCGAATTCTTATCCAAATTACTCAATTTTTGATTCCGTGGATTTGCAATTGAGTTATCTTTCTTAATATTATAAAATGCCTAATTTCTAAACTCTGTTCGTTGTTTGATTTGATTGAATTTCAAAGAGATCTCTCAAATTTCCTTAATTCTCCTTGGATTCGACCCTTATTTCCCATTATACCATTAAATTCATGAATTAATCTTAAAATTGGTAAGTTTGGACTTAGTTTTGACACGACATCGTGTGTATTCAATGACCATAAGAAATCATTTCATCAAACAACAATCTCTAGCACATACGTTATCCCAAGATCATTCAAAACCAAGATCATTCAAAACCAAGGACAAATGTTTCAAAATTAAATCTCTCAATTGTGTACAACCTATCTCAAGGACCAAACATAGATCCAAATTTTGGGGATCAACTCTTAAGCCAACCACTAGAAAATCCTAAGCATCATCACTTGATGTTGGTCCTCCTTTAAATGCTTCCATAGTTTACACTCAAGATAACCTCTTGCTATTGCTAGCCCTTGCTAGTGGCCTCCATAGCACCGACTCATACTCAATGTCTTCCCCGTCACCTGCTAGGACACGCGGCCTGCATGTTGGCACTAAATAGGGTAAGCAGGATGTTCCAGTCCACTGCATGTTGCCAACCTCCTTTGCATATGCTCGTGCATGCCACCCTACTCACTGGCCCTTGCATGGAGCCCTCCCCATTGGTTGATGAAAAATTTGTGTAGTTTTTTTAAAAACACACAAATTAATGTCAAAATAAATACCAAACTCACCAATTTGATGATTTAATCATGAATTGATTAGTCAATGGTGAATACGGATTGAATCCATAGAGAATTAGGAGAATTTATGAGATCTTCTTAAAATTTGATCAAATCGGACAATGAATGGAGGTGAGAAATTAATGAAATTAGTTTTTTTTGAGAGAAGACTCTAATACTAATCCATGAAATAAAAAATCATTCAATTTTAATCAATATTTGTGGAGAAATCAAGGAGCTGAACCAAGGTAGAAAATTCAATCTCGAAGAGAGAGAAAATGATAAAATTTTATTAAATTAAACTAATCTATGCATCAAAATTAAAATCTAAGGGTACATGAAGAAAGATTAAGAAGAAAACACATAATGTACCCCAGAATTGTGCTCGTAATTATCCATCACCAGATCAAGGCTTTTGATTTTGTGAATTCTTTCTATTCTCTTGGTGAAATCTGGATTTCAAACACTACTCGGACACGAAATTGAGTTTAGAAGATGAAGAAAGCAATATAATCAAGCATTGAATTATTCAAAATATTTGATCGATAGAAAATCCAAGAATACTTTATATCGTCAAAGATAGATAATTTATAATGTTTTGAAATTGGGAGTGATCATCGGATCTTCTCCTTGATGAGATCAGTACTTGTGATAGAATTTTAAAGAGGTGAATCATTATGTTTAAGTTGCAACCGTTTGATCTTCATTGGAGCATCATGATTGCGCCATGTGATCCCGTGAAGAGAGAGCGTTGCCAAATATCATTCATCTGATCTTGAATTGAGGTTTCAAATCTGAGAGTGGCTCTTTAAATGCTAGCCTTTACAACTCCTAAAATTAATGGCCAGGATTGATCCATTTAATAAAATGAATTGTCATCCATTCAGATGCAACATACCCCCGTCACTTAAGTGAAACTAAAGGGCTCATATTAAATGTCCTTTATTCACATCGATCAAGCGCTCGTGAGTGTGCCACATCACGTGCGATAAAACATAAAGAAACGTAGTCCCACAATGAAAAAATCACATGAATTTTCAAAAATATATACAACTGCAAATATAGTGGTGAGCTATGCCCTTAAAGGGCGCTTAACCATTAATGATGCACTAATCATGCACTATGCGTGCATCACGCGGGGATACACATGTGCGTGCTGATGGATATTATGTGGCCTATGAGCCAACCACACTTCCATGTATCTTGTTTATGTTCATTGAAATGAAATTTTTCATTGTCGTTCATGTGTGATGTTTGCAATGAAGTCCAAGCATATGCAATGACTAACTGAATTATAATGAGATCATAATACAGTTGATAACATGCAATTTTAACATGAAATTATATGATTATTAATGCAAATTATGACATAAAATATTCCATTCTTATGCATGTTATCATACTTTGAGTGCATATCTATCATTTCATGCAATTTTAAGTTATAATCTCAAAATACATTAACTTAGGGATAATTATACATTTTTAAATATCTTTTAGAGTAGACTATTCCCATCTATAGTTGAGATTATAATTGGGTTTTAATGTTAAATAATAAGAGAAATTAATTTTTATATACTAATTTATTTTTCTAAGTTTTAATCTATAAGAGAAATGAGTGTATTTTTGAAATAAAAATTTATTCTCTTGTTATTTAAATAACTTGACTTTTTAGAATGATAGATAATTATATTTATGATCTAAAAAAAAATTTGGATTAATGTGGAGTTGTATTTTAAAAGTTATGAATATTCTAATTTTTAGGGATTTTTTTGGAATTTTTCTGAATTTTTTTGAATTTCTAAGCTATTTATCTTCAATCGAACGGACACGACTTAACCATAATGATAAGCTATCTTGGGTTAGATAGCAATCAATTGGATCATTTCGATCGCTATCTTGGGTTAGATTATGTGTTTTCCTCCTAATCTTTCGTCATGTATCATTATATTATAATTTAGAATTGTAGATTAGGTTAATTTTAGATTTTACTTTTGATTTCTCTCTCTTCGCGATTGAATTTGTATCTAATTTGTGCTATTTGATTGTTCCGCGAATCTTGATCCAAATTAGTGATTTTTGATTCTATGGATTCATCTTTATGTTCTCTTTCCCAATCTACTAAAACCCCTAATTTCTCACCTCAATTCATTGTTTGATTTGATTAAAATTTAAAGAATACATAGAATATTAAATCACTAAATTTGGATCAAGATTCACGGAAAAATTCATGGATTTGACCCTTATTCACCTTCATACTATTTAAATCATGATTAATCTTTAAAATTGGTGAGTTTGGTAACTGTTTTGATGCTTATCCATGTGTTTTCAATGACCTCGCAGATTCGCTTCGCCAATAGTGATCATTAGTCTTTAAAAATATGTTCTAAACATTCCTATTCGTAGGATATTCTAGAAGAACATCGAATTATCTGAAAAGAATAGTACTATCTGATCCAACTCATATGATGAGTATGGCTGATCTTGTAACCATCTGTGTAGAGACACTAAGGATATATATTAAGTGCTCTTTGGAGAAAGTGTTCACTGAATTGATCTGTATGAATCCTTGAATGGTATTACACCTTACTGCCAATCAGGTTGATTCATGTCATGGTTGTGTATGTGGTCCTTTAACTTGTGTATGTGGTCCTTTGATTCATGTCATGGATGACCATGTTTTGATTATGACTTACGAATCCCTAGCATAGGGATATCTAAAATGTCATATATTGGATATGACATGAAGTCCACAAAGATGATTGTGTGATCAAGAAGGAATTATCCGCCCTCAATATTTGAGAAGATTGACTCAAGGAATGAGATGCAATGAAATCCTTGACCAAATGTGATGGATATTATGTGGCCTATAAGCCAATCATACTTTCATGTATCTTGTTTATGTTCATTGAATTACAATTTATTCATTGTCATTCTTGTGTGATGTTTGCAATGAAGTACATGAGCATGTGCAATGGCTAAGTGAATTATGATGGGATCATAATATAGTGATCACTAGTATTTAAACATATGTTCTAAAAATTCCTATTCGTGGGATATTCGAGAAAGACATCGAATTATTCAAAAATAATATCACTATCTAATCCAACTCATATGATGAGTATGACTGATCCTATAGCCATCAGTGTGGAGACACTAAGGATAGATAGTGGGTGCTCTTTGGAGAAAGAGTTCAATGAATTGATCCCTATGAATCCCGTGAATGGTATTATACCTAACTATCAATCATGTTGATTCATGTCATGGTTGTGTATTTGGTCCTTTGACTTGAGACACCAAAGACATCTTGTGGATGGATGATCGTGTTTTGATTATGACTTATGAATCCCTAACCACGGGATTTATAAAACTTCATATATTGGATACGACATGAAGTTCACGAAGATGATTATGTGATCAAGATGGGATCATCCACCCTTGATATTTGAGGAGATTGACTCAAGAAATGAGATGCAATGAAATCCTTGGCCAAGGTAGTAGAAATTTTGGAGAAGGAGTTCTCGATGATTTCTACACGCATCAGTACTAACTTGAGTGACCGATTAGGGTTTGACAGTTGACCATACCCTAAGTCATTCATGAGTTTAATGTGGATGATGAATTATACATACATGGTAATTGATGAGGGGAGGGTTGCATAAGTGAGTTCTTACATACTCCACATCTCTTGGTATATGTGGTGTAGCTTGGCGCCCAATAGGCTAGCAAATAAACCTATCGATTGGGTTAAATCGATCCTTGATTAATTAATTTATATGTGAATGTAGATAATTAATTAAGGTTGACCAATAGGATGTTATTTGGTCTCTAGAGTTATTAACTAGTGAGATATATGGACCTAGAGGGTCACACACATAAGGTCTATGGATGTTGGTGAATATAGACATAATTATGAGGGTTTTTATGAAAAAAACCTAATACCAAATGTCTATAAATAGGGGGAAAACGACCACAAATCAAGGTGCCCATGCAAGCCTTGTGGGAATTTTCTCCATTCTTCTCTTTCTCTCTTGGTGAAGAGCTTTGAAGAGGAAATCCAACCATCTGGAGACCGTGTAGATACTGCTAGAGGCTAGACACTTGAATAGCTTCACAAACTCCTTCAAGGAAACCCTGTAAATATGTTTTCTCATTCATACTAGATGATAGGATCATCTATTCTTGGTGGCTTGGTATTATGAATATCTGATTCAATGTTTTCCGCAGCAAATGATGCTTTTGATCAAAATTTTGGAAAGGTATTGACCTCAGATCCCGAAAAAATGTTCTATTAATAGGGGAGAATGATCACAACTCCAAGTACCCATGCAAGCCTTGTGATCATTCTTTCCTTTCTTCTCTTTCTCTCTTGATGAAGAGCTTTGAAGAGGAGATGCAACCATCTAGAGATCGTGTCGATACTGACGGGTGACGAGACGAGACCGCGAGGTCGTCGATTTCACACGGTCTCGTGTCAAAAATAATACCGAACTTACCAATTTGGGGAATTAAGAGAGAATTGAGGGGTATAATGGTAAATACGGGTCGAATCCACAGGGAATTTAGGTATTTTCGAGATATCTTTTAGAATTTGGTCAAATTGGACGATGAATTGAGGTGAGAAATTAGGAAAAATGGTGGATTTAGAAAGATAACTTCAAAACGAATCCACGGAATCAAGAATCGTTGAATTTGGACTTGATTTCGCGGAGAAATCGAAATTTGAAGTGGAGAGAAATTTTCGGACGTCGAAAATCGGAATTTTAGATGAAATTCTATGAAATTGAAAGCTAAATCCTAATCTAAACAAAAATTAAAGATAATAGGAGGATAATTGAGGTAAAACCGCTTCTACTAAACCCGTTTAGCGATCAAAACGAGGTGATTAAGCCGATTAATCACCGAAAACGTCAAGATCGTCACGTCGAGCTTCAAGCGTCGATTTCTCCCTCGATTTTCCACCAAATCTCGACTTCTACCCCTCCATGGATGCGGAATTGAGAGAGGAGGAGGAAGAACTCGAGAGAAATGAGTGAGAGAGGTGTCTAGACAGTCAATTTTGTTGAATTCTCACTCGAATACATAGAACGACGAAGAACAAGGCTATTTAAGCTAAATTTGGGCGTAACCGTCCGATCGAAACGATCGGACGGTTACGATGAAACGGTCCATCGTGGACCGTTTCTATTAAGTCCTAGCCGTCCGATCTGGATCGATGGCTCCGATCTTCCGCTTGGATTAGCGTTATAAAAACGCTTTGATCTCGCTCCTTGGATCACGATCCGACGGTCTGAGATGCGATCCGCGCCGACGCATCTCGGCCGTTATAATTCTTTAAAAACACCACGTGCGTTATTGATTCATCAGTGGTCCGCGGTGCATGCGATAGACGCGCGTCGATCGATCGCCCGTTTGATCCGTCGTCCCTCGTCGCGCCACGTCGCCAACATCAGGGCCGTTATAACTCGCCCAATCAAGCACGTGTTGATTTGATCGATCGTGGTCCGGCGCTCACGCGATCGACGCGTGAGATCGACGCGCGCCGTCGATCCGACGATCGTCCTCGCGCCACGTCACCTGAAATAAGTAAATAAGGTGTGGGTTAGTCCCACACGGAAGATATTTGAGAAACCGTCGGGTTTAAATAACTCGACGGTTTCTAAGGGTATGACCCTTCCCATATAGGGAAGGACAAAGAACCCTTTTACCTATATGTATAATAAATAAAAATATACTATATAAAAGCACCACGTAGGCGCGTTACGCGGGTCCGCGTGGCTCTGCCACGTGGCCTTGCGTGCCACGTCGCACCCGCGCGGGCCCCGTGCCCTTTTTACAAATTTTTATATTTATTTTAATCTATTTATAAATCAAAATTAAATCGGAAGAATCAGGAAAAATCCAGAAAAATCCCTAAAATTGTAAAAATCAAATCTTTTAAAATACAACTCCAAATTAGTCCAAATTTCTTTCACTGGATCTGAAATTTAATTATCTAACATTCTAAAAATTCAAAATATTTAAATAACAAGAGATTTAATTTATATTTCAAAAATACATTCATTTTTAAAAGATTTTAACTTTAGAAAAATTAAATGAATGTTCATAAAAATGATTTCTCTTATTATTTAACTTTAAAAACGATTCATAATCTCAAGTAAAGATGGGTTATAAAATTATTTATCCTTAATTCATCATAATTAACCCTAATTTAGTGTATTTTGAGATTATGACATAAATATGCATAGAATGATAGAAATGCACTCAAAGTATGATAACATGCACATAAATGTAATGTTTTATGTCTTAAATTACATTAATAATCATGTTTTATCATGTTAAGATTGCCTGTTATCACACCCCCCAAGACCGCGAGGTCATCGATTTCACACGGTCTTGTGTCAAAAATAAAACTGAACTTCCCAATTTTGGGAAATTAACTCAAATTGAAGGGCATAATGGTAAATAAGGGTCGAATACACTGGGAATTAAGGTATTTTTGAGAGATCTTTTAGAAATTGATCAAATTGGATGATGAATTGAGGTGAGAAATTAGGGAAAATGGTAAATTTAGAAAAATAACTGAAAAGATGTATCCACGGAATGAAAAATCACTCAATTTGGATTAGTAATCGCAGAAAAATCAAAGAGCGAAGGGGGATAAAATTTCCGAAAATCGGAAGAATATAAACCGAAATTAAAAACTAAATTAAGCTAAGTTATGATCCTAAATTACAAATTGATGATACATGATGATAGATTAGAGGGAAAACGATCGAATCGATCCAATTGATCGCCGGATCGACGGCTATTCATTCCGCGAATTCGAACGTGAACATCGGTGTTCAAGAGACAAATTCTCCTTGATCAATCGACGAAATCACACTTTTAATCACTCCGTAGACGCGGAATCGAGTCTAGAAGAGATTAGAAATGAGAGATTCAAGGATCAATGTGTATAGATGAGTCAATTGAGCAAAATCCTCCGAGAATGTCTTACAAAAATTGAAGAACGCCTCATTTTATAGGCGAATTGGGCGTAACCGTCCGATTGATGAGTTAAATCCTCCTCAACGGTCCGGATTAAACGCATTAAAACAAACCGTTATGAACATATCATGGACGTTAGATCGCGGATGGACGCTCCGGATGAATCCTCGCGATATGCGTTATAAAACGCATCAAACTGCGCCAGTTGGATCGCGATCCGACGATCGTGATGCGTTTCCGCGCATTAAATCGTGGCCGTTATAATGCCCCTTTTAAGACACGTGCTTGATCTGTGATCCGTGGACCTCGTGTCCACGCGATCCAAGCGTGTCATTCGTCGCGCCTTTGATCTGACGCTTGTGATGCCGCCACGTCGCCTGAAAAGTTAAAAACCCGTGTGGAACTTAGTCCCACACGGGTGAAATAAATAAAAGGAATCGAGTTTATATTATGTGACGGAATGAGGGGTTAATAATTCTCTTCCGATAATCGGGACACTATATGTACTATAACCCAACTATATATATAAATATAAATAGCGTCACATCGCGGTGTAGGCGCCGTGTGGGCCCTGAGTGCCACGTCGCATCCACGTGGGACCCGCACGAAAATCAAACCCTGTTTTGCCTTTCATTAAATTATTTTAAACGATTTAAAATTGAATATACTATCAGAAAAATCTGAAAAAAATCCCTAAAAATTAGAAAATTCATAACTTTCAAAATAAAACTCCAAATTAATCCAAATTTCTTTCGTTTGATCAGAAATTTAATTCTCTATCATTCTAAAAAGTCAAATTATTTAAATAACAAGAGATTTAATTCTTATTTCAAAAATACATTTATTTCTTTAAGATTTTAACTTTAGAAAATTAAATGAATGTTTATAAAATTGATTTCTCTTATTATTTAACTTTAAAAACCACTTATAATCTCAAGTAAAGATAGTTCATAAAATCTTTAATCTTTAATTCATCATAATTAACCCTAAATTAATGCATTTTGAGATTATAACATAAAATTGCATGGAATGATAGAAATGCACTGAAAGTATGATAACATGCATATAAATGGAATGTTTTATGCCTTAGTTTGCATTAATAATCATGTCTTATCATGTTAAGATTGCATGTTATCAGATAGCTTTAGAGGCTAGACACTTGAATAGCTTCAAGAACTCCTTGAAGAGAACCTTGTATGTTTTCTCCTACATACTAGATGATAAGATCATATGTTCTTGGTGGTTTGGTGTTTTGAATATCTAATTCAATCTATTCCACTGCATTCAATGTTTTGATAAAAAAATTTGAAGGTTTATCAACCTAAGAACCCTACACATGCAGCACGTCAGCACAAACTTAAAAAAATCAAATTTTAAATTTTTTTAAATTAAAGTAAATTTAGAATAAATTCAAAGAATTCTAAAATAATCCATAAAAATTATTATTTTAAATTATTCTAAAAAATTTTTGTTTGATCACAAATTAAATAATTTATTATTCTAATAAGTCAAATTTAATAAATATCAAGAGAATAATTTTTATCTCAAAAAAATATACTCACGTTCTTGAAAGATAAAACTTTAAAAAGTGAACGAGTGCATAAAAAATGTTCTCTCATTATTTTGCATTTAAGACTCAATTATAATCTCAAATATTAAAATCAGAATAATCTACTCTATAGTATCACTTTTAATTATGCATGATTATCCTATAATATGTTAGTTTTAGATTGTATTTTTTAAATTACATAGAATGATAGATATACAGTCAAAGTATGATAACATACATAAGAATGATTTTTTATGGCTTAATTTGCATTAATAATCATTTAACTATTAGTATAAATTGGATGTTTATCATTGGTCCCTTTATTGCCACACCGAAGTCGCTTGTGCTACCCCTTCGCTTCCATGCAAGCCTCGTTGACACCCTTTGTTGTCAGTAATGGCTTCTACTACTTGGAGGCTCTTTTGCTTACATTGATAATTTGTGTTGCACACGGGCCCTCAACTTTTGCTAGTGCCATATATTGTACCCTTGCTATTTTTGATCTCTTGCACCCCACGGCTCCCCCACTACTGATACTTCCCTAACTTGGTATGCCAAGTTACTTTTTTAGTCATGGCAAACATGGATTCCTTAATGAGCCTCTCTCCTATGCCTTGTTGGTTATTGCCCATGCCTTGGTTTTATAGCTGGACAATGCTTCTTGTTTTGTTGTATAGGCAATTGTGACTTCATTGTATCCTATGACAAATACGTTAATTGATAACATGCTAATTAGAAATGATAATACATGATTATTAATGCATATTAAGGCATAAATGATTTCATTCCTATGCATGTTATCATATTTATGAGTATTTATCTATCATTCAATGAAAAAGTCATTATAATCTCAAAATACTTTAAATTAGGGTTAATTATGATGAATTAAAGATAAATAATTTTATAACCTATCTTTAATTGAGATTATAAATGGTTTTTAAAGTTAAATAATGAGAGTAATCATTTTTATAAACATTTACTTAATTTTCTAATGTTAAAATCTTAAAGAAGTAAATGTATTCTTTGAAAAATAAATTCAAAATCTTATTATTTATTAATTTTGACTTTTTAGAATGATAGATAATTAAATTTTGGATCAAATGAAAGAAATTTGGATTAATTTGGAGTTATATTTTGAAAGTTATGAATTTTCTAATTTTTAGGGATTTTTCCATAATTTTTGTGAATTTTTCTGAATTTTTTTTGAATTTTTAAGGATTTTCCAGAATTAAAAATCGATTTTTCTAATTTAATATCGATTTTTCAGAATATTTTAAAAGCACAAGTGATGTGGCGCAATCAGAACCGTCCGATCGATCCCGATTGATTATCGCGATGAGGAGGCAATGTGGCGGCTTGTGGAGCGTCAGATCGCGCACGATATCAATCATCGATCTT
Source organism: Lemna minuta (assembly GCA_024174645.1). Taxonomy (NCBI): domain Eukaryota; kingdom Viridiplantae; phylum Streptophyta; class Magnoliopsida; order Alismatales; family Araceae; genus Lemna; species Lemna minuta. The sequence continues at coordinate 12,407,759 of CM044114.1, read as the reverse complement.
CACTTAAGATTGATGGACACATGGCTTAATCGGGTATTCTGGATCGCATCTAATCTCAACCGTTGATCGTGAGAGTTATAACGGTTGAGATTAAAACACATCGAAACGTATCGGAGACGTCCGATCGCGATCCAACGGTGCTGGTTTCAAGGCGTTTTATAACGCGCAAACACATGGCTTCATCTCGAGCATCCATCGGAGATCCAACGTATGCGACTTAATCGTAACGGTTCACAATGAACCGTTTCATCAGAGCCGTTGATTAAATTGATCGGACGGTTACGCCCAAATGTCCTATAAATTGAGATGTTCTTCCGATTTGTAAAGTATTCGAGAGCAAATCAATCAAATTGATCTGTTTAGACACCAAATCTCTTGAATCTCTTTATCCTATCCTCTTCTAGACTCAATTCCGCGTCCATGGAGTGCTTAAGATCAAGATTTGGATTAAAGACGAGGAAGAAATCGAAGCTTGAACTCAACGATCGTGATTTTTCATATTTTTGATGAAAAGCCTTAATCCGGCAATTAATTGGGTTAATCCAATCGCAATCTTGGGTTAGTGGAAGAGGTTTTCACTAATCTTTTGTCTATTCATGTTTAATTTTCATTTATATTAATAATTAAGATTTAATTTGATTTTATTTTCATTAAAATCATTCTTCCGATTTTTGGAAATCATTCCTCACTTCGATCTTCAATTTCTCCGTGAAATCAAAGTCAAATTCGATGATTTTTGATTCCGTAGAATCATCTTGAAGTTTTTTTTCATAATCTATCATTGTCCCCAATTTCTACCATCGATTCATCGTCCGATTTGATCAAATTCGAAGAGATCATAAAAAATTTCCCTAATTCCCTATGGATTCGACCCTTATTTACCATTATACCCCTCAATTCGAGATATTTTCATCAAATTGGTAAGTTTGGACTTTGTTTTGACTCTTAACCGTGTGCAATTGACGAGCACTCGGTCTTGATCCGTCATTAATCAACCATTTACAAAGTTCTATGTAGTATCTTTGATAGATCAATAATACTACATGGTCCTTCAACTTTCACCATTTTCTTTAGATTCATGGTAATATCTCATTCCTCATGGACGATCACCACCTCTTGAGGATCTACACTCAAGGCATGGAACATTCATGATCAAGTCTTCATAGCTTAGATGCTCAAGATGGTCGTCCTTACCATTGGTGAGCCTATGCAGCTCATTTTCCACCTTAGGTCATTTAAGATGAGTGGTTCCATATGCAAAGATATGACTTTAGTATTTCTTGCACAATATACATGCATGAGAAGTTGTTCAAGAAAAGCTAATTCGGATGTCATCTACAAGATTATTATGCTTCCCCTTGTTGTCTCCTCAATCAATTGCAGACGCAAGATGGGTATCGTAAGGAGCTTGTCATCGCTCTTTTTCTTGAAAGTCTTAACTTCGATATTAGCCATTGCTCCAGCCTTTGATTTTATTTCCCTTGACTTCTAGTGCTCATGAAAAGGGGCATAGTACCGGTGGTGGATGTGCCAACAATCACAATGGCTAGGGCTTGGTCAAGGGCATTGTAAGCACTATTAGTAGTATGGTCATCATTTTACTCATTACTATCAGATGTTTCGAAAACCCGATATGGTTGCAAACTCTATTTCTTTTTAATTTCCATCATCATCTTTTCCTCAAACTATGATTATTTCACGAGAAGAGTATGATTATCTGATCCACCTACAAGATATGACTAAGGCTTCTCATGTATCTCATCATTTGGTTCTAGTAAAACCCTACTTTACACATTTGAATATAGACTAGGGGGCATTCAACCATATGTCAATTACCCAATCCCTTCTCTCTTTCTTAAGTTATTTACCTAATCCTACACTATTTCTTATACTTATTTTTGCACCTACCTGGTGGTGGAGCAAGGCTTGGCCAACCTGATGTCCTCTCTTTCATTGTCCAATGTTCTTTGTGTTCCTAATTTTCAAATTAACCTTCTCTTCTTGGCACCACCCTTATGGCCTTGTTTTGTTCAGTTACCTTATTTCCTTAACATTATAAAATTCTAGACTTGTGAACATGGAAGCGGATTGTTTGGGACGAGAGATTGAATGGGGGTCTCTATGAGCGTATACCTAACACTTTCTGATAGAATTTTCTTACCTTCTCTCCTGCAATGATAAATCCCTTTAATGGCATCAATAAGTAGGAAATCCCAACATCCCCAAAAATTTTCAAGCGCTTTTAGAGGATTTCCATTTCTTCTTTTCAATGTGAGTTATGTCAACTTTGAAAACATTTTTATTCTTCCTAACCTTGTCTTGACTTAATTCTATGCAAGAAATCTTGTTATCTTGTGCATTGCAATGTGTGACGGTCTTCTCATGTTTCCTCCATTTGGGGTTTTCACTACTAAATTTTCTTGTTGATGATTTTTCCTATTTGTCCACCCTTAATTGTGATTTTTCCTATTGACAGTGCCATTGACTTTGTTCAAAAGGTCCTATAGTATTACTATGTGTCTCTAAGTATCCTTCACTAGATCACGTGTCCTTATACTTCTCAATTGAGAGGTGTGGTCCAAGCCCAAACATTGCCATCTCTTTGAAAAGAGTTGCACTGAATTCTTTGAGATGGGAGTCCCCCATTACTTATGGTTCGATGCCCTTCTCACTTCTAACTACCTCATTAATCACTTACCTTTCTCTCCTCTTGATGGCGAAGTTCCCTTCATTGTCTCAATCCCAATTGTGAGCTCTTCTCTCAACCTCCTTAGATGTTTGGGTGTGTGGCGTTTGTCCATGACCATACTCCTAATACATACATGTCAGCTACTTACTTCCTCAGAGGGGTATTTTTGTGCTACCCGTGCACTCTAAAAGGCCACAATGTCTACCTTCTTGATTTGCATAAGTACATCATGTTTGCAATGTTACCCTCTTTGAGGCCACTAACTATCTCTAAACACCTCACCATCCCCTTCTACATCTCTTGCATTTACATCTTACATAGCTATACTGATGTAGGATATTTCTAAAGTTGATAATATTCCTAAAAATTAGGGAGGACCTATGAAGTGATATCATTATGAAATGAATTTATAATTCAGTGAGAATATATTGAAGAATAATTCAGAAGTATGAAGAGAAGAGTTTATATGAAAAGATAATATATATTTATACATTATTAATGAATAAGACTATAGTTATGAAGAGAAGAAGAATAAGTATAATGTTAAATAGTTTAGATGATGATGGAATTATGATAGAGATGATAACAGAGAATGTGATGAGAAGAGATATAGGATAGAAGATATAAATTAGAGATTATAAGTAAGAAGAGAGGAAATATGGAATAGAGAGTATTATCGGAATAGAGATAGGAAATATGAGCGAGAGGAGAATATATATTATAATATAGAGATTAGAATGGGCGGGAGGATGAAGATTATGAGGAGAGGTTTGATCGCGAAGAGAGAGAGAGAGAGTGACGTGTTGGACTTATGACTTTGGAAATGAACTATCAACATGACAGGAGCGAGGATATTACCTGCAGGACTCGGAAAGTTGATGCTTCGGATTTGCTCTTCACGGTAAATAATTCCTCGGTTTTGCTTTGACAGGAGATGGGTGAAAGCGACAGAATGGAGGGAGGAGAGAAAGTGAGATAGAACTCGCAAGAGAAGAAGATGCGGGAGGAGTGATGGAGATACGGGGGAAGAACACGAACACATGGGTAAAAACGTAACCAAGGTAACCAATATTTCATTCAATAATAACTGTCTCTTTTCGTTTACACTTTGCGTTTTATGGAGCTAGAGGAAGGTAGTTACGGCAAACGTCGCTTCGCGCACGATATTGCACATTCGGTGGAAATGCTAGTAGGTGGGGAGAGGCGTTTCTCGGGGCGAGACAATAGTTCACTGACATGATCAAACAGTCCGCGGAGGACGATAGCTTCGCCAGGAACTCGTGGTAGCAGTGTCAAGAGACGGAGCCGACGCATAATCCTCCTCCGTGGAAGTAAACCAGAGCAGGGAGACTCCTTTTAGATGCGAGCTTCGGCGCGTAGAGGCGCGCCCAAACATTGGTCAATGAGTCGATGATGACATCGGCGGAGACGACGCTGCACTCTGGCGACTGCGCGCTCGATACCTCCTCAACGATTGGGAACCTCTGGACTCGCCCGTCGCTGAAAGTTCGGATAAGCCCTTTGATCTCCTCCACCACGACGGCAGCCATTTTGTTAAGAATTTTACAAGGGGTATGGTCTTCTCTTCCGGCTTTGACTGTCGATCGATGCTGAGCTCGCGACATAACTTTTGTCACATTTGGTGATGCCAGGAGCGTCGTGGACGTTTCTGGAAGTCGCGGCAGCTTCACGCTTGAATGCCGGATTCAGTCTTGCATGCATGACGCGGAGGGAGGAGGGGAATACATAGTCTTCAACGTTGAGAAATTCCAGGTAAGTGTAGGGAACGAGCGGGGATTCAGTCGGGACGATGTCGCGAACGGTCGTAGGAGATTTCTTTCCTCGCGTGCAATCTCCTTCTTCATCTTGTCCAGCTCTTCTCGTCGTTCTTATTCCTCAGTAGAAGTTTTCTCTCTGCCCTTCGGGAGATCAAGAACTGTCTACTGTCTTCGTGGAGACGATGCTCAAAGTAGAAGACGGGAGGACCGATCTCTGAGATGACCTTCGTGTCTATTCATTATTCCAAGTCTCGTAGCAGGATGACCCGTGGAATGAGCTCTAATCTCATGAGAGGTTGTAATGGTTATTTTCTTGGGGTAATAGTCTGGAAACCCCCAATGTTTGGGGTTTGTCCTCTTTTCACCCCAACGTTTCGAAACAGCCGCCTCCACCCCAATGTTTGGGTTTTGTCCTCTTTTCACCCCGACGCTTCTATCGCGCACAGGTGGCAGCGACGTGGACGCCACGGCAGCAGCTTGTTTTGCCATGTCAGCACAGGGCAAAACAAAAAATCGGATTTTCCTCTTCGATACGGCCGTCAGCGTCGATTTTCCTCTTTTTCCCTCTCTCTTCTCCTCGCTTCCTCTTCTTCCTCCCTTCTCTCTTCTTCCTCTTTTTCCCTCTCTCTTCTCCTCGCTTCCTCTTCCTCCTCCTTTCTCTCTTCTCCTCGCCTCCTCTTCTTCTTCTCTTCTCCTCGCCTCCTCTTCTTTTTCTCTTCTCCTCGCCTCCTCTTCTTCTTCTCTTATCCTCGTCTCCTCTTCTTCCTCTCTCTTCCTTGCCTCCTCTTCCTCTTTTCTCCTCGCTTCCTCTTCTTCTCTTGACGACCCTTTAGAAGACACACCCCGAGATGACATTTTTCTAATCATAATGCATTCATACCCAATAAATCGCTTTACTGATTTTGACTCGTGCTCTGACGAGGTCCCTCTACCTTTTGGAGGAGACGCGCAGAGCTTCAAACCACCTGCTCCCCATTTCGAAGGAGGCGACCAGTCAAAAACTGGGGCATGCATACGTGCATGCCATTGTTTGCTATTCAGTTTTGACTCTCAGCTCGTAAGGCATGTTGAATGCGAAGCAACTATATCATGAACGAAGCTTCATGATTGTTGACGGATTCGAGGGAGGGGAGGAAAGACCATCTGAGTTAGATCTTCGATTCACCATTAAAAAGGAGATATTGAAGAACACAAGAATGCTTCTGCACCGAAGAACTCGCCGAGATCTTGGTACTCTCTCTTTATCTCACCTCTTTCTCTCTCCTGTTTCTCATTTGGTGGCACCAGAATTTACATCAGATCATGCGGACTCTAGTTGGCAGGGGATTCATGCGTTCAAAGCGAGGCGAATAAACTAGAGGCAGTATACGAAGAGACAACGCGGACACATCAATAGTAAACTAGGAAAACCAGATTCATTTAACCAAAAAGTATTCCTCGCGTGTAAAATAATGAGAAATTGAATGTATGTGCCTGTGAAAACAGTGACGATAGGGACTGAATGAAGGCGAGAGAACAAGCATGCCGACGAGATGCAAACAACGGATAGCTGTCTACCCGGGGGACCTTCTCTCTAGGAAGGACGAAAACTCTGGTCTTAGACCTAATTCTCTGGCTTTATTCATACGTTAAAATCTCGCCTTTCATATCCAGACAGTTAATCAGTGATAGGGAAGTGGGGTGGGAGGGCTGGCGTTTTCTCGCGTTCGCTGGCTGACGGAGGTGTGGATCGATTGAAGATTTTCAGCAGCTTAGCTCTCCCTCCCTCTCTCTCTCTCTCCCCTCCCCCACTCCCCCCCTCTCCCGCCGCGCACTCTAAAGATGTCTGTCTCCTTTTGTCTCAGAGAGTTGTGACTCATGGGAAGAGTCCTCAGGTTTTCATATCGTATCCATACAGCTGGAGAAGGGAGAATTACAAATGTCTCACCATGTCCGTCCAGGGCTATTGCAACGTGGCGAGTTCTCTCTCCCTTTTTCTCTCTATTTCCCTTTCTCTCCTTATCTCTCTCTATGCGTACATTACTCTATCCATCAATAAAAAAATCTCTCTATGAATTTGACTATCTATCCATCTTTCAAAAACATCAATTTTATCTCTCTATCTATGCATCGATGAAAGTATTTATCTATCCATCCATTCATCTATCTATTTAAATATAAATATATATCTCCCTCTCTATCTGACTCATTTTAATAGTCCAACCCACTGTGGCACCAGGGGAGGTCGGCGGGCACTGACGACCGACGGCCCCGAAAGCGAGGCCATGAGCTTGGCTCAAGCTACACAGAGTAGACTACTTTACGCTAAATTAATATAAGAAATCCTCAGGAAGACCCTACGGCTAGGAATTGAACCACGTCTAAAGTTCCCCCAGAAGGGGATCGTCCATCGGCAGGAAAACGCGCGATGCCGCCTTTGCGAAGGGCGCCTCTCTCTTTCTCGGATTTACAACCGAGCTTCCCAAAGAATAAAGAGGGGAATAGCGCTTTGGAGTGAGCGGAAAAAGCGGCTAGAATGCGGGTTATCTCTTTCGGTCACTAAATTATTCTTCGGCGAATACATCCCCATATCAGACTCCCTGTTCTTAGCTGCTGCGAATGATTAGGTGAGTTGCACGCCACGGCGTGGTATATTCTCGCAGATATATCATGTGATCTTCTCGTTGACAGAATCTTTCCCTCTTTCACATCTCTCTCTATACATATATCTATCTCTCTCTCTCTCTCTCTCTCTCTCTCTCTCTCTCTCTTTCCCTTTCTCTTTCTTCCTGTCTCTATTGACCGAGTTTTGGTCGTTCCCACCAGGGAACCATCGTGAATTAGGTGGCTAACAACAGGGTCCAGACAATTAGATATGATAATCTCCGTCACAAGACTTTGTGCCCCTCCTTGACACGTACCCTTGTCTTTTTCATTAAACTATAGTCTGTGTGCAGACCTGGTTGTTCCAAGGGAGGATTCTGCAAGCTGAAGCAGATAAGAGGAGGCAAGGAAGAGAGAGGAAGAAGAGGAGACGAGGATAACAGAAGAAGAAGAGGAGGCGAGGAGAAGAGAAGAAGAAGAGGAGGCGAGGAGAAGAGAAAAAGAAGAGGCGAGGAGAAGAGAAGAAGAAGAGGAGGCGAGGAGAAGAGAGAAGGGAGGAGGAAGAGGAAGCGAGGAGAAGAGAGAGGGAAAAAGAGGAAGAAGAGAGAAGGGAGGAAGAAGAGGAAGTGAGGAGAAGAGAGAGGGAAAAAGAGGAAAATCGACGCTGACGGCCGTATCGAAGAGGAAAATCCGATTTTTTGTTTTGCCCTGTGCTGACATGGCAAAACAAGCTGCTGCCGTGGCGTCCACGTCGCTGCCACCTGTGCGCGATAGAAGCGTTGGGGGTGAAAAGAGGACAAAACCCAAACATTGGGGTGGAGGCGGCTGTTTCGAAACGTTGGGGTGAAAAGAGGACAAACCCCAAACATTGGGGGTTTCCAGACTATTACCCCTATTTTCTTCCCAATCGAGAGGTCTTGAATCCAGTTAGGTGGGATGGGGTAATGCATAAGCCCGGAACTTTCCTTCCTTTCTGTGGGGAAAGCAGGCCTCTGCCCGGCAACCATCTGACAGAGATGGAGATCTCTGTTCCTATGCTATGGTGGTTGTGGTTTGGACAATTAGGAACCTATATCAAAGGGAAAAGGGTGGTTGACTTGGTCCATTCAAGGAATTCTAAGTATCTAATGATAAGGCTAATTTCTTTTGACCAAGTCAACCATTTTAAAATTTGAGATTATAATTAAGTTTTAAATGCAAATAATAAGAGTAATTTTTTTGTATATATATTTATTTTTCTAGTTTTATTTTCCAAAGGAAATGAGTATATTTTTGAGATAAAATTTATTATCTTGTTATTTATTAAAATTTACTTTTTAGAATGATAGATGATTTAATTTCTGATAAAAAAAAATTGGATTAAAAAAGAGTTATATTTTGAAAGTTATGAATTTTCTATTTTAGGGATTTTTATGAAATTTTGCTAAATTTTTTTGAATTTATTTTGAATATCTTTTAATTAAAAATATTACAAAATTACGTTTTGAACTGCATGCTAACGTGCCAGCTGACGTGGTGAATGCGCATGCATGTCACCATGTGGCAGTGTGTGCGCATGCCACGTGGTGCACGTGTGGTGCACGTGTGGCATGCGATTAACACGTGTCATTAGTGCAAAGTGCCCTTTAAGGGCAGATTTTCATTTATAAGATCGCTATCCTTTAAATGTATATGTCACATTACTTTGATTTTTCCAATGTGGGACTATGTTTCTTTTTATTTTAAAGTAGGGTATGTGACAAAATGAGGAACATCCAATTTTCAGGTTTAATCGCAACCATTAATGATCACTTAAGTAAAGGGGTACGTCGCACATTGCGATTTCACAAAAATTCGCTTTATATAACATGATTAAATCCTAGCCGTTCATTTGAGGAGTAATAATGGCTAGGATTGAATGTGCCCCATGGACTCCTTGGATGCATGGCAACATCTTAGGCGTTCGATGAAGATCAAACGACAAGCACTGCATGACGCTTTTTCTTCACGCGGGACCTAGTGATGTCTGAGTGCTCCATCTTGAATTGGACAAACAATACTTAATGGTGATGATTTGCGTCTTGGCGTTTCATCTTAATTGTTGATAAAAAATGAATCACCAAATCTTGTGGTCATGCCCAAATTTTACTTATTTATACTCTCTCTTCGTCGATATAGAACATCTTGGAAGTTTTGATTAATCGAATGATTTAGACACCTCAATCCTTGAAACTCTTGCTTTCTGTCTCTCATAGACTCATTTCCGCATCCGAGGAGTGTTTGAAATCAAGATTTGGTTGAGATAATAGGAAGAATTTGCCACTAAAACTCCAGATTTTCATTTTTCAAAATGTGAAATGAAAAGCCTTGATCTGGTGATAAATTGGATCATTTTGAGGGCGATTTTGGGTTAAACTATGTGTTCTTCTTGATCTTTCTTCTTATAGCATCAGATTTCAATTTCAAATTGTAGATTAGTCAAATTTTAAGAATTTTTAGTGTTTTCTCTCTCTTTTCTATCAATTTTTTTATCGTAATTTTGCTTGTTGATTGTCCCGCGAATACTAATCCAAATTAAGTGATTTTTTATGCTGTGGATTTTTCTTTGAGTCTTCTTTTCAAATAGGCGAGGAAGTTCTCCTCGCGGTCGCCTCACGATGGATGCAATTTCCATCGCGAGGAGACACGAGGAGAGAGAGAGAAAGCTGGAGGCAAAGGAAGAGGTGAGAGTGTGGGAGAGAGAGGAAGAGAGAGAGAGGGAGGGAGAGGAAGAGAGAGAGAGGGAGGGAGAGAGAGGAGAGGGAGAGCGCAGAAGAGAGAGAGAGAGGCTTTCTAAATTTTTTTTCATTAGTTTTCCTTATAAGAACAAAAATATATTATATTTTTGAGAATTATATTCTAGAGAATAAATGTCATTAAATGCTCTCAAAATGTTGTTAGTTTATGAAAAAATCAAGAATATTCTCTAAAAAATAAAAAGTATCATTTTAATCATTTTAAATCAGGATAACATGCATTTATGATTATATTTTAGAGAAAAAGTACATAAAATGCATGATTTTAATGCAAGAAATTGCATGTTATCACTCATCTCAATTTGTCATCCAATTTGATCAAATTTCAAGAACGTTTAAAAAATTCTTCTAGATCTCCATGGATTCAACCCTTATTCATTGTTATGCTAAAAAATTCATGATTAAATCCTAAAATTGGTGAGCTTAGAAAATATTTCGACACAAGTTTGTGTATTTTCAATGACCTCACAAATTCCTTTCGTCACTCTTTGGGTCCACTTGATGCATCCTTGACCTCATGCCCAAGTTCAAAGCCCCAGGAACTGCCCTCAAATGATCTTTACGTTTGCATCACTCTTAAAAAAGGTAGGCTTACTGATAACTCTAAAATATAACTTGCATTCATGAATCATTTATTGTGTTTAAGTGGTGATAACCACTATAACAATGAGAATAACTATTTATTGATGGCTAAATATAGTGAAAACATGACTTAGTCCTATCTTGCATCATTTCTTACATTTTGATTACATTATGAGACTAACCCATTTGAATTCTTGGATGTCAAATGGTTAAATTCTCACATTTTTATGAGTTAGGTGGATGTAAGGGCTTAGGTGAAATTTAGTGGGAGCATGGATGCAAATTATCTAGGACGAGAAGAAGAAAATGGGTTTTCCACCTTTTTAGGAGGTTGGTCAACCTTGACCACCATTTTAGGAGGTTAGTCAAATATTTTCACTTTTTAGGAGGATGGTCAAGCCTTTCCACATTTTTAGGAGGTTGGTAAAGTAATTCTGCCTTTCTAGGAGGTTAGTTAACCACCTTCTTACCCATTCCACCTTTATAGGAGACTGGTCACTTCATTTATCTTTGAAGTCAATAATAGTCAAAGTGATTCTTGACAAGTCAAAGGTGGTCAAACCTATTCTTAAAGGGTCAGAGAGGTCAATTTTTTTCTTTTATTTATTATTTATAAATTTAGATATTTCATATATTTTTAGGAAATCTCCCTATTTATAGGAGGAGAGAAATGTAAGTCCCACCTCATTAGTATATGGCAGTTGACTTCTTGTCTACCTTGTGCCCCAATACCACTCCCAGTGGATAGTCCAAAGCATTGCACATGATCTCGAAAGGTAAGTCTCATTTAGGACTTTGTAGAGTCGGTGCCTTGATCAAGGCTTGCTTAAACATCTTGAATGTTCACTTCCCTTCTTTATCGAGGATGAAGTCTTTGTCTTTACAAAGAAGGCTGGTCAACAGTTTTGTTATCCCCTCCATGGATAGTGTAAAACCTATTTCTTTTTTTATATTTTATATCTGTTCTCTTTTCTTTAAAAAAATCTCTCATTATTACCAATTTCATGATTACCCGATTTTCTCATTTTTTACCATTCTTCTATTGTCTTCCATTTCATTATTTTCATCTCTCCATTACATCATTCCATTCTTAATATTTTTCTAATTATTTCTCATAGAATATTTATATATATCTATATCTATTTGTAATTTCATTTATATCATATTCTATTTCTTCATCCCTCCATATTTCTCCAAAATCCCTTCTACCATTAGAAATACCCCGAAATCGAGTTTATCACCTACATGTACCATTCACCATATCTCCTACTTCATTCACTATGACCACTTGCATCCTATGTGTCAATCATTTTCTCTTTCTCTTGCTACTAAATCAATACCCAAGTCACATGTGGAGGCTACGTGGCTACCTCACACGAAGGCAATCATAGACTTAGATTAGGGCTCTCGTCTAGTGGGCCAGATAATACTAGTTCCTTGCCTAGATAATACTAACATTGTTCCATGAAGATGGGTTTTTATTGTCAAGTACAATTTGAATGGGGTGATCAATTATCATAAGGCACGCTTGGCAACTTGAGAGTTCACAATAATACGATGCTGATTACAAGAAAATCTTCTCCTTGATGTTTGCCTCAATTCTATATGTATACTTCTTTCAATGGTCGTGAATCAAGGGTGGCCTCTCCATCAGTTGGAGGTCTCTACTGTTTTCTTTATAGAGACATCCTGGAATACATATTTTTGAAGCAACCACTTGGCTAAAGTTTGTATCCAAATATACTTTATCCACCAAATTTTTTTTACTAATGTATGATACCTTCATGATACTTATCCGCCAAAAATCTAGGGATGAGATTAGATGAAACCCACAAAAAATATAGAAAAGTAAATTTCTTAAATGGGATGAAATTTTCACCATAGTGGTCCAAAACAACTAGGACAAAAGGATGAAAGAGAAAAATTCACCAAAGGGACAAATCGACAAAAAGAGTCACACTTGGTGTCACCTTTTCACAAAGCTTCTTTTAAAGGTGGTTAGGTTGCTCCCTCTCTTTTCTCCAATTATCCTAGTTTGGCTTCAAGTCTAAAAGGTTGATTCTTCCTTCACAAGGGTTTCACTCCCTAATGTTTCTCTTGAGTTGTGTCTTTGGGGTGAGCTCCTCTTTTCTTAAAGCTCCTTTGAAGCCTCTAGAGACTCTCTAGAAGATTTCCATATCTTTCTAGAATTTCTAGAAAGATCTATAAGCTTTTAGTTGTATCCATAAGCTTTCAGTGAAATATTGATTGCTTGTTGAATCTTGTGAATCACATGAAAGTAGGATACTCAAAACTTGGGGGCAAATTGTTTCATAAAACATTACCTACTAAAATATCACCTGTTTCTGCCCAATATCCCAACATGATGATTCCATTTTTGTCTAAATTACGGAGTAAATGGGCTTCTATTGATGTATTCCGTTAGTACTTCTTTCAAGGCCGTAGCCTGTGATATGAGTTTGAATTTCATATTTTTGCATGTGAAAAGAAGCATAAATATCGCTATATAATCTACAAGAATCCTCAAGCTTCTAGAAGAAGTGCGTAGAAGATTCTAGAAAGTCTAAAAAATTCTAGAACATTTTGAAAGCTTGTAGAATAGAGAGTTGACCAAGTCAACCCTGACATTGATCATGGGCAACACTATTCATCCCCTACTGATAGTAAGCATATTTTTTGGGATCCTTCTCCTCCATTACTTTAAGATTTTTTCATTCTTATCATTGATTTGTTGTGAATCTCATTTATTTGATGGTTACTCGCTCACACATTGCTTATAGGATTAGTTTATAAACTAATGGGTCTTCCCGATTAGTTTATACATGCACATCATGAAGATGATGCTCTCTGCCTTCTTACCCACCTGAAGAATTCCCTTGGGCATGGCCTCCTTTATCCATGCCATAGTCACCTTCTTATTGAAGCATATTCCAACTCTAGCGACACCAATGATCATGATGATCCAAAGTCTACCTCAAATTTTTGCACTTACACGGGGATCTTGTGACTTGGTGGAGTCACAAGTAGTGTGTGGTATCTCTTTGCGGTGTGGAAGCAGGATACTAGGTTATGATCCATACTTCCTATGAGATTCTATGGGTAAGTTGGCTACATCATGAGCTTGCCTTTCTAGTGCAAGGGCTCATGCTGATGTTTTGTGATTATCAAGGTACCTAGTACACTAAGATCAACTATTACGCTATTTGCGATAGGGGGTTTGATGGTCTCATCAATACTCATGTTATCTCATCCAGTAAACTAGAGGACCTTCTTTCTAAGGGGTAAAGCATTATGATGTACAACTTCTCTCTTAAGCTGAGCTTGTTTGAGGGGAGTCTAAGATCATATGGCCCGAGTGGCAATATAGTAATTTTGAGTTTCTTACTCTCTCTATTCCTCTCTACATATACCTCTCTTCACTTCCTTTGGAGACTAATCTATCTACTCTTCTTCTTTCCATAGGTATTTCTTTGGGTTCTACTCTTGTCATGGAGGTGTTCCTCACTATCCTTCCTAGGACTCCACCTTGCTGTAGATTCTATAGGATTAATCTTTTGTGGGGAAATAGCACCCAATACTTGCACAAAAGTTCTCCTACGGTTAGATTCAATGAGTCTGTCAACCACAAGGATATTTTTCAATTTCTAAGGAGGAATGAGATTCCTCAACATCTTTAGGTGCTAAAGATCCTCACCTTTTGAAGAAGCTTGTAGAGTTATTATATCCAGTAAGTCTATGGTTGCTGAAAGATTATGAATCAGCAAAAACAAAAAATAAAAAAAAAACTGAAAAAGAAGAAAAGGACCAAGATTAAAATATGAGATAAATGAGAAAAGGGTGCAGCATTACAATCTTCTAGGAAAGTCTTATTGGAAATTTTGGCTAATTATACTATTATAGAGAACATTCCAATAAGGCTCTTGATTTATTTGTCCTCGATACTCATTCATTTGGCCTTGGGAATTTTTTTTGGGAAAGAAATTGGTGAGAATATTGCTCTTGACTAGCAAACTTCAAGTGAATTTGTTCAAAAAACCCTTGATCCAGAAATGAATTGCATCAATTTCTTGGTTGTTTAGGCTAGTTGTGTCTAGTTTTGTTTAATCAATCATTTGTTTAATCTATCATTTTTTTGGGGTACTTTTTTCTCGCATCCTATATCAAGATGATTCCATCCTTTTCGTTATTACCCTTTTCATAACCATGGTTTCCTTTTCCTAACTTCTCTCCTTGATTTCTCTCTTACTTTAAGCTTAATTTTCTTGGAGATTTGGTCCATTGGAAAAGTCTTTGAAATATCACCCATGACATACCATTTTCACCAAAATATAAAACATTTTTTTCTAATTACTGTGTGTTAGATATTATCTTCGTGCAAAAGATCATAGTAGTTTGGACCTAATTCTCTGCGGGTTTGACCCTTACGCACAATAGTATCTAATTAATTATCAAACTGAGTTATTTAGAAATTATTGTTCATGCCTAATCATGTGCATTAGAGACCACATATTTTCGGATTATTATTCTCAAGGCAGATTTTCTTGAAGATAGGTGAGAGAGTTTCGAGAATCATCAAGAGGGTTATTTCCTTGGGGATTAGAGAGAGTTCTTGACTTTGTCTTCACATTATCAAAGTTGTGGAGGTCATCGATGCCATATTAGTATGTCCTATCTTTCTACCTCTTCTCTATTTGCAGGTCATCCTTCATTCTTCTCAGTTTTAATCTCTATTTCTTTGCACAATAGTATCAAGACCTTTTGAGTGTCTGTCTCCAGACGACAAATTCTATGAAAGCTTTAAGTACCAAATGAGGCCCTTTCCTACGTCACTTTTTTGTTCTTACGTCATTTCTATCCCGTTGTCCTCAACTCGGTGGCGCGCGAATAGAGTGCTCGTGATTGTGCTAGTAGAGTTCCTGGTTTCAGTGCTGTCCCCTCGTGGTTGTGCTTGTAGAGTGCCTGATTTCGGTACTGTCGTCGTGGTTGTGCTAGTAGAGTGCCTGGTTTCAGTGCTGTCCTCGTATACGCCCAAGCATACTGACGGCCAGACGAAGGCGGGCTTCACGGGAGGTATTTCAGGTGTTGGAGCCGACCGGCTGATGATCTGCAATACATCGTGAGTTAACGGCCGGTCAGCGGAGTTTGGATGGCTGCAAGCTAGCCCTAAGAGCAACAATCTCTCGGCTTCTTCCCTGTGGTACTCCTCCCCTAGCCTCGGGTCAACGGCATCAAGGATACTGTCGTTAGCGTAGAGATTCCACACCCAGTCCGTGAGGAGTTTAAACGTGCCGATATCGCTGCGAGGCCGCCTTCCGCAAACAACTTCCAGAATTACGGCGCCGAATCCGAAGACGTCGGATTCGCGGGTCGCCTTCCCCGTGTGGAAGCACTCAGGAGCAATGTATCCGATGGTGCCGGGCACTCCGTCTATTTCGACGGAGGCGTAGGAGGTTCGGCCGTTGTCGATGGCTCGAGCTAGACCGAAATCACCGAGTCTGCTGTTGAAGTTTTCATCCAGCAAGACGTTGCTGGCCTTGAGGTCGCGGTGCACCACCTTCTGGTCGTACTCGTTGTGGAGGTAATGAAGGGCGGAAGCCACGCCGGTGATGATCTGCTGTCGGCGATGCCACGGTAGGGGCTGCGCCGGCGGCTCACTGTAGAGGTGATGGTCGAGGCTCCCGTTCGGCATGAAGTCATAGACCAGAAGCAACTTTCCGCTCCTGTGGCACCATCCTGGAAGCAAAGTGTTAGGATCAAGCACTTACGTATATACCGAAATTTGTTGCCGGTAGAAAAGATACACCGAGGAGAGGGACAAGATTTCTATGGCGGAGCCGGTTGATGATGATGAGTTCGGCGAGGAAGTCTCCCTGCATAGTATCGCGCGAGAATCTCTTCACCGCTACGGTGAGATTCTCCCCGGGAATAACCCCCTTGTAGACGACGCCGAAACCACCCTGCCCAAGTTGATTTTTTTTATTAAAATTTTCCGTCGCCTTCTTCAACAGCTTATACGGGAATTCCCTCGGCGTTCCTGGCAGAGATCTCAAGGTCCACGCCAGCCTCTCTTCTGCCTTCTCGGGCCTCCTGTAAGCCCAGAAGCCCAAACACGCTACCACCAGCAGAAGGGCAACCGTAATCGGTACGCCGATCTTCAGAAACCAGTTGAAAGGTTTGTTCTCCGGTAGAATTTCAACTGTTAGATTCCAGGAAAGGACGGAGTTTAATTGGATATGTGTTCCCGTTGACCCGGAAAAGCCAAAGTAGGATTCCTTAGCGATGTGAGCGCTCAGGTCGATGGTGGCGTCCAGCAGCGGCACATATGGCTTTGAGTCGTACCCACTCACCGGCGGCACAAATTTCTTTGGGTCGTACCCGCTCACCCAAGCGAGATAAACTTGTATACGGTGTAGCCGGCCTGTAGGGCAAAAAAACGCCCAATGTCGTCGGATTCTCTCCGACGAGATCGCAGAGGCACGAGAGATCGAGATGAGAATGTTTGAACAAAACACTACTTCAATTTCGATTGACCGAAAATAAACTCCGCATACTCAATACATTTCGTCGAACACTTGCGGAGTATTTTATAAAACACTCCGTCCAATGGCGTGAGGAGAGAGAAGCGATTGTTTCAACGACCTCTGCAGGTCGTCTCCGTCGCCCGTGACGTGGCCGCATCTTGGCCGTCCTAAAATCTTCATCCAACGCTCCGAGTAAAAGGAGTCTAACTACCTGAAACAGAAAAGCACGACAATGTGTTCGAGAAAATGACAGCGGGACGTCGATGCTGCCGTACCCGCTGCTGAGCTGGAGCATCTCCATCATTCTCCTCCATGCTCCGGCTCCTCCATAGGGTTGCTACGGATGCCGATGCGATCTCGCATCTCCAAGAACTTTGCCTTTCCTAGAGCTTTAGTAAAGATGTCCGCTAATTGATCTTCCGACCGAATGAATTCTACCTCAATCTTCTTCTCTTCGACACATTGACGCACGAAGTGATAGCGGGTGTCAATATGTTTCGTCCGGTTATGATGGACCGGATTTTTGCTTAAGGTGATCGCCGATTGGTTGTCTACCAATAGCTTTGCCTTCATCGCTTCATCTTTCATTAATTCACCGAGTAATCGGCTCAGCCAAACAGCTTGACATGTGGCCGACGTTGCTGCAATATACTCGGCTTCACACGATGATAGAGCTACGATGCTCTGCTTCTGAGAGGACCAACTTACTGCCATCCCACCAAAGAAAAAGATATGTCCCGAAGTGCTTTTGCGATCGTTGCTATCTCCTGCAAAATCGCTGTCACTATACCCGATTAGCTCTCCCTTCAAATCGCCCTTTCTGTAGAACAGTCCAAACTTTTCTGTTCCTTTTAGATATCTCAGTACACGCTTCACCCCACTGTAGTGCTCTTGATTAGGATTCTCCATGTGCCGGCTAAGAATTCCAACCGCAAACAAAATATCTGGCCGGGTATGTGTCACATACCTCAAACTCCCAATTAGACTGCGGTAAGTAGTGGAATTTACTGTGGACTTACCTTCTTCAGAGAGGAATTTCACTCGCGATTCTAGCGGAGTGATGGCCGAGTTGCATTGCCCAAGATTTGCATGCTGTAAAACCTTCTGTACATAAGCCGTCTGAGACAAAAAAATGAAATCCTTGCTCTGCTTTACTTCAATTCCGAGGTAAGAGGAGAGTGAGCCTAAATTGGTCATGTCGAATTCCCTTGTCATTTCTGCCTTGAAATCTTCTATAGCCCTCGAGCTTGATCCAGTCACAAGTAGATCATCGACATAAACACCTACAATTAAGATGGTATCCGTAGTTCTTTTGAGGTAAAGTGACTGCTCATAGGCACTCTTAAGGAACCTGAGGGAGAGCAAGCAGGAATGAAGCTTGAGATACCAAGCTCTTGGTGCCTGTTTCAAGCCATAGAGAGCTTTCTTGAGGCGTAGAACATACTCTTCCTTTCCTTTGACCAAAAAACCTTCCGGTTGGTTCACATAAATAACTTCACTAATTTCACCATTGAGAAATGCAGACTTGACGTCGAGGTGATGGATTTGCCAATCTTCCAATGCTCCCAAGGCTATCAATACCCGAATTGTCTCAAATTCGGACCACTGAAGAATAAATCTCAACATAATCTACTCCTTTTCTTTGTGAATATCCTTTCACCACCAATCGGGCTTTATGCTTGATGATGACACCTTGCGGACTCTTCTTCACTTTGAAGATCCACTTCAAGCCAATTGGACGGCAGTTAGGAGGAGGACTCTCCAATTCCCATGTCCCATTCTTATCTATTGCCAACATTTCTTCTCTCATAGCCCTCATCCATACTTCTTCACTGGCCGCCTCTATATAAGTGAGTGGTTCTTCACCCGAGAGAAGAAAAACTTCTTCATCTTGAGTAATTGGGGTCGTCTCAGTGTACAAGTCAGTCAAAGACCTGTATCTTGGAGATGTCATTTCACCGGAGGTGGTAGACTCCATTTCAACTGATGGAGGATTAGATTCGGTTGACCCTTCCACTTCTTCATCCGAGGAATCCACTGGCTCTTCATTCTCGTGGTCTGAGGAAAACATAGGTAGGAAGGTGAGAGGGGTAGAGTTTTCACCTTGCGTTGACCAGGTCCAACTTTCTGCTTCTTCAAAGATGACATCCCGGCTGATGATCACCTTGAGATTGACCGGGTCAAGGCATTTGTATGCCTTTGTCCCAATTTGATATCCGATGAATATCATAGCTTTGCTTCTATCTTCAAGTTTACCTTGATGCCTCCTTGTGTCCTTGACATGAGCAATGCATCCAAATGCCCTTAAGTGATCTACCGAGGGTTTCCTCCCTGTCCACTTCTCATGGGGAGTCTGACCCTGCAAAGATTTTGAAGAGGTGCGGTTTAGGATGTAGACTGCAGTGCTTACTGCCTCTCCCCACAGCTCTTTAGGAAGATTTTTGGCCTTCAGCATGGCGCGGACCATAGACAACACCGTTCTATTTTTCTTTTCGACCACACCATTTTGCTGAGGTGAGTAAGGGGCAGTCAACTGCCTCTTAATTCCATGCTTCAAGCAATAAGTGAGGAATTCATCTGAAGTGAATTCCCCCCCCCTATCCGATCTGAGGGTCTTTACCTTCACTCCCTTCTCAGTCTCTGCCAAACTCTTGAAGTGTGTGAAGGCTTCAAAGGCATCGGACTTGCACTTCAACATTGACACCCAGGTAAGCCGAGAGAAATCATCAATGATTAGGAGAAAGTAACGGCTTCCTCCCAAGGTCGTTGGAGTGAGAGGTCCACATATGTCCATGTGGATCAGCTCCAGTGGTTAAGATGCACGAAAGAGAGACTTCTTTGGGAATGAAGTTCTCTGATGCTTGCCAGACACACAGCTGCGGCAAATTGTGCTTGGAATTTGAAAGAGAGGCAGTCCTTCAACCGATTTCTTCCTTGACATCTGCTGAAGCATATGAAAGTTTACATGCCCAAACCGGGAGTGCCATAACCACTCCTCAGATGTATCTTCACTCGTGAATTGGCATTGGTCTCCAATGTTCAGCTTTAGTAGGTAGAGGCGCCCGGTGGATCTCTGAACTTCTGCAAACAGTTGTCCAAAGGGGTTAAATATGGTAAGTTTACCTTCACCCATGACCATTCGGTATCCTTCCTCGTCCAATCGCCCAAGACTTAGGATATTTGCCTCTAATTTGGGGACGAATAAAACTTTATTGAGACAGAGATTCCTTCCATCCTTCTGATGAACTTCAATTTCACCTCTGCCTTCAATTAGAATCCGAGAGTTATCCCCGAATTTCACGGAACCGGTGACGGATTCATCCAATTTATTGAAGAATTGCTTCTTCCCTGTCATATGATTGGTGGCGCCGGTATCTAAATACCACAAAGCGGGATCGGAGGCTGCTCCCTCCGATCCATGAAGTAGGAGATCACTCACCTCTTCGACGACCGCCATAAGCAGGGATGACGTCGCCATTACGGTGTTTGATGAGCTCGCCGATGCTGCTGCTGCCGGAGTGGCTTCTGCCACATAGACTTTATCTTCCCGGGCCTTCTTCGGATTTCGACACTCATAAGCAAAGTGTCCAAACCGCTGACAGTTGTAGCATTGGATCGTGGACTTGTCGAGCGGTTTCTTCTCCTTCTCTTCTTCCCCATTCTGATTTCGGCCTCGTCCGCGGCCTCGTCCTCGGCCTCTGCCTCTGCCGCGATGACGACCTCTGCCTCTTGATGAGGATTCATCCTCATTAGATATCTTAGTTTTTCCCATAGCCTTCGCCAATAGAACCATTTCTTCTTCACGAGTTTCCCGTTCTTTGTGCCGCAGCTCGTGAACAGTAAGGGATCCAATGACCTCATCGAGACTTACCTTGTCGAGCTCGCCATATTGTTCTAATGACAAGGTAAGTGCGTCGAACTTGGCAGGGGTAGCTCAGAGGAACCGCCGTACTACTTCCTTCTCCTCCATCGTCTCTCCGAGATTTCGTAAATCGGAGATTATGTGCGTGAATTTCATCGCGAAATCCACGACAGTCTCTGCCTTCCCCATGGTGAGAACTTCAAGATCGCGACGCAAGCCTCTGATGCGCGATTGAATTACGCGATCCACTCCGAGGTTCCTCTGACGGAGAATTTCCCAATTCTCCTTCGCCGTCTTCTTGGCGTCGAGGATGCCGAGGAGCTCTTCTGGAACTCCACTCATAATCGCCGACAAAGCTTGACGATCCTTCTTCTTCGTCGGATTCTCTCCGACGATCGTCTGCCACAGATCGTGTGAGTCGAGGTAGACCTCCATCGTCATGGACCAAACGCGATAATTGGTCTTCGAAAGTTTCAGGGACGGCGTAGCCGCTCCAATTTCTCCGTCGACGGACTTCTTCGCCATCGTTTCTTCGACGGAACGAACACGGGCTCTGATACCAAATGTAGGGCAAAAAAACGCCCAATGTCGTCGGATTCTCTCCGACGAGATCGCAGAGGCACGAGAGATCGAGATGAGAATGTTTGAACAAAACACTACTTCAATTTCGATTGACCGAAAATAAACTCCGCATACTCAATACATTTCGTCGAACACTTGC
This sequence comes from Lemna minuta, assembly GCA_024174645.1. Classification (NCBI taxonomy): domain Eukaryota; kingdom Viridiplantae; phylum Streptophyta; class Magnoliopsida; order Alismatales; family Araceae; genus Lemna; species Lemna minuta. Next base: position 12,386,249 of record CM044114.1, on the reverse strand, counting down.
GGAGTATTTTATAAAACACTCCGTCCAATGGCGTGAGGAGAGAGAAGCGATTGTTTCAACGACCTCTGCAGGTCGTCTCCGTCGCCCGTGACGTGGCCGCATCTTGGCCGTCCTAAAATCTTCATCCAACGCTCCGAGTAAAAGGAGTCTAACTACCTGAAACAGAAAAGCACGACAATGTGTTCGAGAAAATGACAGCGGGACGTCGATGCTGCCGTACCCGCTGCTGAGCTGGAGCATCTCCATCACGGCCGTCGTAATCCACCCATGCCCGGTACAGTGCTTGATGCGTTATCGGGTTGGCGGCCCTCCGATGCGCAGGAGAGAAGACGAAGGGGAGGGGGAAAGGAATACGCCTTCTCGGCAATAGACAGAGAGGGTCGAGACGCGGAAACTCGCTGATAACTCCTTCGCTAATTTCCGAGATCTCCCCACTGACTCACGAAAATGTCATAGAAATAAAAAGAAGAGAGGATGTCTCAAAACACAACCCAAAATATCCAAAAGAGGAGCCTATCCTCCTCGTGAGGCTATCCATCTCTATTTATCGTTCTCTCCGGAAGCGGCCGAAGCTTCTAGTAGTATACGCAATCCGAGAATTGCGTTGTTCGTTTTGCCAGTCGTCGCGGCCGCTCCGTACGTTCGTCAGGAGCCGCGTCGTCCTCCTCGGCCCCGGCCGGTACCGACGGATCGTCGACGACGGTTTCTGAGTTTGCAGGAGAGTGGGGTCCATCATTCTCCTCCGGCTCCAAAAGACTCGACTCTGTCGAGTCCGGCGGAAGGCCCGGTTCTGAGGGAACTTCCAGTGGACCTGGATAGGGGAGGAGATCACCAACGTTGAAAGTCGTCGGAACTCCCCACTCCGGCGGGATGGCGATGTCATACGCGTTGGGGTTGATCTTGCGACGGACGTGGAATGGGCCTGCGGCGCGAGGGTGGAGCTTGTGAGCGCGTTCCGCGGCGTACTGCTCAGGGCGGAGTCGAACCATGACCAAGCTTCCCTCCTGAAGCTCGTTAGGGCGGCGATGGGTGTCGGTGGCAATTTTGATCTTAGCGTTGTAGGCCGCGATCTTGTCGTGCACATGTTGATGTAGATCCGTGAGGTCGGTAGCGTAGGTGTGAGCTTCCGCTGAATACACATCTGCAGTCGGCAGCGAGATGAGGTCGACGGGTAAATTCGGTACTCGTCCCGTGTTGACCTGGAACGGAGAGTAGTCGGTGGCACGGTGTTGAGAAGCATTGTAGGCGAATTCTGCGCGCGGTAGTAGCTCATCCCAGGCGTCGGTATTTTCCTGGATTAGGCATCGTAGGAGGTTCCCCAAAGATCGGTTAGTGACCTCCGTTTGTTCGTCAGTTTGCGGGTGGAAAACGGTTGAGAATTTGAGCGTAGTCCCCATCAGTCGCCATAGTGTCTTCCAAAAACTGCTGGTGAAGCGTACGTCGCGATCGGAAACGATGCTTCGAGGTACGCCATGTAGCCGAACCACCTCGTTGAAGAATAATCGTGCGGTGTGAGGTGCGTCGGTGGTCTTGGAGCATGAAACAAAGTGTGCCATTTTGCTGAAGCGATCGACGATGACCAGGATGGCGTCGAATTGCCGGCGAGTGCGAGGGAGACCTAACACGAAGTCGATGCTGACATCTTGCCAGGGGGCGGAGGGGACCGGTAGTGGCAAATATAAGCCCGTGTTCTGCTTCGTCATCTTCCCTACCGTGCAAGTGGAGCAGCGGCCGAGCAAACGGCGAACGTCCCGCCGGAGGTTGGGCCAATAGTATCTAGCCTCCACGGCTTGTAATGTCTTGGTGACGCCAAAATGACCGGTGAGACCACCACCGTGGAGCTCCCAAATTAAGAAATCGCGGGTGGATCCGGCGGGTACGCATAGGCGGTCGCGGAAGAAGAGATACCCTGAGTCGGCGCGATAGTCTTGCGGAGGGGTAGTAGAGTCCGACGGATGGCCCGCGGAGGTCTGAGTTGCCTGCCAGATTTCCCGAAAGTCTGGGCAGTCGTGGTATAGCAGAGGTAAACGGTCGAAACCGGTGATAGCCGCTTGGGAGATTTGGAGATTATGTTGACGGCGGCTGAGGGCGTCTGCAACCTTGTTTTCGCGGCCGGGTTTATGCCGTAGGGAGAAAGTATACTCCTGGAGAATTTCTGTCCAACGCGCATGTCGGGCGTTGAGCTTCCGTTGGGAGTGGAGGAACCGGAGGGCGTCGTGATCACTGTAGAGGGTGAACTCCTTATGTAAGAGGTAGTGTCGCCAGTACCTCACGGCTTGGACGATGGCGTAAAGCTCCCGGTCGTAGTTGGAGTACCGCACCTTCGCTTCGTTGAGTTTCTCGCTAAAATACGATACCGGGTGGGTATCTTGAGATAGCACGACGCCGATTCCCACGCCAGAAGCATCGGTCGCAACATCAAACAACTTCAAAAAATCGGGGAGTCGGAGAACCGGGGCGGTGGAAAGGGCGAGCTTGAGTTGCTGAAACGCTCGATCAGCGGACGGATTCCACGCGAATTGGTCGCGCCGAAAGAGATCCGTCAGGGGAGCAGCGATAGCGCTGAAATTCCGGATGAAGCGTCGGTAGAATTGCGCCAGTCCATGGAAGCTTCGTGCGTCGAATAACGACTGAGGTGTGGGCCAAGCTTGGATGGCGGACGTCTTGGCTGGATTGACCGCGATCACGGCGGGTGTGATAATAAATCCGAGGAATGTTACCGCGGAGGACAGGAAAGAGCACTTGGCTAGGTTAGCGAATAACCTCTCTTGCTGAAGTTTGGCGCATACCATCTGGAGATGACGTTGATGTTCCTCGATGGAGCGGCTGTAAATTAAGATGTCGTCGAAGTACACCACCACGAATTTGCAGGCGAAGGGCCGGAGAACTTCATTCATGAGACGCATAAACGTGCTGGGGGCGTTGGAGAGACCGAATGGCATGACGAGCCATTCGTACAGACCCTCGCCTGTCTTGAAGGCCGTTTTCCACTCGTCACCTTCCCTGATACGCACCTGGTGATAGCCGTTTCGGAGATCCAATTTGGAGAAGAACGAGGCCCCGACGAGTTGATCTAAAAGATCGTCGATGCGGGGAATCGGGAAGCGATAACGCACCGTGATACGATTAATGGCCCGGCAGTCGACGCAAAGACGCCAGGTGCCGTCCTTCTTCGGTGCTAGGAGGGCAGGGACGGCACAAGGGCTTTGACTTTCGCGGATGAGGCCGCGACGCAGAAGGTCTTCGACTTGCCTCTGGAGCTCTGCACTTTGGGCCGGGTTGAGCCGGTAGTGAGGCAGATTCGGCAAAGAGGATCCCGGAATGAAATCGATGAAGTGATGGACGGCTCGGCTCGGTGGTAGCGAGGTGGGCGATTCCGAGGGGAAAACATCTGTGAATTCTCGGAGGAAAGAGGGGAGCTCGCTTTCGTTAGTACTGGGTAGTTTTGTGCGCACCAGGATCGCCCAAACGGGTGCGTCCGTTTCCACTCCTTTGAGGAATTTGCGTGCCGTGACGATTCCGAGGAATTGCGTGGGATCAGCCGGCGTGGCGGGAGTTGCCGCCTTTGTAGTCCCGCCTGCGGGTTGGGATACGAAGGGCTGCCATACGTGCTTGGTTCCCCCGAAGTAGAAGACGCACCGATTACTTCGCCCATATTGCGCGACATCACGGTCGAATAGCCAGGGTCGGCCGAGTAGCACACTGCCCACTCCCATGGGCAGGATATCGCACCAGACCTCTTCCTGATACCCTGCTACCTATAACGGAACGATACACCTACTTGTCACGGCGAGGAAGGCTTCGTTGATCCACATCGCTTTGTAAGGACGAGGGTGAAGCTGTGGTTGAAGACCGAGACTAAGAATGGAAGCCGCCGAGACCGCGTTAACCACGCTTCCACTATCAATGAGGATCTTGATCACGTTGGCGCCGATCTTCGTGAAGGTCGTGAATATCGCGGTGCGGATGGGATTTTCAGAGCTTAGCGGCGTCTCGAAACCAGTTGGGATGTCCATCAGGGTCGTACCGAGGGGGGCGGTGAGGGCCTTGGCGTGCTCTTTGGAGGTTAAAGGTAGGACCTCCTTGATGATGCACCCGACTTGCTCCTGTGTCCCTTCGAAGGTGCTAACGAGGTCTGGGTCTGCCTCATAAATTTCTGCGACGGCGTCGTCGTGGCCGGGAGGCGTTATATGGTCGTCGTCGTGGATCTCGACTAGTAGCGCGCGGGCGGGGCGGGTGGTTTGTCGTGGCGACGGACACTGAGCGGCAAAATGCCCCCACCCTTGGCATTTGTAGCACGCGATTCTGGTTCCGGTGTTATTTGAGCTTGTCGGTGGCATCCTCGGGCGACTTCCCCCCGTAGTTCGCCCGTCCAGTTGCCTATCGATCATGGGGGGAGTCGTCGTTCCGAATTTATTTGTTGAGGCACTGGTGTGGTTTCCCAGCGGACCGGGTATTCCTGGGGTGGGAGATATGACCGGGCTCGCGGCGTGGACAACCTGGGGCGGTCGTGGAGGAAACGGGGAGGTCACCGCGGCTTGGGTCACCCGGGACAGAGAAGTGGGGGAAACTCCGGCGGTGTTAGCATGTACTAACCTTGTTACTTCCGCGGTAGCGATCCAGGGTGGGTGAGTTCGCTGGCTATACGAGGAGAATAATTCCATATTGATGGTGTATCGATAGGCTTTCTCCAACGTCGAAATTTCCTGGAGGACCAATTCGCGTTGGTATTCCGGCCGTAGTCCGGCGCGAAACCTGGCGAGCGTGGCCACTGGTTCCTCGTCGAGATTACACCGGATCATGAGGTCGTCGAAGCGGGTGATATATTCCGCTACCGTGCCTTCGCCTTGCCGGAGGTGTTGCCACTCATCGATAATCATCGGTCGATAGCAGGCGGGTACAAATTTATCTCGCAACCGACTTTTCATCTCCGTCCACGAGGTGATGGCTGGTTCGTGTCGTCACTCCATGGTGGCCTGGGTATTCCTCCAGTAGATCCGCGCCTGACCGCGCCCTTCCGGTAGTTGATACCATTCGAAGTACTCATCGAGGCCGGTCTCCCAATCCATGTATCTCTTTGGATCCAGGGAGCTGTCGAAAGCCGTGACTTCCGGTTTGGCTCCTCGCTTAGCCGCGTCCCATGGGGTGTCTATCGGCTGTCCATCGGAGGGGGGGTTGTCGTTGTGCGCGGCAGATGTCAGGGGGAGGGCGTCCATTGACTTTACCGTTTTGAGTTCCACTAGTTGCGCCATGAGAAATTCTATTTGCACCTTGGACTCTTCCTGGTTCCGGAGTATCGATTTCGCCCAGTTGGGCATTTCTTCCGGAAACACGGGAGTGCTAGATCCCGCCCGGAATTCGGCACCCGATCGAGTGGACATGTTATGGAACGTTTGCTCTGATACCAAAAATATGATGCGTTATCGGGTTGGCGGCCCTCCGATGCGCAGGAGAGAAGACGAAGGGGAGGGGGAAAGGAATACGCCTTCTCGGCAATAGACAGAGAGGGTCGAGACGCGGAAACTCGCTGATAACTCCTTCGCTAATTTCCGAGATCTCCCCACTGACTCACGAAAATGTCATAGAAATAAAAAGAAGAGAGGATGTCTCAAAACACAACCCAAAATATCCAAAAGAGGAGCCTATCCTCCTCGTGAGGCTATCCATCTCTATTTATCGTTCTCTCCGGAAGCGGCCGAAGCTTCTAGTAGTATACGCAATCCGAGAATTGCGTTGTTCGTTTTGCCAGTCGTCGCGGCCGCTCCGTACGTTCGTCAGGAGCCGCGTCGTCCTCCTCGGCCCCGGCCGGTACCGACGGATCGTCGACGACGGTTTCTGAGTTTGCAGGAGAGTGGGGTCCATCAGTGCTCTTGGCCGATGAGCGAGAGTGATGTTGAAGTCGGAGAGAGACCTAGTGACGGTGGAACGGACGCTGTTGATATTCAGACCCACATGGTTGTTGTCCGGATCGTAGAGTTGCTTGAAGGTGTCGAATTCCACGGCGAAGAACTTGTTATTTGGGTTTCCATCCAAGGAAGAGTTGGTGAGGCCTAGGAACTCTCCATAGCTATTTTCCGGAATCGATTGGCTGTCGGAAAAGATCGCGAAGGCCAGCCCTTCGCCGACTGTCACGTTTCCCACGGGATATATGTTGAAGAGAAAGGTGGAACTGAAGGAGATAACCTTTCTCGGAGAACTGGAATCGTCCCAGTCCCAGAACTTGTAGGGCTTCTTGTAGATCATTCGGCCGGAGTTGTTGCGGAAAAAGATATCCCCGTTGCTGGTATCTTGTGTGAGCTGAAAGGCGTGCTGCCGGATTCTTGCGTCCCCGAGAATGTTGAAGTTGCTTTCAAAACTTTGATTGGAGGGGAATCTAAACGATATGATCTCGTTCTCTGTAGCGACGGGGAGGAGAAGGGCAAACCAGAGGAAAGGAGGAAGCACAAGAAGTGAGGAAGCCATTGTCGTCTCAGGCGACGTGGAAAAAAAAGGTCTACTTGTAAGCATTTGAAGCTCCGATGTTGCTTCTGAGATGCTTCCTTCGTTGACAAAAAGTGTCAACTCCCTGTGGCCGATTGTGACCTCGTTAATTAATGGGTAAACATCTTATAGTGGCACGACCTTTCCTTTTAGGTCGAGATTGTGGCACGACCTTTTTTTATGTCCAATTTGTGGCACCACGTCAGCATTCCCGCTGAGGTGGACGGTTTTCTTATTCCGTCCCCCACGTGGCTGCCACGTTGTGTCCACGTTTTCATTCTCTCTCTCTGCACTCTCTCTCTTCATTCTCTCTCTCTTTATTCTCTCTCTCTCCCTCTCTCTTCTCTTTCTTCTCTCCCCCTTAGCGACGGTCTCTCGCGACGGTCTCTCTCGCTCAAACAAGTTTTTTTCTTCGATGTTGGCTGCAGATCACCGCGCCGAGTCTCTCGCCTGCATAACGTGGACGATTCCCGGGCAGACCCCGTCTACGGATTCAACCCCCCCGTCTACGGAGAAGAATCCTTCTCCCGCCGCTCGCGTGCCGCGAGACGCGACGGAGGAGGCATCGATGCTGGGAAGGAAGACCTGCCTGCAGCCGTCGAGGAAGGGCCCTCGACGCCTACCTTCTCCCTCTCCACCCATCGCCCGTTCACGTCCGCGTGTGAAGCTCTGCCGAACCGACGAGGAACCTGTCGTGACTCCCGTCCCCACTTGACGCCAAGACGCAATCTCGAGTGATCGAAATTTTCCGTCCCCACGAAGCTGCCAAACGCTTGTAAGAGCTCCACTGGGGAAGGGTTTCACCGTCCGTATTTAAGACATTTTTTTCTCCATGAAGTTTACCAGTTTAGCTTCTTCATCGCAGTCGACTCCCCCGGCACAAGCGATCTTTGTCTGCCTCTCCTCTTTAGTATTCTCTGGGTTGAATAACCCGCACGTCGATGTGAGAAAGAGAGAGAGAGGGCGACGGTTCAAAATGTTCTTGAACACCTCATCTCCATCTCTCTCAAAGCTATCTTCCCCCAGTTTCAAAGTCGGCCTACCCTCTCCTCTCCTCCCCTCTCCTCTCCTCCCCTCTCCTCTCCTCCCCTCTCCTATCCTCTCCTCCCCTCTTCTCTCCTCTCCTCTCCTCCCCTCTCCTCTCCTCCCCTCTCCTCTCCTCTCCTCTCCTCTCCTCTCCTCCCCTCTTCTCTCCTCTCTTCGTCTTCCTTTGTTCTGTGAACTTTAGTATCCTCACATGGGATGTTACAGGCCTTAAATGGGATGTTACAATCCTCACATGGGAAAACCATGACTTGAATAGAATGATTCTTGTTCTATCTTCATTTTTCCTTCTTTTTTCTTTGAGTTTCTCACTATCTTTTGAACCATTTCTTGCTCTTGAAACTCTTCTTGAAGCTTGAGGATCTATAGCTTTGTGGTCGCAATTTTCCAACATTTTATAACTTGGGAACTTGGGAACTTGGGAAATAATGAAATCATATCACAGAAAAAGGAAATAATGAAATCATATCAAAGTATTTAGAAAATTAGCACTATTTTATCATAAAAATGAATTAGTCTCTGTTTCATAAAGTAAATTAAATCAACATTGTTGACTTAAAAAGTATATAATCCTTATCTATTTCCCAGAAATATATTTGTTCATCATGAACACTCTAGATTTAAAGCCTTTTCCAATGACGACGCACATCCTAAGAAAATGCTTGTGCAAGGACCAAGAATCATCTACCCAGCTGGCTCGCGGCGTACAGGCGGGACAGCATCGAGCCGTCATTCCTCGACGGCTCTCCGCTCGAATCCGCTCAAATTTGTCCATGGCATCTCCGAGCCGCCCCATTCCTCGACGGCTCTCCGCCGTCAATCGCCTGTACCAAGCGTCGCCCAGTAATATCGAGGGAGGATATAGAGATAGACATAAGTGAGAGAGAGGGAGATATAGATGCACATTATCGAGAGAGAGAGATGCAATACTGATAATCAGAAGAGATAGAGAGCGTTATGCATCCTTGAGGACGATACACGCGGACGTGAACGGGCGATGTGTGGAGAGGGAGAAGGTAGGGCGTCGAGGGCCCTTCCTCGACGGCTGCAGTGTGTCTTCCTTCCCGGCGACGATGCCTCCTCCGCCGCGTCTCGCGGCACGCGAGCGGCGGGAGAGGGATTCTTCTCCATAGACGGGGGGGGGGGTGGGGTGGTTGAATCCGTAGACGGGGTAGGCCCCGGAATCGTCCACATTATGCAGGCGAGAGACTCGGCGCGGTGATCTGCAGCCAACATCGAAGAAAAAAACTTGTTTTGAGCGAGAGAGACCGTCGCGAGAGACCGTCGCTGAGGGGGAGAGAAGAAAGAGAAGGGAGAGGGAGAGAGAGAGAATAAAGAGAGAGAGAATGAAGAGAGAGAGAGTGCAGAGAGAGAGAATGAAAACGTGGACACAACGTGGCAGCCACGTGGGGGACGGAATAAGAAAACCGTCCACCTCAGCGGGAATGCTGACGTGGTGCCACAAACTTGACATAAAAAAAGGTTGTGCCACAATCTGGACCTAAAAGGAAAGGTCGTGCCACTATAAGATGTTTACCCTTAATTAATTATGCTTTCCGGGAAGTTCTGAATTTGGCCTATCTCCTCAATGGAGAACTCGCAGAACTTGATGGAGCATGAATCAAAGTGCTGAGAGCGATTCCATCCACGCGCTATCTCCTTCATGCATGATCGGTGATTTTGACCTCTTGAAGGACAATCAGGACTACGAAAAAAAAGTCAATGGGTTTCTCTATTCATGAACGTATATATATACTTTTACACATGCTATTTGTATAAATATTCCACAAATAATGGCACCTGTAATTCTCGTTGTAGTATCGGGCCAAGTAAGTACTGTTGCCTTATAAAATAAACCAAAGAATTACAGTACCTGCAAGTATGTCAAATGAACTAAACATAAAACTTACCTCTTTCAACACTCCCCTTCAAGCTTGGCAGTGAAGGTCCTTCCTGCCGAATTTGTCCCGAAAAGCTTTGAATTTCGGCTTCCTCAACCCCTTGCTTACGAAATCTGCACATTGATCTTCAAACTTTACATATCGAAGGCATATTTGTTCTTGATCCAGTTTCTCTGGATAAGATGCCTGTAGATGTCCAAATGCTTCAGACATCCGTGTTGGACTCGTGGGTCAAGGACTACATAAAGCAGATTTATTATCACAAAATAATTGAATTGGAAAATGAAAAGAGATTTTGTAAATCATCTAAATTCCTCTAAATCCACATGGATTCAATTACTGCTGGAGCTAAAGCTCTTAATTCTGCTTCAGTTGAAGATCTAGAAACAAATGCCTGTTTTTTTACTCAGCCAAGGTAATGAATTTCCTCCAAAGAAGGATAATTCAGGTCATTGACCTTCAATCGACAAATAAATCTGAATAATCAGAATCGTTGTAGATTTCTAAATGCAAATCTTTGTTATTTTTCTTAAAGGCAATCCCAAAATTTATGGTACCCGATAGCTACCTTGCAACCCGATGGAATTCTTTTAAGTCATAAACATTAAGGACATGCATAAATTGAACTTAATATATTTGCATCATAAGACATGTCTGAGTTTCGTATAAGACAAATAAATCAACCTCCCCAAGTAGTTCCTGATAAAAGGTTCATTTAAATGTTCAACATTATGATCTTTAGTCAATATATGATTCATGACAATTAGAGTTTAAATAGATTTCCTGCTTATAAAACCAGTCTTATCATATAAATCGAGGACATAGTTATGTTGGGATAGAAGTATTTTAAAGGGAGCATAAGCACTTTGAATTCCAAGAAAAAAAAAATTAAGGTGAAGTTTTTTATTTTTCAAATTCAGATATTGTGATTGATGATCTAATTTTTAAATCTCCCCTATAATTTAAATATTATCAACATACAAAATCAAAATTATAACTCCTCCTTAATCTAAATGTCTAGAAAATATTGTATCATCTCCATTTTGTGTTTATATCCAAAGTTTATCGTACATCGGTAAAATTTATCAAACAAGCTCTAGAAGGTGGTTTTCTTACTTATATACAAAAAAATTTAGTACTTATTTTCATATTCTAGAAGAAGATTCATGTATAGTTCTTCTTCTAACCATTGAAGTAAAAAGGAATTCTTCACATCATATTGAAATAAATCCCATCCTTTATGGAAGCTAAATAAATAATGATGTTTATTATTAATCTTATCTAATTGGAAAATTTATCTAAGCCATTATTGTGAGTGATAACATACAACTAGACACATTAATATCGTGCATTTCATGAAATTTTTCCATGAAAATGATCATAAATGCATGTTACCATGGGTTTCAATGCCTATTTCTATGTTTACAATGATGTTTTAAATTTTCTTGATTTGATAGAATTTTATGCAAGATTTATCACTGACCCTACTCAGACCCATTTAGGTTCAAATGCTATAAAATGTGTTTATAGCATTTTAAATAGCCTATCGCAAATCCCAAAAGTCAAAGTTTTTATGTGTACATAAATTAGGGTTAGAGTCTGACATAAGTAATTAGATGAAGATGAAGATGAACTAGAATTCTCGGGGTTGAGTCCGGGATTATGGAGTTTGGACATAAATAGTATTAAGGGGGTTAAGTATATAGAGGGCTAAATGGAGTTTAATAAACATTAAGATCATTTTATCAAAAATTTTTTTGCATTCAGTATTAATCGCAAAAATGAATCTTATATCAAGAGGAATCCATTGATATATTATTGAGAAATTTTGGGTACTAGAGTTGAGAGATGTGACCGTTTTCAAACGATGAGGCGCCTTTTCAAGGCCACATTTAATACACCATCACAAGTTTTATAAGAAAGAACTTTTAGGCCATCTAAAAACATTAAATAGGTATTCATCTACACCATTTTGTGGTTTGATATCATCCTTTGGATGTCCCTTTAGTTGTGGAAGTTGGAGAGTCAAATGGATAGAAGATGAAGAGGCCAAGGGGTAGAAGTTGAAGATAAAAGAAAAAAATTTGAAGAGTCATTGAACAAGAAGGTAAAAGGACTTCTCAACCATGAAATGGGCCATTAATTAGGGTCATGTATGACTTGTTAGTAATTTTGGAAAAATCTAGGGGCATTTTGCGGATGCAAGTTTCTGTAAACTCCATATAAACTCCCCATAATCTCATCTTTTCTTCATCTTTTTGGAGCAAGCCTCCAGCCTAGTTGGCCAGAAGTTAAGAAAGCGTCCAAGGATCATCATCATCTTCAGATTTCAAGTGTGGTGAGTTTCTAAATTTTGGTTTCATTCTTCTTATTAGTTCCAAAATGCCTTGCCTTGGGCAGAATGTAAATGTCCCTGGATGAATGATTACTAAGGAGCATCACTTTTTTTATTTTGAGAACATCATTAACTTTTCTATCTCATCTCATTATTCTCTCCCATTTACTCTTTCACTCACTCTTTTTCATAGTCACTTCTTTGGTTCATACCAAATCATTATTTTTTATGTCCTCTTCTAGTATCCTCTCACTAGCTGTCTCAAAATTAAGGCGAGATCAATACATCTCCCTTGTCTATTTTTGCCCATTAGCTGGAGGATGTTAAGGCGTATTAATAATATGATAAAATTCATTTCTCTTTGAAAGGGAACAAAATTGATGGTTGTTGAAATGTGTTTCCATATTTCTAATAATTGCCCAAGGCCACTGAAGATACTTTGTTGAATGAACTTAATAGATTATTTGAAGATCATTAGTTTTCTTTGACATTGCTTCTACTCACCTAGGGATGTAGTTTATGGAAATAAGCATGTACTTATATCCATCTCATTTAAGAAGTGGACCCATGTAATCAATTTCCCATAAATAAAAAAATTTCTTCCTCAATGATGGGTTGGAGTGGCATGAAGTCATTCTTCTTCACATATACGGACACTTGGCATTTCACACAACTAGAACACTACTTTGAAGAATCATTAAACAATTCAGGCCAAAATAAACCAAATTGCAACACCTTTAAAGCAATTTTTCTAGGAACATAATGCTCTTTGACAAAAGAAGAATGGTAAAGATCTAATACACTCCCTTGTTGCTCCTTGGGTACACATGTTCTATAAACATGGTCTACCCACGATGAAAAATTTTGGTTCATCATAAAAATAGTATTAGAGATATTTATAAAATTTCTTTCTATTGTCACTATCCAAATCATCTAGTAATTGACTTGATAGACGATCGTTCACTATGCATGCGTACCAAGGTTGCTTTTTAGTTTCTAGAATCTGCTTATCTAGAAAAATATTTAAGATAGGAGTAGAAAACTTAGTCAGTAATTTAGAAAGATGATCAACTACAACATTCTCTACACGAAACATATCTTTAATTTCTAAATCAAGCACTTGCATCAATAAAATCCACCTCAAAAGCCTAGGTTTTGTTTCTTTTTATTTAATAGAAAATTTAAAGACACGTGATGAGTGAATTTTACTACCTAACATATACGAATGAAATTTCTCTTAGAAAAGATAATGACTTGCAAGTCCATTTTAGAATAGAATACTTTACTTGAGCCTCTCATAGGGTCTTGCTAGCTTGTAGACGGCAACCAGATATTTGTTGATACTTTGACCCAAAATAGCTCCAAGAACAAATAAGAAGTATCACATGTTAATTTAGAGGAAATATTTTGATCAAGAGCTTGTAACATTGAAGCATTAAAAAGCGCTTCTTTAATTTTCCAAAAATATTTTTTTATTTTTATATGAAATGAAATCAACATCTTTTGAAGGAAAAGGGGTGAAATGTTTGGGGATTATGGTGAAATATTCTATGAATTTCCTATGGAAGCCAAATCGCTTGAGGAATCATCTTAGTTACTTGAAGCTGGTGGGAAGAGGTAAGTTCTTGATGACCTTGACGTCTGCCTAGTCCACCTCTAGCATCCTCTTGCTGATGAGACATTCAATCACCATTCCAACCTCCATCATGAAATGAGATTTTTCCCAATTAAGTACTTACTATCCTCCACATAAATTTGCAAAACCTTAGCCAAGTCAATTACACATAAATTAAATGAAGAGCCAAAATTAAAAAATCATCCATGAAGATCTCTAAACAATCACCCATTAAAAGCAACACATAGCATTCATGCACCTTTGTAATTCAGCTTGGGCATTGCATAAACCAAAATGCATGCTTTTCAAGGAAAATATACTATTGGGACAAGTAAAAATGGTTTTCTCTCATCATGTTCATGACTTTCTATTTGATTATATCTTGAATAACTATCAATTTACCGATTAAAAATTTGTCCAGAAAGCTTTTTGAGAATTTGATCAATAAAAGGTAAATGATAATGGTCATTCTTAGTAATCGAATTAAGCTTCCTATAATCAATACATACTCTCCAAATAGATTTTATTCAGGACTGTACTTGCTCTCCATTCTCCTTGTTCTTCAGTGTAATTCTTTATTTTTTGGCACTACATGAATATGACTCACCCAAAGACTATCCAAAATTACCTCTCTAACTTTTTCTTCTAGACATTTTCATATTTATTTTTTTAACAACATCTAGCATATGAGTGTTCAATTGCCGTTGAGGTTTTCTATATGGCTTGGAGTTTTCCTAAATGAAATTTCTATGCTCTCAAGTTTTTGCCTAATATTGTCAATGTCCCAAGATGTTGCTAATTTATGAGAGGATAATACTTCAACTGATGCATCCTCTTGCTCTAGAGATAAAAGAGATGAGACAATGATAGGAAACATCTCACTTGGTCCTAGAAATTCATATTTAAGATGAGATGGTAAATGTTTTGACTCAATATTAGAAGTAGAAGAAAAACTTGGCAACTCCTTGGATGATTCCCTATCAATTTCCTCAAAAGCAAGAGAATTACTGATGATAATAGAATCAAATCTAAAATCTTATTTATCTACTAAACCCAAGAAACAAATATCCTCATTAGAATCCTTACGATAATTCATAAAATAAGATATCAGAAATTCAACTTTCTTTGATCCCACTTTAACTCTACTATTCTTTTATCCAAATTGGTGATGACTTTTTTTGGTAGCTGAGAACAATCTCCCATTAAAATGGGGTGTATACTCAAATTTTTTGAAACTTTCATATCAACCACCATAAAATCTATAAGAAATTGTTGATTCTCTGCCTTTACTATTACCTCCTCTATCTTCATGTAGGGGTCCCTTATTGATAACATGCTATATTAACAAATTAAAACATGATTTTTGATGCATATTACGGTATAAATGATTTCATTTCCATGCATGTTATCATACTTGTGTATTTTTCTATCATTCCATGAAAAAGTAATTATAATCTCAAAATACATTAAATTAGGGTTAAATATGATGATTTAAGAGATAAATAATTAATAACCCATCTTTACTTGAGATTATAAATGTTTTTAAAGTAAAAATAATGAGAGAAAACGATTTATAAACATTTATTTATATTTTCCTAAGTTTAAAATCCTTAAAAATAAATGTGTTTTTGAAATTAAATTTAAAACTCTCATTATTTATCAATTTTTATCTTTTAGAATGATAGATAATTAAATTTCGGATCAAATGAAAGAAATTTGGATTAATTTGGAGTTATATTTTAAAAGTTATGAATTTTCTAATTTTTTAAGGATTTTTTCTGGATTTTTTTGATTTATTTTACGATTTTTAATATTAAAAATACGATTTAAAAAATGCAAAAAGGGTTTATATTTTTGCGCGGGACCCACGTGGATGCGACGTGGCACTCAGAGCCACGTGGCAGCGCCACGCGGGCCCACGCGACGAAGAGGTGACACGTGTGCATGCTATTGATATTTACTCGTATTATTAATATAATATACATATAGCCTTCTGTTAATCGAAAGGAGATTATTAACTCCTTAAAGTGTTGCTCGTTATAAACCCATCGATATCTTTTAATTTTCTCCGTGTGGGACTAAGTCCCACACAATTTTTATTAAATGCAGGACACGTGGCGGAAGGGGAGACGTCGGATTGGGTGGAGTTTGATCGGGGCGCGTCGATCACGTGGACGCGTGGTCCACTGGATCATCATCAGGCGCACGTGCTTTAATTGAAGCATTATAACGGTCTGGATTTAACGCGCGGGATGGAATCCAGAGCGTTGGATCGCGATTTAACGACGGCAAGAAGAAGCGTTTTTTAACGTTTAATCGCGTGGATTAATCTGAGCCCTACATCAAGATCGGACGGCCACGACATGTTTGACACGGTCCACGATGGATTGTTCCATCGTAACCGTCGATCGAAACGATAGGACGGTTACGCCCAAATGCCCTATAAAACAAAGGGTTCTTCCGATTTGTAATTCATTCGAGTTGAAATCAATCCAAATTGATTTTGTCTAGACACTTCTCTTCTCGAGTCTCTTGATTCCATCATGTTCCTTTTTCAATTCCGCACCTCCAGAGCCTTTGAAGTCAAGATTTGGTGGAGAATCTTAGGAGAAATCGGCGCTTGAATCTCACGTTTGCGTTCTTCGTGTTCTTCGCGATTAAGTGGCTTAATCGCAGCGATTTGATCACTAATTGGGATTAGTGGAAGAGGTTTTTCTGAATTTATCCTCCTATCATATTTAATTTTCGTTTAGATTAGGATTTTAAGTTTGATTTAGCTCAATTTTAGTCAAAATAGCGATTTTTCACGTCTGAAAATTTCCTCCCACTTCAAACTTCAATTTCTCCACAAAATCAAGATCAATTTCGATGATTTTTGATTATGTGGATTTGTTTTGAAGTTATCCTTCATAATATACCATTTTCCCCAATTTCTACCATCGATTTCTTGTCTGATTTGATCAATCTCGAAGAATACGTCAATAAATTCCTTATTTCCCTGTGGATTCGACCCTTATTTACCATTATACCCTTCAATTCGATACATTTTCATCAAATTGGTAAGTTTGGAATTATTTTTGACGTGATACCGTGTGAAATCAACGACCTCGCGGTCTCGTCTCGTCACTTATCAATCAATTTGATGATTGTAATCTTAACATAATAGGCTTTAGATCTCTAACAAAGCAAGACGACGAGGTCATTGAAAACACGTGGACACGCATAAAAAATAATTCTAAACTTAGCAATTTAGAGAAATAATCACGAATTAGATAGTATAGAGGTGAATAAGGGTCGAATCCACATAGAATTAATGTATTTTTTATGTATTCTTAAAAATTCGATCAAATCATACAATGAAATGAGGTGAAAAATTAAGGATTTCAATATTTTTAGAAAGGTAACTTGAAGGCGAATACATGGAATCAAAAATCACAGAGTTTGGATCAAGATTCGTGGAGAAATAAACCAGCGAATTAGGTAGAAATTTCTGAACATGAAGAGAGCAAAAAATCAAAATTAACTTAATCTAATATTATAGGAAGAGAAAATAGGAGGAAAACACGAATTCTAACCTGAGATAGTGCTTAAATTGATCCAATTGCTTGCCAAATCAAAGGCTTTTCATTCCGCAAATTCGAAGACGATTGTTAGAATTCAAGAAGCGATTTCTCCCTATTCTCTCAATAAAATCTCACTTTCAAACACTCATTGGACACGGAATTGATCTAGAAGCAAAGGGAACCAAGATATAGAAGGATTGAGCTGTCTAAGTAGTTCGATTACTCGAAACACCTAAGAATGGTTGACATCGTCAAAGAACATGTCAATTTATAGGCAAAATTCGATTTGACTATCCAAGGATTTGACTCTTCGTCTTCAATCAACGTCTCAGATGAAATTCTTGGATGTGAATCATTGCCATTAAGTCGCATTTGTTGGATTGGAGATGAAGCGCCCAGATTTCACCACATCGCGTGTGAAGAAGAATGGTTACACGATTGCGTCCGTTGGATCAGAAATTAACGTCTGAGATATCGCCACGTATCTATCAAAGTCCATCGGGCGCATTTTATCTCAGCCATTAGAACTCTTCAGATCAGCGGGTGAGATTCAAATGTTTTAAAATGAATCATCCCCCAATCAGATTATGCCGCATACCCCTTCACTTAAGTGAAGATCGAAAATCGCGATTCAATACGCGAATCAAACTCTTCATGTTTTGCCTCATCACTTGCGCACAAAAACATAAAAACATAATCCCACATTATGAAAGTTAAAGGGATTGCGCATGTATATGAGAGGTTAGTGGCTAAGTGAGATAGCTTAAATCCTGAAAAGGATGCTTTATCTCACTAATCACTCACACACACACACACGCACGTGCACACACGCACACACGTGCACACACCCACGCACTCGTGCGCACACACGCACACGCATGTGCACCCACCTACTCAAGGCCACGTGGCAATGCCTTTTACCCGTGACACATCAGCACGCGATAAAAATTTGATTTTTTCATTCTCATTTAATTCAAAATAAATCTAAATAAATTCATAAAAATTTAAGAAAAACCCAGAAAAATCCCTAAAAATTAGAAAATTTATAACCTTTTAAAAAAAACTCTAAATTAATCCAAATTTATTTTGTTGGATCAAAAATTTAATTATCTATCATTCTAAAAAATTAAATTCAATAAATAACAAGAGAATAAATTTTTATTTAAAAAATATGCTCATTTGTTTTGGAAATTAAAACTTAGAAAAATAAATGAGTGTATAAGAAGTATTTGCTCTAATTATTTAACCTTAAAACCAAATCATAATCTCAAATAAAAATGGGGACAATCTAATCTTAAAATATTTCTCTTTAATTTATCATAATTATCCTTAAATTAGTGCATTTTGAGATTATAACTTAATTTTCATATAATGATAGATAAACACTAAAAAATATGATGGATTAGAATGGAATATTTTTATGCCTTAGTTGTCATTAATAATCATACATTTTCATGTATAATTTTCATGTTATCACACCCGTTTAACTTGAATGATTGCTAGTCTCCGAGCAATTTACTATATTATCTCCCTAGAAGTTCCTTCCATCCCTAAAAAGGTGAAGTGTATGAATGTATCATTACATTTTCCTCATACTCTAGGCCATAATGATATAGATTTCATCTCTAGGTTGACTTCTTTAGTGAATATTAGGGTAGTGCTCATCGGCTAATGCTAGAGTCTTATTTTCGATTGTGATCGAGGTGAGAATATCTAAGGTTTGAGGCTATGGAGATGAAAAGATCCTCATACTCTCATGAGCAGATGTAATTCGTTACCCTCTCCATAGATCACTCCTTCCCTCAAAATGGAGGCTACGCAACGTATTAAAATTCCCCTCAACTTGTCTTCCCCCTATAAATGGTGCATTTGCGAAGGGATTTCCTATTTTTGGAATACAACATGATGAGGTGGCTAAAGAAAATAAAAAGACACTATATCTAGAGGAATTACGTGGTTAAAAGCAAATATTGATGTAAACAAGATGGGTTTAAAAAACAAATATGGTACCACTTATGATAATTTATACTGCCAAATGTAAGGTTCTCCGGTTCCGGTGTCGTACCGGTTTTTTTGTGAAAACCTAAACCTATACCTAACTTCGGTTCAGTGTCGGTGACGGTATTGTCCGGTGTCGGTTCGGTGAAACCTATAGTTTCAGTGATTTATTATTTAATTTAAACATAAATTAAGATTATTAAAAAGAGATCATCACATCCTAATAATATTTAACATATCAATAAGTCAAGATAAAAGACTAATATAGGTAAACTTTAGCCATTAACAAATTGTTAAAATTAAAATTCTGATAAGAATCAAAAAGATAGTTTTAGTAAATTCTCATTTCACAAGTCTACTTTCTTCAACTTTTGAATCCATTTCATCATCTCGGGTGGCACCCTCCCGACTCCAAGACTTTAAGGTCATCAAAGCAGACATAGTGTCGGGAAATAGCCTTCCTCTTCTAAACGTGATAATTCCTCTACCTGTGAAAAAAATGATGAACGTCAACTAATTCTATAATTTTCTGTATTTAAAAAAAAATCTATAATTTCATAGACAATTCTCCTTCTTGGTAATTATTATTATCTATCGTAGAAGTGATTGCAACGACTCGAAAATATTAGACGTTTTTGGTCAATCTGATTTGTTTGGAGTCTTTTTTGACCTCTAGGGCATCAGAGTTGAGTCAAATAGTCTAATTTGAAAAATAAGGGAGTAACACTAAAGTTTTTTCAATGGGCAATTTCTTGTGGCACTCCATTTTTTATTTCACACTCTTTATCAATAAAGTCCTTACATATGTTTCTTCTTCAAATATAAAAATATAAAAAAATATTTAAATGGGTCTTTGAATATACTAGAGCATCATCAAGAATCTACCCAAATTCCATGATCGTACTGATAAGAGCCTCTTTTACCTTTTGTCTAACATCTCTGTCTCTCTCCTTTGGAAAATGTTAAATTTTTTGTGCAGAGATTCGGTCTTTGAAAATAAATTAAAATATATTAAAAATCTGGAAATCTTCGAAAATAGATTAAGAACTGCTTAAAAAGTAAAATACAATTAGTTTCTTTCTAGGCTACTTAAAATGATTATTGATAAATGAAGGGCTAAGTGGGAATAACGGCCAAACGACTAAGGTTCTCCGGCCATACAACTAAGGATTTTTGGGAAGCTTGAAAGAGGAGAAATTTGTCCCTGCAGAACGCATTAGCCGAAGATACCTTGCCGTCTTCCCACCAATCCATGGGAGGAGGAAGGAGACGACGTGTCTCCAAGGGCTGCGGTCCCACATGCCAAGCTCTTTTCGTGGAGGGAGGCATCCTCGGCACATGGAAGGAGAAACCTCGTCTCTCTGCATCTCAATCATCGCACCAAGGTTCAAATCAAAATTCCGGTGCATCGGGTAGGAAAATTTTTGGGTCGGCTACAAAATCCAAACTGAAAATTTTCACCTTCAACAATATCGAACTGAGAATGTATTCGGTATCTGGAAAACCGAATACATTTGGTGAGAGAGAGACAGTGAGAGAGATTGAGAGAGACTGACAGAGAGATACCGAGAGAGAGAGAGAAAAGCAAAACCAAATTCTTCGGTGCTCACCAGAAACGAAAACCGAAATCGAACCGAATCGTTCGGTTTTTAATTTTTTGACAACCGGCAGTGTCGGTTCGGTTCGGTTTTTCGGTATTCAGTTCGGTTTTGGAGAACCTTACCCAAATTATATGGATGGTGATGGATAATAGGGATAGATGGAAATGATAGAGATGGTGGTGGAAGAAGAGAGGGTATTCCCCTAACGTATTCTCCTTCTTTTTCACTTCTTCTTATTTATCTTTTTTTCTTCTTTTATTTTTTTTCCTTCCTTTTTTCTTCTCTCTTCTTCTGTTTTTACTTAAAAACATTTTCAGAAGAATTTACATGAAATGTGGAGTTTTTTTTTTGAAGAGAGTATGAAAAAATGTGAAGTGCAATGTGAAGGGATACATGTGAGGGAAATATGAAAGAGATGTGATGGATGTGTGTGTCACTTGGGAGTGTGATAATTGTGAGTGAAGTTTAAAAAAATGGTGTAGCTACTTTAACTTGAATGGTATATATAGAACTAAATGCCTAAAGGAAAGATAGGTACATCAAGAACTATGACTCATTTGTACTCTTTTAAAGGGAAGTTCGGAATCAAGGAATTGGTACACTAAGTAGGTTCGGCTGTTGTAAGGTTGGGGATAGAAATTTTTCTTAAACTTCACTCAAAATTTCTCCATTTCAATCTCATAGCACTTCAACCTTATGATAACTCATTTTTCCTCAGTGCCTATTAGATACCCAACCCCAAACAAGTCAACCACTAAAAATAATCCCATGGTGTCTCTAGATCACTAGGCTTTATTACTCAAAATGTAATCATTTAGGCTATAAGGCCCTCACTTCTAGATCTCTAGTAGATAAGATCTCAAAATTTCAAGACATCTAAGGTAAGGTAGAGTGGTAAAAATTTGGAAAATAGGAGTTTTTAGAATATTAAATTTTAAAATTTTTTACAAATTGTTGAGTTTTTCTATCTCTTCCACGTTCCCCTCATATGTACGTATCCCTTCACCTTACACTTCACATTTTTTGTATACTCTCTTCCAAAAAGAATAACTCCTCCACATCCTTATTTCATGGAAATTCTTCTAAAAAATTTTAAGTATATTTGAAAAATAAAAAAAAATTTCACAAAGAAAAATAAGAAAGAAGGAAAAGGGCAGGAGAAAAAGAAACAAAAAGAGAAAAAATAAGAAGTGAAAAGAAGGAGAATAAGTTAGGGGAACATCTTCTCTTCTTCCACAACTGTCTCTACCACTTCCATCTATCCCTATAATCCACCATCATCCACATCATTTTGGGAGCTAAATTATCATGTGGTACCACCTTTCTTTTTAAAATCTATTTTCTTTATATGTATTTTTGCTTTTTGACGAATCGAGACCATATAGTCATTTAAAATTAGACGGTCAAGAGTCAAAAAAGTCCAACCTTACCAATTTCAAGATTAATTCACGAATTGAGGGATATAATGGTAAATAAGGGTCAAATCCACAGGGAATTAGGGAAATTTTTTTATAATCTCTTCGAATTTGATCAAATTCAATGATTAAATGATGATAGAAATTGGGCAATTTGATATTTTAAGAAAGAGGACTCGAAGACAAATCCACAGAATCAAAAATCACTAAATTTGGTTTTGATTTCATGGAGAAATCATCGAATGAACAAATGTGAAATTTTTCAAAATAAAAATCGCGAAAATCCAAAATTAAGACTGAAATTAAATTAAAGTACGATTCTAAAACGAAATTAAAAGCTATACAAAGATAGATTAGGATGAAATATGATCCCTAACCCATAATTGCGACCGAATTGATCCAATCAATTGCTGGAATCAAGGCTATTCATCAAAATTCAGAAAATCACGATCGTGGAGTTCAACCGACAATTTCTTCCTCGTCGATCGTCAAAATCTTGATCTCAAGCACTCCGTGGAAGCGGAAATGGGTCTAAAAAATCCTTAGAAATTTATTAAACATTCAGAAAAAATCCCTAAAAACTAGAAAATTCATAACTTTCAAAATATAACTCCAAATTAATTTAAATTTCTTTCATTTGATCAGAAATTTAAATATCTATCATTCTAAAAATTCAAATTAAATAAATAACAAGAGTTTTAATTTCTATTTCAAAAATGCATTCATTTCTTTAAGATTTAAAACTTTATAAACTTAAATGAATGCTTATAAAATTATTCTCTTATTATTTAACTTTAAAAACTAATTATAATCTCAAGTAAAAATAGGTTATGAAATTATTTATCTTTAATTCATCATAATTAACCCTAAATTAAAGTATTTTGAGATTATAATGACTTTTTCATAGAATGATAGATAAATACTCATAAATATGATAACATGTATAGGAGTGAAATCTATTATGCCTTAATATGCATCAGTAATCATGTATTATCATGTCTAATTAGCATGTTATCACTTTTAAATCACGTCATTCCTTTCGTTCGAGTTGTCTTTTATTTCCTCTAGCCACCTCAACACGTTGCATCCCAACGTTAAATCACGTTGCATTCCTTTTGCAAATGCACTCTTCATAGGAAGAAGAATTCTAATGCACTAAGTAGCCTCCACTAATTGTCAAATGGTTTGATGCTATTGTGATAACAAGTAATTTATACATATAATTATGTGATTTTTAATCCAAATTTAGGCATAAAACATTCCATTCTTATGCATGTTATCATACTTTGAGTGCATATCTATCATTTCATACATTTTAAACTTATAATCTCAAAATGCATCACGTCAGGGGTAATTATGCATAATTAAATAATATATTTTAGATCAGATTATTCCCATCTAGATTTGAGATTATAATTATGTTTTAATGTTACATAATATGAGAAAATACTTTCTATACACTCTATTTTTTTCTAAGTTTTATTTTCTAAGAGAAATGAATTAAATTTTAAAATAAAAATTTATTCTATTGTTATTTAAATAATTTGACCTTTTATAATGATAGATAATTTAATTTTTTATCCAAAAAATCAAATTTAGATTAATCTGGAGTTCTATTTTGAAATTTATGAATTTTATAATTTTTATTATTTTTAAAAATAATTTCTAAATTTTTCTGAATTTATTTTTGATTTATTTGGATTTTTGAAAATAAAAAAATTGGATTTTAATACGCGCTTACATGACAGCTAATGTGGAGCGCGCATAACGTGTCACCACATGGCGATGAGTGTATGCGCCACATGGCGCACGCGTGTGTAAAGGAGCACATGTGCGTGCGTGTGTGCGCATGTGCGCGTGTGCGTGTGTGCGTGATTAGTGGGATAAGTATCCTTTTCAGGATTTTTGCTAATCCATTAAACACTCAATCCTTTTATACACGATTTTTGCAAGCGACGTGGGACTATCTTTGTTATGTGGGACTATTTTTTTTTTCTTTATTGCAAGCGACGTGGCACAATCTAGAGCCTTTGATTTGCATATCAAATCAAAACTGTTGATCTTCACTTAAGTCGAGGGGTATGCAGTGCATTTTGATTGGACAAAGATTCGTATTTTAAAGCATTTTAATCTCAGCCATTCATCTGAGGACTTAGAACATCTAAGATTAAATGCACCCGGTGGACTTTTGTGGACGCGTGTCAACATCTCAAGGGTTCAATGAAGATCGAACGGTAGGCATTACATGACGATCCAACTTCACGTGAACATGCGGCTTCATCTAGATACTCTATTTTGAATCGAACGGATGCGACTTAAAGACAACAATTCGCATTCTAGCGTTGAATGTCAACCGTTTATCAAAGACGAAACATCAAATCCAACAGCTACGCCCAAATTTGCCTCTTTATACGCATGTTCTTCAATGGAAAATGTATTCTTGGATGTTTCGAGCTATAGAACTATCGAACTATTTAGATATCTCAATACTTGAATCTCTTGATTTATTTCTTTTCTAGACACATTTCCACATCCAGGGAGTGTTTGAAATCAAGATTTCATCGAAAGACTAGGGAGAAATCGCCTCTTGAATGCCGAATTTCTCTTTGAATTTGTGGAATGAAAAGCCCTAGATCCGGCGATCAATTGGATCAACTCGAGCATGGTTTCGGGTTAGATTATGCTTTTTCATCCTAATAATTTATCCGGTATCATTATCTTTGAATTTCAAATTGTGGATTAATGTAATTTAAATTTAATTTTAGTTTTCTCTCTCTTCATGTTTGAAAATTATATCTGATTTTTGCATCTTGATTTCTCCGCGAATCTTGATCCAAATCGAGTGATTTTTTATTCTGTGGATTTCTCTTGAAGTGATATTTCTAAATCTTGGAAATTTCATAATTTCTCACCTCAAGTCATTGTCTGATTTGATTGAATTTTGAAGAACACCTAAAAAAATACCTTAATTCTCCATGGATTCGACCATTATTCACGACTATACTATCTAATTCATGATTATTTCTAAAAATTAGTGAGTTTGGAATTATTTTTGACACATCTCCACGTATATTCAACAACCTCATGGATTCATCTCGTCAGTCACCCTCTTAATGTGGACGTTCTCCTTATTTAAGGAGGAGTTGGGACTCACCTTTTTAGGTGGTGGCGCCCATGTCTTTAGAATGGGGGTTATTGATAACATGCTATATTAACATAATAAAACATGATTTTTGATGCATATTAAGGTATAAATAATTTCATTTCCATGCATGTTATCATACTTATGTGTATTTTTCTATCATTCCATGAAAAAGTAATTATAATCTCAAAAATACCTTAAATTAGGGTTAAATATGATGATTTAAAAGACAAATAATTAATAACCCATCTTTACTTGAGATTATAAATGTTTTTAAAGTAAAAATAATGAGAGAAAACGATTTATAAACATTTATTTATATTCTCTTAAGTTTAAAATCCTTAAAAATAAATGTGTTTTTGAAATAAAATTTAAAACTCTCATTATTTATCAATTTTTATCTTTTAGAATGATAGATAATTAAATTTCGGATCAAATGAAAGCAATTTGGATTAATTTGGAGTTATATATTAAAAGTTATGAATTTTATATTTTTAAGGATTTTTTCTGGATTTTTTTGATTAATTTTACGATTTTTGAATGATAAAAACAATTTAGAAATGCAAAAAAAGGGGTTATATTTTCGCGCGGGACCCACGTGGATGCGACGTGGCATGCAAGGCCACGTGGCAGCGCCACGCGGGCCCACATGACACCTACGCGGCGATGTGAAGGATGCAGATATTTATATTTATATTTTATATAGTTTATAATATATAGCCTTCCGCTTATCGGAAGGGAATTATTACCCCTAAGATACGGTGCATCTTACAAACCTGATAGATTCATTTAATCTTCTACGTGTGGGACTAAGTTCCACGAAGTTATCTTTGATGCAGGTGACGTGGCCTCTCGCGACGCATCGGATCGTCGGCGCCTTGGAAATTCGTGCGTCGATCACATGGACGCACGGACCACCGATCGTGATCAAAATGCACGTGGCATTTTAAAAGCGTTATAACGGCCACGATTTCATCACGCGGGGATCATCCAAAGCGTCGGATCGCGATCTAACGGCGGAGATCAATGGCGTTTTATAACGCATATCATCAGAGCGCATCCAGACCGTCGATCGATATCCAACGGCTATAACTTAATTGAAACGGTCCACGATGGAACGTTTCATCATAATCGTCGATCGTTTCGATCGGATGGTTACGCCCAAATGTACTATAAAACGATGTATTCTTCCGAATTCTAAAGGACTCGAGTTGGAAATCAAAAAATTGATCTGTCTAGACACCTCCCCTCTCGTTTCTCTCGATCTCATCATGTTCTATTCCCATTTCTGCACTTCCGTAGCATTTGAGATTGAGATTTGGCCGTGTAGATCGGTAGAAATCAACGCTTGAACTCACGAACACGTTCTTCGGTATTTTCGTCGATTAATGGGGTTAATTGAGTTAATCTGATCGCTAATCATGGTTGGTGGAAGCGTTTTTTGCTAATCTTGCATCCCTTTATGTTTGATTTCGATTTAGATTAGGATTTGAGGTTTAATTTCGTTTAATTTTAGTTAAAATCGCGATTTCTTCATCCGAAATTTTCTCTGCACTTAGATCTTCAATTTCTCCACGAAATCAAGACCAAATTCAATGATTCTTGATTCCGTGGAATCGATTTGAAGTTCTCTTTCATAATTTACCATTTTCCCAATTTCTATCATCAATTCATCGTTTGATTAGATCAATTTTGAAGAATACATCAAGAATTTCTTTATTTCCCTGTGGATTCGACCCTTATTTACCATTATACCCTTCAATTAGACACATTTTCATCAAATTGGTAAGTTCAGAAATATTTTTGACATGAGACCGTGTGAAAGCAACGACCTCGCGGTCCCATCTCGTCAGTTATTACATCCTTTTGAGGAGGTGAGCCTCATTCTTTATAAAGGGATTGGGCCACCTCATTTAGGGGTAAGATTATCTCTTAAAGGAGATAACCACACCCTTGGACGTCCTTGGGGTGGTGCATCTTCACCCTTAATCAGAAGAGTAAAGATCTCCTAGAACCCTAAAAGACCCTTTCTATATAAGGCTCTATTTTCTCTCTCCCCTCCCTTGTTTTTTGGCTCTCTCTTATCATAAGGCTACTTGAAGGAAGAGGAGAGAATGTCAAGGCCCAAGGAGAGCAATGCTTGATGCTCAATCTTTTAGTGGAGAAGAAATCAAGCAAGGATTGCGATCGACTTGGATTAAGCATCACCTGGCCTAGGATGGGTATCGCGAGGGGGTTTGTGCAACAATTTGTCTTGCTTGTGTTTATCTTCATAAACAGTAAAGTTGTATTTCATTTTTACTTTTCTTCTTATTTTCTTTTAATTTAGTAGCTTTGACATCATCCACACTCACAACTCTCCCTCCATATTACTGCATGTCAATCCGTAAATCCATCTCTACTGCCAACCACTTTTTTCACCTTACCATCATCTCACCCTCAATTTCATTTCTTTTTTAAATTACTTTTGCATTTGGATTTTGGTTGCTCTCTTAATTAAAAGAGAAGCCTAAAAATTATCACTAATATTTATTTGCAAACGCCCCATTTATGCACGCACTTCTTTCCACTCTCCCCCTTCGTCCACCCTCTCTTACCTTTCATTTGAATATCTAATCTCATTACCTCAACTCCCTATTGATTCGACCCTTGCTTATTCTAATACTAAGCAAGGATTTATTAATTTTATTGTATGAAATCGATACACAGCAACGACTAAAAACACACATAATCAAGTTCATCACATAGTCAAGTGATGCTGGTGAGTGTGAGTAATGAGAAAATGCTTGAGGTATCATATGGCACAATATATCTTGTTAAAAATATAAGTTGGCAAGTAATATCATTAGTGATACTTGATGACCACGTTGATCAAGAGGATCAACCATTGATTGCAAGTCAAGATGCATTAATGAATGCACAATAGTGGGTAGAATCATGATAACAATTGACAACAAGAAAGACTAGATTGAACTATTGTATGCCATCAAAATTAGTGTGACAAGGCGACTTGGAAAAAGACAGTTTCTAGTGACAAGAATGAGGGGAGATAGAGAGGGGGGAATAGTGGAGATTGTGGAGAGAATGGTGGAAGTAGAGGGGAGAGAGTCAACTATGGGCCTTAGTACTACAACATCGTGGTCAAGTAATTGTTTGTCCAGATGATGGTATCAAATGTCGATATCATCATTAGGACATAGGATATTGGGACATGTTTTCTATCCTAATCCACAGTAGATATAGGATATTGGATAGAGTATTGACATCATCCGGTATCTAATATCTATATGACATCTGTCTATTGACAAGACGAGACCGCGAGGTCATTGAATAAACGGGAACATGCGTCAAAAATATAATTCCAAGCTCACCAATTTAGAGAAATTAACTCAAATTAGATAATATAGTGATGAAGAACGATTGAGATTCAAGGTATTTTCGAGGAACTCTTTGAAATTAGATCAAATCAGACAATGAATTGAGGTGAGAAATTAGAGATTTTGATAGATTTTGAAAGAGAACTCAAAGACGAATCCATGAAATCAAGAATCACTTGATTTAGATCAAGATTTGTGAAGAGTCAAAGAGCAAAAATTAGGCGTAAAATCAATCGCGAGGAGAGAGAAAACCAAAATAAAATCTAAAATTTGATTAATCTACGATTCTAAATTACAATATAATGGTACATAATGAAAGATTAGGAGGAAAATGCATAATCTAACCTGAAGTCGCGCTCAAATTGATCCAATTGTTCACTGGATTATAGGCTTTTCATTCCGTGATTACGAAGACAAAATTTGGCATTCTAGAGGCAATTTCTCTCTATTCTTTTGACGAAATCTTGAATTCAAATATTCCCTGGATGTGAAAATGAGTTTAGAAGAGGAAGAAATCAAGAGATTCAAGGGCTGAGTAGTCTAAACAGTTTGATTTACTCAAAACATCCAAGAATACATTTTCCGTCAAAGAACGTGTATAAATAGGCAAATTTGGACGTAACCGTTGGATTTAGTGTTTCATCTTCAATCAACAGCTCTGATGAAATGCTTGGATGGAAATCGTTACGGTTAGGTTGTGTCTGTTCAATCAAAGATGAACCGCTGAGATTTTGCCACGTCGCGCGTGAAGAAGAAGTGTTATGAAACGCCTACCGTTTGATCTTCATCTGACACTCTGGATGCATCCACCTCTCCATCGAGCGATTTTAATCTCATTTAATCTCAGCCGTTATTACTCCTCAGATCAATAGCTGAGATTAAAAAATTATAAAACGAATCGTCACCCCATAGGAGTGCGCTGCGTACTCCCTCACTTAAGTGAAGATGGACAATCGCGATTAAGTCACGTGATCGGACACTCCATGTTTTTCCATTTCACCTCTGCATAAAAACAAAAGAAAATTTGGGCGTTACCGTCGGATTTAGTGTTTCATCTTCAATCAACAGCTCTGATGAAATGCTTGGATGGAAATCATTACGGTTAGGTTGTGTTTGTTCAATCAAAGATGAACCGCTGAGATTTTGCCACGTCGCGCGTGAAGAAGAAGTGTCATGAAACGCCTACCATTTGATCTTCATCTGACACTCTGGATGCATCTACGTCTCCATCGAGCGATTTTAATATCATTTAATCTCAGCCGTTATTACTCCTCAGATCAATAGCTGAGATTAAAAAATTATAAAATGAATCGTCACCCCATAGGAGTGCGCTGCGTACTCCCTCACTTAAGTGAAGATGGACAATCGCGATTAAGTCACGTGATCGTACGCTCCATGTTTTTCCATGTCACCTCTGCATGAAAACAAAGGAAGATTGTCCCATATGACAAAAATGATAGTGATTCGATGGCTATATAAGTAACATGTGACTAATGAGATAGTGAAAATCCTAAAAAGACTGCGAAAATCCTGAAAAGAGTGCACATGTGCACACACACGCACACGTGCACACACACGCCCACAAACACGTGTTTACATGCACATTGTGTGACAAGTGGCATTCTCATATGCTGCCACGTGGCACCGCATTTTCACCCACGCCACACTAGCACACGATAATAATATTTTTTATATTAATTTTAATTAAAAATTAATCCAATTAAATGCATAAAAATTAGCAAAATTCAGAAAAATTCCAAAAAAAATCCCTAAAAATTAGAAAATTCATAACTTGCAAAATACAACTCCAAATCAATTCAAATTTCTCTTATTTGATTAGAAATTAAATAGAAAAAGAATAAATTTTTATTTCAAAAATATACTCATTTCTGTTAGAAATTAAAACATAGAAAAATAAATGAGTATATAAAAATATATTTTATCTTATTATTCAACATTAAAACCTAATTATAATCTCAAATATAGATGGGAATAATCTACTCTAAAATATATTCCTTAAAAATGCATAATTATCCCTAAAATAGTGCATTTTGATATTATAACTTAAAACTGCATTAAATGATAGATATGCACACGCGCACTCACACGCGCGCACATATACACTATGTGACATGTGGCGGTCTCATATGTCGCCTGGAGGCACCGCCATTTTTGTCCGCACCACGTTAGCTGCCACGTCAGCACACAATATAAGATTAATTTTTTATTCATTTAATTCAAAATAAATCAAATTAAATTCATAAAATTCATGAAACGCCTATCTTTTAAAATACAACTCCAAATTAATCCAAATTTGCTTCATTGGATCAAACATTAAATTATCTATCATTTCTAAAAATTCAAATTCAATAAATAACAAGAGAATAAATTTTAATTTCAAAATTCTTCTCATTTTTAGAATTTAAAAACTTAAAAAAATAAATGAGTATAAAAAAATGATTTCTCTTGTTATTTAACATTAAAACCTAATTATAATCTCAAATAAAAGTGGGGATAATCTAATATTTAAATATTTTTCTTTAATTTATCATAATTATCCCTAAATTGGTGCATTTTGAGATTATAATTTAATTTTCATAGAATGTTAGATAAACACTAAGAAATATGATAAGATGCATTAGAATGGAATATTTTCTGCCTTAATTCACAATAATAATCATATATTTTCTTGTTATACTTGTATGTTATCAATATTACAGTGGACCTCAGAACTTTGCCTATTATGAATTTTTCATTCTTTATTTTTTCTCCAATATTGGGTCTAATATCTCGTGATATCTGTGATGTCTCGCATCCAACAATATTTTTTGGCTTCCTAGTACTAGAGATGTCCATCATCCCATCCAATATATGTTCTATATTTGGTATCCTTTATCCTCCTTAGTATACCTCGATATTGGATTTTTGGATTTTGGATATTGGATATCAGACAAGTATTAGAGGGCCAATGACTACCTTGGCCTACTGATAACATGCAATCTTAACATGATAAAACATGATTATTAATGCAAATTATGGCATAAAATATTACATTTATGTGCATGTTATCATACTTTGAGTGCATTTTTATCATTCCATGCAATATTATGTTATAATCTCAAAATGCGTTAATTTAGGGTTAATTATGATGAATTAAAGATTAAATATTTCATAACCTATCTTAACTTGAGATTATAAGTGGTTTTTAAAGTTAAATAATGAGAGAAATCAATTTTATGAACATTCATTTAATTTTCTAAAGTTAAAATCTTAAAGAAATGAATGTATTTTTTAAATAAGAATTAAATCTCTTGTTATTTAAATAATTTGGCTTTTTAGAATGATAGATAATTAAATTTCAAATCAAATGAAAGAAATTTGGATTAATTTGGAGCTATATTTTGAAAGATATGAATTTAAAAATTTTTAGGGATTTTTTAGGATTTTTTTTATGAATTTATTTTTGATTTAAATTGATTAAAATAATTAAATTTAAGGCAAAAAGCGTTTTATTACCGCGCGGGGCCACGTGGATGCGACGTGGCACCTAGGGCCACGTGGCAGCGCCACAAGGGCCAACGCGGCACCTACGCGGCATACTTATATTTATATTTATATAGTTTACATATTATATAAAGGGTATTCAGCCTTCCATAGACCGGAAGGGTATTCAACCCATAAGATCGTCGGGTGTTATAAACCCAACAGTCTTGCTTAATTTTTTCTGTGTGGGACTAAGTCCCACACAGTGTTTCAATTGCAGGCCACGTGGAGCGAGGTTAAGCGTTGGATCGGCTGAGCATTGAAATGAGGTGTGTCGATCGCGTAGACCGGGGGATCACCGATCATGATCAAAGACACGTGCGATTTAAGATGGATTATAACGGTCCTGATTAAATCGTGCGCTACTCATTTGGACCGTTGGATCGCGATCTAAAGGATGATATTTCATGCGTTTTATAACGCTTATCCACGCGGCGCATCCGGACCGCCCATCCGTGATCTGACAGCCACGACATTTTTGTAACGTTTCACTTTGATGCGTTTAATCTGGACCGTTGATGGAGATTAAACGCATCCATCCAACGGTTTCGCCCAAATTAGCTTATAAGACGAAGTGTTTTTCGTGATTGTAAGACATTTGAGAAGGATTTCATCTAATTGACCCATCTATACCCTTCCTCTCTTGAATCTTTCACTTATAATCCTTCTAGACTTGATTTCGCGTCCACGGAGTGTTTATAAGTGAGATTTCATCGATCGATCATGGAGAATTTGTCTCTTGAACACCGATGTTCACGTTTGAATTCACGGAATGAATAGCCGTCGATCCGGCGATCAATTGGATCGATTCGATCATTATCTCGGGTTAGAAAACTTATTTTCCCTCTAATCTATCGTCATGTATCATCAATTTTTAGTTTAGGATCTTAATTTTGTTTAATTTCATTGTTAATTTTGATTTATGTTCTTTGCGATTTCAAAAATTTTGTCCCAATTCACTCTTTGATTTCTCTGCGATTACTAATACAAATCGAGTGATTTTTTATTCCGTGGATAGATCTTTGAGTTATCTTTCTAAATCTACCATATTCCCTAATTTCTCACCCCAATTCATTGTCCAATTTGATCAATTTCTAAAAGATATCTCAAAAATACATTAATTCACTGTGGATTCGACCCTTATTTAGCATTATACCCTTCAATTTTTTATAAATTCCCAAAATTGGTAAATTAGGCTTTATTTTTGACAGGAGACCGTGTGAAATCGATGACCTCACGGTCTCGTCTCGTCACCTACTAAAAAGAGAAGTCTACCAAAATTTTATAGAAGTCATACTCCTAAGAAGTCCTATTCCAAACCAAACTAAAACCCAATTTACCAAACCAAACTAACACCAATGGTAATAAAAATTTCCCAAATCCTCACAAACCTAAAGGTTTAGGTTTGAAGTTTAGGTATCACCATATCATGATGAACCTTTCCATAGTTCATTAGGCCATGAGAAAGTTGCTTCACATATATCAATATACATATATATAGTAGAATGTGCTTTGTTTCATTATTTTAGCAGCATATGATTATTTGGATCATATGACAAAAAATAAATAAAATATGACTATGGTTACATATAGGATTCAACTGATGATTCATACTTATGAAGCATGCATACATACATATATACATAACTGAGTACATACATTCATATATGCCTACATAACATACATAAATAAACACATACTTGAACAAAAACATACATTTATATGTGTGAAACATATTAGCAGCATCAGTTGACATTTGATTGTCTTTAATCAATAAACCTCCGAATGTACATCAACGAAATTATAGATATGACTATATTGTTATTGGACATGAGCATAATTGTCACCAAGTTGGCTTTAGGTGCAGGGTTAGGTTATCACTAAAAATATTTTCCCAACATCAAAACCGAAGAACGCTACTCCCAAGAGATGATATATGATGACGAATAAACTGAATCCAAAATTTTCATAGAAGGAAATTATGAAATGTCTATACTTCCTTGCCAAAAAAGTATCTAATAAGTATAAGTCTCCCAACCTATGTGCAGAATTAATCTCCATAACATGCTAATTAAACATAAAAATACGTGATTATTAATGCAAATTAAGGCATAAAACATTTCATTGTAATGCATGTCATCATATTTTTTTAGTATTTATCTATTATTCTATGAAAAGTCATTATAATATCAAAAATCATTAATTTAGGATTAATTATGGTGAACTAAAGATAATAAGTTCATAACCCATCTTTACTTGAGATTATAATTAGTTTTTAAAGTTAAATAATAAAAGAAATCATTTTATACACACTCATATATTTTCTAAAGTTTTAAAATCTAAAAGAAATGTGTGTTTTTGAAATATAAACCTATTCTCTTGTTATTTATCAAATTTTAATTTTAAGAATGATAGATAATTTAATTTCTGATCCAATAAAACAAATTTGGATTAATTTGAAGTTATATTTTGAAAGATATGAATTTTCTAAATTTTAGGGATTATTTTTGAATTTTTTTGAATTTTTTTGAATTTAAAATTGATTTATTTAATTTAAAATCGATTTTATAAGTGTGCAGGTGACGTGGCAAAATTTGAAGCGTCCAATCGCGCATTTAATCATGACTATTGATCATCACTTAGAGGCGGGGGGTACGTGCGGCAATCTCATTTGCTGGTAAATTGTTTTAAAATGATTTAATCTCAGTTGTTGATCTAAGGAGTTATAACGGCTGAGATTAAAACCGACGAAACGTATATGGAGCATCCGATCGAGATCAAACGGCGGCGATTCAATGCGTTACTTATAATTCAAGTCACGTGGCATCATCTCGATGGTCCATTGAAGATCCAACGGCCATGACTTAATCGTAATGATTCGCAATTGTGCATTTTCTTAGAGCCGTTGATCAAAGATTAAATGCTCGATCGAACGGTTACGCCCAATTCACCATATAAATTGATATGGTCTTCAATAGTGTAAAGCATTCTAGGGTAATTTGGGCAATCAAACTGTTTAGACACCAAATCCCTTGAACCTCTTACTTCCAATCGCTTCTATACTCGTTTTCGCATCCACGGAGTGCTTGAAAGTGAGATTTCATTGAGAAAACAAGAAGAAATTAGCTCTTGAATATCAACAATTGTTTTTCAAATTATGGAATGAAAAGCCCTTGATCCGGTGACTAATTGGATCAATTCGAGCACAATCTTGGGTAAGAGATCGTGTTTCATCCTAATCTTTATTCGTATAGGTTTAGATTTCAATTTTGAATAATAATTTGAGTCAATTTCAATGTCAATTTCGGTTTTTCGCGATTTTATTTTTAAAAAATTTCTCTCTTGTTCATTCGATGATTTCTCCGCGAATCTTGATCCAAATTTAGTGATTTTTGATTCCGTGGATTCGTCTTTCCAAAAATTATCAAAATCCCTAATTTTAATCCACATTTCATTGTCTGATTTGATCGAATTTCAAATGATCATCCAAAATTATATTAATTCTACATGTATTCGACCCTCATCCACCACTATACTCCTTAATTCGTAATTATTTGATAAATTGGTGAGTTTGGGATTACTTTCGACACGATTTCGTTTGAATTCAGCAACCAGACGGAATCGTGTCATCATATTATCATTTAGACTTCTACGTTTCTTACTATCCTTTTCTTGGTATTGGACATGCTTAGGAGTTTTTTTGGTATTCTGAAGGTAAGCCCACATTTAAACAAGACTCTAAGATGGGCCTGGTACTTAAGGCTATTTGAATTCATGCAGTAGTATTGGCCGGGTGGAGATTCCTGGCGGCGACAGAGGGAGATGGCGTTTAGCTGGGCGGTGGGCACGGCCATGCTTCTTCCTTTCCCTTTCTACTATCTGCTGTGGAGTTATCCGCAGAAGTGGGTTGATCTCTGCGGACAGGACGTCGACCCTTCTCACCGTATGGCGCAGGTCTCCCACGCCATCAAAGCTCTTCAACTGATCGCCCTTTTCTCTATTTCGGAGTTTTGCTGGCCACCGTGGTATTGCTGCATCCTTTTCTTTGCCGGGCAGTTCCTCAATTTTAAGTAAGTCGTCTACTTTCTCTGGAAGCGCGCAAGTTTGGTGTTTCCTTAGAAAAAGTTTCTCATATTTTCTAGTTCGATCGCACCATTCATTAGTCAGGAAACATGCGATAAAATTAAATTGGTGTCGGACATGATTGAAGCATTAATCGAGACAAATGCAGTATCCTCATGGAAATGAGCATTGACAATGGATTCGTTGTTGCATGATGATCTTTATATATATCTAAGATAGGATTTATTTTTCCGTCAGAACAGGTTTTCAGGCAATCACCTGGTCGGCGCTATTCTGATTCAAAATTCTACTTGATGACGCTTAGAACTTGTTTCTCTCTTCTATTATCTGCATCGGTTCAGAATTGCAATGAAGTTCTGTTTCAATTAATGCGTGAAATTTCGGTTTCAATTTCATTTTCATGGGTTTGGGATATATTTTCTTCTTATTCTGATTGAAAATTTTATTTTGATGGATGCCCTGGATTTCTTTGCATTATCATTACATCTATTCAGTATATTTTCTTCTTATTCTTAATATTCCGTTTTGATAAATGCCCATAATATCTTTCTATTATCATGTACACTTATTCAGGATATCTTTTTCTTCTTCAAAGTTATAATGTTATAATTGGCCCGAATTTCTTTTGATTATATTTTACACTGGAAATATTCTTCTTCTTCTTAGAAGTCACATCAAATTTATATTATACACTATTCCTCTCATCTGCCAACTTTGCTTAGAACGTCACATCTTCAACATTATTCGTCTTATTTGTAATTCTCGAATTTAGTGAATTCTAGAAATGGTTATATCTTCTTCCAGGGTTTATCAGCTTCTTGGTGAGTCAGGCACTTACTATGGCGTTCGATTCGGGAAGAACATCCCTTGGGTTTCGGAATTCCCATTTGGGTATATAAAGGACCCACAGTATGTAGGGAGCATCCTCAGCCTCGTTGGCCTTCTCTGTTGGGTACCCCTCAAGTATGTGTTCATTTGGTCCACGGGGTACCTTTTCATGATGAAGATAGAGGCAACTGAAGATCCCTCCTCTCGAGCAAAGAACCCTAGATGATGAATCAAGGATTTTTTTCTTCCTGGGTTCTCATAGAAGATCCCACTGTTGGAATTTATTTATTCAATAATTTTTTAGATTTTCTGATGCTTGTTGATTGTTCCTCAGCATTGTCATTTTTCTCCGCTGAGTGAATCTGGTACCTGAACTTGATGAAGATGGAATTGAAAAATAAGATCCCTCTTCTGGAGCAAAAAGCCATCATTGACCTTCATTTGGTGGATTTTCTTGCATAGCTTTCCATGAAAGATCCCATTTTTAGTAATTGGTCTATCAAACAGGTAGTCCTATTTTCTGATGATTAGAGATTGTACTCCATTTCCTATAGCTATGTGAAGTCAAGTAGGTAAATGTTCATTGTAATGATGGAACTGAAAGAGAATCCTTTGACTATAGCAAGTGGCCCTCATTGGTTGTCAATCGGTGGACTTAATTTTTAACTAGATATACTGATTAACTTGTATAATTTTCTTATGATTGGTGATTGGGCTCTGGCATTGCTTGTCTCTCTCTGTTATGTGGTGCCTCGGTACATGCTTGACAAGGTAGTAAACCCTAACAGATAACCAGATGAAGCACATCATATAGGCAATGAGTTTGCTACATTTGAGGTAAAATGATTATTTCAAAAAATCACTTCAAATAAGTAAAAAAATGACATAATGCATTGCTATCAGTTGCACCATGAATTGATTTCTTGGTGATAAATTAAAAAAATGTTAGTACTGATTATAGTTAACCTTGGCAAATTCAAATGCCTTAATTGCATAAAATTAACTTTGAATGACCAAATTTCTCAACTGAAGCTAAATGGTATAATGTTCACAGGAATGCACGAAAACATGATAGTATGATAACATGAATCATAATCATATGAAATGTGCATAATTTTTTTAATAATCATGTTATTGTATGTAAAACATGAATGTTATCACAATGTGATCTAAATCTGATCCAATGTTAGGTGTATAGATTAACTTGGGCTACAATGCCACTTGATTTAATGATGATCTATGTTAACATATTAAAACTACAAAATTTGACAATGAGCTGCACTAATTGATCACTAATTATAGTAGTGTTACTAATATACTTGCATGGAAGTTGTACGTTTATTCTGAGATTCTCTACGATTTCTTTAATCTAGAGAGACATATCCCTTTGGTCATAGGGAATGGATTGGGATTCAACCATATATTCATAATTCTTGGCGATTAGACTTCTTTTTGATAATGAAAAATATTCTATATAAACTCATTATCAACTACAAAGTCAACACGTTCAGCTTATGTATATTCTTTTGGACTCAAGTTATCCTTTTTATCGAAATTTTATTCTTTAACTTGTCCTTTCTTTGATTTATAATGAGTGCACAATGAACTTCATGAAAATGAGCTTTGAATGACTATACATAACTAAATAAGTACATTAAAGACCATAAAAATATGGGAGCTGGCTAAAGATATGTAAATTAATTTACCAATGAATCTTTGATATGAAATTATAACTAATGCCCTTTATGCTTTGGAGATTCACTTCCTAATGCTTTTAGTGGCTTAAAATCTTTAAATTCTATCCAAACCAAGAGGATTTAGCCTCCTGAGGGGTGGTTTGTAAGGCATTATTTATATGGTGGAACCACTAGATCTAACCACATGATGGGTGGACTTGTGGTGAGCTCCAAATGCTTTGATGAAAATCTGACAATAGCTAATTGATGCTATGATTCCTCTTCATTTGGTTATGCCACTTGATGCAACTAAGTGCTCCACCCATAAAATGGCTTATTTGATGGCTAAGCATGCATGTGACATTTGATCTTAATCGAATGCCCATCAAAATTACTTACCGCAATCTGGGTAGTCTACTAGCCCATAAATGCAAGATGAGATTGCCGTGAGAAATTTCAGGGGGTTTTCTATTGATTTTTTAGGGTTTATTATCACAGCCCTTGCGCCCTCCTAATAGTCAAATCAGATGCCTAGGGCTAAAAAAAATCAAAGTCCAAAAAACCCTATAAGAAGGTTTGATCTTCATCTATTTACTTGCGCTTAAGCTTTTGACGACTTTTCTTGGTCAAAATTGTTTCTCTCACCCTATCAGTGATGAATTTTAAATTCTTCAATGTTTTCGTCTGAATCTATGTGTTGAAATGTAGGATAATCTTGAAATGTTTTCGTCTGAATGTTATTCTTCATCTAGTTCATTGATTGACCTTGAAATGTAGGGGAACTCCATTGCTTGAATACCAAGAACTGTTGTAGAAGAATATTGACCTTAACCATGGATCTGATGAAGTAGGATAATCTTGGCATCGCCTTTTGGTTTGTAGGAGTCTTATCCATTAGGGATAGCATGTGGATTTCATTTCTTGAATTTCAAAAATGATTGTTAAGGAAACGTAAAGCGCAACCTTTGATCCCATGACATAGGATTATCTTCCCAACCCCTCTAGATTAGCATAAGTTTTATAAATGTTTAAAAAGATTTATTCAAGGTAAAATTAGTAGGACTTAATTTCTAGCATATTTTCAACAATTTTTCCATAGGAGTTGATTTCTAGCATATTTTCAACGATTTTGCCACAACTCTCTATCACATGGTCACAATAACTTTTCTTCAATATATCCTCATTTCAACTCTGGCTGTTGCCATGTTTGATTCATTGGATTTATTTCTTCATAATCTTTCAAATCGTCTGGTATCTCTATTTTCTCTCTTTTTTTTTCTCACATAAATTTGACTAAGCTTTTGTGTCTCATGATTGTCAATCCAATTCGACGTAGATTTGATTGATATTCATCAGTTACTTGTCTTTTATTATATTTTGAGTGGATTCAATTTTACTTTTTATGCATGAAGGTGTGAACTAATATGTATATTAACCCTTATTGAGGGGTGGAGAGGAAGGGGCACCATTCCATTATTCGAGAATTAAAGACTTCAAGGTAGGGATTTATACCCAAGAGGGTATAAAGCTATTTGATAAGTATATTTTATAGGTATAAAAGGTAGTTATAGAAATAATAATTTCAAAACCCATCCCTTTATTGGTATAAAAGGTAGTTATAGAAATAATAAATTCAAAACCCTTCTTTTCTCTATCCTCTTCTTTACTCTAGATGAATCTACACTTGGCACTTCTCACAATGGTGTCTCCGTTTGAGGTTTTGAATGACTTTTTCGTTTTAAAAATATTCACCTGATATAAAAAATTTCTATCATCACCTAATATAGAACCTTATCAACATCAGCTGTCATATATGTATAATCCTTCATCCGGGCGAGACTCATGAATGACTTAGGGTATTATCAAACTGTCAAACCCTAATTGGTCACTCAGGTTAGTACTAATATGTGGAGGAAATCATCAAGAACTCCTTCAATATGTTCACTATCTTCGCCAAGGACTTCATTGCATCTTATTCCTTGAGTCAATCTCCTTTTATGCTGAGGGCAAATGATCATATCTTGAGCACACAATCATCTTCGAGGACATCATGTCATATCTAATATTTGACATGTAGGAGATCTCATGGATAAGGATTTTTTAATTCATAATCAATTGTAAGTCATCCATCCACAAGATATCTTTGGTGTCTCCATTCAAAGGACCACATACATAATCGTGATATGAATCAACTTGATTAACATCTAGATATAATACCATTTAGTTATTTATACAGATCAATTCAATGAACTCTTTCTCTAAAGAGCACCCCCTATCTATCATTCATATCTTCACACTGATAGCTAGAAGATCAACCATACTCATCAGATGAGTTGGATCAAATAATGATATTTATTCTAGATCATTCGATGCCCTTCTTAAATATCCCATGAATAGGAATGTTTAGAATATATGTTTAAAGACTAGTAATCACTTTATTATGATCTTATCATAATTTACTTAGTCATTATATATGCTCATAGATTTCATTACAAACATCATACAAAAAAGACAATGAATAAATTTCATTTCAATGAACATAAAAAAGATACATGAAAGTGTAATTGGCTTATAGGCCACATAATATTTATCAAGTGTTAGAGTAGAGCCCAATAGGGCCTTACTCTTTAAGGGGCTTTCTTCTCTTTTAAAATTTTATTATCTTCCCTATAATTTCAAGTTTACTTTCTTTATTAAGCATGCATTAGGAGTTTAGCCTTCCATGAGAGAGGAGAAAGAGGACAAGAATGAAATTTTAAGAGAGAAAATACAGAAAACAAATAAATAATTCATAACAAAGAGCAAGAAGAATAACCAAAATCAGAGGAGAGAGAGCATGGGAGCAAAGGAAGGGGAAGAGAGAACTAAGAGAGAGAAATTTTGGGGGGAGATTAGGGAGGGAGAGAGAAAGACAGAAAAATATTTTGATAGGTTTTTTTTGGTGAAAAAGAGAGAAGAATAAGAGAGAAATCTGGGCGAGGGAGAGAGACAACAGAGGAGAGAGAAAGAAGTGCAAATTAGAAGGAGAGAGAAAAGGATGAAGAAGAGGAGAGAGTGAGGAGCCAAAAATTATAGAGGTAAGGAAATTTGATAGAGAGAGAAGATTTACAAAAGGAGTGAGAAAAAGAAATTTGGAAGAAATGAGAAGAGAGAGAGAGAAAGAAAAAGAAAATGAAGAAAGAGGAGGGGAATTCTTGAGAAAGAAAGAAAATAAAGAAAAAGAAGATGTAGATAGAAGGAAATTGAGATGAGAAATAAGATGGAGATATGCGTAGGAGATTTGAGAGGAGAAAGAAGCTAGGGGGAAAGATAAATAGAGGGGAAAAGGTGAGGAAGGAGAGAAATTAAACTCAAACACTAAATCAAAGTAAACTCAAAATGTTTCACAATGATAATCCGAATAATACAACATGATCTTTCTGATTGAGAACTTGGAGAGGAAGGGGTGGAAAGGAGAACTAACCACTAGAAAGGAGCAAAACATTCAATGGAGGTGTGAGGGAGAGAGAAGGAGACCATGGGATATGATGCCCCCTATTTCTCCCACTTTTAGGGTTTTCTAGTTGAAATTGAGGGCTCTATTGCATGGGTTTAATGTGTTCTAAAATCATCCATTAATATATTTGAAGTGTCCATTTTCTTGGAGAATCTTGTCTTTAGATCATTACTCCTGGAAAACTCCAAACTTGGGTTATATTCTTCATTTTTGTGGATTTCCCTCAAGCAAAGAAGAATGGTCTTAATTCAAGTTTTTTTTAGAGAAAAATCTATTTGAAGGCAAGTGTATTATGAAAATTTTAAGTCATCAAATAATGGTTATAATGGCATATCAAAGAACTTCATAACAAAATAGTAACTAGTGAGAAGTCGTTATTATTTTAAAGCTGCCATCATTTAACTAAGTCTAAAGAAACT
The DNA here is from genome assembly GCA_024174645.1 of Lemna minuta. Classification (NCBI taxonomy): domain Eukaryota; kingdom Viridiplantae; phylum Streptophyta; class Magnoliopsida; order Alismatales; family Araceae; genus Lemna; species Lemna minuta. Next base: position 12,343,733 of record CM044114.1, on the reverse strand, counting down.
AATTATATCCTTATTTAATATTTATGTTTAGTTTAAAAATGAGACATCAACGTAGAAAGTTATATTTTTGATCTATTTCATAGTGCTTCATTTTCAAGAATTTTTGGCTTGATTTTGAATTTTCAATGGGGCTCATGCAAGCACTGATGTGGTATTCAAGTCATTGGTTGATGTGAATGAATGCAAGGTCATGTGGCATAGCATTAATATTTAGTATATTCTATAGAGTTTGTGTTAGGTTTTAAGGCTTGATGAGCCCTCAAAAATTACTATAAAAAATTCAAGTTCACAAGAAGACATTAGAATTAAGGATTAAAAACATGAAGCACTGTGAAAGGAGAATTATATCATTTAATGCAAGTCAAATCACCAATTATAAGGTTCCTTGGAGGAACTTTGAAGGTATTAATATGTCTATCCACTAGCGATATCTGCATGATCTTCTGATGGTTGGATCTCCTTACGACCTCTTCTTAGATACTCGTGAAAATCCTTGAAGAATCCTCACCATCTCAGCCTCACTTCAAGTAGGACTATCCCAGCTCACACGTCTCCGCCCCCGCCCCCACCCCCGCCCCCCCTACGGGCCTTGGAGCTTCCATAATTGCGACTAGAGATTAACACTCTGATTCAACCATAATTGCAATCAGTTTGTAAATGGTTTGGAGGAGACAAAGAACCTGTTATACCAGGTCCCAATGCGACAACACGACCCCAATCACAGTTTGGGCATATCCCAAGTTGTAAGGGAAGTGTAGTCATGTCGGCCCATTAGTGGCCTATTTATTCACCTTCCACAATATACGGGGAAGGTGAGTAAATTGGCCACTGTCTAAGCAGTATCTCTGAACAGAAATATTGTGGGCCCTAGGGTTTGGAGAGAATCAGGAATTCTTCACAGAGTGCGACTCCCTCGTTTTTAAGAACAGCGAGAGTTTATGCTGACTACAAGGACCACCACGTGGGATGCATGGGTCAGATCTGGTGGCAGAGAGATCACGCGTCCAGCATTTGGATGCTCGGATGGTTTATGTCCGTCGAGATCTTGAGATTTTTGGATGCCCATCACTTCATCCCGAGGGTAGCTATCAACGTTGAATGTTGGATAGACGGCCTGCATCATCATGAGCTCACTTCCTGTTGGGTTTCGATTCCCCCAATTCGTATTAGATTGCTCAACTCTCTCTCTCTCTCCCTTTCTCGAGCTCAAGTCAGAAGAGTTCCTCGTCATTTCTCCCGGTCCCATCAAATAAAAATAACTGATGACCAAGACAGATCGCGAGCTGCCACGCGTATGATCGTAAACAGATTTCCCTTCTGTTAAGAAAGTATCTCTCTATCCTCAATCTATATGCAAGACCCTGGACAAGTGGGAAACGATTCAACAACTTCATTTCTTACCCCAAATCTCCTGTGCTGAAGCTCATCAGATGGACATGGAAGCTTCTCATGGTAAGCGGAAAAACCCTTTCCTTCCTCTTTCTCTTTCCTCGATTTCTCTACCGTCCTCAACACTTTTGCCTCAGATTCAAACTCCCAGACGGCTACAGCGTCGAGAAAACACTTGGCTTTTATCTTGAAAGCTTACAGGAAGAAACCTGTCACTCACTGGATCATCTTGACTCTGAGCAGCTTAGCCATGCTGACAGCTTTCCCTGCTTCAAGTCTACTCTCCCGTTTGTACTACTCCGCCGGCGGCACGAGTTACTGGATCCTTTCCTGGGTGGCGGTGGCGGGATGGCCGTTCTCCGCTCTCCTGTTGCCCCCTCTTTACCTCTTCTCGAACGCGACGCCAACTCCGCTCACCTTTAGGCTCGCCTTCTGGTACTCCGCTCTGGGCCTTCTCAGCGCTTTGGATAACCTCCTTTTCGCCTTGGCTTACGCTTACCTCCCTGCGTCAACGGCTTCGCTGCTTGCGTCATCATCTCTCGTCTTCTCCGCGCTCTTCGGATGGGTCATCGCTAAAAACAAAGTCAACCTGGCCGGCCTCAACGCCATCGTTATAATCACCGCCGCAATGGTGATCATAGCCCTTGATTCGGGATCGGACGGCTCGCCCGGCGTGTCAAGGTCAAAGTACGCTCTCGGTTTTTTGTTTGACGTTCTTGGGTCAGCTCTCCATGGCTTGATCTTCGCTCTCTCAGAAGTGGTCTTCGTTAAAGAGCTGGGTGGACGGTCGAGATTTTTCCACGTGGTGTTGGAGTTCCAAACCATGGTTTCATTGATCGCCTTTGTGGCGACAACCGTTGGAGTCGTGATTCGGGGTGATTTTCAGCGTATGAGAGAGGAGGCCGGTCAATTCAAGCACGGAGAACAATCCTACATCATGGTTCTTTTCTGGGCTGCCGTCACCTTTCAGCTGGGGGTCCAAGGAGGAACTGCTGTGGTTTTTCTTGCATCCACGGTCATGGCGGGGATACTGAATGCGGTGAGAGTGCCGTTGACCAGCGTGGCGGCTGTATTACTATTTAAGGACTCCATGACGGGGTTCAAGATCTTGTCCTTGGTGATCACTGGGTGGGGTTTTGTTTCCTACACATGGGGGCATCCTTCTGTGGGAAAGGACTCATAGGAGCGGGCTTCAACGTTGACTTTTTGTCAGTCTGCTCGGTCAACTTTATATGTTTGATCTTATGTATTCTCTTGGTAGTTGGCTGGAGTTAAAAATGAAATGGGGATATAGATAGATAGATAGATAGCCGGATAGATAGATAGATAGAGAAAGAGATAGAGATAGACGTATAGAGAGAGAGAGAGAGAGAGAGGGAGGTAACAACTGTCTAAATTGTATGAAGATCTAACAACTGTCTAATTGTACGGAGAAAGGGGTGCCCATAAGCCATGGGAGTCAGACGTAAGATAGTGGTTTAGTCTGAAATCACTGTGAGGGGATCATCCATCCTTTGGGTGGCAGTAATGAGAGATCAAATTAGAATCCATGGAAATGATAAAACCTAGATATGAGTATGAAAACCTCGGTTAACCCATCATTTCTCATTCAGTCTTACACATAGGGTATCTCTAAGCAAGAAGACAATACAAGAAGAACATCGTTGCAAGAAGAGATGAATCCATCGGATACTCATGGAAATTTTACCTCAGAAGATGAGTCATTTTGAATTCAATGACAAATCTAAACAATTTAATTCATGAGTATGAGAATTCAATGCAGCTATCTTGACTCCTACAAGACTTGAGATGCTATCTAAGTCATTAACGAGGTGCATTCATTACATAGATTTTCTCTTCGATATACATACCTTATAGTTTGAGTTATCTACTTGAATGACTCGCATGAAATAAATGAATATCCTTTCTGAATATGGGCAAAATAAATATAACTTTCAAGTGTTTATAAGGAGAATATGATGAGAAATAGGTTTTTTATTCATGTTTTTTTACCATGTATGCATGAATTTGTTATTTTTACTTTCATTTAATTCATGTGATGCAACAACTATGTTTTTCAAGAACAATTTTCACAAATTAACTTAATCTTTTTCTAGTGTATGCATTGACTTTGATGTAAACAGCACTCGATTAAATTTTATAGAATAATATCATAACTTCAATGATTATAGATTATTCAAATTAATTTCATATGATAAATATATGAGGAGTTAATTCATCAAAACTCATACACCATTCTACCATTCTATCACACATGATGTAGGATAGACTAAATGTATCTTAAAATATTATATCTCATTATTGAGTTATAAGTTCATAATGGTTTATATTTGAATGGATCATGCATGTGGAATACATCATATATCATCTTGTTTCTTATGAATTATATTAAATTGAAATCTGTAGACTTTTTAATATTCTTGCATATTTCAATATCATCACATTAATTCTATAATTTGATTTATGGATGATAACTTCTACTTACCTTCTAATTTTTCAGAACCTTGGCTTTGACTTGTGATGTTTGTTGGCTTTCACATTTTTTTATTCATGAAGTAAATTTTTGTGATGCATATATCAACAAAACTAAAAATTTTATACATATACTGAATAATAGTATGATAATTCAACAAATATATCTTTATAGATGTAAAAAATTAATTACTGATAACTAAAAAATGCTTAATCAATTTGTAAGTACTATTTTTTTAAATCTAATAATTAATTAACTTATCAGTTTACTTGTTTTTCACAAAGATTTACAATCCTGGCCTTGTGAATCTGTCACATGTCTTATGTGGAACTTGACAATGTCATCTGACCACCAAATTAGAGCCATCTAGGTTGGCATAAATGGTTGGAGGAAATTTTTTTTAAAATGAAGTAAAATTTGGCTAAGAATACTTAAAATGATGAGGAATAGGAAAAGAGAGGGATAGATAGTGAGAGTGAGTCAAAGAAGCAGCTATTAAGAAGTCTCACAAATTCTCTTGCTCTATTGACATTTCATATATCGCCACAACTACACCATGACACACATGCACTCCAAAATAAGGCATTTCAATCAATGCCATTCCATATCCATACCTATGATGAGTGATCTTGCAACCACACAAATTGCATGGACCACTATGCTCATGAAAATTTTCTGATTTGCTAAATAATTAGCTAATGTAGTCACAGAAACATTTCAAATGGTGATGATTTGAAATCCTCCATTTGATAAATTACATAGACCAAACCATCTAAAATAAAAGTATCTTTAATTGAAAAACTGACAAAGATAATCTATGCATCATGTTCCTAATTCAATACCTCTCACCTCACTTTTGCCATTTTATTCATGTTTAGTTTTTTTTCTCCCTTGTTTTGCTTAAAAAGTAGCATAGTATATTGAAATGGTTTGTGTTTCGGCAAGTGTTTGAGAAAACTGATTCCATGAGACAAGAGATCACATTTTCTGAAACCTATTGCATGAATCAACATGAATAAAAACAATGAAATTATGTAAAGGGAGATGAAAATGGTGAATATAGTTTGATGCAAGTTCCATGAGGAAACCCTTTTATAGGGCTACCCAAGGGAGAGAAGAAAGATAGAGATAACTCTTGGGCCTTAATGGGCTCTCACACTCTCCCTCAAGCTAGATCATGTATAGAGATATACTCAGCTTGGAACATAGAAATCCATTACATGAATAAAAAGGATAATACCATCGATTTATGGCTACCAAAGAGACAAATGACTAAATGGAAGTGGGAATCTATGCGTCAAGATGTTGATAATAAAGATGGTGCATTGGATAAGTGAGAGAAACATGCGTGTCAAAGAATATGTACAAGACACGCCTCTAGTAATTGTTGTAGAGATAGAAATGTGACAATCATTATACCCTCAATATGAAAAAGAAGTCTCCTTGAGTACTCCTATGTTTGAGTTGTTCCTTGTCGATGGGTACTCCTCCATGTGGGTGTCTCTTACATAGGCATTTCAATCAACTAAGGATACCCCCTCTTGCGGGCACAAATGATAGTTTTTTGACACACGTGAGAATGGTATATGCTCTTATGTGCAGGATGTCCACTACATGTGACCGTTCTTTCATGTGGGTATCTCCTACATGTGGGTGTTCAATGCCAATGTGGATGCCCCTCCTCACTAGATAATGTTGATGTAAAATAAAAAAGACAACACATGCCATTGAGATGACTGTGGATGCTCAAAATGTTCAATGGTAGTGCCCCTAATGAAGAATAGATGATGTAGACTCACCATAGATGATGACAATGTTGCCCGAGCATCTAGGGAGAGTGATGGAGATGTATATGATATTTATGGAGAGACATGATAGAGTTCTCATTTTTCTCTTTGGCAAGGATAGAAGAAAATGATGATAGAAGTGCCTTGAGTGAAGATTATCTCATCTTATATGATCCTGACCTATCTTGATAAAGCAACAATATATTGAGGTGGCATTTGATAAGACGTAATCGTGCAGTCCCTCGTTCAAAACACACGGAATCGTGTCAAAATATGTTCCAAAATCACCAATTTAAGATTATAATCAAGAATCAAAGAGTATAATTGTGAATAACGTTCGAATTCACGATGAATTATGGTATTTTTAAAGTGTTATTCAAATTAGATCAATAAGACTCCAAGACGAGATACACAGAATCAAAAATCTCGTAATTTGGATCAGTATTCGCCGAAAAATCAAGAAGCAAAAATTAGAGAGAAAAATTGATTGCGAATAGAGAGAAAACTGTGAAATTATCTAAAATTTGACTAATCTACTATTCAAAATTAAAATCTAATGATACATGATAAAATAGAGGAGGAAAACACATAATCTAACTCAAATTTTCACTCGAAATTATCCAATTGATTTCCGAATCGAAGGCTTTCCATTCCACGATTTTGAAGACGTATTTTAGAATTCAAGAGGCAATTTTTACCAATTCTCTCAACAAAATCTCACTTTCAAAGACTCGTTGGACGCGGAAATTGATCGAGAAGAGGACGAAAGCAAGAGATTCAAGGATTGGCATGTCTAAAAAATTCTATTACTCAAAAGACCCAAGAATGATTTACATCATCAAAGAACATGTGTATTTATATGCACAATTGGGGTGGCCATTTGATTTGGCATTTTATCTTCAATCAACGGCTCTGATGAAATTCTTAGATGTGAATCATTATGTTTAATTCGTGTATGTTTGATCGAAGATGGAGCACTCAAATTTTGCCACGTCGCACGTGAAGAAGAAACGTCACGTAACACCCGTCGTTTGATCTTTATCGGATGCTTTCGATGTGTACACGTGTCCACTGGAGTCCATCAGCCACTTTTAATCTCAACCGTTATAACTCCTTAGATGAAGGATTGAGACTAAGTCATTTTAAAATGATTCGATGACGAACCATTACGTGCCACGTATCCCCCGTTACGCGCCACTTAAAAGAGTTACGAACCATTAACTCTTTAAGTGAAAATCGACAATCACGATTGATTCACACGATCGCATGCTCCAAAATTGGCCACATCACTTGTGCATTAAAAGAGAGAGAGAAATAGTCCCACATGACAGAAATCGAGGCAAAAACATGTTTATACAAGGGGAGCGGTTTTAGTGGGTTAGCAAAAATCTATTAATATATGCTTAACATACTAATGATGTGCATATACACACACACACGTACCACGTGGCGTGCATAAGCCGTCATGTGGCGACTCATAATCAGCTCCGCCGTGTTAGTTGTCACATCAACGCGCGGTAAAAATAATACTTATAATTTTTCAAAATAAAAATGAGTCCAAATAAATCTAAATAAATTTAGAAAAATTCTATAAAAATCCCTTAAAAATTAGAAAATGCATAACTTTCAAAATACTACTCTAAATTAATCCACATTTATCTTGTTTGATCCAAAATTAAATAATCTATCATTCTTATAAGTCAAATTTAATAAATAACAAGAGGATATTTTAAAAATACACTCATTTACTTTATAAAATAAATCTAGAAAAATAAATGAGTGTATATAAAAATATTTTCTCTTATTTTTAACCATAAAAAATTAATTATAATCTCAAACATAAAATGGGAATAATATAATATTAAATATCTCTCTTTAATTATTTATTATTATACCTAAAATAGTACACTCAAAACATGAAAGGTACACACTAACAAACATAATAACATGCATAAGAATGGAATGTTATATGCCTTAATTTACATTAATAATCATATAATTACATGTATAGATTACATGTTGTCAATATTGAAAGTGGCCAAAGACAAAGATGTTATCTAAAACAATTCAACAATAAAATGACAAAAAAGGAAATAACTTTTGTTTTGATTTTCCCCCTTTTTTCTTTCTCCCTTTATTTCTTAGTATTTTTCCTTTTTTACTCCATTTAAAAAAGCCTTCAATTTTTTTTGAAAATTTTTCATTCTTTTCAAAAAAAAGTCGAGTTTGATCAGTCTAGTTCATCTAGCTTGATGCCTTGTCGATTGAATGGAAATCCATGCTAAAGAAACCCTAGAATGTCGTGCAAAAATCTTGGGGCGGTGTGTCCAATCACTATTGTGCCTTGAGATGTTGTGTCATTGAACATTGGAGTTGGGGCTTAGTCAACCATTATGGTGCAATGGAGTTAGCACATGTTAGACCCCAACTAGAATGCATAGTGAGAGCAAAGCACGATGCTATTATAGCCTAAAAATCTAGGTTACCTAGTTTTTTTATGGAAAAGGGAGCTTCATGGGATCCTAGAGAGAATAGGACCTTCGAGTCATCATGGTAGATGAGGTGAGATGGCACTAAAGAAATAACTAATTGGAAGCTTGAGTAAACTTAGGATGATAGAGGGGAAACCTATATGCTCTATAGGCTCCTACAATCCCTATAGGCTCCTACAATCCCTAGTGGCCTGCTGACGGCTCGTTTTCGTGCGTCGTTAAACACAAAGACGATGGTCAAACAAAATTTATAAAACCGAACTCACAAAGACAAGATATAATAATCAAGTATTGTGTAAGTATCGGGTCGATCCACGAGAGCAGGGGTTGACTTTAATCGCAGAGTTGACTTGGTCAAACTTAGGTTGAAAAGGAGTTTTAAATAAGAGAATATAAGATGTAAGATATGAAAATGGTATAAATAGGGTAAATAAGAAGTTTTAAGAATTGAAATCTCGGATTTGACAGAGAAAAGTCAAAAAGTCAAAAGTCAAAGTCAAGACGTTGACTTTGACCAACAGTGAGGTGTTCTGCAAAAATCAGAGAATCAAATACGGTCAGAAGATTACGAAAAAGTAGATATTTAGAAACTAGAGAGAAAAATGGAATTTATTGATATATATTTCGTAATTTTTTTGGATAAGAAATGGATTTATTATGAATTATTGAAAATCAATGATCAGAAAATCCCCGAAATGAACACCTCAGAGGAAATCTTCAAATTGAATGCCCAAATGAAATCCAAATCTTGCAATTTATATGTCAATAGAAAGCTAAGAACCAGAGGAATCCAACAAGACCGAAATTATCAAATTCTGATTTGTCAATAAAAAGTAATTGACCCCAAAAGTCAACGTTTGACTTCTGATGAAAGATGAACAGTCCGTGGTCAAACGTTAAATTGAAGGGTCAAATGAACTCGGAATTTGATGAATTTTCTATCCACGGAAAGCTGATGAAAAGAGAAATCCAATGAAACCAAAATCAAGTGATTTGGAATTATAATCAAAGAGATATCCTATTTTCAAAATCAGCGACTTTTCGGACCTAAAATTGGGGAAAATAAAGAACACTATGAACTAATTTGCAAAATTAAAGATCTAAGCCTGATAAAAATACAAATTACCTCTTGATAATCGATCGAACTTCACTACTAACCCGATTGCCGCAAGAATGGGGCCTCAATTCTCGTGGATTGAAGCGAATTTGCTCGGATTCTTCCTCGTGGACGTTCGGAATTCAAGGGGAAAATTCGATGAAATCAAGAGATGAAATCATGATTATCATTCTTCAATGGCTGCGTCTCTACACTATTGGAAGCAGAGGATCACGAGAACTTAAGACCTTCCTCGAAACTCGCTTAATTTCTTCACGAGTCGATCAAAAGTTCAAGAACAAGAGAAGATATTTTTTTGTAGTTGGTTTAATTAATAGATTGATAAAAGAGGAAAGAAATGTCCTAAGATTAACACATAAACCCTAAATGTCGGTCAATCCGTCTAATCGTGACGCAGTCATCATTATTTTACAGGAGCTTGAATTACCGCCCAAGCTTGGCGTTTATCACGGTAGAATAATGAGCTGAATAAGCAACTAGAACTCGCATAGTATCAAGCTTGCCCCCTATCCTCAGTCCTCACGGGGCTAAGACCCTAGCCCTAGCCTTGAGCGGGGATCTCAGTGACAAGGCCCTCTAACTTTCTCGAGATCGATTCAACCGATGGTGATTAATTCTAAATACGATAAGAAGAAAAAACCTGATCCACCGGTGCTCCCTTGGCCTTTCGACACGAAACACTCTTGCCATGGAACAAGCGATCACAAAAGAGGATACGAAGAAGCAAGTCGGGTATCTAGATGCACTCGGTTCGTCACGCCGCACAATCCTAGATACCAGGCGAACACACAAGAACATAAGAAGAACAAACGATAATTAAACATACCTAGATAGTTGATCCCTAGCAGCCTTGATCCCAATGGCCAACCTCCAAAAGGAGGCCAACTAGAAGATAAATTTTACATTGGAGATGAGACCTATTTATAGATAAGTTTGTGCGAAATTGGTGGATCGTGGCCCACGACGCGGATTTTACTCCGTGTGATTTCAGCCGTCGGATCGCGCGAAATTGGTGGCTCGTGACGCGGATTTCACTCCGTGTAATTTCAGCCGTCGGATCGCGCGAAATTGGTGGCTCGTGACGCGGATTTCACTCCGTGTAATTTCAGCCGTCGGATCGCGCGAAATTGGTGGCTCGTGACGCGGATTTCACTCCGTATAATTTCAGCCGTCGGATCGCGCGCAATCGGTGGGATCGTGGCCCATGACGCGGATTCCACTCCGTGCGATTTCAGCCGTCTAATTGCGCGATTTAATCCCGACCGTCCGATTGCGCGATTTAATCCCGACCGTCCGGTGCACGATTTAATCCCGACCGTTCGATTGCGCGATATAATCCCGACCGTTCGATTGCGCGATTTAATCCCGACCGTCCGATTGCACGATTTAATCCTGAAAAAAATCAAAAATAAAATCCAGAAAAATACAATAAAAATTAAGAAATTCATAAATTCATTTGTGTAACTCCTTTTTAACTCAAATTTTCTCCATTGGATCACAAATTTCTTCCTTTTTTTAACATCATGTCATTTAAAAATATATTTTTCAAAGAAGAAATCGAGATGAATTAGAATTTACTTAAATCATTTCTCACTAAACATTCTAAATCATAAATCCATCTTGAAATTATTCTTCCAAACATTTACTAAAGTCAAAAATCATTCAATACAAGAGATTAACTTCTATTAATTTAAACTTAACAAAAGATTAATCATCTATTAAGCATGAAGTTATCCCTAATTTATGCATAAATATCAACTTTAGTGAAATGACATGCCAATGGAGAAAATTCCCAAAAAGTATGATAACATACACCATATTCACATAAAATAAGCATGAATATGAGTTAATTAGGATAAGAATTCAAGTTATAAATGCATGTTATCACCTGCTTTGATACCATGTAGAGAGATGAGATGAGGGGAACCACATGATTGATTGAGATTCTAGTGAGGGTAACACAAGGAGGTCCTTATATCTCTTGATCTTGATATGTCTAGATTTAGAAGTCAATTCTCCTCCCAACTTTGATAAAGATGATCCAATGCCTGGAGCTAATTCCAATCAATTAGCGGCAATCATATGACCACATCCCCCTCACATTCTATGTATTATATTCTCTCCTTTAAAGGAGACATGGTGGCTAACTAGACGAAATCGCGAGGTCATCAATTTCACACAGTCTCGTGTCAAAAATAATTCCAAACTTACCAATTTGATGAAATTAACTCGAATTGAGGGGTATAATGGTAAATAAGGGTCGAATCCATAGGGAAATAATGAAATTTATGATGATCTCTTCGAAATTGATCAAATCAGACGATGAATTGATGATCAAAATTGGGGAAAATGGTAGATTATGAAAGAGAACTTCAAATTGTTTCTACGGAATCAAAAATCATCGAATTTGACTTTGATTTCGTGGAGAAATTGAGGATCGAAGTAGAGAGAGATTTCTGAAATCGTGAAGAGTGAAATTAACAAAAATTACGCAAAATTAAACTTTAAATCCTAATCTAAATCAAAATTAAACATGAATGGATGATAGATTAGCAAAAACCGACTCCACTAACCCAAGATTGCGATCAAATTAACATGATTAATCACCTTAATCGTCGAAAACAGGAATAATGCGATCGTGGAGTTCAAGCTTCAATTTCTCGTTCGCCTCTCATCCAAATCTCGATTTCAAACCCTCCGTGGATGCGGAAATGAGTGTAAAAGAGGATGGAATCGAGAGATTTGAGAAGGGAGGTGTCTAAACAGATCAATTGGATTGATTTCTAACTTGAATGCTTTACAAATCGCAAGAACATGTCTTTTTATAGGGTATTTGGGCGTAACCATTAGATTGAAATGATCAACGGTTACGATGGAACGGTCCATCGTGGACCGTTTTAAAAATGTCGCAGCCGTCGGATCGTGGATGGAGCATCCGGATGAAGCCTTTGATATGCAATATAAAATGCCTTGATCGCATCCCTTGAATCGCGATCCGATGGTCGAGATGCACCGTGGAGGTTCCAATCACGACCGTTATAACTCCTTCCTTTTCGACACGTGCGCTGATGATGATCAGTGGTTCGCGTGTCCACTTCATCAACGCGCTTTGATTGTGATCCAACACCTCGCTTTTAGCCATGTCACCTGCATCTTAAAAATACCATGTGGAACTTAGTCCCACACGGATAAAATTAAAGGAAATGATCGATTTGGATTAGTAATCACGGAGAAATCAAAGATGGAAGTGGGAAGAAATTTTCGGAATCGCGATGAACATAAACAGAAATTAAACTCTAAATTAAGCTAAATTAAGATCCTAAATTACAAATTAAAGTTACATGATGATAGATTAGAGAGAAAACATGATTTCTAACCCGAGATAACGATTGAATCGATCCAATTGATCGCCGGATCGATGGCTATTCATTCCGCGATTTCAGACGTGATAATCAGAATTCAAGAGACAAATTCTCCTCGCACGATCTTCGAAATCTCTCTTATAAACACTCCGTGGACGCAGAATCTTGTCTAGAAGCGATTATAAGAGAGAGATTCAAGAGAAGATGCGTATAGATAGGTCAATTAGATCAAATCTCTCAAGAATACATAAAAACGACGAAGAACTCGTCTGTTTATAGGGGCGAAAAAGGAGAGTCGTTCGATCGATGCGTTAAGGCTCGATCAACGGTCGTGATGAAACGGTTCATCATGAACCGTTATAATTAAATCCCAGCCGTCCGATCGCGATCGCACGCGTGAGATGGGCTTGGATCGTATGCGTTTAAAAACACATCGATTCGCAGCCGTTAGATCGTGATCCGATGGTCTTGATGAAGTCTTCAAATCAAGCGTTATAAAACGCCTTAAATCCTCGCCGTTGGATCTTGATCCGACGCGTCAGATGCTTCCCTCAAGATTTAATCCTGGCCGTTATAACGCCTTATGAAGAGCACGTGTCTTTGATGATCTCTGGTGGTCCTGGCGTCCACGCGATCGCGACATGTCATGCTGCCACGTCTCACTAAATCCGACCGTTATAATAACTCTAATTAAGCACGTGGGTTGATCTCTGATCTGTGGACCGGCGCTCATGCGATCGACGCGTGAGATCGACGCGCGCCGTCGATCCGACGCTCCTCCTCGCGCCACGTCACCTGAAATAGGTAAGACGTGTGGATTAGTCCCACACGGTAATAATTTTTGAAAACTGTCGGGTTTATAAGACCCGACGGTTTAAAGGGTTAATACCCTTCCCATCTAGGGAAGGCTGAAGACCTAGTTTTCTTATAAATATAATAATACTATAAATATATAAACGCACCACGTAGGCGCGTTGCGCGGGTCCGCGTGGCTCTGCCACGTGGCCTTGCGTGCCACGTCGCACCCGCGTGGGACCCGCGCACTTTTTGCCCTTTTATTTATTTATTTTACTTTTTTTTTAAATAGAAATTAAATCGGAAAAATTAGGAAAAATCCAGAAAAATCCCTAAAAATTGTAAAAATCATATCTTTCAAAATACAACTCCAAATTAATCCAAATTTCTTTCATTTGATCTGAAATTTAATTATCTATCATTCTACAAATTCAAAATATTTAAATAATAAGAGATTTAATTTATATTTCAAAAATACACTCATTTCCTTAAGATTTTAAGTTTAGAAATTTAAATGAATGTTTATAAAAATAATTTCTCTTATTTTTTAACTTTAAAAACACTTATAATCTCAAGTAAAGATGGGTTATAAAATCTTTAATCTTTAATTCATCATAATTAACCCTAAATTAACACATTTTGAGATTATAACATAAAATTGCATAGAATGATAGAAATGCACTCAAAATATGATAACATGAATATAAATGGAATGTTTTATGCCTAATTTTACATTAATAATCATGTTTCATCATGTTAAGATTGCATGTTATCAGTTAGCGTATTTTCGATAATCGGAAGGCTTATATGTACTATAAACCATATACTTACGATATATATAAATAATGCACATGTCACATCGCACTGCGTGGGCCAGCGTGGCTCTGCCACGTGGCCTTGCATGCGACGTCGCACTCACGTGGGTCCCGCACGAAATCAAAACCCTTTTTGCTTTATTTTTAAATTATTTTTAACATTTAAAATTGCAAAATTAATTCATAAAAATCCAGAAAAATCCCTAAAAATTAGAAAGTTCATAACTTTTAATATATAACTCCAAATTAATCCAAATTTCTTTCATTTGATCCAAAATTTAATTATCTATCTATCTAAAAGGTAAAAATTGATAAATAATGAGAGTTTTAATTTTTATTTCATAAATATAATTATTCTTTAAGTGTTTTCTCTTAAGAAAATATAAATAAATGTTTATAAAATGATTTCTCTCATTATTTTAACTCTAAAAACATCTATAATCTCAAGTAAAGATGGGTTATTAAATTATTTATCTTTAAATCATCATATTTAACCCTAATTTAAAGTATTTTGAGATTATAATGACTTTTTCATAGAATGATAGAAAAATACACATCAATATGATAACATGCATGAAAATGAAATCATTTATGCCTTAATATGCATCAATAATCATGTTTTATCATGTTAATTTAGCATGTTATCAGTGGCATCCTAGCTGTCTCATCTTCTTAAAGGGACATTCAAACAACTAAAATTGGTGCAATAACACTAAGAGATGTTTTATATTTTCTTTGTTTCTATCTCAATATTTGGATCTAGAACTTAAGTTCAGCTGCATGGAACAAAAAATCAATGATCCTTTTATGAATTCGTGAGTATTTTGGCACTTTTTTTGGCTAAGAAAAAAAAAGAGACATGAGCGCTTATTTTGGTGTCATATTCTTTGCTTAAATTTTGAACTTCCTCTAGATGATTGTGTAAGAGTAGCCTTGATCAAATTTCAATTGGGTTTCTCTCAAGACATATCTACTTTAGTCAAATGTTAAACCATTGAGTCAATGCTTTGTTGGGATTTACTTTGTGCTTTCTACACAGATAATTAGGTTGCAATTACACTTTCTCTCACTTCACACATCACCTTCTTTCTTTGAACTTCTCTCAACAATATCACCTTTCATTTATGATTGATCTTTTTGATATTGAGGTCATGTAAATTTTCTTTTACCCTCTTTCCAAATCTCTATTCATAGATATCATGAGACCTCATTTCTATATCCAAATTGCTTCATTTTTTTCTGAGTGCCAATGATCATCATATTTTAAGTCCGACTATTATATGTGGATTTAACCTCAAAGTTTTCTATGCTACTTTATTTTTATTTTTGAGTGATTTATGTAATTCTATTTTGTTCATAATTTTGCATCTTTGACGAATCGAGACCACGAGGTCATTGAAAACACACGGTCAAAAGTCAAACCAATTACCAAACTCACCAATTTTATCAAATAATCACGAATTGAGGGGTATAGTGGTGAATAAGGGTCGAAGCCACGCAAAATTAAGATAATTTCGAATGATCTTTTGAAATTCGGTCAAATCGAACGATGAAATGTGGATAGATATTAGGGGTTTTAATATTTTTGGAAAGAAGACTCAAAGACAAATCCACTGAATCAAAACTCACTGAATTTGGATCAAGATTCACAGAGAAATCATCAAGTGAACAAGAGAGAAATTTTTGAAAAATAAAATCATGAAAAACCAAAATTGAAATTGAAATTGACTTCAATTACGATTAGAAATTGAAATCTAAAGCTATACTAAGGAAGATTAGGATGAAATACGATCCCTAATCCGAGATTGCGCTCAAATTGATCCAAGTAGTCGCCAGATCAAAGGCTTTTCATTCCTGAATTTGAAAATACGATCGTTGATGTTCAAGCACCAATTTATTCCTATTCTCTCAACAAAATCTTTACTCGAAGCACTTTGTGTATGTGGAAATGAGTCTAGAAGTGATTGGAAGCAAGAGATTCAAGGGATTTGGTATCTAAACAATTCGAGTCCTCGAATTTCCTTGGAATGCTTTACAATGTCGAAGAACATCTCAATTTATAGGGTGAATTGGGCGCAACTGCCTGATCGGGCATTTAATCTTCGTTAAACGGCTTTGATGAAACACACGATTGCGAATCGTTACGATTAAGTCGTGGCCGTTGGATGTCTAATGGACTACCGAGATGATGCCACATCGCGCGCATTATTAGTAATGCATTGAATTGCCACTATTTCGATCGCACGCTCCAGAAGTGTTTTGTCGGTTTTAATCTCAGCCGTTATAACTCCTCAAATCAGCTGCTAAGATTAAATTATTTTAAAATGATTCACCAACGAATGAGATTGCACCACGTACTCCTACCTTTAAGTGATGATCAAAGGTCACAATTAAACACGCGATCAGACGCTCCAGATTGCGCCACATCACCTGCGCACTTATAAAATCGATTTTAATTTAAATAAATAGATTTTATCTTCATAATTTTTTTTTAAAAATCTCAAAAAATCCCTAAGAATTATAAAATTCATATCTTTCAAAATATAACTCCATATCAATCCAAATTTGTTTCGTTGGATCAGAAATCAAATTATCTATCATAATAAAATTCAAATTTAATATATAACAAGAGATTAAATTTCTATTTCAAAAATACACTCATTTCTTTTTGATTTTCAAACTTAGAAAAATATATGAGTGTATATAAAATGATTTCTCTTATTATTTAACCTTAAAAACTAATTATAATTTTAATTAAACATGGGTTATGAAAATATTATCCTTAATTCATCATAATTAACACTAAATTAATGCATTTTGAGATTATGATGACTATTTCATAGAATGATATATTAACACTAAAAAATATGATAACATGCGTTAGAATGGAATGATTTATGGCTTAATTTGCATTAATAATCATGTATTTTCATGTTTAATTAGCATGTTATCAATCTTCAACAAGCTTAATTTATGCTCATCAGATACCTAAAAAAAACACCCTTCACACTATTAGGAGGACACCTATTTGGGATTCAAGATTGATCTTGGACAAAAGGGGAAAATCAAAAGGCATTTAGAAGAAAAGAGAACATTGTTAGCTTCAAGGAAACGATAATTTATGAAGAGATATTTTTCTATTGAGAGGAACAGATGGAAGATAATTTACCAAATAAGTGAGTGCAATGATATATGTAAACATACGGTCATTTAATACGCAAGTTCACGTATAAAAAATCATACACAACTCATCAAATTTAATTTTTAAATTACAATGGTGGCTATTGGAGGTCGTATCCACAGGGAGGAAGGTTAAAAGATTGAAATCAAGAAATTTTTTTGTTATTTTTAGATTTAGAAAGTGGAGATGATCAATTAAAAAAAGAAGATGGACTTAGAAATGAGATAAGTTGATCAAATGCTTCCAAGCTCCATTGAAGATTGAAAACCCTTGATCGATGATGGAAAAGTGATTTACAAGGGTTCAAAATGTGAAATTTTTTATAGAAAGATGGAGAAAATAGAAAAGATGGGTGGAAAATGGTTCAAATATAAGGATTCATGATGAAAACACACTCAAGTAATGCATTCTAATCAAAACATACCTTTGAGAGCTTGTAGATTTCGCCTAGACTTGGCATCTTGCAGATTACACGATGAATAAATAGAAAAGAGAAGAAATTCACTATAAATGATGCTCCATGCGCAAAGAATGATCAATCGATGATTTCTTTCTTTCTAGCCAGCCAGTGCTAGAAGCACACAATGAAACATTAAAAACCCTACTTTTTTCAATCACAAATTTATAATTAGCCCTATTAAATTTTCAGAGCTTGAAATGATGATCATGCCCACGAAAATTCAGCCCTTAACACTATCATGATCATGAGATATCAAAATTTAAATTTGGACCATTTTTAGCCATTAGTCAATCCGCTCTAGCCTGGTCAAACTTTTCTAATAAACAAAAATAAAATTACATTAAATGCCCCTCTCATCTCTCTTCTCTCCCCTCATTTCTCTCCTCTCTCTCGTGGTGGCAAGAACCAATCAATGGATGGCGCTGTGCATAGAAGTGGAGGCTAGGAAGAAAAGGGAAGGCAGTCACAAAGAACCCTCCTCTCCCCCTCATGCGCCGCACACGTGCAAGAGCAAAAGAGAGCAATGAATTCATGTGAGACGGAAAAGTAGGGTATTTAATGTCTTACAAGCCCACACACACACACATGCACATGAGAGAGGAAGAGGGAAATGGATAAAAGAGAGAGACAAAGGTGCGGAGGAGAGGAAGAAGGAGAAGAAGTCTCCTCATCCCCTTTACGCATGTGATAGCATGCAATCTCAACATGATAAAACATGATTATTAATGCAAAATAAGGCATAAAAAATTCCATTTATGTGCATGTTATCATACTTTGAGTGCATTTCTATCATTCCATGCAATTTTATGTTATAATCTCAAAATGCGTTAATTTAGGGTTATATATGATGAATTAAAGATTAAAGATTTTATAACCTACCTTTACTCAAGATTATAAGTGGTTTTTTAAAGTTAAATAATGAGAGAAATCATTTTTATGAACATTCATTTAATTTTCTAAAGTTAAAATCTTAAAGAAATGAATGTATTTTTGAAATAAGAATTAAAACTCTTTTTATTTAAATAATTTGACTTTTTATTTTGATAGATAATTAAATTTCAGATCAAATGAAAGAAATTTGGATTAATTTGGAGTTGTAGTTTGAAAGTTATGATTTTTACAATTTTTAGGGATTTTTTCTGGATTTTTTCTGAATTAATTTTAATTTTTAAATGATTAAAATGATTTAATAAAAGACAAAAAGGGGTTAATTTTTCGCGCGGTGACGAGACGAGACCACGAGGTCGTTGATTTCACACGGTCTCGTGTCAAAAATAGAGCCTAATTTACCAATTTGGGGAATTAAGAGAGAATTGAAGGGTATAATGGTAAATAAGGGTCGAATCCACAGGGAATTTAGGTATTTTTGAGATATCTTTTGGAATTTGGTCAAATTGGACAAAGAATTGAGGTGAGAAATTAGGGAAAATAGTAGTTTTAGAAAGATAACTCAAAGATCTATCCGTGGAATCAAAAATCGCTCGATTTGGATTAGTAATCACGGAGAAATCAAAGATGGAAGTGGGAAGAAATTTTCGGAATCACGATGAACATAAACAGAAATTAAACTCTAAATTAAGCTAAATTAAGATCCTAAATTACAAATTAAAGTTACGTGACGATAGATTAGAGAGAAAACATGATTTATAACCCGAGATAACGATTGAGTCGATCCAATTGATCTCCGGATCGATGGCTATTGATTCCGCGATTTCAAACGTGATAATCGGAATTCAAGAGACAAATTCTCCTCTCACGATCGTCGAAATCACTCTTATAAACACTCCGTGGACGCGGAATCTTGTCTAGAAGCGATTATAAGAGAGAGATTCAAGAGAAGATGCGTATAGATAGGTCAATTAGATCAAATCTCTCAAGAATACATAAAAACGACGAAGAACTCGTCTATTTATAGGGGCGAAAAAGGAGAGCCGTTCGATCGATGCGTTAAGGCTCGATCAACGGTCGTGATGAAACGCCTCTGTAGTGAAACGTTACGGATAAATCTCGGCTGTCCGATTGCGATCTGACGCATGAGATGAGGCCACGTTTGGAGGCGTTATAAAACGCACGAAACGGCGTCCGTCGGATCTTCATCGTGCGTTCAGGATGCGTTCTGATGATTTGAGAAGTCTACCGATCGCGATCGATCCTGACCGTTATAACTCGGCAGATGAACGGTCGAGATCAATCGCAGGGCTTCACTTAAGTTCTTTTTATAACACGTGCGTTGATCGAAGATCGGGTGAACCGCGCTCCACGCGATCGACGCCTGTCGATCGTCCGTCCACGAGATCCAACGCCCATCGTTGCGCCACGTCACTTGCGCATCAAAAGTCTGTGTGGGCATAGTCCCACACGGAATTAATTTACAAAACCGTCGGGTTTATAACACCCGACGGTTTAGAGGGGTAATAACCCTCCCCATATAGGGCAGGCTAAAGACCCCTTTTATATATAGTGTAAATAAATAAATATAGATATATATACAGCGCCACGTAGGCGCTGCGTGGGTCCGTGGCTCTGCCACGTGGCCTTGCGTGCCACGTCGCATCCGCGTGGGACCCGCACCCTTTTTGCCCTTTTATTTATTTATTTTAAACATTTTTTAAATAGAAATTAAATCGAAAAAATCAGGAAAAATCCAGAAAAAATCCCTAAAAATTGTTAAAATCATATCTTTCAAAATACAACTCCAAATTAATCCAAATTTCTTTCATTTGATCTGAAATTTAATTATCTATGATTCTAAAAAGTCAAATAATTTAAATAACAAGAGATTTAATTCTTATTTCAAAAATACATTCATTTCTTTAAGATTTTAACTTTAGAAAATTAAATGAATGTTTATAAAAATGATTTCTCTTATTATTTAAATTTAAAAACCACTTATAATCTCAAGTAAAGATGGGTTATAAAATCTTTAATCTTTAATTCATCATAATTAACCCTAAATTAATGCATTTTGAGATTATAACATAAAATTGCATAGAATGACAGAAATACACTCAAAATTTGATAACATGCACATAAATGTAATGTTTTATGCCTTAATTTGCATTAATAATCATGTTTTATCATGTTAAGATTGCATGTTATCACGCGGGTCCCACGTGGATGCGACCTGGCACTCAGGGCCAGGTGGCAGTGCCACGTGGGCCCATGCGGCGCCTACACAACGATGTGACGTGGCGTGATATTTATATGTACTAATATATATGGTGGGGTTATATTACATATAGTCTCTCGATAATCAGGAGAGAATTTATTAACCTATGATTCCATCGCCGCTTATATACCCGATAGTTGTCTTTAATTTTTTCCCTGTGGGACTATGTCCCACACAATTATTTTCATTTCAGGCAACGTGACTGACAGAGGAGCATTGGATCGGCGGCGCCTTGGAAATCCGCGCGTCGATCGCATGGACGTGCGGACCACCGGTCTTTGATCACGCACATGTCATTTAACACCGAGTTATAACGGCCCTGATTTAATGCACCGAAACGCATCGCGATTGTGGGATCGCGATCCAACGAGCGCCATTTAATGCGTTTTATAACACACATCGCGAGGATGCATCTGGAGTGTCCATCTGCGATCTGACGGCCATGTTATATTCGTAACGATTTGATTTGATGCATTTAATCCGGACCGTTGATGCGGATTAAACGCATCAATAGGACGGTTACGCCCAATTCGCCTATAAAATAAGGCGTTCTTCGATCTTTGTAAGACATTCTTGGAGGATTTCGCTTAATCGACCCATTTAAACCCTTCCATCCAGTAATCTCTCACTTCTAATCTCTTCTAGACTCAATTCCGCATCCACGAAGTGATTAAAAATGAGATTTCGTCGATCGATCAAGGAGAATTTGTCTCTTGAACACCAATGTTCACGTTTGAATTCGCGGAATGAATAGCCGTCGATCCGGCGATCAACTGGATCGATTCGATCATTATCTCGGGTTAGAAAACTTATTTTCCCTCTAGTCTATCATCATGTATCATCAATTTTTAGTTTAGGATCTTAATTTAGTTTAATTTCATTGTTAATTTTGATTTATGTTCTTCACGATTTCAAAAATTTTGTCCCACTTCACTCTTTGATTTCTCCGCGATTACTAATCCAAATCGAGTGATTTTTGATTCCGTGGATAAATCTTTGAGTTATCTTTCTAAATCTACCATATTCCCTAATTTCTCACCTCAATTCATTGTCCAATTTGATCAATTTCCAAAAGATATCTCAAAAATACATTAATTCACTGTGGATTGGACCCTTATTTACCATTATGCCACTCAATTCGAGTTAATTTCCCAAAATTGAATAAGTTTGGTATTATTTTTACACGAGACCATGTAAAATTAATGACCTTGCGGTCTTGTCTCGTCAGCATGTACACGCGCGAGGGCAAGAGAAGGAGAGAGGGAAGAGGAGAGGATTAAATGCACAATAAGAAATGAGAGGAATCTCCTTCTCCTCTCCCTTACGCCCACATTGGAGAGGAGGGGAGATGATGAGAGAAGTTCTCTTCCTCCTCTTTGAAGGAAGAATTTTCATGCGCACAAGAAGAATTTTCACTTGTGACGGAAGAGAGTTCCGTCATGCGAGAGAGAAGAAGGAAGAGGGAGAAAGAGATGTTAGTTAGAATTTAGTTTGATGATTTATCTCCTAGATTTTTTGATATTATGAAATACTTTTAAGTGAGTCAAAATGGTTTGAGGAAGGTATTTATTTATGATTGTAGGAATCGACGGCTCTAGCAGCTACTTGCATGGCCAGTAGAACCCAGACACCTAGAAGAATACGCTTTACAACTCTATTTCTTACTTTTATTTCTATTTTATTATCTCTTTTTACCAGTTCTATAATTGATTAAAATTTTTATTTCAAATGTTATTTGGACTTACTTCTTTCTATTTAAATATTATTTTAAGCTTAGTTTGAAACTAACCTCTATCTTAATTTTCCATTTTTTTTTCTAATTCTTATGATAATTATTTTTTTCTTTTCTTTTTCAGGTACCAAAATTAAAAATTAATAACATAAAGTAAAATAAAAAAACAACAAAAAACCCTAAACCGTCCATGATAAGTAGACACACACACACTCTCTCTCTCTCTCTCACAATGAAGTCTTCCTCTCAAACTTAGGGCAAAAACCTCTCCAACCCGCTGCTGTCAACTTTTCTTCAAAAAAATCTTGGTCTTCAGCAATCCTTTGAAGAGGTGATGACTTCTCAAAGAAATCTCTCTCCCCAGCAGAAGCTCTCCTCAATTAGTTCTCTTCTTTCTATAGATTTTAGTTGCATTTGAAATTTATTTTGCTTATAAAAATTATGTTTATATTTACCTCAAGTTTTTTTCATGTTTGATTCAACATATATATAGAGCGTTTATTGAAAATCTATTCAACATTATATAAAATCTGTTTTTAGTTTGAATTGAAGTCTATTTAGTATTTACTTAAATAGTCATTAAGCCATTGAGAAGCCATTTCAGGTTTAGTATTAAACTCTACGAGACCACATCAAGGTGAGATAAAGGGGGAAGACATCGAATTTCATTTTCAAAGACAGAAGTCAAAGCAAAAGTCAAAGTCAAAGAAAAATTTAAAGTCAAAGCCATAGGTCAAAGTTGAAGTGAATTCAAAGCAAAAGCCAAAGTCAAAGAGAAAGTCAAATTCAAAGTAGAAGTTAAAGTGAAAGGCAGAGGTCAAAGTCAAAGTCAACAGCAAACTCAAAAGCAAAGTCAAAGCCAAAGGAATAATTCAAATCAGTTTTTCAGTTTCAGTTTGTTTAAGTGTTTTTCATTTTCCTTTATATAACTTATGCATTTTACATTTCCATTATTGGTTGTTAGCTTTTGTGATTGGTTTAATTTTTCCTATTCTTTTCCTATCAATTTATCTTGTTAGACTATTTTAGGAACTAAGGAAAATTAGAATCACCCTCATACCTTGTATTGACTCCGGGTTAGTTGTACTTGTGAGGGTAAGGGGGAGTTTCTTAGTGAATCAGTGCTAGATGAGAGGAGTCTAGGAATTTGATTGAAAAGTCAACTCAAGGCGTACTTGATCTCTACCTTGTGGGATAACACTAAATCGGGGACAAGTGACCTACTTAGAGCGTATGGGTATTGGTTATGAGACTCGGAGGCTTTAGAGAGGCATGTCAGCCTGAAAGAGAGTAGGGAGTGGCACGTGGAGGTTTGGGAGTCAACCAGGGGAGACGAGACGAGCAGTGGCGTACCAAAGGTCGGCGGCAAAGTAATGTCACTAATTGAGAGCGTGAGTTGGTCGAATCAACAGCTCATGTTTGAACTTCGATCTGATTATCCCCTCTTGTTAGTAATTTCTACTTGGGGATTAACAAGGTGAGGAGGGACTCTGGGAGGACAATCCCCTCATAGGATTGGAGCAGGGGTTTGGATACCTTGTCCAGTATAAAAATATCTAGCATACGAGTGACGTGAGAAATCAAGTGGATAATCAAAAAATTTATAAAAGGATTTGAAAAATGTAAATTTTCAAAAGAAACTAATTCACCCCCCCTCCCTCTTAGTAAATTCACCATCCCATTAGTGAATTTCAAGAGAGTGGAGGAAAGGTAGAGGAGAGGAGCTGGAGGAGCCTCTCCTAGCAACGGAAATAATTTCCATCACAATTACGGGAGAGAGAGTTATATTCTCTCTCGTCTCTGCTTTTTTTTTACAAAATTTTAATTAGTTAAATATTTTCTCATCTCTCATTGATTTTAATTTCTCTAAATTCCCATAAAATTAAAAAAAACTAGAAAAAGTCCAACTCCTCATAGAAATAAATCTATCTAATAACATTCACGATAAAATGCATTCATAAATATTTTTTATGTTAAAAAAGGCATTTTAAATTGGAAATAAATAGACAATTCACTTAATTATAAAATAAGATTCTATTCTTGATAAATCATTGTCATTAAATGCTTGTAAACTATTATTAAATTATGAAAGATCAAGAACGTCCTTTTAAAGATAAGAATTATCCAATTAATCATTTTAATAATGATAACATGCATTTACGATTATATTTTTAAGAAAATATCTATAAAATTCATGATATTAATGCATGAAATTACATATCATCATGCAAGAATTGCATGAGACAAGAAATAATGAGCATCCCCTATCTAAAAAGAGCAAAAATTTTAGGAGTGTCACAAGGATACCTTTCAACAATACTTTTTTTTTTTGTGAATTTTAAGGAGAAGTAGTTTGATAAATAATACCCAAGTGAATTCATAATTTGAAATTCTTCATGAGTGAACTCCAAGATATATGCATGCAAAGAATCTTTGGAGTCATCGAATCTGAGGATGTGGGTCATAACCTAATGAATCAAAGTTGCACAATTAAAAGGACTTGGGTGCAATCTTTGAACATTAAACCTGTGATAGTCAATAATACTCATTAACAATGACATTTTAAAAGTTAAAACCAAAAAGGGACATGGTCCATGCAAAACCTTGTATGTTACTATGAGTGAGATCAAATAGAACTTCATTTGGACATTAGAAAGATGAATATAGTAGCATGATGGTGATTAACTAATTGAAAAGATTCATTATAATATGGAATGAAGAATTACCCTTATCTCTGACATTCTAGTGTGATCAAGACAACAATGCCAAAGAAATGAAGACTCAATTGTGAATGCCAATAGCTAAGTGACGAAGTGTTTTATGCGGTCCTTAAAACACACAAACGTCAGTAAAAAAAATTATAATTCTGAACTTACAATGACAAAGATATAAAATCAAGTATAGTGTAAGTGTCAGGTCGATCCACATAGAATAAGGTTGACTTCTATTGCAGAGTTGACTCGGTCAAACATAGGTTTAAATAAGGTTTTAAAGAAGTGATATTGATATATAATCAATGGAGATGATCAGAATATATGAGATAAGATATTTTAAGAATATATGAGAAATATCAACAGTCAAGGTCAAAGCGTTGACTTTGACCAATAGTTGACTTTCAGAAAACCAGAGAATCAAAAGAGCTTAGAATATTTCAAAAATTATATATTCAGAAACTAGAGAGAAACTAGAGTTTATTGATATAAAATTTGTGATTTTTCGATAAGAATTAAATTTATTATGAATTATTTAAAATAAAAGATCAGAAAAATCCCGAAATGAAAATTTCGGTGTAAATATTCAAATGAACTAAACAAATGATATCCAAATCTTGAAATTGATATATCAATAGAAAGCTAACAACCAGAGGATTCCAAAAATACCAAAATTGTCAAATTCTAATTTATATTTTAAAAGTAATTGATCACGCAAGTCAACGCCCAAATTCGGATTGAACATGAACAATGGTTGGTCAAACGTTAAATTGAGGGGTCAAATGATCATGGAATTTTACGAATTTGCTATCCATGGAAAACTGAT
The DNA here is from genome assembly GCA_024174645.1 of Lemna minuta. Classification (NCBI taxonomy): domain Eukaryota; kingdom Viridiplantae; phylum Streptophyta; class Magnoliopsida; order Alismatales; family Araceae; genus Lemna; species Lemna minuta. The sequence goes on along the minus strand of CM044114.1, from coordinate 12,317,403 downwards.
GAAACAAGGAATCCAATGAAACTAGAATCAGTTTCAAAGTTAAGATTAGAGAGATATCCTTATATCAAAATCTCTGGAAATTTGGACTGAATTTCGACAAAAATGAAGAACAAAACAACTTTAAACACAAAATTAACCTATCAAAACTAATCAAAATACAAATTACCGTCAGATGAATGATCAATTCTCACTGCTAACCCGATTGCCGCAAAGATTTGGCTTCAATTCACGCGGATTGAAGAGTATCGGCTTGATTTTTTCTTCCGCGGACGTTCGGCGTTCATGGGGAGAATTCTATCAAATCTGACGATTAATCACGACGAATCCTGCTTCAATTTGATCGTGAGCGAGTCTAAGTGTAGGGGAATCGTGATGAACTCAAGATCTTTATTCAAAATCTATTAATTGCTTCACGATTTGATCAAAAGTTAAGTTTACAAGGGGAGAGAACATCTATTTAGAGAGAATTTCGCGCGAAATTCGTGGGATCGTGGCCCACGATGCAGATTTCACTCCGTGCGATTTCAACCATCCGATCGCACGAAATTGGTGGGATCTTGGCCCATGACACGGATTCCCCTCCGTGTGATTTCAGCCATCCGATCGCGCGAAATTGGTGAGATCGTGGCCCATGACGCGAATTCCACTCCGCGTGATTTCAACCGTCCGATCTTAATCGAAGAATCCTCATGAAGCAACGTGTCTCTCCAAGATTGGCCGAGTTCGCGATTTAATCACAACCGTCGATATCACTGTTCAGGTCACCTAGGTGCCACGTAGGCATCCACGTGAGCTCGCGTGGCCCCGCCACGTGTCCGCATTGCGCCACGTCACCTCCGCAGGTCCTGTGCGATTAAATAACCCCTTTTTGCTATTTTTTTAATGGAATAAATCCTGAAAATTCAACATAAAATCTAGAAAATTCTGAAATTAAGAAATTCATAACTTCATAAATATAATTCCTTTTAGACTCAAATTTTCTCCATTGGATCACAAATTTCTTCATCTTTAATATAATGTCATCTAAAATATAATTTCAAAGAAGAAAATGGGATGGATTAAAAAATAATACTCAGTCATTCATTAAGACTTCTTTCTTTTAATCATCCAATCATTCTTTTCTTGGAATTAATCATTTAAATCATCTACTAAAGTCAAAGTAAGGTAATTAATTTCTATTTATTTAACCTTGTAAAAGATTATACATTCATAGGGCACATAATTAACCCTAAATAGTGCATAAACATGGACTTTAGTAGAATGGAATACCAATGGAGAAAATTCATAAAAACTATGATAACATGCATCATAATTACATAAAATAAGCATGAATATTAGTTAAATAAGGTAAGAATTTACGTTAAATATGCATGTTATCACTAAGACATGAAGGGCATTAATCTAGCACAAGTACATAGATGTCCTTGCCATTTTTCTGGTCCAGATTTATTAATTTTTCTATTGTGGTAGTCATGACATACATCATGAAAAGGCTAAAAGATGATGCCGCAAGGAATTTCATTTGTTGCATGAAATTTATGGATAAAAGGTTTACTATAAAGCCAAGTTCTATAAAACATAGTCTAGGGATAAGTTTTGAGTTTCAAAATGTGTCAAGGACTCCAAACCAAGCATAATTTTCCATTATCAATGTAAATGGTTGAATGGAGGTGAAGAGCAAAACAAGAAAACATAAAGGGAGTACCTAACATAAGGGTTTAGGGTTCACAGTCGATTATCTTCAAATTTTTCTTGATGCCTAAAAATGTAGAGGAACTCGATAGAGTTAACACTCCTCATGTTGAGGACGAAATAGATTTAAAGTCTCATTGTAGAAACATAGTACAATATGCTCATCAGAAGAAACGATGATCCTATATTTATCCTCATAATGGTTTGATATTCACCTTGATCACTTCACCCTTTTCTAGTAATGATAGCTTTCTTCCAATGAGTGAATTTTATAAAGACGTATTTTAAAACCATTTTCAAGAACTAAATGTTCAAAACATTTAGTACTTGAAAATGTAATAAATGCCCAAAAAGGCCTATTTCAAGTAGTAAATGCCAAAGACATATTTTTCTTCAAATTTTTATTTTTTTAATTTTCAATCTCCATAATTGAAGTTAAAATGAAGAATTTATGGCCAAGTTCATCAAAATAGGCCTTTTTGGGCTTAAGGGGCTGTTGAGTAGGCCTAAAATAGAATGGGCTAGGGAGGAACCTGATCACAAGGGCTTGTGTTCTATGAAGACCTTTTTAGAAAAATAACAAAGTCAAGACCTGATTTTTAGGGATTAGAAGTCCAAAAATGGGATGGGCAAGGGTAGGGTATGCGCTAAGATGGCAGAATAAGTGGGAGATCTCACAAACTCAAAGTAATGGGTCCATGAAAACCTGATAAAGCAGATTTGTTAGGGCTATTTTAGAAAAAAGGAGTGACAAATTTGGGATAACAAGCATTAAGAACCCTTTAAAGGTTTTGAGAATATTAGGATGACCCATCAATGCCATATTTGCCCAACCTACAAGGCCCATTATCCCAATGTGTTCTCACCTCTCGTGACTCCTTGTCTCACTACTTGTCTTTGTATCTCCCTATTCATGTGTCTCTACATCTTTTTCTATCTCTTCATCAACCCATATTCGCTCTATATAAACACATGGAATCTTCCATTATATAACAAGTGAGTAAGGAGTTATCTTACTTCATCTCTTGCTCTTCCTCTCTCTCTCTCTCTCTCTCTCTCTCTCTCTCTCTCTCTCTCTGTCTCTCTCTTCACTGAGAAAAAGAGGAGACCTCAATCAAGAAAAGGAGTACCTTCTTTTATCAAGCCCAAGCTGATGGTCACCCTAACTGTCGTCCTCTCGATGAGATCTTTTAGATGGAATATTTTATGAGTACAAGGTTAAATATCTCCCTTTAATAGTGAAATGATGTAAAAAATGTTCAAATGATGTTTATGATAAGTGAGTATTTGATCAATGTTCATGTACCGGAAAATGATGACTTGAACCTTCAAACAGTTGAAAAATAAGAATATATGTCCATTGGAAATTATAATCATGTATTTCAAGAAAGATTTTGTTCCAGTAATTGAAAAGAAAACAAGAAATTGCTCTTGGTGGCCCAAAAGGCTCAAAATCAAACAATTTGATAGACATTAGTGAGATCTTGGAATGAGAATTATAGTAGGTGACAGAAAGAGATAAAGTGGGATGATTAAAAATAAGTTATAGGAGAAACCTAAAGCTCTAATACTATGTGATGTGAGAGATTGAGGAAAATGAGGATTTAACTCCTCCACTGGAGAGAGAGCCCAAAATATAAAGGAATAAGTGGGCTCGCCCAATTAGGGTTATAATAACAAGGTCCAATAAATAAAATACAAGAGATTAATACAAAAGCAATCATGTCCCTTCACAAAAAAATTCAATTAGAAATTTACTTTATGTTTGGTTTTTTGGGATTTCTATGGGTTTTATTTAGATTTTTGTATATTTCACATCTAGAAAAGACACTTGGGCTCTAGTGCTGGCATGACACTCTAGTTCATCAAATGGCACATGATCACAGGCCATAGATGATGGATATCAAGTGGTCGATAAGCCAATCACACTTCCATGTATCTCATTTATGTTCATTGAAATGATATTTTTTCATTATCATTCTTGTGTGATTTTTGCAATGAAGTTCATGAGCATATGCAATTACTAAGTGACTTATGATGAGATCATAATACATTGATCACTAATCTTTAAATATATGTTCTAAACATTCCTATTCGTGGGATATTCGAGGACATTGATTTATCCATAAAGAATAGCACTATCTAATCCGACTCATATGATCAGTATAGTTGATTCTATAGCCATCAATGTGGAGACACTAAGTATAGATAGTGGGTGCTCTTTGGAAAAAGATTTCACTGAATTGATCCACATGAATCCATTAATGGTAATTATACCTAACTATCAATCAGGTTTATTCATGTCACAGTTGTGTATGTGGTCTTTTGAGTTGAGGCACCAAAAACATCTTGTGGATGGATGATCGTGTTTTGATTATGACTTACGAATCCCTAGCCACGAGATCTCTAAAATGTCATATATTAAATACGATGTGAAGTCCTTGAACATGATTGTGTGGTCAAGATGGGATCATCCGCCTCCGCTATTTGAGAAGATTGACTCAAGGAATGATATGCGATGAAATATCGGAGAAGGAGTTCCTAATGATTTCCTGCTCGCATCAGTACTAACTTGAGTGACTGATTAGGGTTTGACAGTTGACCATACCCTAAGTTATTCATGAGTCCCATGCAGATGAAGGATTATACATACATGGTAATTGATGATGAAAAGGTTCTACAAGGGAGTTCTTCATACTCCATATCTCCTAGAGTACGTAGTGCAGCTTGGCACCCAACGGGATGACAACTCAACCTATTGATTGGATTAAATCGATCATTAATTAATTAATCTATATCTTGATGTGGATAATTAATCAAGGTTTACCAATAAGGTGTTATTTGGTCTATAAAATTATTAACTAGGGAGATATACAGACCTAGAGGGTCACACCCATAAGGTCTATAGATGTCGGTGGATATAGACATAATTATGAGGGCTTTTATGAAAAATCCATATACCAAATGTCTAGAAATAGGGGGAGAATGACCACAACAAAAGGTGCCCATGCAAGCCTTGTAAGAATTCTCTCTTACTTCTCTTTTTCTCTTGGTGAAGAGCTTTGAATCGGAGATCCAACCATATGGAGAATGTGTGAATACCGCTAGAGGCTAGACGCTTTAATAGCTTCAAATACTCCTTCAAGGGAACCTTGTATGTTTTCTCATACACACTAGATGATAGTATCATCTGTTCTTAGTGCCTCAGTGTTTTGAACATCCAATTCAATGTATTTCGTTGTATTCAATGTTTTGATCAAAAATTCGGAAGGTTTATTGACCTCATATCCCATCAATAGATTCATGGATTAGGGGTGCACCCAATTACTTAAGGCTATGAGGTATGTGGCATGTTCTATTCTAATTGGTTGGCATTTTTAAAGAAATGAGAAAAATAAGCCATCACATGATGATCCAGCAACCATATCTACTCATAATCCTCCCTCTATCTCTCTCTTCTTTTGTACCCTAGAAAGGAAGTGATGTGACCAAATCCTAGTTATATGCACTTAGCGATGATTAGGCATGATTCCTCATTCAACCCAATTTAAACTTATTTCCCAATTTTATTAATAAGTTTTCCCAAAAACAATTTATTTCTTAGACCTCTTGTCCATTGATTTATAATCATGGTTCCATTACATGTTTGCATGAAAAAAAACTTTCATATCACATTAGAATAAATTTTGGGTCTATTTCGTTCGAATGAGACCATTAATATTTCTACCAAAGCAAATTGGTCTTGAATGCATTACTAAATATGGTAAGAAGGTTCCAAATCGGACTTGAGTTTTATTTAAATCAAGTTGAAGAATTTTGATGAAATTTAATAAATATTATAAAAACATCCTTTCAGATGAATAGTTTATTTCAAAAATTAATATGGATAGGGAAAATATAATCGATATATGAGAAAGGGAAGAATACCATATGTTTAGATAGAGAGAGCATGCGGAGAGAGAATAAGAAGATAGGTCCTTGATGGGCTATACAATTAACTAGTAATAATATTTTATATACTAATGAAATGATTAAGATCTACTTTTTTTGGTGTTAGCAGGTCACAACCTCATCTTATGCGCCTATTATCCATATTCATTAGTTAGTCTACTTATAGAAGAGATGAATACCATAGTGCAACAATTCAAGGCTTGCAATTGAATAGACATAATGCCCAAAGTCATGAGGGGTTTCATCAAATTCAAGTTTTTTGTTTATTCTTAAAAATATTTCTCTATATTTTTTTAAAATAAAAAATAAAAAAGATCATCACGATCTATAAGTCTGATGAATTCAACCTTACATGTTGCATCATCTTATAAGTCTACGCCTGCCTTAGTCTCTTGAATCGAATTGAATGAGATAAGTACCGGGAAATTCAACTTCTTAAAATTTATAATAACTTGAGAAAATGATGACATCTTTAAAATTTTGAAATCTCACCATGCTGATCAAGTTATTCTCTAAATTGCACCAACAATCCTTGTCCTCCTCATCATATTCCATTTGAACGGAGCATTGTTAAGACAAACAAAGTCTAGTAAAGCTGCATTTTTGACCGCGTTGATTTTGACTGGAGATGTGCACTCAAACGTCAAACGATGTTTTCCTTCAATCGTTTGTGAAAAGATTCCCTATGGAGTGAAACCCCACGCTGAGAAATGTTTGTCAACGAGCCTGCCCTCCGATCGCATCGCGCAATCAAACTTGTAGGTTCCAAAGAGGACCCATCCCGTTGACCGCCTGTCATTCTTGACTTTTTAACAATCCCCCCACGGAATGCTCGAGACTCGAGAAGGATTCTCCCCGCTCGAGACTTGTACTTTGTCGTTTAGAGGATATATAAAAAATATTATTTACCGTTGACGTTTTCTGCCGACTTCGAGTCTCTTTTGGGGGAGAGACCCGGAGAGCGCGAGAGAGAGAGTCAAAGAGAGAGAGAGAGAGAGAGCGAGAGTTAAAAGCTCTCTAGTCGCCTCAAGCTGTGCTGTTGCCTCTCAAGAGTTACCCGTAAACATCAACTGAGAAATGGGCTCTTTCCCGGCCAAAGTCCAAAGTGAAGAGGTGAAAGAATCTCCTTCTCCTTGTAAATTTCTCCATTCCTTCTTCAATATTTTTGAGTTTCCAACCATTGAGACGGAAATTTCCAGGTGAGAGCTCTGGAAAAAGAGCTCGAAAGTGTTAGCCGGGAGAACGAAAAGTTGAAAACCATCATAGACTCCATTCAGAGCAGCTATAAGAAGCTTCAGGCACAGACGATGAAGGTAGAGAGAGAAAAAAACCTTGATCAGTCCTGCTCCACCTGTATACTAGAAGTCGAGCCTCTGAAACCGAATTCATACCGTGTTCTTGTCAAAACCGATCCCAATGACTCCACCTTGGTGAGTTCCCATTTTACCCTTTTAGTATCAGCTTTTTCCAGTGAATTTAACTCACTATATGTGAATTAAGATCGTTCACGACGGGCATCAATGGAGAAAATACGGCCAGAAGATCACCAAGGATAATCCTTCTCCTCGGGCTTACTTCCGCTGCGCGAAATCTCCGGATTGCCCCGTTAAGAAAAAGGTTATCTTATTTCTTTTCAAGGTGGGAATTGCATGGATTAACGATGCAGTGAGTTTCAGGTGCAGCGATGCATGGACGACAAGACGATGCTCGAAGCAACCTACGAAGGAGAGCACTCTCACGGAGCCCTCGTCAACGTCGATCTCGCCCTCTCTGGAACCTCTCTGGAGAGAAAAAGGACTCGTCAAAGCTTCTCCGATATCTTGATCCATAAAAAGGAGAAGAGCATTGAAGAACATGTGCAGTCTCTGATGAAAGATCCAGAATTTACCTCGGCTCTGGCGGGCGCTGTGGCTCAATCGTTAATCCCTCTTCCTCGCCCTTCTAGTAACTGAGGAAGCAGCTGGTTTTCGACCGGGTCGTCGGCCTTCTTCATGGTCCCACTCTTTCCTTCAATGCTGTCTTATCTTCACCTTTGTCGTTGACCAGAGGATCGATTTCGTCCATTATCGAGGTTGACCGTCGCGATATACTCATTAAATTTGATCTTGACGCCATATTTATTGCTAATTTCTTGAGTTATTAATCGAGAAAAATTGCCCATGACGATCGGCCAACGCGGTAGCGAAGTCATCAAGTGCAGGGAATTAGCAATGATCAGGGAGATGATAAATTGAAATTCTTCCTTAACATCGATAGCAAAGAGGATGATGATAAGATGACTTGCTCTCGTTACGGCCCGACCATAGTCTAGCTTTCGAAATTTCATCGAGGGCGGAAGGGATAAGAGTTTGACCTGAAATCTGTGGGTTTGGAGGAGGAGAGGAGAAGAGCTTACAAGATGTTGAAGAGATTGCTTACAAGCAACTCAAGAACACACAAACACATGCTGGAGATATAAGAGATGAGAGTGTAATCCAAGCCGTCAGATCCTCATCCTACGGTGTCTTTATTCTCAGCAAAGGAATATAATCGTGGCCGTCCATGAGATCACGTTATAACGGTAGAGATAAAGACAAGGGAGATTAGTGGGACCCACAGCGGCAATTACGGGGTGTGTCAGTTTTTTTCTAGACTTTATTTTCTCTTTAAAATGGGGTGCGACAGTTTTTCGGTGGACAATTCAATGTGAATTTGAGTCTTCCATTTTTTGTGTCGAGCATTAAATTTGTGAGTGTTTCTTGCATCCTGGCAATTTGTTCCTCGTGAGTTTAGTGCTTACAAGTGGTATCAAAACGTTCTAATTCCATGGATTTGCCGCGATGCCGGGAAGGGAGAATCATCAATACAAGGAGAAAAATCCACAACCGGCGAATCAGACAAGAAGATCAAGGTTGTGCTGCTGACGCCACTGATACAACTTTCAACAACAAACTACCGGCATTGGGCGATGAGGATGGAGGTGCATCTTGATGCTCAATGATTCTGGGAAGTGGTTGCCATAATGGAAACAAATCGGCAAAAGGACAGGTTAGCCCTATCTACTATACTAGCTGCAATTCCATAGACTTCTGCTGTCCAATTAGACATTAAGAAGTCGACAAAGGTAAATTACGAAATCATCTGACCATTCCATGTGAGAATAATTGCCTCACCCAATCAAGAGCTCATGGCCTCAAAAGAACGAGAAAGTGAGTGATTTCACGGACTAGTTTTCAAGATTTTTTTTTCGAATTAAGGCAACTTGGTGAAAGAATCGAAGACAAAGAAGCAGTCAAACAATCGCTTAAGTCAATGCCTCTGAGATATGATTCTTTGACTTTATCTCTTGAGAAATTTGGGGATCTAGATTCCATGTCATTATTAGAGGCTATAGGATCACTAAAGGTTCATGAAATGAGATCATGTGAGAGAGATGTAAGAGAAGAGGAGCATGCATTGTTAACTCGGGCTATGAATAAATTCAAGAAGACTAACCCAAAGGAATGACAATCCTCACATGGCAGAGGTAGAGGTCAAGGTAGAGGAAGAGGAAGAGGCCAAGATAGAGGAAGATCTCAGTCAAGTGATAAGCCAAATCAACACGGACAAAGAAAGCCATTAGACAAATCCAAGGTGAGGTGTTATAATTGTCAAGAATTTGGTCACTTTGCAGATGAATGCAAGAATGAAAAAATTCCAAGACTACGTGATGAAGCCGCAAATGTGATAGTGGAAGAGTCAAATCTCTTCAAAGCCTTTAATAAGGATGTTTTACTGCAAGGTGTTTAGGAGATGACTCTTCAAGATAGTGTGTGGTAACTTGATATTGGAGCTAGCTCACACATGATGAGTAAGAGATTCTATTTTCATCCACTTTTCATTCAAATCAAACGATTTTTGTACACATGCTAATACCTTTCAGTTTTTTAAACGATTCAAGAGCCTAGCTGAATTTGAAACTGGTGAGAAGAAAAAATGTTTCAGGTTAGATCAAAGAGGTGAATTCAATTCAGATGAATTTGGAGTTTTTTTTGTGAAGAGAATGGAATAAGGAGACAGCTCACTACCCCTTACTCACCTCAGTAGAATGGAGTGGTAGAGAGAAAGAATGGAACTGAAGGAGAGGAAGCTACCTCTCAAGTTGTGGGCTGAGGCAGTAAACACTTGTGTTTCTGTTCAAAATTGATCTGCCACGAAGAGTTTAGAAGGAGTGACTCCATATGAGAAATAGAGTGGGAGAAATCCAAGTGTGAAGCACTTGCAGGTATTTGGATCAATGGTGCATGTGAAGACCACTAAGAGAGTGAGAAAGCTTGAAGACAGAAGAAATGTGATGATTTTCATCAGCTATGAGTTGGGCACTAAAGCATTTAGGTGCCTTGATCCTTCCAATTTCAAGGTATCTATCAATAGAGATGCGATTTTTTAGGAATCTCAATGCTGGGACTTCACTCAATAGGGAGGTCAACGTATTGATTTTAGCTTCACTTCTGCCATTAATTTAGTAAACTCATCTGAAGTCTCAAAAATCAATCAAGACTCAAATTCAGCATCCAACGTGCCCCCCAAATGAAAGTGTTGACCAAGGTCAACTCTCTGATGAAGAAGAGAGACTTGAGAGACTTAGGTCGATTCAATCGATCTATGAGGAGACACAAGCAATAGAGGATGATGAAATTTGTTTTATTTCAAGTGAAGAGCCCTTGGCTTATGAATCAACAACTATAGAGGAAGTGTGGAGACAAGCTATGATAGAAGAAATTGAAGTGATTGAAAAGAATTTGGCTTGGGAGCTAGTCAAGCCATCTGAGAAGTGCAAGCCAATCGGTGTTGAGTGGGTTTACAGAATAAAGAGGAATTCCATGGGTGAGGTTACAAGATTTAAAGAACATCTTGTAGAAAAAGGTTATCGTCAAAAAAGAGCGTTGACTATGATGAGGTTTTTTCACCCGTAGCAAGAGTAGAATCTATTCAATTTCTCATGGCATTATCAACACAATTTAAGTGGAATTTGCATCACCTTGATGTAAAATCAGCATACCTAAATGGTGAGATTAAGGAAGAGGTTTATGTGGCTCAACCGAAAGGCTTCGTCAAGAAGGGAAAGGAGAAATATGTGCTCAGGTTAAAAAAAGGCCTTGTATGGGCTTAAGCAAGCTCCAAGGGCATGGAATTATAAATTGGATGAAACATTAAGTTCCATAGGATTTAAAAAGGAGTGCAAGTGATCAAGCAATGTACATTTCAAGCATTAAAGAACACATATTTCTAGGGGAAGTGTACTTGGATGATCTCATCATCACGGGGTCAAGTGCTGAGGAAATTGAGAATTTTTAATTTTGTATGAAAATCCAATTTTGGCCTTCTAAATTCATATTTGGGCATTGAAGTGATACAAGGAAATTTCGAGATCCGACTATGTCAAAAGCTCTATGCATTGAAGGTACTTGATGAGTTTAATATGAGAGATTGCAATTCATCCAAATAACCACTGGAATGTCATCTAAAATTGAGTAGAGAAGGTGAAGGAGCTGACGTGGATCCCCCTCACTTCATAAAACTAATTAGGTGTTTGAGGTATCTTACTCTAACTTGACCTTATTTAGTTTTTTATGTGAGTTATTTGAGCTAGTTTATGAGTAACCCGAGCTTGGATCATATGACTTCTACTAAAAGGATATTAAGGTATGTGAAGGGAAATCTCAAATATGGGCTTGTGTATGGATCAGAAAAAGAATGTCACTTACTGGGGTACTACGACAGTGATTATGCGAGAGATTTGGATGACAAAAAGAGCACCTCATGACTCATTTTCTTCTATAGGTCTAAGACAATTGTGTGGAGCTTCTGCAAACAAAAGGTGATTGCTCTGTCATCCCATGAAACTGAGTATATAGCCTCTACATGGGCAGCGTGTCAATGGATATGAATAAATAGATTTATATGTGAGATGCTTGGAATTGTCCAGAGGCATTTTGATTTGTGTATCGACAACAAGTCTACAATTGAAATTAGTAGAAATCTGATTCATCACGGGAGAACAAAACACATCGACATTCGGTACCATTCCATGGAAGAGAAGAAGGTGGAGTTGAAGTATGTATGCATGGATGACCAGCTTGCCGATTTATTCACTAAATCACTAAGAGTTACAAGATTCATATAGTTTCGCCAGAAAATTGGACTCATCCAAGTGAAAAAAGGCTCAGATCAAGGAGGAGTTTGAGAGGGTAATCCAAGTCATTAGATCCTCATCCAAAAGTGTCTTTATTCTGAGCAAAGGAATCAGGGACGTCCATTAGATCAAGTAATAATGGTGGAGATGAAGACAAAGGAGATGAAGACAAGCGAATCCACGCGATCGTTGAATACATGCAAATATGCCTCAAAATAAATACCAAACTCACCAATTTAACGAAATAATTATGAACTAAATAGCATAGTGGTGAATAAGGGTTGAATCCACAGAGAATTAAGGTATTTTCAAGGTATTCTTTAAAATTCAATCAAATCGGACAATGAAATGTGGTGAGAAATTAAGAAAAATTATAGATTAAGAAAGAAGACTTGAAGACGAATCTACGAAATCAAAAATCACATAATTTAAATCGAGATTCTTGGAGAGATCGTTGAGTGAAGTAAATAGAAATTTCTGAACGAAGCAATGATGAAAAACTGAAATTAAAATTGAAATTGACTAAATCTACGAATCGAAATTAAAACCTAATGTTATAGGAAGAAAGATTATGATGAAAACTTGATTTCTAACCCAAGATAGTGCTTGAATTGATCCAATTCCTTGACGGATCAAAAGCTTTTCACTTGCGAATTTGAAAATGATAGTTGACGTTCAAGAGTCGATTTATCCCTATTTTCTCAACGAAATCTCACTTTCAAACACTGCGTGGACGTGAAAATTGATCTAGAAGCGATTGGAAGTAAGAGATTCAAGGATTGTGGTGTATAGATAGTTTGATTACTCGAAGAACCCAAGAATGATTTACAATGTCAAAGAACATCTGAATTTATAGGGCGAATTGGGCATAACCATTGAATCGCGCTTTAATTCTTCAATCAACAGCTCGATGAAATGCCAGAGATGCACATCGTTACGTTTAAGTCATGGCCGTTGGATTAGAGATAGATCACCGAGATGTCACCACGTTGCATGTGAAGAAGTAACACGTAAAATCCTCGCCGTTTGATCTTGATCTGATGCTCCAGATGTGTTTCGTCGGTTTTAATCTCAGTCATTATAACTCCAACAGCTAAGATTAAATTATTTTTAAAATGATTCGCCGAAAAATATAAATTTGTTGTACACCTGCCTTAAGTGACGATCGTTGATCTTCTTCTAAAGCACGAATCAGACGCTCCATGCGATGCCACGTCACTGATAACGTGCAATCTTAACATGCAATTACATGATTATTAATGCAAATTAAAGCATAAAAGATTCAATTTTTATGCATGTTATCATACTTTGAGTGCATATTTATCATTTCATGCAAATTTAAGTTATAATCTCAAAATGCACTATTTTAGGGGTAATTATACATTTTTAAGAATATATTTTTAAAGTAGATTATTCCCATCTATATTTAAGAGTATAATTGGGTTTTTAATGCTAAATAATAAGAGAAAATACTTTTTATATACTCATCTATTTTTCTAAGTTTTAATTTTTAAGAGAAGTGAGTGTATTTTTGAGATAAATTTTTATTCTTTGATTATTTAAATAATTTGAATTTTTAGAATGATAGATAATTTAAATTCTGATCCAATGAAACAAATTCAGATTAATTTGGAGTTATATTTTGAAAGTAATGAATTTTATAATTTTTAGATTTTTTTGGGATTTTTATGAATTTTTTTGAATTAAAAATGAATTTATTTAATTTCAATTCAATTTTATTTTCAGGCAGGTGACATGGCAGCACATGGAGCATCTGATTGGGTGATTAAATCATGATCGACGATCGTCACTTAAAGATGAGTTGGCAGGGCGTGGATTAAAACTGATGAAAACGCATCTGGAGCGTTAGATCAAGATGTGTTGGATGTTGTTTCATGTATTTCTTCTTCACGCGCGACATGGCGAAATCTTGGAGGTCCATCTTAGATCCAACGACCACGACCTAACCATAACGATTCGCACTCATGCGTTTCATCAGAGCCATTGATCAAAGATCAAACGCTTCATTCGACGATTACGCCCAAATTTGGTATAAATTAAGATGTTCTTCGACATTGTAATGCATTCTTGGATGTTTTCGAGTAATCAAACTGGTTATACACCATCATCCTTGAATCTCTCACTTCTAATAGCTTCTGACTCATTTCCTCATCTACAAAGTTGTTGGAAGTGAAATTTGGTCGATAGAACATGGAGAATTTGCCTCTTGAACACCGATGATCATCTTCGAAATCATAGAATGAAAAGCCTTGAATCCAACGATTAATTGGATAATTTCTATCGCTATCTCGAGTTAGATTATTTTGCCTCCTAATATTTTTTTGTTTTTATCATTAGATTATAATTTAGGATCGTAGATTTAGTTAATTTTGTTTATAAATTTAGATTTCTCTCTCTTCGCATTCAGAAATTTCTACCTAATTCGCTCTTTGATTTCTCCATGAATCTTGATCCAAATCGAGTGATTTTTTATTCTGTGGATTCGTCTTTGAGTTCTCTTTTGAAAAATATAATTTTCCTAATTTCTCACCTCAATTCATCATTCGATTTGAGCGAATATCAAAAGATCTCTTAAAATTCTCGTATTTCTCCGTGGATTCGACCCTTATTCACCACTATGCTATTTAATTCGTGATTTAATCTTACAATTGGTGAGTTTGGTATTGATTTTGAAATGAATTGTTGTGTAATCAACAATCGTATCAATTTCTTATGTTAGTCACCTGCGCACATAAAAATGTTAAAATCATCCCACAAGATAGAAATGCAGGTGAATGTGCGTGTATATATGTAATGCGCGATTAAGGAGTTAGCGAAAATCCTTAACAGGGTGCTTTCTCCTTAATCACATATACAAACACGCGCACACGTGCGCACACGCACACACATGCGCACTTTAACACGCGCACCTATGTACACGTGTGGGACATGTGGCGGTCTCAGATCTCGGCATGTGGCGTCGCTTTTTTCTTGTGCTACGTCATCTGCCACATCAGCACACGATAAATTAAATTATTTTAAATGAATTTAATTAAAATAAATGAATTTAAATTCATAAAAAAATCCATAAAAATCCAGAAAAATCCCTTAAAATTAGAAAATTCATATATTTTAAAATAGAACTCCAAATTTATCCACATTTACTTCAATTGATCAGAAATTAAATTATTTATTATTCTAAAATTTTAAATTTAATAAATAACAAGAGAATAAATTTTTATGAAAAAAATGCACTCATTTCTTTGAAAATTTAAAACTTAGAAAAATAAATGAGTGTATAAAAATTATTTTCTCCTATTATTTAACATTAAAACTTAATTGTAATCTCAAATAAAGATGGGGATAATCTAATCTTAAAAATATTTCTCTTAGTTTATCATAATTAACCCTAAATTAAGGTATTTTGAGATTATAACTTCTTTTTCATAGAATGATAGATAAACACTAAAAAATATGATAACATTCATTAGAATAGAATGTTTTATGCCTTAATTTGCATTAATAATCATATATTTTCATGTATAATTTGCATGTTATCAAGAACCTGTGGCAATCATTGTCATTTTTCTAGACTTTATTTTTTCCATAAAATGTGGTGTGTAAGTTTTTTTTGTTGAACAATTCTATGTGAATTTGAGTATTCCATTTTTTGTGTTGATTATTAAATTTGAGTGAGTGTTTCTTACATCAGGAAAGTTTGTTCCTAGAGAGCTTAGTGCTTACAAGAGAAAGAAAAAAATGGAAAGAGATTCCCATGAAAAAAATTTCTATTCTTTTATATAATTTTCTTTATTTAGAGGCTTACATATCCAGAAA
Organism: Lemna minuta; assembly: GCA_024174645.1. NCBI lineage: Eukaryota > Viridiplantae > Streptophyta > Magnoliopsida > Alismatales > Araceae > Lemna > Lemna minuta. The sequence continues at coordinate 12,301,769 of CM044114.1, read as the reverse complement.
ATGGCTTTCTTAGTCAACAAGAAAAAAATTTAAGTAATATAAGTCAATATAGAAAAACCTCATTATATTGAGGAAGTAGATAGGTAAGTCAGAAAAAGGTTAACGATTTTATGTATTTTAGTGGTTACGTGGCTTTCATGGAGCATGTGCATGAATCTTTAACACCCAGTTGATGCAAAGTTGCTCACATGAAGATCTTCTTGAAACTAAAAGATACATGGTTCAAAAGCTTTGATAAATCCCTCAGCAACTTAGTCCTTTGTTCAAAAATTTTTTACTTCACTTGTAACAAAAATTATATGATCTGTGATAAAATGATAACAAAGTTCTATATTTTTTGTTCTTCCATGAAACACTTGGTTCTTGGTCTTAGATGTGGTTGATTTGTTGTCACAATAGATCACCAATAAGCTTGATAATACAAATTCAATTCTTTCATAATTCTTCTCATCCAAACAGCTTATTATTCCATTCAAGATGCTAAAATATCTTCTACTTCAAAAGATGATAATGTTGTGCTCTCTTACTTCTTTAAGGTCAATACTACTCCACTCCAACCTTCATTAAATATGTATCCAATGCTCTTTATATCATTAGATGATCCAACCCGATTACTAAATGAGCATGAAGCCATAAAATCTTAAACCTTATAATAATATATTTTGAGATACATAGATCTACAAGTATCTTGAAGTATTCTCTTTGAGGCTTCAAGATGGTATGATATAGGAAAATTCATAAACCTTGATATTGTAATAACAAAAAAAAGTGTTAAATACATTAAATTCCAATTGTTCTCCAAACTTATTTTCTTCTATTGTTAAGGTCCAACAATTAGTGTAGAAATTATCTTTCAATTCAATATATTAAACATCTTGAGCAAATCTTAATAGATATTATGTGGCCTACAAGCCAATTACAGTTTCAGCTTTCGTTTTTATTCATTGAAATGAACTTTTATTCATTGGCATTCTTGTGTGATGTTTACAATGAAGTCCATGAGCATATGCAATGACCAAGTGAATTATGATGGGATCATAATATAGTGATCAGTGGGCTTTAAACATACATTCTAATTATTCCTATTCGTGGGATATTCAAGAAGGACATAGAATTATCTAGAAAGTAACAATATTTGATCGGACTCATGTGATAAGTATGGCTAATCTTGTGTTCATCGGGGTAGAGACACTATGGATAGATAGTGTCTGCTCATTGGAAAAAGAGTTCACTAAATTGATTCATATGAATGACTGAATGGTATTATACCCAATTGTCAATCAAGTTGATTCATGTTACGGTTGTGTACATGGTCCTTTGACTTGAGACACCAAAGACACCATTTGGATGGAAGATCGTGTCTTGACTATGACTTACGAATCCCTAGACATAGGATCTCCAAAAATTCATAGATTGGATACAAAATGAAGTTCTCGAAGGTGATTGAGTGATCAAGATGAGATCATCTGCTCTCAATATAAGAGGAGATTGACTCAAGGAATGAGATGCAGTTAAATCTTAGGCTAAGGTAGTGGAAATATTAGGGAAGTTGTTATCGATAATTTCCTACTCGCATCAATACTAAATTGAGAGACTTATTAGGGTTTGACAACTAACCATAACCTAAGTTATTCATGAGTATCGCACGGATGAAGGACTATATGTACATGGTAACTAATGATGGTAGGGTTCCATGGAGTTATTATATAGTCCATACCTCCCAGAGCACGTAGTGTAGCTTGACACCCACAAGGCTGGTGACTCAACCTACAGATTGAGTTAAATTGATCATTAGTCCATTAATCTATACGTTGATATAGCTAATTGATAATAAAGACCAATAAATGTTATTAGGTCAATGGAATCATTAACTAGTGAGATATATGGACCTAGAGGGTCACACACATAAGTTCAATAGGCATTGTAGGATAAGTTCAATACTGACGAGACGAGACCGCGAGGTCATTGATTTCACACGGTATCGCGTCAAAAATAATTCCAAACTTACCAATTTGATGAAAATAAATCAAATTGAAGGGTATAATGGTAAATAAAGGTCAAATCCACAAGGAAATAAGGAATTTCTTGACGTATTCTTCAAAATTGATCAAATCAGACAATGAATTGATGATAGAAATTGGGGAAAATGGTAAATTATGAAAGCTAACTTCAAATCAATTCCACGGAATCAAGAATCATCGAATTTGGACTTGATTTCGTGGAGAAATCGAAGATTGAAGTGGAGAGAAAATTTCGGACGAAGAAATCGTGATTTTGACTAAATTTAAACCAAATTGAACTTGAAATCCTAATCTAAACCAAAATTAAACATGATAGGAAGATAGATTATGAAAAATTGCTTCCACTAATCTCAAATTGCGATCAAATCATCGTGATTAAACTGCTTAATCACGAAGAACACGAAGAACGTGAAGATGAGGTTCAAGCACCAGTTTTTCTCAATCTACTCAACCAATTCTTGATTTCAAAGGCTCCAGTGGTGCGGAATTGAGGCTAGAACACGATGAAATCAAGAGAAACGAGAGGGGAGGTGTCTAGACAAATCAATTAGATTGATTTCCAACTCGAATGCTTAGAATTCTGAAGAACACATCGTTTTATAGGCTTTTTGGGAGTAACCGTCTGATCGAAACGATCGACGGTTACGATCAAACGGTCCACCGTGGATCGTTTTGGAAATATCGTGATCGTCGGATCTGAGATGGAGGGTTCGGATGCATCGCTTGACATGTGTTATAAAACGCGTTTAATCACCGCCGTTGGATCTTGATCCGACGCCTCAGATGCTCCCCGCGCGATCTAATCGTAGCCGTTATAACGCCTCCATTAATCCACGTGCGCTTGACTAGATCCGGTGGACCACGAGTCCACACGATCTACGCTCTATCATTCACTGCACTCTCGATCCGACGCCCTACGTAAGTCCACGTCACCTGCATCTTAAAAACTGTGTGGGACTTTAGTCCCACACGGAAAAAATTAAAGACAATAAATAGTTTTAAAAAGGGCGATGGTTTTAGGGGTTGAATACCCTTATGATATACGGAAGGTTGAATTTACCATTATATAAACTGTATAAAATATAAATATATGTATACGTGTGGGCCCGTGTGGCACTGCCACGTGGCCCTGAGTGCCACGTCGCATCCACGTGGGACCCGCGGAAAAAATCAATTCCTTTTTGCTTTTTATTAAATCATTTTAATCATTTAAAAATCAAATTTAATTCAGAAAAAATCCAGAAAAATCCCTGAAAATTAGAAAATTCATAACTTTTAAAATATAACTCCAAATTAATCCAAATTTCTTTCATTTGATCCGAAATTTAATTATCTATCATTCTAAAAACTTAAAAAAAGTAAATAAATGTTTATAAAAACCTTTTCTCTCATTATTTTAACTTTAACAACCTTTATAGTCTCAAGTAAAGATGGGTTATCAATTATTTATCTTTTAAATCATCATATTTAACCCTAATTTAAAGTATTTTTGAGATTATAGTGAATTTTTTATAGAATGATAGAAAAATACACATAAGTATGATAACACGCATGTTAATGAAACTATTTATACCTTAATATGCATCAAAAATCATGTTTTATCGTGTTAATATATCATGCTATCAAATACACATAAGTTAAATATAAGGGTTTTTGTGAAAAGTTTAGATTCCAAAAGTCTATAAATAGGGGGATAACGACCACAACAAGGGTGCCCATGCAGGCCTGGTGGAAAAGCTTCTCTTCTTTTCCTCTCAAAGTGCAGAGTGTTCTAGAGGAGATCCAATCGTCCAATGATTCTATAGATACCACTAGAGGTCAGTTGCTTGAACGGCTTGAAGAACTCCTTCAAATGATCCTTCTAAGTTTGAATTTCATTATATACTAGATGATAGGATCATCTATTATTGGGGCTTCAACTTTGTTGAAATTTTTTATTCAACATCTTCTGCTGCCATCAATGTTTTGGTCAAAACTTTGGACAGATTATTGAGCCTCAGCTCCTAGCTTATCCAACGTAGTTTGCCCAAGAATTATTCAAAAAATTTGTCTCATTAAACATATTTCTTTCCATCTCAACAGTTGTTTGATTCTACAATCTCATCTTATTAGGAGTTTTGCTTATATTGAATTGTCTTCTAATTCCATGGTGTTTGCAAAATGAATGAAACTCGTTCGATAGATGTAATTTAATAAGACATTCAGACTTATTTTTTATCAATACCTTAAAGTCAACAAATTTCATTTCTCTTTCAAAAATAAACCCAACTCATTATTGTAAAATCCTCAACAATGAGAAATTACTACCTGCTACCATTCAGAGATATTTTTTTCATAAGTCCACATAAATCCACTTAGATTGATTAAGTGCTTCCAAGCTTGGCCAACTGAAAAAAGACAATCTAAGTTGCTTCCAAAAAATACATCATTTACTAAAATGATCTTCAAATGATATAGATGATTCATTAAATTATATCTTCATATGTAGTAATTTCATAGCATCAAAATGTAAATGAAAATACCTTTGGTACCAAACTATAGACTCATCATCTTATCAAACATCATAAAAATTTCAAAAAAATCTAGAATATTAATGGGAAGCATTCTTCTTCCATCCAGTAGTTATATTCCTTGTGTTGTGTCCAATAATTCACTATATCATCATGAAATTTAATGTGTATCCCCATTCCCTGAGTTGCCCCAAAGTCAAGAGATCATGAGCAAAATTTTGAGCAAAATAAACATCATTATCTTATCATGACCGGATTTTGTATGAAAATCTATAGTCACAATGTCTTCAATTTTTGCATTCTCGTTGTAACCCATTCTTACTTAAGTTTTATTTTCCATCTTGATGGATAGAAACATTTTTCTATAATGTTTCATGTGATAATTAGACTTACAGTCCAAGAACCAAAGATGATTACTATTACTCAATGAATTCATGTTTGAAAGGAACAAATTTTCTTTCTCAACATTAGAAGTATTATTTTCTAGTTCAAATCTATTATGATTCTAGATCATTCCATAATTCTTGTTTTGGCCACCCCCTACAACTCATGATTGCCAATTTGGGAAATTTCTTCCCCATCCACTTTGATCTTCACCTCCACACTAACCTCCATCCACTAGAACGCTTTCATGCCTTGCTTGAATACTTCCATCAAATCGTCCTTGTCTATGTTCATGTAACTACTTGTACCTTCTTGTTCTAATTTGACCTTTTGAAACTTGAGGATTAGATTAAAATACTTAATGAGCCATTAGCTCTTTGATTCATATGATTATTCTGGAACTCTCTTTGACCTTTCTTCATGAGCAATTAAGGATCATATCAACTCCTTTGGTGTATATGCCAATAGATCCTTCAACTACTTATCAACATTAATTTTTTGGTGGAAGACTCCTCAATATCTTATCAAAAACTTTTCTCTTCAATATATCTTTCCCATAAATTTTCATCACTTTAACAAGAGTGGAAACTATAAAAAGCAATCTTGAACAGGCAAAATTTCAAATTCTCCTCTAAAACATTTTAATTTTCACCATCATAAATTTCTCTTTTCCATGGAATTCTTTTTTCAAGATATTCCATGCTTTGTGCGATGTTGTGCATCCAAAATTTGAGAATATATTTCTTTAGTAATTGATTGATTAAAGAAAGCCACCTTTGCATCCTTCTTCTTTAACTACCCTTAAATCATTTCTCCTTTTCTCTTCTTCAACATAACCATCAGTAACAACATCCCAAAATTCCAAAGAAACTAAAAATGTCTTAAACCTCTTACTCCAAAACTCATACTTCTCTCCATTAACTTTATAACATTTAATATTGACTCTAATTTTCATTAAAACAAATACATCTAAAAACTAAAAGCTTAAAATTTATCCAGGAAAATATGAATTTGACTTTTACATAAGAAAACTTCATTGGAAACTCCCAAAAAATTTTGAACGTAGCTTTTATACTACTTATAGGTTTTGAAGGGGGATAGCAGAAGAGCTCAAAAGATCTTGGAGAGATTTCTTACAAGATACTCAAGAATACACATTGATATGCTGAACATATTAGACAAATAGAAAGATGAAATAGACTCTCATTAAAATGAGAAAGAGCTTTCTATTATACTATATATTTTCTCTATTACAACCCCTTCTATTTATAATCTTACATGTCCAGAAAAAAGCCCCACCAAAAGCTTTCTTAGTCGACAAGAAAAAAGTTTAGTTAGTAATATAAGTCAATGAAGTAAAATTTGGTAAATCAACGTTGTAGATTGGAAGGTCGACAAATGGTAACAGATTTCCTTTTTTTTCTAGTGGTGACATGGATTCCATGCAGCATGTACATCAATATTTAACCAAATAAATAAATATATACATATATATATATATATAAGGATTTTTCTTGTTTTAGTGGGAATCATTTTCTTCTATTTCTTTCTCTTACATTTTCAACATAGATGTGTGCATTCTTGAGTTTCTTGTGAGAATTCTCTTCAAGATCTTGTGATCTATTTTCCTCTCATGCAAGAGCCACAAAATCTATTGAAGAGAGGCCTTAGGTGAAATGTTATAATTGAATTACTAAAGTAAAATGACAATGATACTGTGGTAAAAAAGAGAGGATTTCTAGGGAGTAATTTTAAGATAACCCAACTTAGTCATGGATAAATACATATATTCAAAGAAAGATAAATAAAAAATTTCTAAATAGATAAATAGATAGAGTAATTTAATTGAAAGATATACCAATAGATAGGTTGATAGATCAAGAGATAGTTAAAAAGGAACACATATATGGATGTTGATATATTGAGAGAGATAAGTATATATATGAATAGATGTATAGATTATGGTTCAGATGGATAATCATATTTGTCAATAACTAGATTGATGACTTCATAATAATATAGATAGACCAATAACTAAATAATAACATAGACCTCTTGATGGATATCAATCAATAAATGAATAGATATCTTTATAAATAATCCTAAAGATAAATAAACACATCAGTAGATTGCTAGGATTTCAAGGTTGATAAGCCCTCAAAATTTTGATCAAAACAATGAACACAATAAAAGACATTGAATCAAATACTCAAAATAATGAGGCACCAAGAAGCAATGATCCTCTCACGTAGCATAGACCAAATCCAATAAGGCATGGACAATCTTAGGTTTAGTAGTTTTCCCCTTGCTTATAGACTTTAGAAAATACAAAATTTTTACATAAAAACCTCAAAATTATGTCTACATCCACCAAACTCTAATAAATCTTATGTGTGTGTCCCTCTAAGTCCAAATGTCATGAAAAAGTTAACAACTCCATAGCCTAAATAATTTATTGGACAACCATATATTAACTAAATAAGTGTATAGATTAAATTAATCAAGGATTGATATAACCAAATCGATAGTTGATAACATGAAAATTTATACATATAAATCTGTGATTATTAATATAAATTTTAGTCATAAAACATTTCATTCTTATGCATGTTATCATACTTTGAGTACATATCTATCATTTCATAAATTTTTCAGTTATAACCTTAAAATGTATTGTTTTAAGGATAATTATGCATCATAAAATAATATATTTTAGAGTAAATTATTCTCATCAATATTTGAGATTATAATTAGGTTTTAATTTTAAATAATAACAGAAAAATACTTTTTATACACTCATTTATTTTTCTAAGTTTTAATTTCTTAGATAAATGAGTACATTTTTTAAATAAAAATGTATTCTCTTGTTATTAATTAAATTTGACTTTTTAAAATGGTAGATTATTTAATTTCTGATCCAAAATTATAAATTTGGATTTATTTGGAGTTTTATTTTACAAAGTAATGAATTTTATAATTTTTTTAGAATTTTTCCAAATTTTTCTCAGTTTATTTTGAATTTATTTATATTTAAAATAATAAAAATACTTTTCATTTATTGTGCTGATGTAGCATTGTGCTTATGTGTCGACACGTTATGGTGTATGCACACGTTACGTGTTGCATAGTGCACGTGTGATTAGCGCGTGATTAAGTGGTTAAGCATCTTGTTAAGGGTATATGCTAACCTATAAATACTGTGTATATTTTTATATGTGATATTTCCTCTTATTTTCCTATCTGGGACTATCTTCGCAGGTGACGTGGCACACTTAGAATTTTTCAATCAACACGAATTAATGCGATTTACTCTCAGCCCCTCAACATCACTTAAGTGAGGAGATACGTGGCAGCATCTAAGTGGATGACGATTCATTTTATCAAATGTATCAACCATGGATGTTCATTTGAGTTATAATGGTCAGGATTTGAAGAGCCATCTAAAATCTGAAACGTCGATTCACGATCAGACGAACGAGATCTTACGACGCTTTCTCTTCACGCGATCACGTGGTGCAATCCTAATGCTCTGATGAAGATCTGACAATCTCAACTTAACCATAATGATTTGCCTCTTTGGATTCCATCCAAAACGTTGATCTCATCAAGGAGATGATCCGACATTCACATCCAATTTCAAAACATTATAAATTATCTTTTTTCAACAAGAAATGTATTCTTCGATGTTTAAAGCTATCAAAGTGTTTGGAAATCTCAATCCTTGAATCTCTTAATTTCTACCTCTTCTAAACTCATTTCTGCATCTAAGGAGTGCTTGAAATCAAGATTTCGTTATATGAAGAGAGAGAAATTGCCCCTTGAATGCAGAATTTTGTCTTTCAAATCGCGGAATAAAAATCTATTGATCTGGCAATCAATTGGATCATTATGTGTTAGATTATGTGTTTTCTTCCTAATCTTTTGTCATGTATCATTATCTTTCAATTTGGAATCGTAGATTAGTCAAATTTTAGATTTTGTTTTTGTTTTCTCTCTCTTCACATTTGGAAATTCTATGTAATGTTTGCTCTTTGATTTCTCCACGGATCTTGATCAAAATTGAGTGATTTTTTATTCCAGGGATTCGTATTTGAGTTCTCTTTCTAAAATCAGTAAAATCCCTGATTCTCACCTTAATTCCTCATTTGATTTTGATCAAATGCAAAGAACATCCTCAAAAATACCTTAATTCTCTATGGATTCGACCCTTATTCACCATTATACAATTGAATTCTTGATTTTATCTTAAATTGGTGAGTTTGAAAAAATTTTCTACACGTATTCGTGTGTTTTCAACAATTGCATAGATTTATCTCGTCAATAGTTTGAGTTGCCAATGCATTGTGTGCCAAGCTACACCACGTATCCGAATGAAATCTTTTCATCAATAGTTATTTTGGATGTATACTTCTTTGCCCTCATGACACTCTTGAATGACTTAGGGTATGGTCCATGTGTCAAACCCTAATTAGTCAATCAAGTTCATATTGATGTGTGAAGGAAATAATTAAGAACACTTTCTCTGATATTTCCACCACCTTGGCAATTCATGGACTTAATTGCATCTCATTTCTTGATTCAATCTCCTCAATTATCTACGTCGGACAATCTCATCTTAATCACATAATAACTTTTGAGGATTTCATGTCTTATTCAATATATTATGTTTTGAAGATCTCATGGTTAGGTATTTGTAAGTCATGATCAAAATATTATCATCCATCCACCAGATGTCTTTGGTGTCTTAAGTCAAAGGACCATATACATAATTGTGACATGAATCAAGGTACTTCATAGTCAAGTATAATAACATTTAGCAATTTATATGGATCAAATCAGTGAACTCTTTTTCCGATGAGTAGCCACTACAATCCTTGGTGTATCCAAACTGATGGCTGATAACATACAACTTTTACTTAGAATTACATGATTATTAATACAAATTAAGCCATTAACTATTTCAATCCTATACATGTTACCATACTTTGAGTCATATTTCTCATTCTATGCATATTTATAGTTATAATATCAAAATGCATTATTTTAAGAGATAATGATGCATAATTAAATATTAAAATTTTCAAGTAGATTATTCTCATTTTCAATTTGAGATTATAATTAATTTTTAATTGAAAATAATAAAAGAAATTTTGTTTATATACACTCATTATTTTTTCTAATTTTGTTTTTCAAAGAAAATGAGTGTATTTTTTAGTTATTTTATTCTCTTATTTTTTTATTAAAGGTAAATTTTTAAAATGATAGATTATTTAATTTTTGATCAAATAGAAATTTTGGATTATAAAAGAGTTGTATTTTAAAATATATGAATTTTCTAGGTATAAGGGATTTTTCTAGAATTTTTTAGAATTTTTTGGAATTATTTTGAAATTATTTTAATTTGAAATATTAAAAAAATGGTTTTATATGCGCGTCAATGTGGCAGCTAACATGGCAAGCGTGGCCACCTATGTGTGCGCCACGTGTCACACACGTGTACACGTCATTAGCATGTGTGATTACTAGTTAAGCACCATGTGGAGGGCACACAGTGTGCCCTATCATACCCATCACAAAACTGAAACTTTTGCCATGTGGGACTATTCTTATTTTTAGCTCTTCACAAGTGTTGTGGCATGTTGTGAGGTGTTTGATTTGTAAAGTTGATCGTGACCGGTTATCTTCACTTACTCGGAGGGGTACATGGCGCAATCCAATTGGACGTCAATTCAACTTATAACTCACAATGAGTCATGGTCGATCGAGATAAAAATTTATCGGTGGACTCATCGTGATGCATGGCTTATTTAGCAGCATAAGATTAAGATCTAACGAATGTGACTACTCGACGCTTCCTTTTCACGTGACAACGTGACAAAATCTCAATGCTTCATCGCAAATCCAATGACCACAACATAACGACATCAATTCAAGTTCTGGCATTACATCTAAGTCGTTGATTGAAGATGAAGAGGGAAATGAAATGGCTACGCCCAATTTTCAATTATTTATACACTTCTTCTTCGTTAATGTAAACCATTCTTGGATCTTTCAATTAATCAAAATTTTTGGACATCTCAATCCTTGAATCTCTTGAATTCACCCCTTGAATTGAGAATTTTTGGTTTTCAAAATGTGGAATGAAATTTCTTGATCCAGTGATTAATTGGATTATTTTGAGTGCAATTTTGGGTTTGATTATACATTTTCTTCCTACTATTTTTCCCTATAACAATCAATTTTAATTTTGATGAGTAGATAATTTGAATTTTACAAAATGTCAGCATTTTCTCTCTCTTCGCGATCAATTTTTCTATCTTGATTATAATCTTTAATTTCTCCACGATTGAGTGATTTTTAATTTTGTGGATTCGTCTTGGAGTCGTCTTTCCAAAAGTACTCTCTAATTTTTCATCCAATTTTATAGAACTTTGAATACATCTAAAAAAATTCCTAATTCTCCTTGGATTCAACCCTTATTCACCAATATACTAATCAATTCATGATTAAATCTTCAAATTGGTGAGTTTGAAAATTATTTTGATACTAGAAAGTGTGTTTTAAACGACCACTCAAGACTATTTTATCAATTGCCACATGATCAAATTATGGCTTTTTTATAAATATCATAAAAGAATATAAATAAATAAATTTTATTTCAACAAATATAAATAAAACATGGAAATGTGATTCGGCCTATAGGCCATAATTTCAATCTCGATGACAAATAGATATATAAATACATGTAATTAGATTACAAATGATGGATATTAGATTGATTATTGAGAGAGAGAAATTTAGATAATTATATAAATTTAGAAAAGCTTAGAAAAATTCATAGATATAATGGGTAGTGTAAATATATAGTGATATGTGTAAAAATATGGTCGTTAAATGCGCAAATTCATTTATCAATAATTATACTCAACTCTTTGTATTCAGTTTTTAATTTAGAACAGTGGTGGTTCAAGGTTGAATCCACAAGGAGAAAGGTAAAAAAGATTGAAATCAAGAATTATTTTTTATATTTTTAGATTTAGAAAGTGGAGATCATCAATGAAAAGAAGAAGATGTTTAGGGAAATGAAATGAACTGATGAAACGCTAGCAAACTCTTTTTGAAGGTTGAAAATCCTTGATGAATGGTGGAGAAGTATTTTTGGGTTAAAAAATCTAAAAATATGGATAAAAAGATGGAGAAAATGGAAAATATGGATAGAAAACATTCTAATCTAAAGGTTTGTGATGAAAACATACTCTAGTGATGCTCTCTAATTAAAACATACCTTTTAGATTCCAAACATTATGCCCACACTTAGAGTCTAAGACAATAAATGATTAGAAAAGAAAAGAAACTCGTGAAAAATGATGTTCCATACACGAAGAATGATCGATCGCTGCCTTCTTTCACTCTGGCAAGTCAATATTAGAAGTACATGATGAAACATTACGAATCCTACTTTTTTGCCCAAAAACTTAAATCAACCCTAGTAGATTCGCATAGCTCTAAATGGCGTTCATGCCCATGAAATTTCAGTCCCTCACTTCATTATGATCATGAGATATCATAATTTTAATTTGGAGCATTTATGGCCATTAATCCACTTTCTCTCTTCTCATATCACTCCACTCAAACGGCTCCGGTCAAATCGCCCTAGTCAAACAACAAGTCAAACCTAAAAAAGAAAGCAAGAAAAAGACATTTATGTTCTCTCCCTCGCTCTCTCTCCTCTTCCTTCTCTTCTCTCTCCTCTCTCCTCTCTCCTCTCACTCTCTCTTGAAGGCAAGGAACACAGGCGTGAGGAACTCTCCTCTGTCATGTGCTTGAGCAAGAAATTTCAGTTGAGGGGAAGGACGAAAGACTGGTGATGTAGAGACAAAAATAGTAGAGAGAGAAGCAAGAGAGAGCGAGGAGAGAGAAGGAAATGTGGAAGAAAAAACTTGTTGATGTCTGATAACAAGCAAAAACATGATTATTAATGCAAACTAAGGCATAAAACATTCTATTTTTATGCATCTTATCATACTTTGAGTGCATTACTATCATTTCATACAATTTTAAGTGATAATCTCAAAATGCACTATTTTAAGGATAATTATGCATGGTTAAGAATAGACTTTAAATTATATTATTCCTATATAAATTTGAGACTATCATTAATTTTTAATGTTAAATAATAGGAGAAAAATATTTATATACGCTCACTTATTTTTCTAAGTTTTGTTTTTCAAGTAGAAGTGAGTGTATTTTTGAAATGAAAATTACTTATCTTGTTATTTAAATATTTTGACTTTTTAATAATGATAGATAACTGAATTTCTGATCCAATGAAAAAAAATCTGGATTAATTTGGAGTTATATTTTGAAAGATATGAATTTTCTAATTTTTAGGGATTTTTCTAGAATTTTTCTGAATTATTTTGAATTTTTAATAAATTTCTAAAGATTTTCTGTAATTAAAAATTGATTTTTCTAATTAAAATCGATTTTTCCCAATTTTATAAGTGAGCAGGTGATGTGGTGCGATCAGAGCCGTCTTATCGCATTGCGATCAACAGTCAAAGCGGGTAGGCGACATGGTAGCCTGTGGAGCGTTCGATTGCGCGAAGAATCTAAGCCGTTGATCTTGACTTAAAGAGGGGGGTTACGTGGCACACCATTACTCGTTGGCAAGTGATAACATGCAATCTTAACATGATAAAACATGATTATTGATGCAAAATAAGGCATAAAACATTCCATTTGTATGCATGGTATCATACTTTGAGTGCATTTTTATCATTTCATGCAATTTTAAGCTATAATCTCAAAATACACTAAATTAGGGTTAATTATAACAAAATAAAGATAAATAATTTTATAACCTATCTTTACTTGAGATTATAAGTGGTTTTTAAAGTTAAATAATGACAGAAATTATTTTTTATAAACATTCATTTAATTTTAGAAAGTTAAAATCTTAAGGAAATGAATGTATTTTTGAAATAAAAATTAAATCTCTTGTTATTTAAATAATTTGACTTTTTATAATGATAGATAATTGGATTTCAGATCCAATGAAAAAAATCTGGATTAATTTGGAGTTGTATTTTGAAAGTTATGAATTTTCTAATTTTTAGGGATTTTTCTAGATTTTCATAATTTATTTTCGATTTTTAAGAATTTAAAACGACTAAAAAAGGGGAAAAAAGGGGTTGATTTCCGCGTGGGTCCCACGTGGGTGCAACATGGCACACAAGGCCACGTGGCAGAGCCACATGGGCCCACGCGAGCGCCTGCATGGCGCGGAGGTGACACGTGGACAGTATTTATATTTACTCGTATTATATACGGTTATATATAGTACATATAGGCATCTGATAGTTTGGATTTAAGCTAACCCTCACGTGCGCCACATCTTTTAAACCGAATCCTTCCTTTTCTTTTTACCGTGTGGGACTATGTTACACTTTTCTTTTCTATTTCAGGCAACGTGGATTAACGCGAGGTGTTGGATCGAACGCACGCAGATCATTGCGCGTTAATGCAGTGGACACGAGGTCCACAGTATCACCGATCAACGCACGTGTCTTAAAAGCCACTTAAGTGAAGCCCGTGCGATTAATCTCAACCGTTCGTCAACCGAGTTATAACGGTCGAGATTAATCGCGATCGGTGGACTCATCGATTCATCAAAACGCATCTAAAACGCTCGATGAAGATCCGGCGGATGGCGTTTCATACGTTTTATGACGCATCAACACGTGGCCTTCTCTCACGCGTCTGATTGCAATCGGACGGCCGTGACTTAATGGTAACGGTTCGTGATGAACCATTTCTTCAGAGCCATTAATCAAGACGATCGGACGGTTACGCCCAAATCGCCTATAAAACGATGTGTTCTTCAATTTTGTAAGACATTCTTGGATGTATTCATCAAATTGATCTATATACACCCCTCCATCCTTGAATCTCTTCCTTCTAATCTCTTTTAGACTCGATTCCGCGTCCATGCAGTGATTAAAAGTGAGATTACGTCGATCGATCAAGGAGAATTTGTCTCTTGAACACCGATGCTAGCATTTGAAATTGCGGAATGAATAGCCTTCGATCCGGTGATTAATTGGATCGAGTCGATCGCTATCTCGGGTTAGAATACTTGTTTTCCCTCTAATCTATCATCGTGTATCATCAATTTGTAATTTAGGATCGTAATTTAGTTCAATTTCATCATTAATTTCAATTTATGTTCTTCCAATTTTTGGAAATTTCTTCCCACTTCGCTCTTTGATTTCTCAGCGATTACTAATCCAAATTGAGTGATTTTTGATTCCGTGGATACGTCTTTGAGTTATCTTTCTAAATCTACCATTTTCTCTAATTTCTCACCTCAATTTATCATCCAATTTGATCAAATTCCAAAATATCTCTCGAAAATACCTTAATTCCCTGTGGATTCGACCCTTATTTACCATTATACCCCTCAATTCCAATCATTTTCGTCAAATTGGTAAGTTTGGAATTATTTTTGACACGAGACCGTGCGAAATCGATGACCTTCACGTCTCATCAGCAAGTCGTTTCAAAAATGATATAATCTCAGCCGTCCATCAACCGAGTTATAACGGCTGAGATTAAACGGGCGAGAAACGTATCTGAGCATTTGATCACGATCAAACGGCGGATGTTACATGAGTTTTTATATCGCACGTGACGTGGAAAAAACTCGACAGTCGATTGGCAATCCAAAGGTTGTGACATAACGGTAACGATTCGCGTTAATGCGATCAATTAGAGCCGTTGATCGAGGATGAAGCGTTTCATCGGACGGTTACTCCCAAATTGGCTATAAATTAAGATGTTCTTCGATATTTTGATGTATTCTTGGATGATTTCGCTAAATTGATCTCCCTAAGAACTTCCATCCTTGAATCTCTTGGTTCTAATTGCTTCTAGACCAATTTTCGCGTCCACGGAGTGATTAAAAGTGAGATTTCGTCGATTGATTAAGGAGAATTGGTCTCTTGAACACCGACGATCGTTTTCGAAATTGCATAATGAAAAGCCTTGAATCCAGTGATTAATTGGATCATTTCAATTTCTATCTCAGGTTAGATTACTTGTTTTCCCTCTAATCTCTCGTCATACATCATCAATTTATAATTTAGGATCGGTAATTTAGTTGAATTAGTCTTTAAATTTTGGATTTCTCTTAATCGCATTTGGGAATTTCTCTCCACTTCGCTCTTTGATTTCTCCCCGAATACTAATCCAAATTGAGTGATTTTTTATTCTGTGAATTTATCTTTGAGTTATCTTTCAAATCTACAATTTTCCCTAATTTCTCACCTCAATTCATTGTCCGATTTGATCAAATTCCAAAAGATCTCTCGAAAATCCCTTATTTCTCTATGAATTCGACCCTTATTTACCATTATACCCCTCAATTCGAATTAATTTCATAAAACTGGTAAGTTTAGATTTATTTTTGACACGAATCAGTGTGCAATTAATGACCGCATCGATTCATTCCGTGAACGTCCTCTCACGCGCAATGAAGCAAGGGAGAGCGGAAGTTAGGGGAGAGGAGAAGAAAAGAAGATGAGAGGCGGAAAAGTTCTCCCCCTGGCATGCATGCACGTGTGTGTGAGAAGACATGAGATAGAGAGAGAGGAAGGAAGAGGTAGATATGAGGTAGAGGCAAAAGGGAGAGATGAGGGAGGGAAGAGGAGAAGAGGAAGACATGCCTCTCCTTGCATGAAAGAAGGTGCTACTAGAAGGAAGAAGAGAAAAAGAGATGCAAGAGAGAGAGAGAGAGAGTTTTATAGTCTTCTTCTTCTCTTTTAATTTTATTATTACCTAATTATTTTCTTTTAAAAAAAAATCATTTCTCATTTATTTTCATTCCTCTAAACTCTCACAAAATTCCAAAAAATCTAGAAAAATGTCAAATTCCTCGTACAAATAAATTTATTCAATAACATTCTTGATAGATGTATTCATAAATATATTTATGTCAATAAATGTACTTTAAATGGGAAATAAATAGAAATTTTGTTTCATAATCAAAGAAGATTATATTCATGATGAATCAATGTCATTAAATGCTCATATTTTATTATTAATTTATGAAAAATCAAAAATATCCTTTTAAACATAAGAATTATCAATTTAATCATTTTAAACCATGACAACATGAATTTCTAATTATATTTTAAAGAAGAAGTAGATAAAATGCATGATGTTTATGCATGAAATTGCATATAAATATATATATATATATATATATATATATATATATATATATATAGAGAGAGAGAGAGAGAGAGAGAGAGAGAGAGAGAGAGAAATAGATAGATATACAAACAGACAAATGGCTAGATACATTAATAGAAAAATA
The DNA here is from genome assembly GCA_024174645.1 of Lemna minuta. Lineage (NCBI taxonomy): Eukaryota > Viridiplantae > Streptophyta > Magnoliopsida > Alismatales > Araceae > Lemna > Lemna minuta. The sequence continues at coordinate 12,284,475 of CM044114.1, read as the reverse complement.
CTTAGATAAAGAACGTACATTTATATTTAAAAGGAATTTTTACCTTAGGCATAATATGTAAAAGATGGCAGAATTTCAATCTAGAAACCATTGTACTAATGCTGAGTACGAAAATTTTCTCGTTCACTACAAGTCAACCACTTGAATAAGTTCATCCTTTGAAACTAAATCAATTAGATGGATACCTAATTGATGAGAGGAATTCACACATTCATTGAAAACACTCGAATGTGTGTCAAAATAATTACCAAAGTCACCAACTTTAGGATTAAATCACAAATTGATTAGTATAATGATGAATAAAGGTTGAATCCACGGAGATTACGGAAAAAAATTTAGGTATTCATGAAATTCGATCAAATTGGATGACAAAATGAGGTGATAAATTATGGAAATTAGTATTTTTGGAAGAAGACTCTAAGACAAAGCCATGAAATAAAAAATCAAGGAGTGAAATCAAGAGAGAAAAATCATTTGTGAAGAGAGAGATTTTAATAAAATTTAAAAAATTAATCTAATTTAAGATTTGAAATTAAAATATAATGATAAATGATGAAAGATCAAGAGGAAAGACATAATATAACCCAAAATGACACTCGAAATGATCCAATTTATAGTCGAATGAAAGGCTTTTGATTATGCATTTTCGAAAATAAATATTCAAAGTTCAAGCGATGAATTCTCCCTATTTTTCGACAAAAATTTTGATTTCAAGCACTCCATGGACACAGAAATGAGTCTGGAAGAGGAAGAAACCAAGATATTCAAGGATTGAGCTGTCCAAAAGGTTTGAAAAATCAAAGAATCTAAGAATACATTTTTCATTGAAGAGAGAGTATAAATAGGCAAGATTTGGGAGTAATCATTGGATTTGGCAGCTGATCTTTGATCAACCGCTTTGTTGAATTTTCAGGATGCAAATCGACATCATTAAGTCCCATCTATCTAATCAGAGATGAAGCGTTGAGATTTTGCCACGTCACGAGTGAAGTTAGATCGTTGTGTAATGTCTGTCATTTGATCTTCATCAAACACTTGAGATGTCATCACGTGTCCAAGGAGTCCATCAAGCGCATTCAATTCTAGCAGTTATAACTCCTTAGATGAACGGCTAGGATTTTATTAGAATTTATAATTTGAATAATAGTCAAATCGCAATGCGTCACGTACCCCTTCACTTAAGTGATCATTGATGGTTGCGATGAAACTTGAAAATCGGGTGCTCCTCGTCCCCACATCGTTTGCAATAAAATAAATAAAAGATAGTCCCACATGGCAAAAATGACGGCGCAAATCGTGTATATATATAAAGATGCATTTACGAGTTAGCTTATATCATGAAAAAGGATGCCTAATGATAACATGCATATTTAACTTGAAATACTATCATATTAAAATGATATTAGGCTTATTTTATGTAATTATGATGCATGTTATCATAGTTTTATGAATTTTCTCCATTTGCATGCCATTTTACTAAAGTCCACATTTTTGCATTATTTAGGGTTAATTATGTATTTTATTGATGTTTGACCTTTTGCAAGGTCAAACGATTGGAAATTAACCATTTTTCTTGATTTTATTTTGACTTTAGTGGATGATTAAAAGAAGAAATTAGAAGAAGAGAATGATGTGATGAATCAAAATAAAACTTCAAAGGGTTGACTTAGTATTATTTTGAATTCATCATATTTTCTTGATTTAATTTATATTTCAGGTGGCATGGGATTAAAGAAATATGAAGATGTGATCCAACAAAGAAATTTCAGTCAAAAAGGCCTTTTAAATTGAAAGTTATGAATTTTTGACATTTATATATTTTTTTGGATTTTATTTTGATTTTTCAGAAATTTTTCAGAATTTTTAAATGCTAAAACAAGGGGTTTATAAGCGCAAGACCTAGCGCGGAGCTGACGTGGCACGACACGGACACGTGGTAGTGCCACAGGGGCCGACACAGACCCACATGCACGCCTATGTGGCGTGAAGGATCAAACGGGATGTGTATATTGGGCCAACGGGTATAGTGGGCCCAAATGTCAGGATAAGGGGGGCGTACTAGGCCCAATGGGTAACGCAAACCCTTAAGATCGTTTCACCTTATATAGGCAAAATTTTCGCTTCATTTCTTCTGTATGGGACTAAGGTGTTTCTTTATGTTTCTAGGTGACATGGCAGCGCATGGACAGTTGGATTTCATTGCGCTAATCAACGTGCATTCATCTCGTGGACTTCGGTTCACCAAATCGCGATCAAACACATGTGCATAATTCAAAGCCATTGATCACATTAGTGAAATCTGATGGCTACGACTTAATCTCACACTCACCGAATGAAAGAGCGACACGTTGCTGCCTGACGACGCTCCAATGATGATCATACGGCAAAAATAAGGAGGAAGTGGGCATGCATTGTGCGATCGTGGTCCACTTATCACGCATGACGTAGCAGCATCATGGCCGTTCAAGTGTTCTGCAGCGAATCGGACTGTAGAGATATCTCGCGATGAATTTTTCTATAAATAGAAGTTCACTCTTACGAAAATGTATCTTTTGATTAAACGTGAAGAAATTAAGCATTTTTGGAGGAAGATCTTAAGTTCTTCATGATTCTCTTGCGCTCTAGACTCAATCGCGCATGGATTGAGGCCAGTTAATCAGGAATTTTTGTAAGAAAATGTTTGGAAATTGCCCCTTGAACGTCGAAATCATAATGAAGAAGGAACCGGAGAAATTCTCAGCAATCAAAGCAATTTGAGGCTAAATCTTCGCGTCAATCGGGTTAGTAGTGTGATTCCTTTGTAATTCTTGCAATTTAAGTAGTTTAGATTAGATTTAGAAAGGTACTTAGAGTTTAGGAATCAGAAATTTTGTCATTTCGCCCAAATTTTATCGCCCATTTTTGCTGATTTCCAAACAAGGATTTCTCCCTGATCTTCAGTCTAATTCATTCGAATTTGGTTTCATTGGATTTCTTGTTCAATCAGCTTTCCATGGATACCTAATTCATCAATTTTCATCAAGGTTTGACCCCTTCAATTTGTTGTTTGACCAACTGTTGTTCAAAATCAATTCGAATTTGGGCATTGACTTTCGAGGGCAATTATTACAAATATGCAAAGTGGAATTTCATCATTTTAGTTTCTTTGGATCCTCTAATGTAAGCTTTCTATTCATTGGTGATTTGCTAGATTTGGATATCCTTTGATAAGTCAATTTAACGATGTTGACCGAGATCTTCATTTTGAGAATTTTTTGTTTATTGATGTTCAACAAATCATAGTAAATCCAATTCTTCTCTAAAAATCAAAATCTTTATATCAAAATTCTCCTCTTTCTCTCTAGTTTCTAACAATATAATTTTCATAATATTTTATGGTATTTTTGTAATAGATAGATAGATAGATAGATAGATAGAGAGAAAGATAGATAGATAGATAAGTAGGTAGATAGATAGATAGATAGATAGATAGATAGATAGATAGATAGATAGATAGATAGATAGATAGATAGATAGGTTCATATATGTACGAGTATTGTAAATAAATAGATAGATCGATTGATCAGTAGATATATTTACAGATATATTGCTAGATTGACAAGAAAATAGATAGATAGATCAATAAATAGTTAGGTGGATAGATAAATAGATAAATAGAATGAGAGATAGATCGATTGGCCTAAATTGATGGATCAATAAATGGATCGATATGTAGATTGAAATAGCATGTTAGCACGTGTCTCATTCCCAACGACATGTTTCTCGGCTCGAAAGCAGGAAAATAACATCGAAATATTGAAGGAATGTAGCGCCAAATATCATATCAAACGGAACGCATCATCCAGCGCATTCTTTCTTTTTGCATAATGGATGGGTTCAAGGATGAATGCGGATTTTGCACATTCTCCGGGGTGATTTGGGGAAAGAAGAATGGATGAGCAGGACCTGGCTTTTTGGGAAGCCTATTCCGATCGCGCACATCAATTCAATCACGCTTTAAAAATCAAAATAATGCAGTTGTCACGCTATCTGAAGTCAGGAAATAATTATTAAAGAATTATTTACCTTCCACGCCCACGCATGCATTATTAAAGAGATCGTTTCTCTACCTGATAACGGGTGTCACTAGTTGAACCCCGCACGCTCCTTCAGTCTATAACTTTCGGGGCAAGCAGACTCCGTTATTAAAGAATATCCTGAGGAGGCAGAATAGAATGGTCTCTCTTAAGAAAAACCTGGATACATAGACTTTCGTTCAACCATGGGCGATATCGGTCTGATCTCTGCAATGAGCTCTCTAGAAGAAGAAATTTCTTCCGCAATCGACGCCTCGGCAGCAGATGCTGCGATGGACGCCGAGTGGGTGGTCTCCATGGACGAGAGACTCAAGCAATTGACGCGGGGAGAGAGCAGCAAGGACACCAGCACTATTTTCAGAGTCCCAAAGAGCATTCGTGATGTGAAGCCTAGCGCGTACGAGCCCCAGATCGTCTCCTTTGGGCCCTACCACCACGGCCGCCGCCACCTGAAAGCTATGGAGGAGCAGAAATGGTTCTATCTCCAGGACCTCCTTCGCCGTAACGATCACGTCACACTTGAAAGCTATTTGAGGAAGATGAAGGAGCTCGAGAAGCGCACCAGGAGCTGCTACGCCGACCCGTTCAAGGAGAAAGAGGACAACGGATTTCCGGAGATGATGACGCTGGACGGTTGCTTTCTTGTGGAGTTCGTGATCAAGTACGAGGAATATCGACAGCGTCAACGGTGGAACCGCGACGCGGCTATCGACCGGAGCAAGTTCTGCACCATCGTGAACGATATGATGATGCTGGAAAATCAGCTCCCCTTCTTCGTTCTCCAAGGAATATTCAGAGTTCTTCAAGGAGACAATGAAGAGTCTGACCAGAATCTCATTAAGTCTTTTCTCCATGTATTAAAAGACTTCTCTCCAGTCAAGTCAACGAACCTTCCTTCTCAGTTGAGCTCCCCTCGACATCTCGTCGACCTGCTTCACTCCTTCATCTTCCCTAAGCGAAAGCATGAACAGGAGCCGTGGTCTCCTCTCGACATTATCGACTGCGCGACGGAACTTGAAAGGGCCGGCGTACAGTTCAAGGAAAAAGACGAACTACCAGGCTGTTGAAGTGCTCTTCGATGACGGGATAATGTACATGTCTCCGCTAAGTATTTATGACCACACGGATATACATCTCCGAAATCTGATCGCCTTCGAGCAGTGCTTCTCGGCGGCGGGAGACGGGGCCTCCAGCTACGCCGTGCTTATGGATTTCTCATAGATACCCCCTGCTGACGTGGCGGCGCTGCGGCGGAGGGGAGTGCTGCTCAATGGGCTAGGAAGCGACAAAGAGGCGGCGAGCTTCTTTAATAGCCTGTGTAAAGAGATGTTCACTTACCGCACGGGAAAGCTCTACGCGGACGTCAGGAAATACTGCAAGCAGAGACGCCGGAAGTGGAGAGCGGAGCTCGTGCACGACTACCTGCGCAGCCCTTGGAAATTCATGTCGGTTGTGGCCGCTGTTTTTCTCCTCCTCCTCACGCTTATCCAGACGGTCTTCACCGTTCTCGCCTATTTTCATTCCCCTCTTTGAAGGAACTTGGAAATCGATTTATTTCCATTTGAATATCTTTCTATCTCTTAAGTGTTCTCTTTGTTGGCGTCTCTTCTGAGCTCAACAACAGCGGATTACATCGAAGAAATAGATCATCAAATCAGTTCGATCCCAGAAAATGATTAACTTCATCTTTAATTCTGTGGTTCCAGAACTTCATTGCCGCAGAACTTCATAAACTTCATTGCATTCTTAAACGATTATAAACGGTTTTCTACACTCTGATGATTATGCCGCAGGAGGAACCATTCGGAGAAAATCGAAGGATGTAGGGGACACCTCTTCGTGTGGTAAATGCGTTTCAAAAGAGCCTATCGTTTCTTTCCTTTTAGAAACATAAACCGACAAGGCTTACCTTCTAGGGTTCCACCAAGAATGAATTTTAGCCACTATGCGTGAAGAATGGTTCTTCACTAGCTCGCAAATGAGATCTAAGATTCTACCGAGGGGAGTCTCTAGAATCAAAGGGTATCATCTGAATCGGTACTTCTGTAAATTAAACGAATATGGTCCATTATACAAGGTGATATTTGTTTAATAGTCCGCATTATGTTGGGCAGTACTAAATCCATCATTTAGTAATCTTTTTCAAACTAATGTCCCTGTGAAAGAGCAGAGAGGAAGGGGTGAATTAGACATTTTATGTTTCTTGTTTTTTTTTTAATTAATTATATTTTCATCCACTCAATTTTAAAAGAAAGCCACACGAAAATTTGTTCTGGTTCACTTATCCTTTCCCTACTTCTAGTCTAGCGGTGTCCCCAATTCGACTTCCTCTTCAATCTAGAAAAGACGATGAGTTGGATTTACAAATGATCAACTAAGGCTTAATGTCTTAGATCTCAAAAATAAATTTCTTCCAAGAAGCTCAAAGCAAGGGGTAAGGCTCTTGAATAAATGTTACCTTGGGGGTTTAATTCCACTCCCCTACAATGTAGATGTTGATCTTGAATCTCAATTCCTCAAAAGAAGTTTCATACGTTGATAACCACTTTCTGACCATGCCCCCTCTTACTGTGCCTCAGAAAAATGGACTTCTACAAAGAGGTTCATAAATGATATTGAATTTATACTCGTTTGACCTAATTAGACTATAATTTTGTCACCTTTGAGTTGACATGATCTATTGACATCCCTTTTTTAGTTAGTGAATTTTTTTCTTTGATTCACCATTTTTCCTGATTTCTTGACTTGAATCTCAATATGATTATTTAGAAATCTGATTCATAATGATTTTATTCTCTTTGATACATGAGAAGAATAACAATCTTCAGAGTGCACTCGTTTGTGTATGATGGAATTGTCATCATTATTTTGTAAGTCATTTAACAAAAATTTAATATTAAGAAAAATATGGAAATCCCTGAACTATAATGATTCAATGAAGACTTTAATGACTAAGAAAATTTCAAAATATTCAGATGGGTGAATATTATTAATGCTTCCATTGTGGATCTCAAGAGGAAAATCTTGAATCTTTGACCTTTGGAATTTGAAGGATAAATGGGATATTTATCCTCAAGCACTGGATTTTAACCAATCAATGTCAAAGAATATTAGATACCATAGGGGATGTATTTCAAAAGGCGTAAAAACTGGAGAGGAGCCCCAAGTCCCATTGATTTAGAAAAAACACGCTCCCTTCTATTCAAGAGAGGCATGCCTTATATATGTCATCGCCAAAGTAAGTCATTTTTCACTCATGAATTGGAGTGCTTTGAATAAGGGGAGGAAAAATAATTTAAATTGAGATAATATTTTCTAGAGAGAGATATGTGTGCAAAATTTACAATCAATTCAAAGTACTTTTGGGAAATATGCTTACCCTAAAAATAGTTCAAAATTCATCATACGCATACTAGTTTATATGGGTATTTTCTCACTTATACAACCTAGAATGATAATGAAACTTCTCATATTACCTATCATATTTGAAGAGGCAAATCATGAAATTCATTATTCGCACTCCATTCTTTGAGGAAAATGGTGTAATTTAAATATTCAATGATGCTAGAGGTAGATTTCATCCCACGAATATGCCTGGAATGTGATAGAAAATCCTTTGCATGTTGTAGTGTTGATATTTGTTATTCAAGAAACATGAAAAATAATTTAATTTTTGAAAACACAAAGATTTGGTTTGCAAGAAAGAATCGATGCAAGAATTACAATCAATTTTAATGAAATTTCTTTTTTATAATGCCCTCATAAGACTCATTCAAATTTAAAAAAACATTCATATACATTGTATCTACATTTATTTTACTCGTAAAGCCTTACAAGATTACTAAATTTCTTCTTTTTCCCTGTCATGTGGACTAATATTATGAAAATGCACTCTCATGAGAATTCATTAACAAAGCTCTAACTTTCATTTAATTAAAGCTTTAATTTTTTTATGTGAAAGAAATGAAATGAGAGCATGTATACAACATATAGCATGCATATGAAATCAATTTCAAAAACTAAGTTATTATTCAAAGAAATCATTTATGTATGCATGTATTTCCTATTCTATAGAGAAAGTATGTTTATTATGTAATTTCATACCTTTTTGCCTTTTACAAATGAATTACCCTTTGATCAACATATATTGAAAGCCGTTGAATTTTCCGAAAAAAATTCGTCCAACCCAAATATCCAAACAGAGGTGAGTTATAAATAATCAACCTCCTAAACAGAGAAAAGTCAACTAGGATTTGCATGATAAACATAGTTATTTCCACCAATAAAGTTAGAGGATTCTCCTCCTCGACTCTTCTAACTCAACTAAAACTTCTTGGCTGATTCCAGATTTAGTCTCTCGCAATGGTTTTTCAATTACCACATCTTGCCTTCTCCTTTGGTTCTAGCTTTTCTAGTTTTTAATGCTTCTTATTTAATCAACCAACAACCTCTCAAAGCACACTGCGAGGTTTTGCTTCCTTTCTTGATGACAATGAGATACTTGGTGAAGAATGTGATGAGGGCTTGTGCCCAAAAACACCACTCACAAAAGAAAGCCCTTAAAATCTTATGAAGCTAAGCCTAAGTGTCTTCAAGGTATTGTTCATGAACCTTTAAGAAACATCATCTTTGATAAACTTCATTCTCATTTGCACCAAACCCCCCTTTCTTTGTGGCCTCTAAATTGCTTTTGACATATCTATCATGGGAGGGAAGCTGCTAGAAATACTTGTCAAAGTTAGACACCATGATAGAGATGAGTTTAGAAGGAGAAAGGAAAATCATACATAGTAGAATCTGACTTTACGATTCATTAGAACTTGAAAACACACAAGAAAGAGAGAGAGAGAGAGGTGATAACATGCAACTTATACATGCAATTATATGATTATTAATGCAAAATTAAGACATAAAACATTGCATTCCTATGCATGTTATCATGTTTTGAGTGTATATCTATCATTCTATGAAAATTAAAGTCATAATATCAAAATTTATTATTTTTAGGGATAATCATAAATAATTAAAAAGAAATATTTGAGATTAAATTATTCTCACCTTATATTTGATATTATAATTGGGTTTTATTGTTAAATAATAAGACAAAATAGTTTTATATACGCTCATTTATTTTTCTAGCTTTATTTTTTAAGACAAATGTGTGTATTTTTTAAAGAAAATTTTATTCTCTTGTTATTTATTAAATTTCACTTTTTAGAAAAATAGATTATTTAATTTCTAATCAAACAAGATAAATTTAGATTAATTTAGAGTTATATTTTAAAAGCTATGTATTTTTTATTTTTTAAAGATTTTTCTAGACTTTCTCTTAATTTATTTTGAATTATTTTTTATTTTATATAGATTTTTAAATGAAAATTTACTTTTTTATCGATTGTTGATGCGGTAGCTGATGCGGCAGGCGAGTGACGTGTCTCCACGTGGCGACATGTGCACGTGCCATATGGCGCACATGTGTGACTAGGTGAGTGTGCACAAGTGTACGCGTGTGTGCACTTGTGTGCGTGTGCGTGTGTATGTTTTTATGTGCACATGTGTGCGCATTTGTACGTGTGTGTGTTTAGTGGGTTAATCATCATTTTCTAGATATAAGCTAACCCACTAAATGCTCACCTTATTATGCACGTGTCAATTCAAGATTTTTGTCATGTGGGACTATTTGTGTTGCTTTTATGCACAGGTGACATTGCGCATTTTGGAGCGTTCGATCATTTGAATCAATCGTAATCGCCGATTTTCACTTAAAGAAGGGGGTACATGGCGCATAACAGTCATCATCGAATCATTTTAAAATGAGTTAATCACAGCCATTCATTTGAGGAGTTATTGATGGATATTATGTGGCCTATAAGCCAATCATATTTTCATGTATCTTGTTTATGTTCATTGATATGAAATTTATTCATTGTCATTCTTGTGTGATATTTGCAATGAAGTCCATGAGCATGTTCAATGACTAAGTGAATTATGATTAGATCATAATATAGTAATCACTAGTCTTTAAACATATGTTCTAAACATTCCTATTCGTGGGATATTCGAGAAGGATATCGAATTATCCAGAAAGAATAGCACTATCTAATCCAACTCATATGATGAGTATGGTTGATCCTATAGCCATCGGTGTGGAGACACTACGGATAGATAGTGGGTGCTCTTTAGAGAAAGAGCTCACTTAATTGATCCATATGAATCCCTGAATGGTATTATACCTAACTATCAATCAAGTGGATTCATGTCATGGTTGTGTATGTGGCCTTTTGACTTGAGACACCAAAGAAATCTTGTGGATGGATGATCATGTTTTGATTATGACTTACAAATCTCCAGTCACGGGATATCTAAACGTCATATATTGGATACAACATGAAGTCCACGAAGATGATTGTGTGATCAAGATGGGATCATCCACCCTCGGTATTTTAGGAGATTCAGTCAAGGAATGAGATGCAATGAAATCCTTGGCCAAGGTAGTGGAGATATTAGAGGAGTTCCCGATGATTTCTACATGCATCAGTACTAACTTGAGTGACCGATTATGGTTTGAAAGGTGACTTTACCCTAAGTGATTCATGAGTCTAATGTGGATGAACGATTATACAGACATGGTAATCAATGATGGGAAGGTTCCATAAGTGAGTTTTTCATACTCCATATCTCCTAGTGTACGTAGTGTTGCTTGGCACCCAACGGGCTGGCAACTCAACCTATCAATTGGGTTAAATCAATCCTTGATTAATTAATCTATATGTGAATGTGGATAATTAATTAAGGTTGACCAATAAGGTGTTATTTGGTCTATACAATTATTAACTAGTGAGATATATAGACCTAGAGGGTCACACACATAAGGTCTATGGATGTTGGTGGATATAGACATAATTATGAGGGCTTTTATGAAAAAACCTCATACCAAATGTCTATAAATAGGGGGAGAACGACCACAACTCTTGGTGCCTCAATGTTTTGAATATCTGATTCAATGAATTCTGCTGGATTCGATGTTTTGATCAAAATTTCGAGAAAGTTATCTACCTCAAAACCCAACATTAGGGTATGGTCAACTTTCAAATCCTAATCGATCACTCAAGTGATTACTGATACGAGTAGGAAATCATCGGGAACTCCTCTAATATTTCCACTACCTTGGCCATGGATTTCATCACATCTCATTCCTTGACTCAATCTCCTCAAATACCGAGGGCTAATGATTCTATCTTGATCACACAATCATCTTCGTAGACTTTTGTTACATCCAATACATGACATTTTAGATATCTCGTGACTAGGGATTCGTAAGTCATGATCAAAACACGATCATTCATACACAAGATGTATTTAGTGTCTCAAGTCAAAGGACCACATACAAAATCGTGACATGAATCAACCATATTGATAGTAGGTATAATTATCATTCAGGGTTTCATATGAATGAATTCAATGAACTCTTTCTCTAAAGAGCACCTACTATCTATCCTTAGTTTCTCTACACTGATGGTTATAGGATCAGCCATACTCATCATATGAGTCTGATTAGATAGTGTTATACTTTTTGGATAATTCGATATCTTTTTCGAATATCTCATAAATAAGAATATTTAGAACATATGTTTAATGAACATAAACAAGGAAGTGTGATTGGCTTATAGGCCACATAATATCCATCATCATAAATATCTCATAAGAGTGTACCTTAGCTTTTAGTCGTAATTCATCATGAGAAGAAGACTCTTGTGAAGATAGTGGATCAAAATCGAATTTCTAACTTGTATGTTTAGCGTTTGCCTTGTAGAAATTTCATCACAAATCTAATATCTTGGCTCATAAAAAATAGCATCTCTTTGTCTCTGGAATTTACAACCGACATCATTTACATTCATTGCTATAACCGATAAAAATATGCTTCTCACCCTAATCCATTTTGCCTCGAGAATTTTCATTAGTTACTACAAATGTCATTAGTCCAAACACCTTTAAATGATTAACATTGGGTTTCCTAAAAAACTAAGCTTCATGTGGGGTAATTGACGTGTCATTTTTGTGCGTCGTTAAAACACAAATACGATGGTCAAACAAAATTTATAAAACCGAACTCACAAAGACAAGATAGAATAATCAAGTACTGGGTAAGTATCGGGTCGATCCACAGAGAGCGAGGGTTGACTTTAATCGCAGAGTTGACTTGGTCAAACTTAGGTTTAAAAAGGAGTTTTTAAATAAGAGAAAAATAAGATTTAAGATAGGGAAAATGATATAAATAAGGTAAATAAGAATTTTGAAGAATTGAAATCTCGGATTTGACAGAGAAAAAGTCAAAAGTCAAAGTCAAAGCATTGACTTTGACCAGCAGTAGGTGTTCTGCAAAAATCAGAGAATCAAACAGAGTCAGAAGATTACGAAAATTAGATATTTGGAAACTAGAGAGAAAATGGAATTTATTGATATAAGTTTTGTAATTTTTTTGGATAAGAAATGGATTTATTATGAATTATTGAAAATCAATGATCAGAAAAATCCCCGAAATGAACACCTCAGAGAAAATCTTCAAATTGAATGACCAAATGAAATCCAAATCTTGAAATTTATATGTCAATAGAAAGCTAAGAAACAGAGGAATCCAACAAGACCGAAATTATCAAATTCTGATTTTGCCAATAAAAAAAGTAATTGACCCCGAAAGTCAACGTTTGACTTCTGATGAAAGATGAACAGTCCGTGGTCAAACGTTAAATTGAAGGGGCAAATGAACTCAGAATTTGATGAAATTGCTATCCACGGAAAAGCTGATGAAAAAGAGGAATCCAATGAAACCAAAATCAAGTGATTTGGAATTATAATCAAAGAGATATCCTATTTTTCAAAAATCAGCGACTTCTCGGACCTAAAATTGGGGAAATTGAAGAACACTATGATCTAATTTGCAAAATTAAAGATCTAAACCTAATAAAAATACAAATTACCTCTTGATAATCGATCGAACCTCACTACTAACCCGATTGCCGCAAGAATGGGGCCTCAATTCTCGTGGATTGAAGCGAATTTGCTCGGATTCTTCCTCGTGGACGTTCGGAATTCAAGGGGAAAATTCGATGAAATCAAGAGATGAAATCGTGATTAGCATGCTTCAATGGCTGCGTCTCTACACTCTTGGAAGCAGAGGATCACGAGAACTTAAGACCTTCCTCGAAACTCGCTTAATTTCTTCACGAGTCGATCAAAAGTTGAAGAACAAAGAAGGAGTACATGAGTTTTTAAAGAAGGAATTGGCTCGAAGATCGTGGTCAATTGGAGCATTCGTGGGAGCGGTTTTCAAGCTTCATGGAGGCGATTCTTTGGGCGTGGGTTGTGGCTTCAAATCCGCGACGAATTGGCTTGATTTCGGCTTCAATTTCGCTCCACGTGTGCCACGATTTTCTCCACGATTTTCGCCACGATCGCGCCACGATTGGGCCGCGATCGGGCGTCAATCTTACCGCTCAAGCTTCGTCGATAGATTGCCGATCGATGGGGGCTGATTCCGCTCCATTTCCACTTCATTTCCGCTTCGATCGCGGCTCGATCGTGCCGCGATCGCGGCTCGATCGCGGCTCGATCGCGCCGCGATCGTGTTCTTCCTGGAGTCTCCAGCGCCGTCCGATTATTTGATCGTGATGAAGATCCGATGCTCCAGGTTAGATCGCGATCGCGCGATCGGATGATTTTCCCGTCGCCACGTGGCCATCGCCTGTCCCTCCGATCGCGTCACTTAAGGTAAGTAATACGCACGTGCATCAATTGATGATCGCGTGGACTCAGGTCCACGCGATCTCAGCCACTCTGATTCGAGCCGACGTCTGCCGCTTGTCCACGTCGCCTGCAAAAATAGAAAATCGTGTGGGACATAGTCCCACACGGAGAAAATATGAGATTTTTACGCGGTTAAATAGGGGAGGTCATTCCCCTATTAACTATCATATAATTCTCTCTGCTCTGCAACACGTGGCGCCCCACACGGGCGCCCACGTGGCCGCTATACGTCACGCGCGGGCCACACGCGTCCCTGCCCACGTGGCCTCGGCGCCACGTCGTAACGGCGCGGTGGACCCACGCGCCACGTGGGCTCGCTCGCCACGTCAGCCCCGCCTAGGCCTGTCGCCACGTCAGCCCCGCTTGGGCCCACTTGCCACGTCAGCTCCGAGGTAAGCCTTCACCCTTTTTCGCGATTTTAAAAATTAAAAAAATACTAAAAATCAATTACAAAAATCAAATAAAAAATCGGAAAAAAATCAGATAAAAACTTTAGAAATTCATATTTTTCAAAATACAACTCCTTTTTAATCCAAATTTTCTCCATTGGATCACAAATTCTTTTCTTTATAATATCATGTCATTTTAAAATATGTTTTCAAGAAAGAAATAAGGATGAATTAAAATTTCATTAAATAAGTTCTAATTAAACCTTATAAATCATAAATTCATCCTAAAAATCATCCTTCCAAACATTTACTAAAGTCAAAAACTCATTTTAATCACTGAGATTAACTCCTGTTAATCTAAACAAAAAGATTAATCATCTCTTAAGCATGAAATTATCTCTAATTTATGCATAAATATCAACTTTAGTGAAATGACATGCCAATGGAGAAAATTCCTAAAAAGTATGATAACATGCATCATATTCACATAAAATAAGCATGAATATGAGTTAATTAGGGTAAGAATTCAGGTTATAAATGCATGTTATCAGTAATGTCCTTCAATACCTTATTAAGAGAAATATTTAGTATATAAACAACAACAACCACTAGCTTCTACCCAATAATAATTTGGTAATGTCTTATAATTAAACATACTTCTCTGTCATCTCAACAATATTTTTATTCTTCCTTTCTGCTATGCCATTTTTTGTGGAGTTTCTTTATCAAATTAAATTGTCTTCTTATTCCATGATGTTTTCAAATGAGTGAAACTCATTTAAAATAAATTCTCCCCGCTCTATCTATATGAAGAACTTCGATGAAGCATCAAAATATTTTTTTAGTCAGTACCTTAAAGTTAAAAAATTTATAAATTTCTTTTGATTTATCTTTCAAAAAATAAACCCAAGTCATTCTTGCAACGTTATCAACATTAAGAAAGGAATACCTACAACCATTCAAAGATGGTGCCTTCATAGGTTCACGTACGTGCAAATGGATCAATTTTGAGCGGCGCTTGTGCTCCCAACATTGATCAAATGGAAATGAAAATATGTGTTGCTTTACAAAGATAAATCCTTTATAAACATGATCTTCAAATGATGCAGATGATAACCCTTGGACCATATTCTTCATATGGAATAACATCATAATATTGAAATGTCAATGAGCATACCTTTGGTCCCAATCATTGACTCATAATTCCTATCAAACATGACAGAAAATGTAAAAAAAAAATCTAGAATATTAATGTGAAACATTCTTTGACCTACCATTAGAATAGATATCGGAGGCATATTCCTCCTCTGGTGTCCAATAATGCATTTATCATCTTTAAACTTAAACGTATATTTCTATAACATGAGTTTTCCTAAACTCAAGAAATTATGAGTAACTGCTGGAACATAATAGGATATGTGACCGAACGAATTGATGCGGTCATTGATTACACACCAATTCGTGTCAAAACTAATACCAAACTCACTAATTTTATCAAATAATCGTGAACTGAATAGTATAGTGGTGAATAAGGGTCAATTTCATATAGAATTAGGGTAATTTCATATGATCTTCTAAAATTCGATCAAATCGGACAATGAACCATGGTAAGAAATTAGGGAAACTTATGTTTGGAAAGAAGACTTGGAGGCAAATCCACGGAATCAAAAATCACAAAATTTGGATCAAGATTCGCGGAGAAATTGTCGAGTGAATGAGATATAAAGTTTTGAAGTTTAAAATCGCAAAAAACCATAATTGAAATTGACTAAATTACTATTCAAAATTGAAATCTAAAGCTATACGAAGGAAGATTAGAATGAAACACAATCTCTAACCCAAGATTTCGCTTGAATTGATCCAACTACTCGCCGGATCAAAGTCTTTTCATTCCCGAATTTGGAAAATGATTGTTGATGTTTAAGAGCCTATTTCTTCCTATTCAATCAACAAAATCTCACTTTCAATAACTTTGTGGAAATGAGTCTAGAAGCGATTGGAAGCAAGAGATTCAAGGATTTGGTATTTAAACTGTTTGATAAGTCGAATCACCCTTAAATGCATAAAAATGTCGAAGAACATCTCTATTTATAGTGCAAATTGGGCGTAACCATCTGATCGAGCGTTCAATCTTCAATCAATGGCTCTAGCGAAACACAAACATGTGAATCATTAAGCTTAAGTCATAACTGTTGGATTTTCAATGGACCGTCGAGATGAAGCCACATCGCGCGCGTTACAAGTAATGCATCAAACCATCACCATTTGACCTTGATCCGACACTCCAGATGTGTTTCGTCAATTTCAATCTTAGCCGCTATAATTCCTCATATCAACGGCTGAGATTACATCGTTTTAAGATGATTCGTCGGCGAATAGAATTGTGCCACGAACCCCCCCCCCCCCCGCCTTAAGTGACATTTGGCGGTCGTGATTAATCATGCAATCAGATGCTCCACATGCTGCCACATCACCTATGCGAAAATAAAATTATATTTAAATCAAATAAATCAATTTTAAATTCAGAATAATTTAGAAAAAAATCTTTAAAAATATCTAGAAATTATAAAATTCATATCTTTTAAAATATAAATCCAAATTAATCGAAGTTTATTTCATTGGATCAGAAGTTAAATTATCTATCATTCTAAATAATCAAATTTAATAAATAACAAGAGAATAAATTTATATTTCAAAAATACACTGATTTCTTTTATATTTTAAAACTTAGAAAAAAATATGAGGGTACATAAAATGATTTCTCTTATTATTTAACCTTTAAAACTAATTATAATCTCAAGTAAAGATGGGTTATGAAAATATTATCTTTAATTCATCATTATGAACCCTAAATTAATGCATCTTGAAATTATAAACACTAAAAAATACAATAACATGCATTAGAATGGAATGTCTTATACCTTAATTTGAATTAATAATCATTTATTTTCATGTTTAGTTAGAATGTTTTTAATATGATGTCTCATGATTCTGATGGAGTTTGGGGCTGAATTTTGAAGAGCATGAATGTTATTTCATTCTCTACGTTCTCATGGTGGCTGATTATAAATATGAGACACAAAAATTTGGTCTTCTAATATTTCTTTGTGTGCCTCTAGAATTTTCTAGTTGGAGGAAAGAGGGCACAGATTAAATTTTCTTTGTGCATAAAGCATCATTTTTAGTGAGTTTCTTCTATTTTCTATGCATTTGTCATGTTTAATGCGAGACATCAAGTTCAAGAAAAATGTACGAGCTTTCAAAGTTGTGTTTCGTCAAAAAGAATCGCTAGGGTATGTTTTCATCGCCAATCTTAAGATTTGGATCATTCTTTATTGATCTCTTCCATTTTCTCAATCTTTTGTTCATATTTTATATTTTTCAACCCATAAATCACATTTCCACCTAACGAGTAAGGTTTTTTATGTTTGAAAGGATTTGAGAAGCATTTGATCAATTCATTGCATCCTCCGAGTACATTTCTGTCTTTTCATTAATCATTTTCACTTTATTAATCCAAAAAACACCCAAAAAATTCCTCTATTCCAATATTTTGATTGGCATCCAAGTGGATTCAACCTTGACTCTTCATTATTCTAAATTTTAAGATCATATTTGATTTTTGATACATGAACTTGTGATTTGAACAACCCTGATTTTATGCATATCAGCCTCTAAGATAAAGTTTGACATAAGCAATACCAAGCATGTGCTTAAGACTTTCCTTTTCCTTGTGGTAGTATGATGTCAAGAGAGAGCCAAAAAGCAAAAATGAAAGAAATAATTCAAGAATTTGTAGATTAGGGATTTTGGTGGTTGATTCATTAATGGTGGATATGTAACCATCACTTTGATTTTCCTCAACCACCTCTATAAAATGAGATATCGGTTCAATTAGAGGTAAGCGATAATTACTTGAAGGATATTATTTAACCCCTAAAACCTTAGGGAGTGGTCTCATCTTTATTTTTTAAAAAACAGGTTAAAATCATCCAATCCTCAAATCTTTTGTGCTCAATTTTCTAATAAGAGGTTATAGATAATGATGAAAAGACAAATATATGCAATAGAATTTTAACTCAAAACTCCCTCTATATCGTGAGATATCATGATTTTAAATTGGAGAATTTCTAGCTGTTGATTTTTTTTTATTAAGTGCCTCTAAAAGTGTCATGTGGCTCACACTAATTGGCCCAAAATATCCAAAAATTAGAGGGGTTTTCTATGACAATCAAGTGTGTGAGAGGTTTTTCTTTAAAAACTCAAAGTGCATGATAGTTTTTCCTATAAAAATATTCTTTTAAAAATAAATAGAAAACTCTAAAAATTCTAGAAATTTTTTTTGAAACTTATAAATTCAATATCAAGCAAAATACAACTCCTTTTTGTTCCCAAATTTCTCCATTGGATTCATTTTCAGAAAATTGAGTTTTGTCTAACTATGATAACATGCATCATAATTACATAAAATAAGCATGAATATTAGTTAAAGAAGATAAGAATTTAAGTTATGTATGCATGTTATCACTACCCTTGTCTTCTCTCTCTCTCTAAATTCCATGAATGGTTGATGGTTTGTAGATTGCCACAGATCAAGGCTATGTTAGATTACTCTTGACATCATATATAATGAGAAGATCCATCAGAACTAGTATCATGTGGATCTTGCTAGAGGCCGAGTATGTACCCTACTTAGGGCAATGCATTTTAGAACAAAAACAGAGTTTTAGATCCAATTTGGAGTAAGAAGATGTGATCATCTTCTTTTTTCTCATCTTTGTATCATTTCTCTTCCAATTGGCCATTTCAACTATCCATATCAGATTTTTTTGGATATCCAACTACGAAGTGTGAGAGGCTAATACATGGGGTGATGAAAAATTATCTTGACAACACGTAGTCAAATAGATGAATTTAGCACCTGAAAAGGACATAGGACCAAAGCAAATCCACTAGCTTGTGTAGGCCAAAAATGCTACCTAGTTTCATGGTAAAAATAGCTTCTAATGTCATTCAACACAAGGCTAACAAAGCAAGCAAAGCATGTCAAACAAAAATAGGCTAGTCACGTTTCAAGAATGAGTCTTGTGCAATGATGATCATCATTAGAGTATGTGGTAAGGGGGATTCATCATGACAAGTTGAAAATTATCTGACATTGAAAACAAAGATTTGGACATCAAGACAAAAACAATAAAAATGGAAAATGAGGATTGAATCCTCAAGAAACTCAATCACTAAATGATATTACGGGATTGGAATGATGAGAGAAAAGATTATTAGAAAGACGATGAAGATATGAATCCTTGAAAATAAATTTGAGGTTGTTCGTAATAGACTTCAAGAAGGAACAAAAGATAGGACTCCATCATAAATCACAGAGGAAATCATGGAGACATAGAAAGAAATCTATGAAATTTAATCTCATTCTTTGATTCTGATTTAATCTAAACTTGTATAAGATAAAGTAGACTACAATACCTCGGGCTAATTTCAAGAAACCGAGAGAAAGGTCTTATTCAAGTTGAATTCAAGTATAATCATGGTATTGTTCCCTTCACTGCATTTCTTTTTTTCTAGATTCTTTCTAATTTGTTTCCAGAATTTTCCTACATTTTCAATTATTTGAAAAAAATAGGCCAAACTCCTTAAGGTAAGGAGGTCGCTGCTATCCAATTTTTCTATGTTCAACAATTGCGACTAAGGGCCCTACCCTTTCTAGGCGCAACAGATTCCATAGTCGACCCCAGAAGGGCCAGGTAATGGCAGACACCTCACCCAAAGGAGATAGCGATGGAACCCACTATCATGCATTAAGATGGGAAGATGGCATGGCTAGGCATCATTGCCATCGTGTAGAGAGAGGGAGCAGCCAATAGCATAAAATGTGCACTAAGAATTTGAAACTAACCTTCAAGTCGTTGCTGAGGAAATGAGGGCATCAAAGAATGATGTCTATAAGCACATAGATGATTGATGGAAAGAGTGCATGGGAGAAGAGGGAAAACAGCTGTTGACATGGAATGAAGATAGCTCCAAGAACACTAAGAAGCCTGCTCTAAGAGAAGAAAGGTGAGACTTGAGGAAGAGAATAGTGGATAGGGTCAAATAAGCGATTAAAAAAAAAGAAGGCCCTTGTATATTGCTACATGAGGGAGAGAAGATAGAGAGAGAGGAGTTGGGCACTATTGGGCTTTTATAAAATGAATTTCATAAATTTTATCATAATTCCAAGTTTTCATTAATCTTTTAAATCTTGGCAATGTCATTTCTATTAAAAAATTGTATACTTATTTTCCTTTGAACGAAATGGGTTTAAAAGTTCTGACTTTTCTACAAAAAATCAGTCCAATGAAATATCCAAAAAGGTATGAATTATAAATAATTAATATACTGAAGAGGGAGAAAAGTCAACAAGGACTTGGGAGATACATGACAAAATACGAGTTGTCACGGCTTTGTCCTCTTCAACTCATGCAACTCCACTGGCGGCTCTTGCGTATCTCGGGCTTCCGCCTCTCGTAACGGGTTGTCATTGACCGCATCTTGTACGGTCTTCGGGGAGTCAACTTCGTTGGTCGGTGTCGCCACCACTGGACTCGACCTACGGCCTCGGGAACCACGCTGCGGTGCTCTGCTTCCTTCCCCGACGACGGTGGGATCCATTCGAACGTAGTGACGAACCCATGCACCTACCCTTTCCCAGAATGGCCTCCCGGAGGACACGTCACTCAGCTCGGCCCAGTTCGTCCAGAGATACTTGGTGAAGAATGCGACGAGCGCCAGCGCCGAAACGACGCCGCTCAGGATAAAAAGCCCAGAAAACCTCTTGAAGTTGAGCCTAGGTGCCTGGAAGGCACTGTTCTTGAGTCTGCAGGAGACTTCATCTCCGAAAAATTTCTTCTCCAGCGGATCCAGCAACCCCGTCTCGGTAGCATTTAGAATAGCTCTTGATGCATCCGCCGCGAGAGGGGAGCCTCTGGGAAATACCTGACGGAATCAGACAGAATAACAGAGATGAGTTTAGCAGTAGGGAATAAATCTCAGAGACACATGATTCTGAGCTCACAAATCCGAAGCCTTTGGTGTTCAGCACGGGCCCGAATACATTATACTCCCTGCAACGACTAGCGAGGAAGATCCTGAGGTACGGCATCTCGTCGAAGATAGCCGTCACTCCGCCATTGCGGCTTCCTTTTAATAGGGCAGTCTCGTATTCCTCTGGAGAATCGTATCCCCTCATCTTGGACGGGTGAAAGTCCATACCTTGAAGGTGGTTCTCCACATAAGATCCTCTCTGGTATCCAATGAAGTCTCCATTTCTGAGGAGATCTTCCACCGTCGCGGGTTGTAGTCGCTGAACTGTGAGCATCGAAGCTAAGCTCGCCGTGTAGCTTGAAATGACGATCAGCACGACGAAAACCCAAATAATCACCACAAACCGGGAGAGATTGCTCCGAAGCTCCTGTCCTGGAAAATGAAGGAAAGACGGGATCAGGTAGAGCCTGGTGATCTCGTAGAAAATTGACCAAGGAACTTTACTGTGAGCATTGACGAGGGTCGAGAAGACGAAGTAGAAGGTGGTGCCGAGCTGCTCCTTGCGTGAGCCCTGGAACTCGGGGTTTATCCGCTGCTCGATCGCCCAGATGACGAAGCCGATGAAGATGAAAAAGGCCAGGAAGCCTCCCCAGAGATCCATCTCAAGAGGTTCCAGAAATATCCAGCCGTTGGCGCTGTCGTTCTGTTCGGTCCGGACGAGCATCCACACTCCCGACTCCGTATACGGCAGCGTAAAATCTACGTACTCCGATCGATTGGCCATGATGGTTATGTCTCCAACGATGGCGTCGTATTTCTGTTCAGAGTGAATCCCGTTAGTTCAGAATACTACCTCCATAACTTCTCCCTAATCTACACAGAGAGAGAAAGGGAGAGAGAGATTACCCACACCTTAGGACGGATATGTATATGGATGGATACATGATTAGTGATCGATCTGTACATACATTCATACATGTTGAAAGATAAACAGAACAGATATTAATAAATTCATGGCAAGGTATTTAGATACACGCATAGCTGGTTATCACGGATAGATTAGATAGAGGGAGAGTGAGAAAGAGAGAGAGAGAGATAGGCCACATAATGCAGATGGATATGTAAGACCGGTAGATACATAGATACATATCAAAAGGTAAATAGATTATTAGACAGATATTGACAGTAAGATGGATGGGTATTCAAGGGTAGTTGGTCATGTAGTTAGTTATGCAGATGGATAGATATGATAGAGGGAGGAAGGAATATGGAGAGGAGGGGGAGAGAGAGAGAGAGTAAATTTGCTGACCTTCGATAGAATCAAATCTATCAGTCCGTTATAGCTTGACGAGGATTCCTGGGCATCGAGCAGCCTGAATTTGTAGTCTACCTTGTAATGGAGTGCAGTAGTCATCACCTTATCGAAGACTTCGATGCAGAATCCACTGAACAATGGCTCAGATGGCACTTCGGGATTGAACATCACGTTGACCAGTTCTCGAAAGTTAGATCTGCGGGGAACTAGGACTCTGAGATTCTTCCCCCTTGCCAGCGTTTCCCACCCCCGGGAAGCGGAGCTCGAATCTCCGGGCCATACGATCTCTTTAGAAGAAAAGGACATGCGATTGCTGTTCTGCGACCACACGCCAACTACTCTCGCCTCCTCCCCGACGACATTGACCATCTGGTATGCACTGGCTTTGAGCTGCCCCCCGGACAAGTGGAATTCGCCGGATTTTCCAATAAATCTTGCCTTTGACATCTCGGCTGTGAGCTTCCGTCTGAATCCCCGACTTTCTTGATGGAAGATTTTTCTTGCAGTTTCCGCAGCCCTCGCTAGCGCCCAGACCGCGTCGTAGGCCCACAGGTTGAAGACGCTCAGCAGTTTGAGTTCGGCGCTTGGATTCTCCTCCTGGAGCTTCAGTTCAACGCGAGCCGCCACATGCTGGAGCTCGCGTTCCTCGGGCAACGAAGGCCTCACGCCAATAACTCCTCTCATGGCTTTCACTACTGAAGCATCGAGCTCGTGTAGGAAATTCACGAGCGCGTCGCTCACAACCCAGACGTACCCATCTCCCATCAGCCCGATGTCTTTCGCCTCGAGGAATAAACGAGACGCGAGCGACGGCGAAAGGTGCACAACAAATACGCGTGCTCTCTTCTCTATCAGCCGCCGGAGCTCAGCCCTAATCTGATCGTCCGTACTGCGATAGGTTATAGAGCTCGTGTACGGCACCTGTATCCCTTTTAAGTGAAGCGCATCGACGAGATAGGCTACCCAAGAAGCTCCGTGTGAAGTTCCGTCGCAGACAGGAACGACCTCTTTGAAACCGAAGTGGCCGAGGAGGGAGGAGATGACGTTTACCTGGGCTGGATCGTCGAACGCCGCTCGAATAAAGTAGGGTTTCTCCGAGGGGGAAACAAAAGGGCTCGTGGCTGAGAAAGAGATAATGGGTACCTCTGCTCTCTGCCCGAAGTCAGCTAAGAGCTCCGCCTGCGGCGATGTCTGAGGCCCCAGGATGGCTTGAACTCCGACATCCTTGAGTAAATCGTGTGCTGCAGTCGATAAGAAATCAAGAAGAAGAATTAGCCGGAAGAGAATAATCCTTTAAATTCTGCTGTCGTGCACCCACCAGACCAAGCCGCGCCGGCTAGTGCTCCTCCCGAGTCCCTGGCGTGGATCACTAGCCTTGTGCTGTAGTTTAGGTTAGCGTCGTAGAAATCCTCCAAAGCCGCGAGGATGCTGGAAAGACTAGTCTTTCCCAGAGAAGTGTTCTCGTCGAGGACAACTCCCACGTGAACTAATTCAGCAAATCCGTGTCCAGAAGAGGAAGAAATCAGGCCGAGGAAGAAAAGGAAACGGAACAGAGACATCTGGGAAATCGCAGAGAGGAGCTGCAAGGGAGAGGACCACGCAAAACTGGCGACATTCAGATGCCGAGAATCGAAAATTCCATCTTCTTTGAGAATTACAACGATGTGAATATTTACCCGATTGACCCAATTATTAAAATGCAAGTGGCTGCTATTAGCTACCGGTTCATACCCCCACACCCAAGAAAAAGAGCGCGGTGGCGGGGACGAAATACTTCAGAAAGCGCGTGGTGGGATTGATGGGATTGATGAAGCGTCGAAGAATTTTTAAGGGCAAACCAGAGAATTGTTTAATTTGAGAGCCGTAAGATCTTAGTTAAGATGATATCGATGGATGACTTTAAACTAATGTTTTTGTTATGTTGTAGCCTTTGAAGTTAGGACATATTAATGGTCAAGTAGATAAGTTTCCCCACTAGTCGGGGCCCGCACCCGAGAAGTCCGACCTCTATAAGTATATCTAAGACATATTCCTATTGGTTAAAAACCAACTGTCCTAACTGATTAGCGAACTAGATGCCCAATAAATATTACAGAGTACTTAGATCTCGAATAATAAGATGTCGATGCAAGTAATTGATGGGGACCATCCGCGACAGACAACACGCTCACAGCCTGTTCGGCAAGCCCGAGCCAAGGCGCGGGATCCATCCTTCGTCTACACGCCGTGGTCAACGCGGCGCCATTAAAGGTTGACTCTATCCTCTCCCCTTTGACTCTATCCTCTCCCCTTTACATCCTTCCTAGTGTTAGGAAGGCCAAAAAGGATATATCTTCGAGCGTTTTAGGGCCTCCTGGGCATGTTTGGCCCTTAGGACCCATTTTAGGCCCATTTAGGGCTTCTTCTTGGGTTAGCCCTCTTTCCACCTATAAATAGGAGGAGAGGGATGGTGCCACCTTTTTTTTTAAGCAAGTTTTGATGAAAAAAAAACTCCTCCTCGAAGAAGAAGTAGAAGTGAGGAAGACCCTCCCTTCTCCTCCTCCTCCGTTCCCCCTTAGGGCATGGCCTAGCCTCACCATGATCCTCTCCCTCTCCCCTTGAATCATCTCCACCATCTTGGGTTTCCCCTTCCCAAAATCAAAACCCCAAGGTCATTTACATTGTGCATCCAGGCCAGTCCTGAAATCGCCGCCCGTCCCACCGCCCGCTGCTGCTGCGTCCACTGCGCGCCGCCGCCGTCGGTTCCATCCGCCACTGTCGTGCGTCCCGCACGCTGCCGCCGCAGGACCGCCCGCTGCCGCCTGCCCGCCAGTTCGCCGGCCCCAACTCTCCATCCCACTCCAGAGGGCCGACGGGCCCCTTCTCTGCATTCGCCTGCATCTTGCATCGAGTTCAACCTTGCGGTCCCGGCCCAGCCCGGACTGGCTTCCTCGGGCCGACTCGCCACCGGACTTCCCCGCTGCCAATCATCACGGCCGACCGGGCCTCGGCCCTACAAGTGCGTTCGCAGTCACCCCTTTCAAGATTCTTTTAGTTCCTTCGGTGCCTCCCGAGCGATATCCACCGCCGGGGCTAGGAATAGCCAGAAGCATTGGTGTAGGTGGGTTTAGACAGGTTTCTGCAGGTCGGTGCCAGGTTGGGCAGGTTGAGGGTGGGCGTACGGTACCCCGGATCCGCCGCTTACCGTACCAGTACCCGCTGAACCCAGTTATTGGAAGGGCTCGACTTACCCGAGTCCCCCTCGCTGTGATCCCGGGCGATCACGGCCGTCGTCGGAATGTTTAGACCCTCTCGTATCTTTTCTTTGAACTCATAAGCATGCATTTCATTTCCTTGCTAGGACTACGGCCTAAGTGGTGAGGAACGGTCGACGATCCCGACCAGTTGTTTCCCCATCGTAATCCTTGACTCGAGTTATGCTAGCAATATTGCTCCCGGAAGCCCTGACCTCCCTCAGTCAATCTCCACACGATCGCACGTCCCTTCACGCCCTGTCGTGTCTCTTCTGCTAATACCGCCAACCACCGGTAAATTGAGACCTTGTCTTCCCGCTCCAAAGTCTTGACTCCTTCTCTTCTCAACAAGTGAGACGCTCCCGTCCTCCTCGTGTGTGTGAATCTAAAATGTTGTGTCCGAATGCTGCTACCTAAATAAGTAGACCTTCTAATTAGGGTTGACCTTCTGACACAAGTTGACTTTTTCTGACTTGAGTTGACCTTTTGTCAAAGGTTGACTTTCTGACTAAAGTTGACTTTCTAACTTCTATTGACTCTGGGTTGACTTTTGACCTATAGTTGACTTTTCTAACTTCTGTTGACTCTGGGTTGATTTTTGACCTAGAGTTGACTTTCTGAGGAAGGTTGACTTTCTGCTAAATGTTGACTTTGAGTTGACTTTTTATGGAATGGGGTTGACTTGACTAATCAGAGTTGACATGGACTGTGAAGGTAGAGTTTTGATTGATTATGGTTGACCTTGACTGCTAAGGGTTGACTTTGACCAATCAGGTTTGACTTGACCTAATTAGGGTTGACTTGACCTAAGGTTGACTTCTCAGTGAATAGGGTTGACCTCTAACTTCTATTGACCCTGGGTTGACTTCTCAGTGAATAGGGTTGACCTCTAACTTCTATTGACCCTGGGTTGACTTTCGTCCAAACAAGGTTGACTCTACCTAATCTCCAGTGAATAGAATGAACTTAAACACTAAATAATTTAACCTGGGCTTAGTGAAGAAAATAGAGATAATGTTGCAGATATGAAGAGCTTAGTAAATGACTAAAATGAAATAAATTCAGTGTGAAGGACAAACTTTAACTCAAAACTGGGTAACCGATGAGATGAAATAATTTAATGAGATGGATAACATACCACTGCTCCTCGTCTGTCAATATTTAGGAAACCAAATATTTAATCAATAAAAGTTATATAAATTATTAATACAAGAGCTGACGATGACAAGTTAGCTTACTTTACCTCTGTCGATATCACGTTGACTAATACAGCAGTTTATTAAATAAGGTAATAACAATATTCAGTTTAAATAATATAGAGTCATAGTGAAGAACTGAGATTCAGATTAACGTACCTCTGTCGAATGTGTGTTGCTGAGAGGATAATTCACTAATGTTAACTTACTGCTGCTGAGAATGAGGTGTAACTTGTCTAATATAAATTACTAGAAATTGAATTACAAATGACTTTGAGCGTAAAACAATTTATAAGACTAACTGAGGAACAAATACTGATAGCAGAAAACTAGGTGTAATACAATCTATATTATTACTTGAGAGATAGATAACTGATAACAGAAATTAGAAGTAAACAGTGTATATATCTAAATGACAAACAAACTATTAATAGCAGTAATTAATCGTAAATATGTTATACGACTAACTGAGAAATAAATTACTGACAATAGAAATTAGAAATGAACAATTTATATATCTAAATGATAAACAAACTATTAATAGCAATAATTAATCGTAAATATGTTATACGACTAACTGAGAAATAAATTACTGACAACAGAAATTAGAAATGAACAGTTTATGTATCTAAATGATAAACAAAATATTAATAGCAGTAATTAATCGTAAATCTGTTATACGACTAACAGAGAAATAAATTACTGACAACAAAAAGTAGAAATGAACAGTTTATATATCTAAATGATAAACAAACTATTAATAGCAGTAATTTAAAATTTCAAGAAACTGTAGATACGACAAATTTAATCACAGAGGAGTGTAGAAGACTATATTAACACAATTAAGCGGAAATGACACTAAATGAAATTACCAGTCAAATATATAATTTCAAGAGATATGTGTTTATGTTCACTGACTATAGATTGACTGAATATACGTGATATAGTATGATTCGTGTAGATAGCAAGAGTTTTAGACTGAAAGTTGAATGATATGTGACTTGATCGATAGAATAATTTATATATAGTGAAGTTAGAAATCAATAGGTGTTTTGTTAATCAGATAGTTATCAGAAAACACTTACGATTAGGGAACCAATGAATAAGTTAACAAGACATATAATAAAAAACAAATCACAGAGAGATTTGAGATTTAGAATGACAAAGTAATAGAAAGCAGATGATTAGGAATTTCCGATTGTGAAACTAAACTTAGGCAGAGAATTAAAAAACAACTGAGCGGTAGAATGTATGACTAAGAGATTTAGAGTGAGAAAGTAATCAAACAAAGATAATTAAGAATTACCAATTAAATAGAAAAATGAACGATTAGAGGTTAAGGAAGAAGGATTAATCGATGAATAACTGATACACGATCTGACAGTTGGAATCCGGAATGCAGAGATTAAGAATCTATGAAAGTTTGTCAATAAAAACTCGAAAGAACCAAAAGGATTTAATAAACTTAAGATTTAAGAGAAGAAAGAACCGATAGACAAGCAGATCTTGCAATCAGTTGCTGGCCAAAAAAAGAAACTTCGTCGAGTTGGCGTCAAACAATCGCTGAAGGTGAATCTCGTCTTCCTCCGTGAAGAGGAACTAAAAAGGATTTCGTTCTCGTCCACGATCGCCGAAGGGTTTCGTTTGCAGTATGCCAGTGTCGCACCTTTCTTTTGTTTTTCAAAATCTATCGGGGTGGGAGGGGGCAATTGAAGAACCCTAAATTCTTTATATACCGTTAGTTTCAAAGAGGAAAAATCAGAATAGAGTATTAGGTACGATAATACCCTCAGTGGTATTAAACCAAGTTGTAAGGTCTACATCCAGTGTATGAAAGATTAAAACTATGGGTAGAGATATTAAATTATAATCCTTAAGTAAGCCTAGTCATACTGGAAAATAAACTACCTAAGTTACATTTATAGTTATGGTCAGCTGCATAATTATTGTTGATGCTTTTCCTGAAATCAAAGACACTCATTAGTCTCAATAAGAAAGTGATAGAAAATATGAAATGACAATGCTTAAAATTAATAACATATAAAAACAAATTAATGATTCAATACTGAAGTTAAATCCTCAAGTATATCAATGGCAATTCAAGATAAAGTTTGTGTCAAAACTAGCTCTCTAACAGATAAGCTAGCTGAATTTTACAAACCACTCACGTAAGCTCTGTTTCAAACCATAGATAGCACAGTGGAGATAACATTCCTAAGTAGTCTCCCCCTGAACTGCATACCCAAGTGGTTGCTCCATAAAGATATGTTAAGTAAGATCATTTTAAAGGAAAGCATTGGACACATCAAGATTGAAAATCCCAATAGGGTGGTGATTTAACTTAAGGGGGGTGAATTAGGTTATATGTTAATTTTAATTGTTAATCTCTACTTTTTCTGTTTACTACGATTTGTTGGTTAATCACTCACTTCTTGTCCTCTCGATGCACCAAATATTATTATACTGGTTGGGAGACCTAATGTCCCTTAATCCAGTCCCGAATACTATAGACTCGGAGCCTCAATCCTCACCAAATGAAAACTAATCCTCTCACCCCTTAAATGGGAGAAGGACAATGTTCAAATACAAGGAGTTAGATTTGCCCCCTACGGCAAACCTAACACTCACCTTTACTTGTCCCTACGACACTACACTCTAGGCCTCAACCTCTTCGGCTCCCAGACGCCCTGACTCCCTCAGGCAGATCTCCACACGATCGCTCGTCCCTTCACGCCTGTCGTGCCTCTTCCGCTAGTACCATCGACAACCGGAAAATTAAGACCTCGTCTTCCGGATCCACTCGGTCTTCCCACTCCCAAAGTCTAGACTCCTTCTCATCTCAACGAATGAGACGCTCCCGTCCTCCAAATGTGTGAATCTATGAGAATGTTTATCTAAATGCTAATAGCTATAAGAGATGATGATAGCTATTATGTGAGAGTGAATTAATTGCAAATGACACACAAGACTCCTACTTCAGGATTTGATATTCTGACCTAGGGTTGACTCTTGACCTAAGGTTGACTTTGATTGAAAATTGACTTTGACTCAAGACGATTGATTCTGTCTAATTAAGTGGACTTATGAATAATACAATTGACCTTAACTAATCAGGATTGATTTTTGACTTATAGTTGACTTTCTGACTTGAGTTGACTTTATGTCAGAGGTTGACTTTCTAACTAAATTGACTTTTTGACCTAAGGTTGACTTCCTAACCTCTGATTGACTTTGGGTTGACTTTTGACCTAAGGGTTGACTCTGTCTAATTGAGTCGACTTTTGAATAATATGATTGACCTTGACTGTCAAAGGTTGACTTCTTGCCAAAGTTGACTTTTCTGACAAATGTTGAGTTTCCTCAACAAGGTTGTATTTTGACCTAGAGTTGACTTTTGACTGAGAAGGTTGACTTTGACTACTATGATTGACCTTTACTGTTAAAGGTTGACTTTGACTGCTATGATTGACCTTGACTATCAAAGGTTGACTTCTGACTAAGGATGGTTGACTTTACCTAGTCAGGGTTGACTTGATCTAATCAGGATTGACTTGACCTAACAAGGTTGACTCTACCTAATTTCCACTTAATAGAATGACCTTAAACACTAAATAATTTAAATTAAGCTCGGTGAAGAAAGACAGAGATAATGATGCAAATAGAATGCAAATTAGCTTCCAACTAATTGAGAATGAGTTCAATGAGAAAGATAAATATATCACTGCAACTAGAGCAAACCTTAATCCAAACTATTTAGTGTATTGAATGAAATGATTCAGTGAGGTAGATAATATACCACTTCGTCATGAATGTCTATCTCGTACAACACGTATCATAAACTATTGAGAAAAACAAACTTAAGTGATGTTTCAACTAATTGGATGTATGACTAATAACTTTTAAGTGAAATTACAATAAGAGCATACAGGATTAAATGAATAAGAAGGTAACTTGCTCACAATTGAATATAAATAGAGGGAATAAAACCAAGATTGATGGTTGTAAACTTAGAAATATTTGGGATTTATATTTATGTTAACTAACCGTAGATAGGACTGATATAATCACAAGACAATGCAGAGACTCCAGAGAATGCAGAATACAGTAAAAAGAGACTCCACCGTATGTAATAAGGGAACTTACCAACCTCGACAATGAACTCAGTCCAAGCACTATATCAATCGAAAAAGTGAACCTTAATTCAAAGTTAATAGATTCAATGCGACAATAAGATTAACACCCCGGATGAAACTATGCTTATTGTTAACTCGTAGAATATTAAATAACATAGTGTTTAAGATATTTAAAGCTGTGTAATGTACTGAGAAAATGGAGTCACAGAAACAGAGAATCAATTATGTACAAAATTATTCAAATGACTAAGAATGAGGTTAAACAAGACAGACAATTAAATATTAATAAATTTGTATGAATTGTTGACAACAAAATTTATAACAATATAGAAATAGATCTAATTAAGTTAGATGAATCACTGAGAACAAGATTTATAACACCAAAGACAAATAATGAGTTATATGGATAACTGAGAACAGAGAGACTCAAAAATAGAAGAAACAAACTATTTAGTGTATTGAATGAAATGATTCAGTGAGGTAGATAATATACCACTTCGTCATGAATGTCTATCTCGTACAACACGTATCATAAACTATTGAGAAAAACAAACTTAAGTGATGTTTCAACTAATTGGATGTATGACTAATAACTTTTAAGTGAAATTACAATAAGAGCATACAGGATTAAATGAATAAGAAGGTAACTTGCTCACAATTGAATATAAATAGAGGGAATAAAAACCAAGATTGATGGTTGTAAACTTAGAAATATTTGGGATTTATATTTATGTTAACTAACCGTAGATAGGACTGATATAATCACAAGACAATGCGAGACTCCAGAGAATGCAGATAATACGTAAAAAGAGACTCCACCGTATGTAATAAGGGAACTTACCAACCCGACAATGAACTCAGTCCAAGCACTATATCAATCGTAAAGTGAACCTTAATTCAAAGTTAATAGATTCAATGCGACAATAAGATTAACACCCCGTATGAAACTATGCTTATTGTTAACTCGTAGAATATTAAATAACATAGTGTTTAAGATATTTAAAGTCTGTGTAATGTACCGAGAAAAATGGAGTCACGTAAACAGAGAATCAATTATGTACAAAATTATTCAAATGACTAAGAATGAGGTTAAACAAGACAGTACAATTAAATATTAATAAATTTGTATGAATTGTTGACAACAAAATTTATAACAATATAGAAATAGATCTAATTAAGTTAGATGAATCACTCGAGAACAAGATTTATAACACTAAAGACAAATAATGAGTTATATGGATAACTGAGAACAGAGAGACTCAAAAATAGAAGAAAACAAACTATTTAGTGTATTGAATGAAATGATTCAAAGGAGGTAGATAATATACCACTTCGTCATGAATGTCTATCTCAGATCAACACGTATCATCAAACTATTGAGAAAAACAAACTTAAGTGATGTTTCAACTAATTGGATGTATGACTAATAACTTTTAAGTGAAATTACAACAAGAGCATACAGATTAAATGAATAAGAAGGTAACTTGCTCACAATTGAATATAAATAGAGGGAATAAAAACCAAGATTGATGGTTGTAAACTTAGAAATATTTGGGATTTATATTTATGTTAACTAACCGTAGATAGGACTGATATAATCACAAGACAATGCAGAGACTCCAGAGAATGCAGATAATACGAGAAAAAGAGACTCCACCGTATGTAATAAGGGAACTTACCAACCTCGACAATGAACTCACCCAAGCACTATATCAATCGTAAAGTGAACCTTAATTCAAAGTTAATAGATTCAATGCGATAACAAGATTAACACCCCAGATGAAACTATGCTTATTGTTAACTCGTAGAATATTAAATAACATAGTGTTTAAGATATTTAAAGTCTGTGTAATGTACTGAGAAAAATGGAGTCACGTAAAAACAGAGAATCAATTATGTACAAAATTATTCAAATGACTAAGAATGAGGTTAAACAAGACAGTATAATTAAATATTAATAAATTTGTATGAATTGTTGACAACAAAATTTATAACAATATAGAAATAGATCTAATTAAGTTAGATGAATCACTGAGAACAAGATTTATAACACCAAAGACAAATAATGAGTTATATGGATAATCGAGAACATGAGAGACTCAAAAATAGAAGAAACAAACTATTTAGTGTATTGAATGAAATGATTCAGTGAGGTAGATAATATACCACTTCGTCATGAATGTCTATCTCATACAACACGTATCATAAACTATTGAGAAAAACAAAACTTAAGTGATGTTTCAACTAATTGGATGTATGACTAATAACTTTTAAGTGAAATTACAATAAGAGCATACAGGATTAAATGAATAAGAAGGTAACTTGCTCACAATTGAATATAAATAGAGGGAATAAAAACCAAGATTGATGGTTGTAAACTTAGAAATATTTGGGATTTATATTTATAGTTAACTAACCGTAGATAGGACTGATATAATCACAAGACAATGCAGAGACTCCGCAGAATGCGATAATACGTAAAAAGAGACTCCACCGTATGTAATAAGGAACTTACCAACCTCGACAATGAACTCAGTCCAAGCACTATATCAACTCGAAAGTGAACCTTAATTCAAAGTTAATAGATTCAATGCGACAATAAGATTAACACCCCAGATGAAACTATGCTTATTGTTAACTCAGAGAATATTAAATAACATAGTGTTTAAGATATTTTAAAGCTGTGTAATGTACTCGAGAAAAATGGAGTCACGTAAAACAGAGAATCAATTATGTACAAAATTATTCAAATGACTAAGAATGAGGTTAAACAAGACAGACAATTAAATATTAATAAATTTGTATGAATTGTTGACAACAAAATTTATAACAATATAGAAATAGATCTAATTAAGTTAGATGAATCACCGAGAACAAGATTTATAACACCAAAGACAAATAATGAGTTATATGGATAACCGAGAACGAGAGACTCAAAAAAATAGAAGAAACAAAACTATTTAGTGTATTGAATGAAATGATTCAAAGGAGGTAGATAATATACCACTCGTCATGAATGTCTATCTCGTACAACACGTATCATAAACTATTGAGAAAACAAACTTAAGTGATGTTTCAACTAATTGGATGTATGACTAATAACTTTTAAGTGAAATTACAATAAGAGCATACAGGATTAAATGAATAAGAAGGTAACTTGCTCACAATTGAATATAAATAGAGGGAATAAAAACCAAGATTGATGGTTGTAAACTTAGAAATATTTGGGATTTATATTTATGTTAACTAACCGTAGATAGGACTGATATAATCACAAGACAATGCAGTAGACTCCAGAGAATGCAGATAATACGTAAAAAGAGACTCCACCGTATGTAATAAGGGAACTTACCAACCTGACAATGAACTCAGTCCAAGCACTATATCAATCAGAAAGTGAACCTTAATTCAAAGTTAATAGATTCAATGCGACAATAAGATTAACACCCCGCATGAAACTATGCTTATTGTTAACTCGTAGAATATTAAATAACATAGTGTTTAAGATATTTAAAGTCTGGTAATGTACCGAGAAAATGGAGTCAGCGTAAACAGAGAATCAATTATGTACAAAATTATTCAAAATGACTAAGAATGAGGTTAAACAAGACAGCATAATTAAATATTAATAAATTTGTATGAATTGTTGACAACAAAAATTTATAACAATATAGAAATAGATCTAATTAAGTTAGATGAATCAACGAGAACAAGATTTATAACACCAAAAGACAAATAATGAGTTATATGGATAACTCGAGAACAGAGAGACTCAAAAATAGAAGAAACAAAACTATTTAGTGTATTGAATGAAATGATTCAAAGTGAGGTAGATAATATACCACTTCGTCATGAATGTCTATCTCGTACAACACGTATCATAAACTATTGAGAAAAACAAACTTAAGTGATGTTTCAACTAATTGGATGTATGACTAATAACTTTTAAGTGAAATTACAATAAGAGCATACAGTGATTAAATGAATAAGAAGGTAACTTGCTCACAATTGAATATAAATAGAGGGAATAAAACCAAGATTGATGGTTGTAAACTTAGAAATATTTGGGATTTATATTTATGTTAACTAACCGTAGATAGGACTGATATAATCACAAGACAATGCAGAGACTCCAGAGAATGCAGATAATACGTAAAAGAGACTCCACCGTATGTAATAAGGGAACTTACCAACCTCGACAATGAACTCAGTCCAAGCACTATATCAATCGGAAAGTGAACCTTAATTCAAAGTTAATAGATTCAATGCGACAATAAGATTAACACCCCCGTGATGAAACTATGCTTATTGTTAACTCGTAGAATATTAAATAACATAGTGTTTAAGATATTTAAAGTCATGGTAATGTACTCGAGAAAATGGAGTCACGTAAACAGAGAATCAATTATGTACAAAAATTATTCAAATGACTAAGAATGAGGTTAAACAAGACAGACAATTAAATATTAATAAATTTGTATGAATTGTTGACAACAAAATTTATAACAATATAGAAATAGATCTAATTAAGTTAGATGAATCACCGAGAACAAGATTTATAACACCAAAGACAAATAATGAGTTATATGGATAATCGAGAACTAGAGAGACTCAAAAAAATAGAAGAAACAAACTATTTAGTGTATTGAATGAAATGATTCAAAGGAGGTAGATAATATACCACTTCGTCATGAATGTCTATCTCGTACAACACGTATCATAAACTATTGAGAAAAACAAACTTAAGTGATGTTTCAACTAATTGGATGTATGACTAATAACTTTTTAAGTGAAATTACAATAAGAGCATACAGGATTAAATGAATAAGAAGGTAACTTGCTCACAATTGAATATAAATAGAGGGAATAAAAACCAAGATTGATGGTTGTAAACTTAGAAATATTTGGGATTTATATTTATGTTAACTAACCGTAGATAGACTGATATAATCACAAGACAATGCAGAGACTCCAGAGAATGCAGATAATACTAGAAAAGAGACTCCACCGTATGTAATAAGGGAACTTTACCAACCCGACAATGAACTCATCCAAGCACTATATCAATCGAAAGTGAACCTTAATTCAAAGTTACTAGATTCAATGCGACAATAAGATTAACACCCCGATGAAACTATGCTTATTGTTAACTCGTAGAATATTAAATAACATAGTGTTTAAGATATTTAAAGTCAGTGTAATGTACTGAGAAAATGGAGTCACGTAAAACAGAGAATCAATTATGTACAAAAATTATTCAAATGACTAAGAATGAGGTTAAACAAGACAGACAATTAAATATTAATAAATTTGTATGAATTGTTGACAACAAAATTTATAACAATATAGAAATAGATCTAATTAAGTTAGATGAATCACTGAGAACAAGATTTATAACACCAAAGACAAATAATGAGTTATATGGATAACTCGAGACAGAGAGACTCAAAAATAGAAGAAACAAACTATTTAGTGTATTGAATGAAATGATTCAAAGTGAGGTAGATAATATACCACTTCGTCATGAATGTCTATCTCGTACAACACGTATCATAAACTATTGAGAAAAACAAACTTAAGTGATGTTTCAACTAATTGGATGTATGACTAATAACTTTTAAGTGAAATTACAATAAGAGCATACAGATTAAATGAATAAGAAGGTAACTTGCTCACAATTGAATATAAATAGAGGGAATAAAAACCAAGATTGATGGTTGTAAACTTAGAAATATTTGGGATTTATATTTATGTTAACTAACCGTAGATAGGACTGATATAATCACAAGACAATGCGAGACTCCAGAGAATGCAGATAATACGTAAAAAGAGACTCCACCGTATGTAATAAGGGAACTTACCAACCCGACAATGAACTCAGTCCAAGCACTATATCAATCAGAAAGTGAACCTTAATTCAAAGTTAATAGATTCAATGCGACAATAAGATTAACACCCCAGATGAAACTATGCTTATTGTTAACTGTAGAATATTAAATAACATAGTGTTTAAGATATTTAAAAGTCTGTGTAATGTACTTGAGAAAATGGAGTCACGTAAACAGAGAATCAATTATGTACAAAATTATTCAAAATGACTAAGAATGAGGTTAAACAAGACAGACAATTAAATATTAATAAATTTGTATGAATTGTTGACAACAAAAATTTATAACAATATAGAAATAGATCTAATTAAGTTAGATGAATCATCGAGAACAAGATTTATAACACCAAAGACAAATAATGAGTTATATGGATAATCGAGAACAGAGAGACTCAAAAAAATAGAAGAAACAAACTATTTAGTGTATTGAATGAAATGATTCAGTGAGGTAGATAATATACCACTTCGTCATGAATGTCTATCTCGTACAACACGTATCATAAACTATTGAGAAAAACAAACTTAAGTGATGTTTCAACTAATTGGATGTATGACTAATAACTTTTAAGTGAAATTACAATAAGAGCATACAGATTAAATGAATAAGAAGGTAACTTGCTCACAATTGAATATAAATAGAGGGAATAAAAACCAAGATTGATGGTTGTAAACTTAGAAATATTTGGGATTTATATTTATGTTAACTAACCGTAGATAGGACTGATATAATCACAAGACAATGCAGAGACTCCAGAGAATGCGAGATAATACGATAAAAGAGACTCCACCGTATGTAATAAGGGAACTTACCAACCTGACAATGAACTCACTCCAAGCACTATATCAATCGAAAGTGAACCTTAATTCAAAGTTAATAGATTCAATGCGACAATAAGATTAACACCCCGGATGAAACTATGCTTATTGTTAATCGTAGAATATTAAATAACATAGTGTTTAAGATATTTAAAGCCGTGTAATGTACTGAGAAAATGGAGTCACGTAAAAATGTAGAATCAATTATGTACAAAAATTATTCAAATGACTAAGAATGAGGTTAAACAAGACAGACAATTAAATATTAATAAATTTGTATGAATTGTTGACAACAAAATTTATAACAATATAGAAATAGATCTAATTAAGTTAGATGAATCACTGAGAACAAGATTTATAACACCAAAGACAAATAATGAGTTATATGGATAACTGAGAACAGAGAGACTCAAAAATAGAAGAAACAAACTATTTAGTGTATTGAATGAAATGATTCAGTGAGGTAGATAATATACCACTTCGTCATGAATGTCTATCTCGTACAACACGTATCATAAACTATTGAGAAAAACAAACTTAAGTGATGTTTCAACTAATTGGATGTATGACTAATAACTTTTAAGTGAAATTACAATAAGAGCATACAGGATTAAATGAATAAGAAGGTAACTTGCTCACAATTGAATATAAATAGAGGGAATAAAACCAAGATTGATGGTTGTAAACTTAGAAATATTTGGGATTTATATTTATGTTAACTAACTGTAGATAGGACTGATATAATCACAAGACAATGCAGAGACTCCAGAGAATGCAGATAATACAGAAAAAGAGACTCCACTGTATGTAATAAGGGAACTTACCAACCTGACAATGAACTCAGTCCAAGCACTATATCAATCAGAAAGTGAACCTTAATTCAAAGTTAATAGATTCAATGCGACAATAAGATTAACACCCCAGATGAAACTATGCTTATTGTTAACTGTAGAATATTAAATAACATAGTGTTTAAGATATTTAAAGCTGTGTAATGTACTGAGAAAATGGAGTCACAGAAACAGAGAATCAATTATGTACAAAATTATTCAAATGACTAAGAATGAGGTTAAACAAGACAGACAATTAAATATTAATAAATTTGTATGAATTGTTGACAACAAAATTTATAACAATATAGAAATAGATCTAATTAAGTTAGATGAATCACTGAGAACAAGATTTATAACACCAAAGACAAATAATGAGTTATATGGATAACTGAGAACAGAGAGACTCAAAAATAGAAGAAACAAATTTGATTGGATTTATATGACTACTTGAGAATGGAAATACTCAAAACGGGAAATTTAAATCAGTAATTTGTATATACCGAAATTAGAAATCAATACAAGTTAGATAATCAGATAGTTCTCAGAGCGCACTTGAGATTTTTGAAACAATCGATGAATTAACCAGAAGGAACTAAAACAACCTCACGAGAGGTTTGAGGTTTAAGACACGAAATTTATCGAATGTGAAATCAAAATTATGCATCGAGTAAGAAACAAAACAACTGAGCGATGGAAAACGTAAAGTATAGATCTGAGATTAATATTGAGA
Organism: Lemna minuta; assembly: GCA_024174645.1. Lineage (NCBI taxonomy): Eukaryota > Viridiplantae > Streptophyta > Magnoliopsida > Alismatales > Araceae > Lemna > Lemna minuta. The sequence continues at coordinate 12,245,022 of CM044114.1, read as the reverse complement.
TCGTGATCAATGAACAGAAGAATCTTCCACACAGGTGAGCGCTAAAATACTCCTTTGAATCGTTTGTCGAATCGCTAAAATACAGTGAGGAAGAAAGAAACGAATCGTTTGTCGTTGTTTCCTCTTCTCGATCACCGGAGAAATGCTGAGTTTTTTATCTCCAACGCCTTGTCGCTTCTCACGATTTTTCCACTTCGATCACTTGCAAAAGAAGGTGTTAACCTTAGAAAATGAAAGCTCGACCCCTTTTAACATGAGTCGATGATATGCTATATTTATGATAATACCCTAATAACTATCTCTATGTAATGATAGTCTTACCTATATATTGGTAATATATATATTATAGTTACGATAGTACCCTAAATAACTATCTATATGAAATGAGCTTACCTATATACTCATCCTATATATTACCAAGCCTATATATAGATATATATCTATCTATGTAGATATATACATATCTATATATGCTGGCAGTAATAATATAAAATTAACTACGTTTATTCAGGATGTATCTTGGAATAGAACTATATATATCAACAGATATGTCTATATAGATATATATATATATATTTGTTTATGCATCTGTAAATGACACTATATAACTAGATATGCATGATAGAATACCAAAATGAAGCATGGGAAGGTAGTGACTGCATGAGGCAGTAAATGCCTGAAAAAGATAATTCTTCATGGACACATTAGTAGGTTAGTGGAAAATAATCAAGGGGGACATAATGTAGTAATGATTGAAATTAATAACATACACTAAAAAATCTATGAAAATTAATTCTTCCATTTGTGACGATGACAATTCAAGATGAAATGTGCTTACGTCAAAACTAGCGCTCTAACAAAGATGATAAAGAGACCACCCCGGATCCACTACGAAAGAAAGAATAATTTGTATCGAGTTAAGGCAGACCATTAGAGAAAATGTCTCCTTGTAGTAAATCTTGCATGTCTAGGAGACCCCAAGAGCAATTGGATGAACTTTGTGGGGATAAATTGTCCGGTGAGGATTGTACTTGAATGTATATACCCATATGCATGTGATAACATTACTGTTGGTCAGCCTAGTAATTAATAATCATGTTTGTTGCTTGACTAGAACCTCATATTCTATGTTCATTGTTGTCTTCCAATGAGCTAGCTTTACAAATTCTAAGTGCAACTTAGTTATTGACTGTATACTAAGAGAAAGGGAGAAGGCATTGTTGGGTTTTGATGTCGATAAACTTTCAAAATTTTGATCAAAACATCGAATGCAACGGAAAATATTGAATTAGATCTTCAAAACACCAAGCCACTAAGAACAGATGATCCTATCATCTAGTATGAATAAGAAAACATACTTACCTGATTTCCTTGAAGGAGTTTTTGAAGCTATTCAAGTGTCTAGCCTCTAGCGGTATCCACACGGTCTCCGGAAGGTTGGATATCCTCTTCAAAGCTCTTCACCAAGAGAGAAATAGAAGAAAGGAGAGAATTCCCATGATGTTTGCATGGATACCTTCAGTTTTGGTCATTCTCCCCCTATTGATAGACATTTGATATGAGGTTTTTTCATAAAAACCCTCATAATTATGTCTATGTCCACCAACATCTATAGACCTTATGTGTGAGACCTTCTAGGTCCATATATCTCAATAGTTAATAACTCTATAAACCAAATAACACCTTATTGGTTAACCTTAATTAATTATCCACAGACACATATCGATTAATTAATCAAGGATCGATTTAACCCAATCGATAGGTTGAGTTGTCAGCGTGTTAGGTGTCAAGCTATACCACGTACTCTAGGAGATATGGAGTATGTAAGAACTCACTTATAGAACCTTTCTCTCATCGATTACTATGTATGTATAATCCTTCATCTGCACAAGACTCATGAATGAATTAGGATATGGTCAACTGTCAAACCATAATCGGTCACTCAAGTTAGTACTAATGTGTAGAAATCATCGGGAACTCTTTCTTCAATATTTCTACAACCTTGGCAAAGGATTTCATCGCATCTCATTCCTTGAGTCAATCTCCTCAAAAAGTGAGGGAGGATGATTCCATCTTGATCACACAATCATCTTCATGGACTCCATCTCGTATCCAATATATGACGTTTGAGATATCACGTGAGTAGGGATTCGTAAGTCCTAATCAAAACATGATCATCCATCCACAAGATTTCTATGTTGTCTCAAGTCAAAGGATCACATACACAACCATGATATGAATAAACTTGATTGATAGTTAGGTATAATACCATTCAATGATTCATACGAATCAATTAAATGAACTCTTTCTCCAAAGAGCACTCATTATCCATCCTTAGTGTTGATGGATATTATGTGGCCTATAAGCCAATCACACTTTCATGTATCTTGTTTATGTTTATTGAAATGAAATTTATTCATTGTCATCCTTATGTGATGTTTGCAATGAAGTCCATGAGCTTGTTCAATGACTAAGTGAATTATGATGAGATCATAATATAGTAATCACTAGTCTTTAAACATATGTTCTAAACATTCCTATTCGTGGGATATTCGAGAAGGATATCAAATTATCTAGAAAGAATAGTACTATCTAATCCAACTCATTGATGAGTATGGTTGATCCTATAGCCATCGGTGTGGAGACACTAAGGATAGATAGTGGGTACTCTTTGGAGAAAGAGTTCACTGAATTGATCCATATGAATCCCTTAATGGTATTATACCTAACTGTCAATCAAGTTGATTCATGTCAGTGTTCTATATGTGGTCTTTTGACTTGAGACACCAAAGACATCTTGTAGATGGATGATCATGTTTTGATTATGACTTACAAATCTCTAGCCACTTGATATCTAAACGTCATATATTGGATACAATATGAAGCCCATGAAGATGATTGTGTGATTAAGATGGGATCATCCACCCTCATTATTTGAGGAGATTGAGTCAAGGAATAAGATGCGATGAAATCCTTGACCAAGGTATTAAAAATATCAAAGGAGTTCCCGATGATTTCTACACGCATCAATACTAACTTGAATGACTGATTAGGGTTTGACAGTTGACCATACCCTAAGTCATCTATGAGTCTAATGTGGATGAAGGATTATACATAGATGGTAATCGATGATGGGAAGGTTCTATAAGTGAGTTCTTACATACTCCATATCTCCTAGAGTACGTGGTGTTGCTTGACACCTAACACGCTGACAACTCAACCTATCGATTGGGTTAAATTGATCCTTGATTAATTAATCTCTTTGTGTATGTGGATAATTAATTAAGGTTAACCAATAAAGTCTTATTTGGTTTATAGAGTTATTAACTAGTGAGATATATAGACCTAGAAGGTCTCACACATAAGGTCTATAGATGTTAGTGGATATAGACATAATTATGAGGGTTTTTATGAAAAACCTCATATCAAATGTTTATAAATAGGGTGAGAATGACCACAACTGAAGGTATCCATGGAAGCATCATGGGAATTCTCTCCTTTCTTCTATTTCTCTCTTGGTGAAGAGCTTTGAAGAGGATATCCAACCATCTGCAGACCGTGTGGATACTACTAGAGGCTAGACATTTGAATAACTTCAAGAACTCCTTCAAGGAAACCTCTAAGTATGTTTTCTCATACATATTAGATGATAGGTGACAAAAGCGAGACCGCGAGGTCGTTGAAAACACACAGTCTCAGGTCAAAATAAAGTCCAAACTTACCAATTTAATGAAATTTATTTGAATTGAGGGGTATAATGGTAAATATGGTCAAATCCACAGGGAATTAGGGAAATTTCTGATGATCTCTTTGAATTTGATCAAATCAGACAATAAATCGATGATAAAAATTGGGGAAAATAGTATTTTATGAAAGAGGAATTGAACACGAATCCACATAATAAAAAATCAATAAATTTGACTTTGATTCCGCGAAGAAAGTGAAGATTAAAGATGGATGAATTTTTCAAAAATATAAAGAGCGAAATTACCAAAAATAAGATTGAAATGACATAAATTAACGATTCTAAAATGAAATTAAATACTAAACGAAGATAGATTAAGATAAAACACGATCCCTAACCCACAATTGCGATCGAATTGATCCAATTAATTGCCGAGACCAAGGCTATTCATCAAAAATCCAAAAATCGCGATCGTGGAGTTAAAGCGTCGATTTCTTCCTCGTCGATCATCAAAATCTTGATCTTAAGCACTCCGTGGATGCGGAAATGAGTCTAGAAGCGATTGTGATCAAGAGATTCAAGAGATTTGGGGTCTAAATAATTTAATTTGATTGAACTGCTCTTTAATGTTTTACAAATACGAAGAACATCTCAATTTATAGGTGACTTATGTGTAACTGTCCGATGAAACTCATCAATGGTTCAAATGAAATGTGCAGATGCGAATCTTCGATCGTTAAGTCATGGCCATTTGATCATGATCGGACGCTAGAGATGAAGCCACGTCGCATGCATTTTAAAACGCATCAAAACGCTCATCGTTGGATCGCGATCGAGCGATCATGATGAGTTTTGAATCAGTTTAGTCTCGACCGTTATAACTCCTTGCGATTAATGGTGGAGATTAAAATGCATTCGGTGAACCTGATCTCACCACGTATCCCTCGTCACTTAAGTGAAGATCAAAGGGTGAGAATCCACGCGCAATCGGACACTCCACATGCTGTCACGTCACCTCCTCTCCTCAATCAATGATCGCGATCTGATCATATGGTTTCTGATCGCGCCATGTCACCTCCGCACTTTAGAAAATTCAGAAAATTTGATTTTAATTAAAAAAATTGATTTTTAATTCCAGAAAATCCTTAGAAATTCATTAAAAAAATTCAGAAAAATTCCAAAAAAATCCTTTAAAATTAGAAAATTCATAAATTTCAAAATATAACTCCAAATTAATCCAAATTTCTTTCATTTGATCAGAAATTTAATTATCTATCATTCCAAAAAGTCAAATTTAATAAATAACAATAGATTTAATTTCTATTTCAAAAATATATTCATTTCTTTAAAGATTATAACTTTAGAAAGTTAAATGAATGTTTATAAAAATGATTTGCTCTCATTATTTAACTTTAAAAACAACTATAATCTCAAGTAAAGATGGGTTATAAAATTATTTATCATCAATTCATCATAATTAACCCTAATTTTAAGTATTTTGATATTATAATTACTTTTTCATAGAATGATAGATAAATACTCATAAATTTGATAACATGCATAGGAATGAAATCTTTTATGTCTTAATATGCATTAATAATCATGTATTATCATGTCTAATTAGCATATTATCAATAGGATCATCTGTTCTTGTGCCTTAATGTTTTGAAATATCCGATTCAATAAATTCTACTGCATTTGATGTTTTGATCAAAATTTTGTAAAGTTATCGACATCAGAACCCCAACAAGTGTCTCCACACCAATGGATCAGCCATACTCATCATATGATTTGGATTAGATACTGCTATGCTTTCTGTATAGTTAAATATCCTTCTCTAATATCCCACGAATAGGAATGTTTAGAATATATGTTTAAAGAGTAGTGATCATTATATTATGATCTTATTGTAATACACTTAGTCATTGCACATGCTCAAGGACTTCATTATAAACATCACACAATAATGATAATGAATAAATTTCATTTCAATGAACATAAACAAGATACATGAAAGTGTGATTGGCTTATAGGCCACATAATATCCATCAGGCATGATAGGTAGGGTGAAAATTATCAAAAATAAGAAAGTACGAAATAGGGTGAAGATTGCAAGAGCCTTACTTGGGAAGAGCAATAAATAAGTGAAGATCATTCAATGGCAATGCAATGGGCGTCAAATTTTAGCACGAGGTCAAGGAGTTGATGGGTGGAAGTGTAGAGACTAGAGTAGAGATCAAAACTGGCAATGTTGTGTGTGTATGTGTGTGTGGTGGGGAGGGGCATGAGTAGCAGAGAAGTAGTAGAGGATGGTGGAGATAGTGAAAAGAGAGGAGCAAGATCCATCGGAGAAGGTATATGAGATGTGTTTGCTAAAGAGGAGGATGAGGTAGGTATAAGGTATAGAGGTGGTATTGGAGGTGGAGTAGATGAAGAGGAGGTGGAGGAGAAATAGTAAGTAGCCGACCCTCAACTCCGACCTTCGACTCCGACCTTCCCCTTCCTCTTACTAGGAAAACTCCTCAAAGAAGATGACATCAATAGAGACGACACACTTACATTGATCTAGAAAATAGACTTGATAGTCTTTAGTGTGAAAGAGTAGCTAACTAACACCCCTTTCACAAAACATGACGACAACTTGGATGTTTGAGTGTGATCGTGAACAAAGGCCATACAACTAAATACCCAAAGAGACAAGGTAAAGAGGTCACAATCGAGGTGGAAACAACAAAGGGAAACTTCACCATTAAGAGGTGACGAGGGCAAGCAATTCACGAGGCAGGTCGAGGTAAGAAGAGCACTAGATCAGAGAAAAATGGAAGACTCATGTTTCCACTAAGAGAGTGAGAGTCATGTCGAGTAGGTGATGGTGTCTGCGCTTTGCATCACCGTTCTACTGATATGTGTGAGGACACGTGGTTTGGTGGAGAATGCCTGAGGTGATGTATAATTCATGTAAGATCGTCTGAAAAAATTCAAGAGCATTATCGGTGTAGAGAATTTTGGGGGTTCGAGAAAATTGGGTAGAGATCTCTTGAAGAAACTGATGAATAGAGCATAGCATATATGTGCAGTCTTTGAGAAGACAAATCCAAGAGGTGCGAGAGAAAACATCTACCAAAATTATGTAATAACAAAAACGATAGATATATGGCACTGAGCAAGGTCCCTACACATGACAATGAACAAGATCAAAAAGAGATTTACTAATAATAGAGTCTACACGTGGGTAGGAGGTCTGAAAATATTTGTTTGACTAACATGACTCGCACTCAAAGGAGGAAGTAGAAATCCATGGGAGAGTGATGAAACGACTTTAGTGCGGTCGTTGAAAACACACGATCATCGGTCAAACAAAAATTATAATTCCAAACTTACGATGATCTAAAAATCAGAAATCAAGTATAGCGATGAGATCGGGTCAAACCAAAGAGAACACGGTTGACTTTTATCGAAAGAGTTGACTTGGTCAAACTTAAGTTTAGTTAAGTTTTTTAAGAATGGAAAATGATATATAATGAATGAAATTAATACTAGTATATGAGAGAAGATATTTTAAGACTTTTCGAAATTTATTTGGAGAAGAAAATTTAACATTCAAGGTCAAAGCAATGACTTTGACCAAACTTTGACTTTCTATAAAAATCAAAAGAGGAAATTAGCAGAGAAAATATTACGAAAATTATATTTTTAGAAACTATAAAGAAAGAGGATAATTATGATATAAAATATGTGATTTTTAGAAAACAATGGCATTTACTATGATTTATTGAAAATCAAAAAGCATAAAAATCTCGAAATGAAGATCTCAGTCAAAATTATTAAATTAATTTTCTCAAATGATATCCAAATCTAAAAAATCACATATAAATAGAAAGATTACAATGATAAGATTTCAGAGAAACCAAAATTATCAAATTTCACTTTGTATATTAGGAGTAATTGCCCTCGAAAGTCAACACCCAAATTTGGATTGATTTTGAATAGTAGTGGGTCAAAAGACAAATTGAGGGGCCAAACCTTAATAAAAGTTGACAAATTAGATATCCATAGAAATCTGATTAAACAATGAATCCAAGAAAACCATATTAATTTGAATTGGACGTAAGATTAGGGAAAAATCCTTGCTCGGAAATCAGCAAAAATCCACAATCAAATTTGGACGAAATGACAAAATTTTGAATTCCTAAATCTCTAATTGCCTATCTAAATCTAATCTAAACTATCTAAATTGCAAGGATTACAAAATGAATAACACTACTAACCCAATTGACATGAAGATTGAGCTTTCAAATTTCTTTGACTGCTGAGTATTTGTCTGATTTTTCCTTCGTCGTGCTTTGGTATTCAAGGGGCAATTTCCAAACATTTTCTTACAATAATTTGTGAATAACTTGCCTAAATCCATGTGCAATTGAGTCCAGAACACAAGAGAATCATGAAGAACGTAAGATCTTCCTCCAAAAATGCTAAATTTCTTCATGTTTCAATCAAAAGTTACATTTAAAGAAGAGAGAACTTCTATTTAAAGAAGAATTCACCATGAAATATCTCGGCAATCCAATTCACTGAAGAACATTGACGAGACTAATTCATATGGTCGTTGAATACACACGATATAATGTCAAAACAAAGTCCCAAACTTACCAATTTATGATTAAATAATTTAATTAAAGAGTATAATGGTAAATAAGGGTCGAATCCACGGAAAATTAGGGAAGTTTGAGAGATTTTTTGAAATTCGATCAAATCGGACGACGAATTGAGATTAGAAATTGGGCAATTTATGATATTTAGAAATTTAACTCAATTTCAAATTCATAGAATCAAAAATCAAGTGATTTGGATGAGAATTCGCTGAGTAACCGAAGTTTGAAGATAGGAGAAAACTCGTATCGCGAAATTGATTTAAAACAGAAATTAAAATGAAAATTAAACTTAATCTACGATTCAAAATGTCAAATTAACACTAAATGATGAAAACTTAAGATGAAAACACGCAATCTAACCCAAAGTAGCCTTCAAAATGATCCAATTAATTTTCTGGATGCATGGCTTTCCATTCCGCGTTTTCGAAGACAAAATTGAAGTTCAAGATGTGATTTCTCTTCTATCTGACGATCAAATTCTGATTTCAAACATTCCTTGGACATGGAAACGAGTAAAAAACATGAAGAAATCAAATTGACACTCGAATTGGTGTCTGGACAGTTCGAAATTTCTCAAAAATTCAAGAGTGAAACTTCTGTTCGTGAAGAACATTGCATTTATAGGAGAAAATTGGGTGCGACCATTCGATGAAGAGGCGCATCGCGACCAACGGTCACGATGAGGCTTTGTTTGATCAAAACGGTGCGATTAAGTCACATCCGTCCGATCAAGGGCTGACGTGAGTCCACGTGTTGTGTGTGAAGAGGCGCATCGTTTGATCTCGTGCGTCGGATCTTTGATTGAGCGATCCTGATTTAATCGGAGATCCATCGGATGCGTTGAATGTGGACCGTTATAAACTCCCTTGATGGATGGTCCGGATGATTTCACTTAAGTCCAAATTTAGTCCCGTTCATTGATTGAGATCGGGTGGACCTCGTGTCCACCGCATCTACGCGCGTCACTTATCGCGATGTTGATCCGACGCTCCACGTCACGCCACGCAGCTTGAAATCAAAATAAAAGAAGGAACACTGTCCCACACCAAGAAAAAAATGGAGACCTGTCGAGTATATAAGGTGAGTCGATTATATTAGTTAGCTTAACTCCAAAATATCGGATGCTTATATGTACTATAACCATACTAATACGAGTAAATATAAATATGATGTCACCTCAGTGCCACGCAGGCACTCGCGCGGGTCCGCGTGGCATTGCCCCATGGCCCTGAGTGCCACATCGCATCCACATGGGCTCGCGCAAAATATGCACCCTTTTTGCCATTTTTTAATGTTTTAAATTACTTAAAATTCGAAAAAAATAAACTTAATTAAATTTAGAAATATTCTTGAAAATTCCTTAAAATTGTAAAAATCATAACTTTCAAAATACAACTCCAAATTAATTCAAATTTATTTTTTTGGATCAGAAATTGAATAATCTATCATTATAAAAAGTCAAATTATTAAAATAATGAGAGAATAAATATTAATTAAATTAATACATTCATGTATCTTATAAAATAACTTTATGAGAATACATAAATGTTAATAAAGATCTTTTCTCTTATATTTTCATCATTAAAACATGATCATGGTCTTAAATATAATTAGGATTAAACATCATAATGTTTTAATTATATATAATAATCCATAAAATTGATGTCTTTTTAGATCATAACATGAAATGATACAAAATGATAGAAATATACATAAAATATGATAACATGCATATATTTGGAATGATTAATGGCTTTATTTGCATTAATAATCATGTAATTTCATGTATAAATAGCATTTTATCACACCCCCCAACTTGAATAATTGCTATTCTCTTAGAAATTCACTATGTAATCTCCTTCGAAAGTCTTATCATCCTTTGATCCTGCAACTAAAGAAGTGAAGTGTATCAATGTGTGATTACTTTTCATCATAGTGTGAACCATGGTGATCTAGATTCCATAACTAGGTTGACTTCCTTAGAGCATATTAGGGTAGTGCTCATCGGCTAATAGTCGAGTCAATACTCAAGTGTAATCGAGGTGAGCATATCTAAGGTCTGATGCTATGGGAATGAAAAGATTCTCACACTCTCATGAGCAGATGTAATCCTCACCTCTCTAATTCTTACATCACTCTTTCACTCATTTGGAGGCTACTTGGTGCATTAGAATTCCCCTCAAACTCTTCTTTCTCCCTTAAAGAGTGCATTTGCAAAGGGATTTCCTACTTTTGGATGCATCGTTATAAGGTAGCTGAAAGAGTAAAAAGACACTATTTCTAAAGGAATAACTTGGTTAAAAGCAAATCAGCATGTAAACAAGTTGGATATTATATACAAAGAAAGGTACCACTGTTGTTTAATTATTCTCCCAAATGATGTGGATGATGATGGTAGAAAAGGGTAAATAGAATTTGGTAGAGATGGTGTGGAGTGGAAAAAATTGATATACACATGGTAGAAATGGGATGGTATTGATGGGTAGAGATAGGTAGAGATAATGTTTCCCTATTTTTTGCTTCTTTTCACTTTCTTTATTCTTCTCTTCCTTTTTCTCCTCCTTTTCTTTCCTTCTTTCTTTTTCTGTCTTCTTCTTTTCTTCTTTTTCATATTTTCTTCTCTTTTTCTTCTTCTCTTCTTCTCTTTGTATGGTGTAACTTTTTTGAGAAGAAGAAGATGACATTTGAAGACTTTGCATAAAACAAGGATATGGAGGCTTTTTTTGATGTTTGAAGAGAGTATTCAAAATTTCTGAAGTGTAACATTAATGAATATTGATTTGTAAGGGAAATTGGAAAAAGTCTTGTGTAGATGATGGAAAAAGAAAATGTGGTGGATATGTTTATCACTTGGGAGTGTAATTATAATCAGTGAAGCTGAAATTTGGGTGTCTAATTGACTGGTAAGGAAAAATCGGAACTAAATGCCTAAAGGACAGAATAGTTGCATAAAAAATTATGGCACATTGTACTCTTCTAAGAGAAAGTTCGGAAGCGAGGAATTCCCACACCAAGCAGGTTCGGCTGATGTAAGGTAGGGGATAGGAATTTGCTTGAACTTCACTCAAAAATCTCTCCATTTCAATCCAATAGCACTTCAACCTCTTATTACTCATTTTTCCTTCGTGCATGTTAGATACCCAACCCCGAAGAAGTCAACGACTAAAAAGAATCCATGGTTTCTCCAGATCACTTGGCTTTATTACTCAAAATGTAATCACATGGGCTATGACGCCCTCACTTCTACATCTCTAAGAATAGGATCTCAAAATGTTAAAGACTTCTAAGGTGTTAAAAGTTGTAAAAATTTGAAAAATAGGAGTTTAAAATAGTAAAAAGTTAAAAAAATTTGAAAATTTTGAAAATTTGAGTTTTTCTAAGTCCTCACCCCCCAACTTAAATCTTTCATTGCCCTCAATGAAATCATTATGTTTATAAAAAGATGGCAAGAATATCATGCATTACATGAAAAAGATTATAAATTGAAATGAGAAGTAAAAAGGTTTAGAAGAACTCATTAGTGTGTGTTGGCGCATGTCTCTGGATATCGTTCAAATTCCTTGTTGTTGTAGGTGGATTTTCCTTTCAACTATGTATGTACATTGATATAAACTACAAACAAAAACAAAATAAAATAGTAAGATAATCTTGGGGTGCCTCCCAAGAGCGCTAAGTTTAACGTCTTTCAGCTAGACGGAACTTAATGAAGCTACGATGATCGATGAGATGAGGGTGTTACTGTTATCACGTCCTCATGTACCTAGGGAAGATGCAGATTTACCTTATCTGCTGGTGTGGGAGGCTCGGTTGTAAGGTAAGGCTTCAGACGATGCCCATTTACCTTGAATTGTCTGTCGGATTTAGGGTCGGAAATAAGCACTGATCTGTTGTAAACGATTTCCATAACCACGTAAGGACCATCCCATCGTGAGCACAGCTTACCTAGAAAAAGTTTAAGGCGAGAGTTATATGACCAAACCTTTTCATTGACGTGGAATGTTTGTCTTCTGATGTTCCTATCATGAAAGGCCTTGGCCTTTTCTTTGTAGATCACCGTGTTTTCATACGCGTCATGCCTTAACTCCTGTAGTTCCTGCAACTAGAGAAGTCTATGTTTACCTGCTTTCGTCCAGAGAAAGGTTGAGCTTCTCTATTGTCCAATAGGCTTTATGCTCAAGCTCAACCGGAAGGTGGCACGCCTTCCCAAATATGAGCCGAAACATAGACATCCCGATGGGTGTCTTGTAAGCCGTTCGATATGCCCATAAAGCATCAGGAAGCTTGTGTGCCCAATCCTTACCGTCTAGTCGAATGATCTTCTTTAAAATATTCTTTACTTCTCGGTTGCTCACTTTAACTTGCCCATTAGCTTGCGGGTGGTACGGTGTAGTGACGCGATAATGTACTCCATATTTCTTCAATAATGCACGAAAGTGTGCATTGTTGAAGTGTGAGCCTCTGTCACTGATTTTGGCCCTCGGACAACCATCTCGGGAGAAGATGTTCCTCGTTATAAACCTAAGTACTTCCCGATGAGTGTTTGTCCTAGTGGGAATAGCTTCTACCCACTTGGACACATAATCAACCGCTACCAAAATATACTCTTTCCCATCAGAAGGTGGAAAAGGTCTCATGAAACCGATCCCTGATAACATGCTATTTTTACATTAATTACGTGATTATTAGTGCAATTAAAGGCATTAATTATTCCAAATATATGCATGTTATCATATTTTAAGCATATTTCTATCATGTTTGTATTAATTTATGTTATGATCTTAAAATACACTAATTTATGGATTATTATAAATAATTAAACATTAGAATCTGTAATCCTAATTATAAGTGAGATCATAAACATGTTTTAATGATGAAAATATAAGAGAAAATATCTTTATTAACATTTATGTATTTTTATAAACTTATTTTATAAAGTACATATATGTATTAAATTAATTATACTTTATTCTCTTATTATTTTAATAATTTGACTTTTTATAATGATATATTATTCAATTTCTGATCCAACAAAACAAATTTGAACTAATTTGGAGTTGTATTTTGAAAGTTATGATTTTTACAATTTTTCTATAGAAATTTCTGGAATTTTTCTTGATTTATTTAGATTTATTCTCGATTTTTAAATGTTTAAATCAATTTAAAAAGTACAAAAAAGGGTCAATTTTACGTGCGGGCCCACGTGGATGCGACGTGACATGCAAGGCCACGTGGCTCTGCCACGTGGACGCGCACGTGTGCCTGCATGGCGCGGAGGTGACAAGTAGATGCATATTTATATTTACCATATAGTATTTTATAATATCTATATAGGTCTTCCGATTATCGAAAGACAGTTTATTAACCACATAAATCGCTCTACCCTTTTAAACGTGTCATTCTTCATGTTTTTATCGGTGTGGGACTATTATTCAGTCGTTTTGTTTTGATTGCAGGCGACGTGGCAACATCCAGCGCGTCCGATGGAATTCGCGATGAACGCGTGACGTCGATGAGGTGGATACGAGGTCCACCCGATCAAGAATCGCGCACGTGGCTTAATTGAAACTTAAGTGGACTAATCTCGATCGTCCATCTCACGAATTATTACGGCTGAGATTACTTCAGATCAGTGGACTCATCGGGAGATCGCGATCGTTGGATCGAAATCCAATGGATGAATCAACAGACATGCTTCTTCATCAATGCATCTCGACCCTTGATTCGCGATAGAACGCCCAGAAATTAATCGCGATGATTCACGAAATGACGTCTCATCGCGATCGTTGATCGCGATGAGTCCATCAGATCGGACGGGTGAGCCCATTTTTGCTCCTTTAAGTGTAATTCTTAGCGACGGAAGAAGGTGTTCGCGATCATTCTTCAAATTCGAAGTGTTTACTCCATCATTTCGCGTGCCACCTTTTTCATTGTGTTTGTAACTCATTTCCACTTCCATTAAGTGCTTGAAATCAAACTTTGGTTGAGAGAAGAAGGAGAATTCACATCTTGAACTCCACTTTCGTCTTCGAAAATTCGGAATGAAAAGCCTTGCATCCGGCGATTAAGTGGATCATTTCGAAGGCTCAGTTGGGTTAGATTGCGTGTATTCATCTTAATCTTTCATCATTTAGTGTTAATTTTACATTTAGAATCGTAGATTAAGTTTAATTTTAGGTTAATTTCTGTTTTTAATCAAAATCGCGATTCGAAATTTTCTCCTAACTTCAAAACTTTGATTACTCAGCGAATTCTTATCCAAATCACCTGATTTTTTATTCCGTGGAATCGCAATTGAGTTATCTTTCTTAATATACTAAAACACCCAATTTCTAATCTCAATTCGTAGTCCGATTTGACCAAATTTCAAAGATATCTCTCAAATTTCCCTAATTCTCCGTGGATTCAACCCTTAATTACCATTATACTAATTAATTAAGTTGATTAATCATAAATTGGTAAGTTTAGGACTTTGTTTTGACACTAAATTGTGTGTAATCAATGACCATACCATTTAGTCTCGTCAATCCCCCATAAATCAAATATCTCCAACTCAAAGGATAGGCCTCATTGGCATTTCATCTTGCTTGGAGATGTTTAATGCTACGTGGCATTGTAAGCACTCCGTATAGAAACGGTGGGCATCCTTGAAGATGGTAGGGCTGATCAAAACCACTTTGTAAAATCTTATCTTCTGTCTTTCGTGCGGCAAAATGTCCTCCACATGCTGATGAGTGACACATCAATAATATGTTTCCTTTGTTCTTCTTCTGCTACACATGGCCGTATGATTTGATCGTATCCTACATGGAATAGAAGTGGTTCTTTCCCAATAATAATATTTGAGTTCATGGAAGAACTTATCTTTACGATGCCGATTCCAATGCTCTGGGATCGATCCAGTCACAAGAAAATTGACGATATGCGCGAACCAAGGAGCATGACTAGATACTACAAGAAGATGCTCATCAAGAAATGAATCACTAATGTCTCCCATACCTAAAACGTGGAGACGAGATAGGTGATCCACCACCGAGTTTTCACTGTCCTTATTATCTCTAATCTCCAAGTCAAACTCTTAAAGAAGCAGCATCCATCGTATCAATCGTGACTTCGTCTCCTTCTTGGAAAACAAGTACTTTAATGTTGCATGATCTGTATAAATGACGATCTTGCTTCCCAAGATATAAAGCCTGAACTTCTCTAATGCATAGACCACAGCAAACAGCTCCTTTTCCATCATTGTATAATTCATTTGAGCTTCAGCCAGGGCCTTACTCGCATACCAAATGGCGGTTGGCTTCTTATCTATCCGCTGCTCCAACACCGCTCCAACTGCATAGTCTGAAGCATCGCACATGATCTCGAAAGGTAAGTCCCAATTAGGACTTTGAAGAATTGGTGCTTCAATCAAGGCGAGCTTCAACATCTCAAATGCGCACTCCCTTCCTTGTCGATGAAAAATTCCTTATCCTTGCAAAGAAGAGTGGTTAGCGGCTTGGAAACTTTAGCAAAGTCTCGTATAAACCTGCGATAGAAGCCAACATGTCCTTGAAAACTCCATAAATCTCGTAATGTAGTTGGGAGAGGAAGGTTTTGAATGACCTCAATCTTGGCCTTATCAACCTCCAAACCTTTGCCCGAGACGAGATGCCCGAGTACTACTCCCTCTTGTACCATAAAATGGGATTTCTCCCAACTCCATACCAGTCATTTCCTGACGCAGACCTTGAGGATCTTTGTCAAGTGAGCTAGACAGCTGTCAAAATCATCTGCAAAGACAGAGAAATCGTCCATGAAGACTTCGAGACTGTTTCCAAGGAAATTGGAAAATATCATCGTCATACATCTCTGGAATGTCGCAGGGGCGTTACACAACCCGAATGGCATTCGCCTAAAAGCAAACATGCTTAAGGGACATGTGAACGTCATCTTTTCTTGATTGTCCGGATGAATCGCAATCTGATTATACCTTGAATAACCATCTAGGAAACAAAAGTCTGACCTGCTAGTCGATCAAGGATTTGATCGATGAACGGCAATGGGAAATGATCCTTCTTCGTCGCAGCATTCAACTTCCGGTAGTCGATACAAACTCGTCACTTCATCGGAAGGCGCGTTTGGATCTCCTCGCCCTTGTCGTTCACGGTCACTGTAACTCCTGCCTTCTTGGGAACAACGTGCCGGGACTAACCCACTGGCTATCCGATATGGGATAGATGATCTCTGCATTAAGCAACTTTAGGATCTCTTCCTTCACGGCTTCCCATACTTTAGGGTTTAGTCGTCGCTAGGCTTTCCTCACGGGTCTGGACTCGTCCTCTAAAAATGTGCAATGAGTGCATAATGAAGGGTCTAATCTCCTCAAATCTGCTAGAGTCCAGTCGATTGCTTGCTCATTCCATTGTAATACGTCGAGTAATCGTTTCTCCTGCTCCTCATTGAGCTGGGAAGAAATTATCATTGGCTTAACTTGCTGAGAGTCAAGAAAAGCGTACTTGAGTGTAGATGGCAGAGGCTTGAGCTCTCCTGTCGGCTCGTCAAACAGTAGCTCCTTGAAATCAGCTTCCTCGCTGATCATCATGACTTCTTCGATGCAAGTCTCTATGTCTCGGTCATCAAATAGGTCGATGGTGCCCAAATCCTCGAAAGCTTGTGAAGGATACTACATCAACTTGTTGATGTTGACCTTCACCGTGTGCTCTCCTACCTTAAGAATTACTTCTCCTTTTCCTCAATCTGTAATGGCTTTTGCGATAGCTAAGAAAGGTCTTCCTAGGATAATTTGGGCTTAACTAAGCTACTTAGTGATCTTCATATCTACAACTAGGAAGTCTATTGGAAAATAACATCCTTCAATTCTAAAAATCACATCTTCTACTATGCCATGAGGCTTTCTTTCCGATCCATCCACTAAACATAACTCTATAAGGTAAGGCTGCAACTCCCCTACATGATGACGATCAAATACGGCTTTAGGGAGGATATTGATACTAGCTCTGGTATCTAACAAGGATCTAGTATAAGTTATTCCTCCAATCTCACTCCTAATTATAGGAGCTCCTGGATCTCTCTTTTTAATCTGAAGAGAATTCATCATAATTGAACTAATATTATCACTCAATTGGATCCTCTTGGGGCTTCTAGGGGTGTGCATATGCCTTTTAAGAAATTTAGCATAAGAAGGTATATGCCTAATTGCATCTACTAAAGGGATGATAATGGTCACCTTTTGGAAGACTTCTAATAAATGATCATCAGATTCACTAACCTTAGCTTTAGGCTTGCTCAATGCTTGAGGGTAAGGCACGGGTGGTTTGTATGTGTCGGGATTCAGCTCAACTCGCACCCGTTCTTCATCATCATCTGAACTACAATCTTGCTCTACTACGACTGTCGGTGTCTCATCATCTATCGAGCTCTTGTGTAAAGGATGATCCTTATAAGGATCAGGTAAGTCTTTACCGCTCCTAAGGCTCGATATCGCTAATGCAACCTCCACCGCCTCCTCGTCAACATGCACATGACTCAGATTATGCGTTTGACTCGATGAGGACCCTTGATTTCTTGGGTTGATAGTGGCCTGCAATGATAGTTGGTCAGCAAAACAAAACTTGCTTACCCTTCTTATTATCAGTTGAGGTAGGGATGTTCGTCTTGACGAAGTCCTGTATCTCATCCACGCATGAGTTCATCGTATTTATTTGCTCCATCAAGTGAGAGATCGCACCAAGAATCAGATCTACAGATGGTGCGGTCGGTCGTGGAGCTTGATTGTACGATTGCTGTGGCGGGATATACGTCAACTGTCTTGCATTCGTGTAGGGTTGTTGTTGCGAGTTTTGTTGCTGACTAGTGCTATATAGAGGATACGTCTGATCCGTGTTCCTCCTAAATACTTGATGTTGCTGCATAGGATTATTATAAACAAGGTTATTAAAATAAGTGGGGTACGTACCTTGATAATTCGGTCATCCCTTTTGACTTTGCCCTCCCAGTGGGCCCTTGCCTATACATGCCCTGCCCTTGAATTGCCATGATAGGACAATCCATCTCGACATGGTCGAGGCGTGAGCAATGGGAGCATGGCGACGCTTCTTGTAGAGCGACAGGTGCAAGTCCTTTCAGATCCATTGCGGATGTGGAACCGATCTAATAGAAGATTTTGAACCTCCGCCATCTTGTCAATCTTCTCTAGGAGCATGCCCGTCTCTACCGACTTTGCGTCGATTAATCCTCCCTTCGGCATTGCACCTCTTCCGAATGGTTTTTCCGCGTTGTGGTGGCTATTTTCCGCCACAGTCTTGATCAATTCCATTGCTTCATCTTCAAACTTTCTCATGAAGGTGCCGCCACTAGTTGCATCTAAAAGATATCTATCTTGTGGGCCCAACTCATCATAAAATATCTGTGTAAGCTCATGGTTAGACACTCCATGGTGAGGACACTCTCCAGTGAGGACACTCAATGTTTTAATTATATATAATAATCCATAAATTGATGTATTTTTAGATCATAACATGAAATGATATAAAATGATAGAAATATACATAAAATATGATAACATGCATATATTTGGAATGATTAATGGCTTTATTTGCATTATTAATCATGTAATTTCATTTATAAATAGCATGTTATCAAACATTTGAACGGCTATGATGCTGCCAAGTCTTGTGCAATAAGTGGACACGATCCCACGACGTGGGCCCATTTCCTCCTTCATTTTTGCCATCTGATCTTCATCGAAGCATTGTCGAGCAGCCACGTGTCGCTCTATCATTCGATGAGTGTGAGATTAAATCACGACCGTTGGATTTTGCTTAAGCGATTGATGGCTTTGAATTATGCACTATACGCTTGATCGCGATCTGATGAACCGAAGTCCACGAGAATGAGGCACATCTATTAGTAGTGTGATTTGATCGTAATCCTTGCAATTTATGTAGTTTAGATTAGATTTAGACAGGTAATTTCATTTAGAAATTAGAATTTTCATCTTTTAGCCCAAATTTGGGTGCGAATTTTTTCTGATTTTCAAACAAAGCATTCTATTTGATCTTAAGTCCAAATCATTTGATTTTGGTTTCATTGGATTCCTTGTTTCATCAGCTTTCTATGGATATCTAATTCGTAAAATTTCACCACCATTCGACCCTTCAATTTGAAATTTGACCAACTAATGTTCATTTTCAATCCGAATTTGGGCATTGACTTTCGGGGGCAATTACTCTTAAAATACAAGATGAAATTCAAAAATTTTGGTCTCTTTAGAATCCTCTAATTGTTAGCTTTCTATTCATAGATGAATTCCTTGATTTGGATATCATTTGGATAGTCAATTTCATGATTTAGACTGAGATCTTCCTTTCAAGATTTTTCTGATCATTGATTTTCTATAAATCATAATAAATCCAATTCTAGTCTAAATATCACGAATTATATATCAAAATTTTTCATTTTCTCTCTAGTGTCTGAAAAGATAATTTTTGCATAATTTTCTCACCTTTTTCCTCTCTTATTTTTACATAAAGTCAACTCATGGTCAAAGTCAATGCTTTGACCTTGACTTTTGACTTTTGACTTTTCTTCGTCAAATCATTTTCTAAAAATCTTATAGTATATTCTTTGATATATTCATATCATTTAATTAATTATACATCAATTTCATTTCTTAAAAACTCCAATTAAACCTAAGTTTGACCAAGTCAACTCTTTGATCAAAGTCAACCGTGTTATTCGTGGATCGACACGATCTTTACACTATACTTGATTTCATATTTTTAGTCATTGTGAGTTTGAAATTATAAATTTTTTTTGACCGACAATTGTGTGTTTTTAATGACCGCATAAACTGTTCCGTCAATAATCAAACCATTGGGGGTTGTAGTCTCTATACTATGATAATGAAAGCTAAGCTCATTAGGTAGATTGAAATGAGGATGAGCATGAAAAAAATCCAAATTATCATTACAAGTGAGAGAGATTTCTTTGAAGGTCCTATCTTGGAAGATGAATGAAAGATTGTATCAAGTAGAATTGAGGATCACGTTTGAAATTTACTAGGAACTTGACTGTGAGCAGAGATTGAGGGTCAACATGACAAAATAGAAAGTCGTGTGAAAATGCTCGTCGAGCGATAAATTAGAGTTTATTTCCTACTCGATCATGTAGAATTTGAAGGATGAAAGGAGCTCAAAAGGTCCCGAAGATATTGCTTACAAGAAACTCAAGAACACACGCATATGTGATAACATGCTATATTAACATAATAAAACATGATTTGTGATGCATTTTAAGGAATAAATAGTTTCATTTCCATGCATGTTATCATACTTATGTGTATTTTTCTATCATTCCATGAAAAAGTAATTATTATCTCAAAAATACCTTAAATTAGGGTTAAATATGATGATTTAAAAGACAAATAATTAATAACCCATCTTTACTTGAGATTATAAATGTTTTTAAACTTAAAATAATGAGAGAAAATGTTTTCTAAACATTTATTTATATTTTCTTAAGTTAAATCCTTAAAAAAATAAATGTGTTCTTGAAATAAAATTTAAAACTCTCATTATTTATCAAATTTTATTTTTAGAATGATAGATAATTAAATTTCAGATCAAAGGAAAGAAATTTGGATTAATTTGGAGTTAAATATTAAAAGTTATGAATTTCCTATTTTTAGAGATTTTTCTGGATTTTTTTCTGATTAAATTTACGATTTTTAAATGATAAAAACGATTGAAAATAATGCAAAAAGGGTTTATTTTCTGCGCGGGACCCACGTGGATGCGATGCGGCACGCAAGGCCACGTGGCAGCGCCACGCAGGCCCACGCGGCGATGTGACAAATAGCGCATTATTTATATTTAATACTATATAGTTTATAATGTATAGCCTTCCATTTATCGGAAGGGAATTATTACCCCTTAGATTTGTCGCACCCTATAAAACGCGATAATCTCTTTTAATTTTTTCCGTCTGGGACTAAGTTCCACGGAGATATCTTTGATGCAAGTGACGTAGCCACTCGAGATCCGTCAGATCGTCGGCATCTTGGAAATCCGCGCGTCGATCGCGTGGACGCGCGAACCATCGATCACGATCAAAACACGTGCTTTAAATGGAGGATTTTAACGGTCGGGATGAAACGGCGAGGAGCGCATCTCGACCACCCGATCGCGATCCAATGGGGCGCGATCAAACGCTTTTTATAATGCATCTCAACGATGGCATCTAGATGCTCCATCCACGATCCGACGGCCACGATATTTTTGAAACGGTCCATTGTGGACCGTTTCATCGCAACCATCGATCATTTCGATCGGACGGCTAAAATGAGGTGTATAAAATGAGGTGTTCCTCCGATGTTCAAACTATTCGAGTTGGAAATCAACAAATTGATCTGTCTAGACACCTCCCCTCTCGTTTCTTTCAATCCCATCGTGTTCTACACTCAATTCCACACCTCCGGAGCATTTGAGATTGAGATTTGGCTGTGTAGATCGATAGAAATTGCAGCTTTGAACTCACGAACGCGTTCTTCGGCATTTTCGTCGATTAATCGGGATAATTGAGTTAATCTGAGCGCTAATCATGGTTAGTGGAAGCGGTTTTTGCTAATCTTTTGTCCATTTATGTTTGATTTCAATTTAGATTAGGATTTAAGGTTTAATTTTGGTTAATTTTCATTAAAATTGTGATTTCTTCGTCCGAAATTTTCTCCTCACTTCAATCTTCAATTTCTCCGCGAAATCAAGTCCAAATTTCGTGGTTAATTTTCGATGATTCTTGATTCCGTGGAATCGATTTGAAGTTCTCTTTCATAATTTACCATTTTCCCCAATTTCTAAGATCAATTCATTTGTCCGATTTGATCAATTTCGAAGAATACATCAAGAATTTCCTTATTTCCCTGTGGATTCGACCCTTATTTACCATTATACCCTTCAATTCGATACATTTTCATCAAATTGGTAAGTTCGGAAATAATTTTGACACAAGACCGTGTGAAATCAACGACCTCGCAGTCTCGTCTCGTCAATATGCTAGACACATGAGAGAGAGAATAGAAGAAATAGACTCTTACTAAAAACCAAGAAATATAAACTTCTAGTCTTCTAAAGTTTTCTTCTATTACAACCCCCTCCATTTATAGGATTACATGTCCAGAAAATGGCCCAATAGTAAACATTTCTTTGTCCAAAAGGAAAACATAAGTTGGTTAAAAAAATTTGGTAAATTAAAGTTGATAGAGAGGTAAGACAGTGAATTTTTTTGGTCTTTGTCTTCTAGCGGTAGTGTGGCAGCATGCGCATCAAGTTTTAACACTCCCCCTTAATGCAAAGTTGGTCATACTAAGATCTTTGAAAAACTTTAATAAAAATTTATGATTTAAAGCTTCTATAAATAAATCAGAAACTTGATCTTTTGTCCAACAAAATTTCACTTTATTAGCACCTAGAATTACTTAATCTCTACTAAAATGATAATGGAGTTCTATATGCTTTTTTAGTCCATGAAATACTAGGTTATTTGACATCAATATAGTTGACTTGCTATCACAATAGATCACTATTGGGCTTGAAAAATTCAAACTTCAGTTCTTCCATAATTCTTATCATCCAACTAGCTCATCTACTGCACTTGGTGCTAAATAAAGTACATATCCACTAGTGCTCTTCCTATCATCTTGCCCAATCACTCTCCAAATATCCATCCAATTTGAAATCTTGAACCCTGTGAGCATGTATTTTAAGATCCATAGTTCCACAAATATATCTAAGTATCCTCTTTGCAGCTCCAAGATGTCTGATGAAGGACAATGCATAAACCTTGATATCATGCAAATAGAAAACATAGTCTCTGATCTTGTGTGTGTTAAATATACTAGATTTTCAATTGTTCTTCTAAAAAATCTCTCATATATCTGAATGTCCCATCATTACTACACATCTTTTCACTTGTGTCACTTGATATTGGTGTAGACATTATCTTAAAACTGTACATGTAAACGTCTTGAGCATATCCAACATATATATAATAAATATACCATGATCACCTTGATAAACATCAAGACCAAGAAAATAAGGGAGAACACCTAAATCTGTCATATCAAATTTTGGCATGATGGATAATTTAAACTCATCAATGAGATATTGAGATGAACCCAAGTAAGTTATATCGTCCATATAAATTTAGATGACGAGAATATCATTCTCCTTTATGATGTAAAGAGTCGGATCATTCTCACTTTTGTTAAACATATTTCTACAAATATATGAATGTAATCTCCCATGCAATGTACTCCATTCTTTCTTTAAACCATATAATACCATATTCAATTTGTAAACTTTGTCTTTTTTGCCTTTGATGTACAAAACTTTAGGTTGCTCAAGATACACATCTTCATCTAAATGACCATTAAAAAATCTGACTTAACGTCAAATTGAACCTTCCACTTCATTTGAGTAGCAATAGATAATAACATTCATAAAGTCTCAAAACTTGCCATTATAGAAAAACTTTTAGAATTAGAAATAGCATAGCATGGAGCATAACCTTTAGTTACTAAACTTTCTTCGTGCTTTTGAACACTGGGATTATACATCAACTTATTAATCCACTTAACCCCCTTGCATCACAAGATCTAGGCAAATCAACCAATTCCCATGTTTCACTTCTTTTGATAACATAAATTTCTTCTTTCATTGCATTTTCCATTCTTCATCTTTCACTTCTTGATATCACAATCATTTAGGGTTATAAGGGAAAATAAACTTTCCAAATGTTGGGTTCTGAGGTCGATAAATTTTCCAAATTTTAAACAAACATCGAATGCAGCGAAATTTTTTGAACCAGATATTCAAAATATTGAGACACCAAGAATAGAAGACTGACGAGACAAGACCACGAGGTCGTCAATTGCACGCGGTCTCGTGTCAAAAATAATTCCAAACATACCAATTTGATGAAAATATCTCGAATTGAGGGGTATTATGGTAAATAAGGGTCGAATCCACAGGGAATTAAGGAAATTTATTATGATCTCTTCAATTTTGATCAAATCGGACAATGAATCGATGGTAGAAATTGGGGAAAATTGTAGATTATGAAAGAGAACTTCAAGACGATTCCACGGAATCAAAAATCATCGATTTTTACTTTGATTTCGCAGAGAAATTGAAGATCAAAGTGGGATGATTTTTTTCGAAACTTAAAATCGCAAAAATACCAAAACTGAAATGAAATTAACTTGAAATTCCTAATCTAAACTGAAATTAAACATGAATAGATGAAAGATTAGTAAAAACCGCTTCCACTAACCCAAGATTAAGATCAGATTAACCCAATTAATCGCTGGATTAAGGATGTTCATAAAAATATCTGAAAAATCGTTATCGTGGAGTTCAAGTGTCGATTTCTTCCTCATCTTTTAGTCAAATCTCAATCTTAAGCCCTTCGTGAACGCGGAATTGAGTCTAGAAGAGGATAGGATCAAGAGATTCAAGAGAGTGGGTGTCTAAACAGATCAAATGTATTGATTTGCCCTCGAATGGTTTACAAATCAGAAGAACATCTCTATTTATAGTGTATTTGGGCTTAACCATCCGATCAGTTTAATCGACGGTTCTGATGGAAACGAACCGTTACAATTAAGTTGTGATCGTCCGATTTCTGATGGAGCACTCAAATGAAGCACGTGTGTATTGATAACATGCATTTATAACTTAAATTCTTATCCTATTTAACTCATATTCATGCTTATTTTATGTGAATATGATGCATCTTATCATAGTTTTTATGAATTTTCTCCATTGGTATGCCATTCTACTAAAGTTCATATTCATGCAAAAATTAGGGTTAATTATGTGCTTTCTTGATGATTACTCTTTTTGCAAGGTTAAATTAATAGGAATTAAGTATTTTCCTTAATTTACTTTGACTTTAGTAGATGATTAGAAGATTTAATTTCAAGAAGAGAATGTTGGATGATATAAAATAGACTTCTTAAGAAATTATCTATGTTTATTTGAAATTCATCCTATATGATTCTTTTAATTTGTATTTTTAGATAAAATAAATACATATTAGAAGATAACTTTTAATAAAGCAAAGTGAATACTAAACAAAACCACTTCCCAGTAAGAACTGCTTAAAGAAAATCCTTAAAGTGGAGAGATATCTACCTAATGCCTCCCCGGCAACGGCGCCATTTGACGAGACGGGACCGCGAGGTCGTTCATTTCACACAGTCTCTTGTCAAAAATAATACCGAACTTACCAATTTTGGGAAATTAACTCGAATTGAGTGGCATAATGGTAAATAAAGGTCAATAAGTGTTCGCAACGCATATCGAAAAAGGTTCCAAAGGTTATCCGACGCAGGAGGATAATGACTAGTATTCTTTTTTTTTTTTGCCGGTTATGTTTTATGTTAAGAAAATATTAAAGGTTCTGAGTTTACGAAGATAAAGAAGGCTTAAAAGCAAGGAAGGGAGGCATAATATTAAAGATGAAAGAATTTGTGATCCAATGAAGAAAATTTGAGTTGGAAAGGAGCTATATAAATGAATTTTTTAATTTTTTAATTTTTCAGAATTTTCTAGATTTTTATTTTGATTTTTCAGGATTTATTTAATCGTGCGGGACCCACGGAGGTGACGTGGCGCGATGCAGACACATGGTGGGGCCACACAAGCCCACATGGATGCCTACAAGGCATGAATATTGATATCGGACCGTCGGGATTAAATTGCGCAATCAGACGGTTGAGATTAAATCGCGCAATCAAACGGTTGGGATTAAATTGCGCGATTGGACGGGTGAAATCACACGGAGTGGAATCCACGTCATGGGCCACGATCCCACCGATTACACGCGATCCGAAAGCTGAAATTACACGGAGTGAAATCTGCGTCACGAGCCATGATCCCACCAATTTCGCGCGATCCGACGGCTGAAATTACACGGAGTGAAATCCGCGTTGTGGGCCACGATCCACCAATTTCGCACAAACTTCTTTGTAAATAGATGTTCTCTCCCTTTGTAAACTCAACTCTTGATTAAATCATGAAGGAATTAAGCAATTTTAAAGCAAGATCATGAGTTCTTCATGATCCCCCCATGTTTAGACTTGATTTTGAGCAAATCAAAGCGGGATTGATCACGAATTTCCATCGGATTTCATCAAATTTTCCCCTTGAACGCCGAACATCCGCAAGGAAGAAATCAAGCAAAATTCGCTTCAATCCGCATGAATTGAAGCCCCTATCTTTGCCAAAATCGGGTTAGTAGTGAGATTCAATCGATTATCTGGTGGTAATTTGAGTTTTTATTAATTTAGATCGTTAATTTTGAGTTTTAGTTCATAGTGTTCTTCAATTTTGCCTAATTTTAGTCCGAAATTTTTCTGATCTTAAAAATAGGATATCTCTCTAATTATAAATCTGAATCACCTGATTCTGGTTTCATTGTATTCCTTATTTCATCAGCTTCCCGTAGATAGCAAATTTGTTTAATTCTAAGAGCATTTGACCCCTGAATTTAATGTTTGAGCGAGCACTGTTCATTTTATATCTGAATTTGAGTATTGACTTTCGGGGTCAATTACTTTCAAAATATAAATCAGAATTTGATAATTTTGGTCTCTTTAGAATCCTTTGGTTCTTAGCTTTCTATTGATAAAAAATATTTCAAGATTTGATATAACAATGAATTCCATTTTCTCTTTAAATTCTGAATATATAATTTTCATCTTTTGGTTCTCTGATTTTACAGAAATTGGACTGTTGGTCAAAGTCAACGCTTTGACTTTGACTTTTGACTTTTCTCTGTCAAAACCGAGATCTTAAATCTTAAAATTCCTTATTTAATATATTTATATCATTTCTACTCATAAAATCTCATTTCTACTTCTTTAAAACTTCTTTTAAACCAAAGTTTGACCAAGTCAACTCTACAATAAAAGTCAACATTGTTCTCTATGGATCGACCCGATACTTACACTTTACTTATTTTACATCTTTTTTTATTGTGAGTTTGGATTTATAAATTTTATTTGACCGACGTTTGTGTGTTTTAACGACCGCACAAAACGCTTCGTCATGTATGCCTTATAAAACGCGTGAAACCGCCGCCGTTGGATCGCG
Source organism: Lemna minuta (assembly GCA_024174645.1). NCBI lineage: Eukaryota > Viridiplantae > Streptophyta > Magnoliopsida > Alismatales > Araceae > Lemna > Lemna minuta. The sequence goes on along the minus strand of CM044114.1, from coordinate 12,217,531 downwards.
ATCTGATGCTTCTGATGCGTTTGATCGCAAAAAGATCTCGACCGTTATAACTCCTTGATGGAAGGTCGCGATCTTTTCACTTACTCCTAATTATAGCACGTGCATGATCTGTGATCCGGTGGACTTTGAGTCCACGCGATCCACGAGCGGTATTCAAGTTGATCGCATCCAACGCGTTTAATGCTGACACGTCGCCTGAAATAAAAACATAAGAGTGGAACATAGTCCCACACTGTAAAAATGAAAGAAAAGGGGCGGGTATATAACGTGCGACGAAATAAGGGGTTAGCGTATATCCAATTAGGGATGCTTATATGTACTATAACCCTATATTACGAGTAAATATAAATATGCACACGTGTCACATCCGCACCGCGCAGCGCTCGCATGGGTTCGCATGGCTCTGCCACATGGCCTTGCGTGCCATATCACATTCATGTGGGTCCCGCGCAATAAATTAAACCCTTTTGCCTTTTTATTGTTTTTAATACTTTAAAAATAAAAAATAAATTCAAAAAAATCCAAAAAAATCCCTGAAAATTAGAAAATTCATAACGTTTAAAATATAACTCCAAATTAATCCAAATTTCTTTCATTTGATCCTAAATTTAATTATCTATCATTCTAAAAAGTCAAAATTAATAAATAATGAGATTTTTAATTTCCATTTCAAAAATACATTTATTTCTTAACGATTTTAACTTAAGAAAATTTAAATAAATGTTTATGAAATGATTTCTCTCATTATTTTAACTTTAAAAACACCTATAATCTCAAGTAAAGATGGGTTATAAAATTATTTATCTTTAATTCATCATATTTAACCCTAATTTAAATTATTTTGAGATTATAATGGCTTTTTCATGGAATGATAGATAATTACTCATAAATATGATAAAATGCATAGAAATGAAATCATTTATGCCTTAATATGCATCAATAATCATGTTTTATCATGTCTAATTAGCATGTTATCAATGATCCTATTGTTAGGTCTAATCTCTATTAAGTGGACATAGTTATGTATTATTGTGGATTTGCTATCATTTAATCCCATTAAGTGATTCAATTATGTTTAATGTGGGGATTAAGACATTCATTTGTGTGTGGAGGTTAATTATGTGTAGAGGCAATTAAATTGGTCATTAGTCATTAATGGGCTGACTAATTACTGATTAGAGGCTTAAGGTCTCCTCACTCTCTATCAATAGGAGGCCATAGTCCACTTGAGTAACCCAATGCTATAACCCTCTAGAGAGAATCCCATTTCCTCTAGAGATCAAGAGGTTATCTTTGGGATATTCAATAAGACTGTTCTCCACTACAAAAATCTACTACGATGAATATTCATCCCATGAATCCAGGTATGAGTTTACTTCTATTTTTTATATGTGATTATGCTGAAGAATCATGATGCGTACTCAAGTTTTATCATCTATCATCTAGTATGTGTGAGAAAACATACTTACAGTGTTCCCTTGAAGGAGTTCTTGAAGCTATTTAGGTGTCTAGCCTCTAGCGGTATCCACGCGGTCTTTGTACGGTTGGATCTCCTCTTCAAAGCTCTTCACCAAGAGAGGAAGAGAAGAAAAGAGAGAATTCCCACAAGTCTTGTATGGACATTTGGTATTCCCCAAAGCTGTTCAATTGAGATCATTCTCCACCTATTTATAGACATTTGGTATGAGGTTTTTTTTATAAAAACCCTCATAATTATATCTATATCTACCAACATCCATAGACCTTATGTGTGTGACCGTCTAGGTCTATATATCTCACTAGTTAATAACTCTATAGACTAAATAATACTTTATTGGTCAACCTTAATTAATTAACCACACTAACATATAGATTAATGAATCAAAGATTGATTTAACTCAATCGATCGCTTGAGTTGCCAGCCCATTGGGTGCCAAGATACACCACGTACTTTTGGAGATATGGAGTATGTAAGAACTCACTTATAGAACCTTTCTGTCATCGATTACCATGTATGTATAATCATTTATCTGCATGAGACTCATTAATGACTTAGGGTGGTCAACTGTCAAACCCTAATTGATCACTGAAATTAGTACTGATGCGAGTAGGAAATCATTAGGAACTCCCACTCTAATATTTTTACTGCCTTGGCCAAGGATATCATCACATCTCATTCCTTGAGTCAATTTTCTTAAATATCGTGGCCTGATGATTCTATCTTGATCACACAATCATCTTCATGGACTTTATGTCACATCCAATATATGGCGTTTTAAATATTTCGTGGCTAGGCATTCGTAAGTCATAATCAAAACACAATCGTCCATTCACAAGATGTCTTTGGTGTCTCAAGTCAAAGGACCACATACACAATTGTAACATGAATCAATATTATTGAAAATATAGTATAATTACTATTTAGGGTTTCATATGGATAAATTCAATGAACTCTTTCTCTAAAGAGTAACCACTATCTATCCTTAGTGTCTTTACACTATTGGTTACAAGATCAGCCATCCTCATCATATGAGTCTGATCAGATAGTGTTGTTCTTTCAGGATAATTTGATATCCCTCTCGAATATCCCACAAATAAAAATATTTATATCATATGTTTAAAGACTGTTATCACTGTTTTATGATATCATCACAATTCACTTAGTCATTAGATATGCTCTTGGGCTCCATTACAAAGCATGGCACAAAAATGATAATGAATAAATCTCATTTCAACGAACATAAACGAAATACATGGAAGTGTGATTGGATTATAGGCCACATTATATCCATCATCATAAATATCTCATAAGAGTGTACCTTTGGTTTTAGTCATAATTCACCATGAGAGAAGACCCTTGTGAAGATAGTGGATCAAAAGCAACTTTCTAACTTATATGTTTAGCGTTTTCTTTGTAGAAATTTCATCTCAATTCTAATATCTTGGCTCATAAAAAGTAGCATCTCTTTGTCTCTAGAATTTAAAACCGACATCATTTACATTCATTGCTATAGCCAATAAAAATATGCTTCTCACCCTAATCCATTTTGCCTTGAGTGTTTTCATTAGTTGCAACAAATGTCATTCGTCCAAACACCTTTTAATGATTAACATTAGGTTTCCTAAAAAACGATGCTTCATGTGGGGTATTGTCCTTCACAACCTTTTTAAGAGAAATATTCAGTATATAAACAACAACAAAAAACCACTAGCTTCTACCCAATAATCATTTAATACTGTCGTATCATTAAATGTACTTCTTATCATCTCAACAATATTTTGATTCTTCCTTTCTACTATGCCTTTTTGTTGAGGAGTTCTTTATAAATTCAATTGTCTTCGTATTCTATGATGTTTTCAAATGATTCAAACTCATTTGATATAAATTCTCCCCGTCTATCTATATGAAGAATTTTTGATAAAGCATCGAAACATATTTTTAGTCAATACCTTAAACTTTAAAAATTTATTACTTTCTTTTGATTTATCTTTTAAAAAATTAACCCAAGTCATTCTTGCAACATTATCAATATTAAGACAAGAATACCTACTACCATTCAAAGATGGTGCCTTCATAGGTTCACATAAGTGCAAATGGATCAATTTTGAGTGGTTCTTGTGCTCCCAAGATTGACCAAATGGAAATGAAAACACATGTTTCTTTACAAAGATAAATCCTTTACAAACATGATCTTAAAATGATGAAGATGATAATCCTTGGACCATATTCTTCATATGTAATAACGTCATAATATTGAAATGTTAATGAACATGCATTTGATGCCAATCATTGACTCGTCAATCTTATCAAACATCATAGAAAATGTAAAAATTCTAGAATATTAATGTGAAACATTCTTTGATCAACCATCAGAATAGATATTGGAGGCATGTTCCTCTTCTGGTGTCCAATAATGCATTTATCATCTTTAAACTTAAAAGTATATTTCTATAAAATGAGTTGTCCTAAACTCAAGAAATTATGAGCAATTGTTGAAACATAATAAGATATGATATCTCATGATCCTGATGGAGTTTGGAGCTGAATTTTCATGAGCATCACTGTTATTTCATTCTCTACATTCTCATGGTGGCTGATTGTAAATATGAAACACAAAAGATTGGTCTTCTAATATTTCTTTGTGTGCCTCTAGAATTGGCTAGTTGGAGGAAAGAAGGCAGCGATTAAATGTTCTTCATGCATAAAACATCATTTTTAGTGAGTTTCTTCTCTTCTCTATTCATTCCTTGAGTTGGATGCAAGATGCCAAGTTCAAGTAAAATGTACGAGCTTTCAAAGTTATATTTGATCGGAGAGTATTGCTAGGGATATGATTTCATCACCAATGTTAAGATATGGATCATTCTCTATTGAAAGATTATCCATATTTTATATTTTCAACCCATAAATCACATTTCCACTTATCGATTAAGGTTTTTTTATGTTTGAAAGGATTTGAGAAGCATTTGATCAATTCATTGCATCTTCTGTGTACATTTCTCTCTTTTCATTAATCATTTTCACTTTCTTAATCCAAAAAAATAACCAAAAAATTCCACTATTCCAATCTTTTGATTGGCCTCCATGTGGATTCAAGCTCGACTCGCCACTATTCTAAATTTTAAGATCATATTTGATTTTTGATATGTGAACTTGTGATTTGAACAGCCATGATTCTACGCATATCAGCCACCAAGATAAAATTTGACATGAGCAATACCAAGCATGTGCCTAAGACTCTCCTTTTCCTTCTGGTGGTATAATGTCAAGAATGAGCCAAAAAGCAAGAAAGAAATAATTCAAGAATTTGTAGATTAGGGATTTTGGTGGTTGATTCATTAATGGTGGAGATGCAACCATCCCTTTGATTTTCCTTAACCACCTCTATAAAATGAGATATTGGTTCAATTAGAGGGATGAGATAATTCCTTGAAGAAGATTATCTAAACCCTACAACCTTAGGGAATGGTCTGATAACATACTATTTATACATGAATTTACATGATTATTAATGCAAATAAAAGCATTAATTATTCCATTTGTCTGCATGTTATCATATTTTAAGTATATTTCTATCATTTTGTATAATTTCATGTTATGATCTAAAAATACATCAATTTATGGATTATTATACATAATTAAACATTATAATTTATAATCCTATTTATATTTAAGATCATAATGATATTTTCATGATTAAATAATAAGAGAAATGATGCTTATGAATATTCATGTATTTTTATAAAGTTGTTTTAGAAAATACATGAATATATTTATTTAATTAAAATTGTATTCTCTTATTATTTTAATATTTTGAATTTTTATAATGATAGATTACTCAATTTCTGATCCGACAAAATAAGTTTGAATTAATTTGGAGTTGTATATTAAAAGTTATCATTTTTAATCTTTTTAGGAATTTTCTGGAATTTTTCTGGATTTCTTTAACTATATTTTCGGATAAAAAATTATTAAAATAATAATAAAAAGGGTTTTATATTACTGTGTGCTGACGTGGCGAAAGCGCTGCCATGTGGTAATGTGCGGACGCATGGACGTGTGACACGTGGACACGCGTGTGTGCGTGCGTGACATGTGTGCGTGACACACATGTGTGTTCGTGACACATATGCGCAGATTTTAAATATATATTATTAGCATCCCGTAATCGGAATTTCGCTAACCATAAAATCCATCGTATCTTATAAACCCAATAAAACTCTTCTATTTATCCAGTGTGAGACTATGTTCTTTTATTTTTTTAATTCAAGTGACGTGGCGACGCGTGGGACATCAAATCACGTGATTTAATCACACGCGTCGGATGTCACTTACTCGAAGGGTACGTGGCATCATCTCATTAAGCACCGATTCGATTAAATGGACATAAATCGCAGCTATCCATCAAGGAAGTTATAGCGGTCATGATTAATCGCCATCGGTGGACCTTCCGATTAATCGTGACCATCTGATGAAGATCCAACAAACGCGACGAAGCGACGCACCTCTTCACACGCGCGACGTGGATGCATCCTGACGCTCCATCGGCAATCGGATGCTCATGACTTAATGACACCGTTTTGATCAAACGATGCGTCATCTCAGCCATTAATCGCGATCCGACCGTTGATCCGACGGTTATGCCCAAAATCCTCTATAAATTCAATGTTCTTCACGACGGAAAAGACACCCTTGGATTTTTGAATGAAATTGAACTGTCCAGACACCAGAATTCTAGAGTCAATTGATTTATTTGCATTCTTGACACGTTTTCGCGTCCAAGGAGTGTTTGAAATCGAAAAATTGATTGAGGGAAAAAGGAGAAATCACATCTTGAATGCCATCTTCGTCTTCGAAATCGCAGAATGAAAAGCCATGAATCCAGCGAATATTTGGATCATTTCAAGCGTGACTTTGGGTTAGATTGTATGTTTTCATCTTAATCTTTCATCATTTAGCATTAGATTTACATTTTGAATCGTAGATAAAGTTTAATTTGGTTTTATTTTCAATTTTTAATCAAATTTTGCGATCGAATTTTCTCACATTTTCAAACTTCGATTACTCTGCAAATTCTAATCCAAATCACTCAATTTTTTATTCCGTGGATTCGCAATTGAGTATCTTTCTTAATATCATAAATTTCCCAATTTCTAAATTGAGTATCTCAATTCATCATCTGATTTGATCGAATTTCAAAGATATCTCTCAAAATTCCCTAATTCTCCGTGGATTCAACCCTTATTTACTTACCCTTCAATTCGTGAATTAATCTTTAAGTTTGGACTTTATTTTGACCCGACATCATGTGTATTCAATGACCATACGTATTCATTTTTGTCATGGTCTCATCTTTATTTTTATAAAAAAAAGGTTAAAATCATCTAATCCTCAAATCTTTTGTGCTCAATTTTCTAATAAGAGGTTATAGATAGATGATGAAAAGACAAATCTATGCAATATATCATGAGATATCATGATTTTAAATTGAAGCATATCTAGTTGTTGATTTTTTTATCAAGTGCCTCTAAAAGTGCCATGTCGCGCACACCAATTAGCCCAAAATATCCAAAAATTGGAGGGGTTTTCTATGACAATCAAGTGTGAGAGAGGTTTTCCTTTAAAAATTCAAAGTGCACGATAGTTTTTCATATAAAAATGCTCTTTTAAAAATAAAATAAAAAACTCCAAAAATTCTAGAAAACTTTTTAAACTTAGAAATTTGATATCATGCAAAATACAACTCTTTTTTGTTCCCAATTTTCTTCATTGGATCAAGAATTTAATTCTTATTTTTCTGAAAGCCGTAATTCCTAAAATCATAAAAGTATGGATCATTTAAAGAAATTTAAGTTTGTTCTAGCCTCCTTAAGAATAAGGAAGTTGGCCCAACTTTGACTTCCTTAATAATTATGGATCATTCTAAAAATCATATGATGATCCCTTTATCAAATTCAAACCTGATTGATAGCTTTTCTTCATGAAAATAGGAGTGACTTGCCTCTAGAAGTTGGTATTTTTTCTTCCTCTCTCTCTCATCGATGAGTTGCATCCATGCTTTGCTATTTGGCATCTTGTCCTTGCATCCACATGGCTCATAAAAAAGTGAGAATATAGCTACTAGAATTTTTCAAAGTCAAGTGATAGAAAATTCAAAATATATAAGATGATTCATGATAGGACATAATCATTTTTATCCCATATTTTATATTTAAGAAATGAATATTCTCATATCGATGGTCTCATCAATGCCCAAACATGGTAAATGATGCATGAATTCAACTTATATTTTAGAATTATCAAAATCCAATCATCTAGCGATCAAGTGGATAATGTTGGAGGCTAGACACTAGGACATCTTCAAGAACTCCTCAAATGAACTCTATAAATATGGATTGTAATCTATACTAGATCCTAGGATTTTCGATTCTTGGGGCATAATCATTTTGAATGTTTAATTCAATGTCTTCCGCTAAGTTCAACGTTTGGATCAAAATTTCAAGTGCTTATCAAGCCTTAGATCCCAACACTATAGACACCAAAAGGTTCTTAGATGACACAATTATATTTTGGTTTTGGTTTTGGTGAAAACGTTAACCTCTATATAAGAACCTTAGGGTGTAGGCTTTGGGTGACCCATAAAACTTCCTTCTCTAAAGCTACCTAACGTGACTATTTATGTAGTCGTTGAAAACACACAATCATCGGTCCAACAAAATTTATAATTCCAAACTCACAATAACAAAGATATGAAATCAAGTATAGTGTAAAGATCGGGTCGATCCACAAAGAACACGGTTGACTTTGATCGACGAGTTGACTTGGTAAAACTTAGGTTTAATTAGGGTTTTTAAGAAGTGAAAATAATATTTTATTAATGACAGAAATATATGAGAAAAAATATTATAAAAATTTTAGAAAATGATTTGACAAAGAAAAGTTAAAAGTCAAGGTCAAAGCAGTGACTTTGACCAGATATTGACTTTCTGTAAAATCAGAGAAGAAAAAGAGGGTAAAATATTAAAAAAATTATATATTCAGAAACTAGAAAGAAAAATGGAAAATTTTGATTTATAATTCATAAATTTTCGAGAAGAATTGAATTTATTATGATTTATTGAAAATCAAAGATTAGAAAAATCCCGAAATGAACACTTCAATTGAAATCATCAAATTGACTAGCCAAATGATATCCAAATCTTGAAATTCATATATGAATAGAAAGATAACAATAAGAAAATCCCAAAGAGACCAAAATTGTCAAATTTCACCTTTTATTTTAAGAGCAATTGCCCCCGCATGTCAATGCCTAAATTCGGATTGAAAATAAACAGTTGATGGTCAAACCTCAAATTGAATGTTCAAATAATGATGAAATTTTATGATTTAGCTATCCACGGAAATCTGATGAAACAAGAAATCCAATGAAACTAAAATTTTATAAATTTCATCTTGTATTTTAAGAGTAATTGCCCCCACAAATCAACGTCCAAATTCAGATTAAAAATAAATAGTCGATGGTCAAACGTTCAATTGAAGGGACAAACAGTGATGAAATTTTACGATTTTCTATTCACGAAAAGCTGATGAAACAAGGAATCCAATGAAACCTAAATCAAATGATTTGGACTTAAGATAGGGGAGAAATCTGTGTTTCAAGATCAGCAAAAATTTGCACCCAAATTTGGGTGAAACGATGAACAAATCGATTTCTAAAATGAAATTAGCTATCTAAATCTAATCTAAACTACATAAATCGATTTGGGTGAACTCACACTATTAACCTGATTGACGCAAAGATTGAGCCTCAAAATTTCTTGATTATGGAGAATTTCTCCGGAACCTTCTTCAACGTACGTTTGGCATTAAAGGGGAGAATCCAACCTTTTCTTGCAATGAATTCGTGATTAACTTGCGTTGATTGATGCAGAATTGAGTCTAGGATGCAAGAAAATCACGAAAAACTCAAGATATTCCTTCAAAAATCACTTACTTTCTTCACGATTCAATCAACAGTTAAGTTTACAAAGGGAGAGAACATCAATTTATAGCGAATTGAATTGCAAAAATCGTGGACTGTCTGATTCGATGAAGGATGATTCAATGGCTGAGATTGTGCGATTTAAGTGGGCCATGATCTCACTATCTCCCCATGATTTTTGCCTTTTTTAAAAGGAATTAAATCCAGAAAATGCTTGAAAAATCAAAATCAAAATCCATAAAATTCTATAAAATTCAGAAATTCATATCTTTCTTTATAAAACTCCTTTTTGACTCAAATTTCCTCCATTGGATCACAAATTTCTTAATATTTAATATCATGCCAACTAAAAATATAAATTTCAACAATAAAATAGGGTGAATTCAAAATAATCTTGAATAATCCCTTAAAAATTCTACTTTATATCATCCCATAACTCTCTTCTTGAAATTAATTCTTTTAATTATCAACTAAAGACAAAATAACTCAAGGAAAGTGGTTAATTTCTAATTATTTAACCTTGAAAAAGATAAAACATCAATAAAACACATAATTAACCCTAAATAATGCAAAAATATGGACTTTAGTAAAATGGCATACCAATGGAGAAAATGCATAAAACTATGATAACATGCATCATAATTACATAAAAATAAGCGAGAATATTAGTCAAATACGATAAGAATATAAGTTATATATGCATGTTATCACTACCCTTGTCTTCTCTCTCTAAATTCCATGAATGGTTGATGGTTTGTAGATTGCCACAGATCAAGGCTATGTTAGATTACTCTTCAAATCATATATAATGAGAAGATCCATCAGAACCGGTATCATGTGGATTTTTGCTAGAGGCCGAGCATGTACCCTACTTAAGGCATTGCATTTTAGAACAAAAAAAGAGTTGTAGATCCAATTTGGATTAAGAATATGTGATCATCTTTTTTTCTCATCTTTGTATCATTTCTCTTCCAATTGTCCATTTCAACTATCCATATCATATTTTTTGGGTGTCTTAGATCCCCAAGTACAAAGTGTGAGAGTCTAATACATGGGGTGATGAAAAATTAACTTGAAAACATGTAGTCTAATAGATGAATTTAGAACATGTAAAGGACATAGGACCAAAGGAAATCCACTAGCATGTGTAGGGAAAAAGGGCAAAAATGCCTACCTAGTTTCATGGTAACAATAGTTTCTAACGTCATTCAATGCAAGGCTAACCAAGCAAGCAAAGCATGTCAAACAACCATTATTAGAATGAGTCTAGTGCAATGATGATCATCATTAGAGTATGTGGTAGGGGAATGCATCATGGCAAGTTGAAAATTATCTGCCATTGAAAATAAAGATTTGGACATCAAGACAAAAAAATATTTACTAAATTATATTAAATCAAGTAAAATGGAAAATGAGGATTGAATCCTCAAGAAACTCAATCACTAAATGATATAATGGAATTGGAATGATGAGAGAAAAGATTATTATAAAGATGATGAAGATATGAATCCTTGAAAATAAATTTGAGGTTGTTCGGATTAGAGTTCAAGAAGGAACAAAAGATAAGATTCCATCATAAATCACAGAGGAAACATGGAGATAGAGAAAGAAATCTATGAAATTTAATCTCATTCTTTGATTCTGATTTAATCTAAACTTGTATAAGATAAAGTAGACTATAATATCTCGGGCTAATTTCAAGAAACCGAGAGAAATGTCTTATTCAAGTTGGATTCAAGTCTAATCATGGTATTGTTCCCTTCACTGCATTTTCTTTTTTCTAGATTATTTCTAATTTTTTTCCAGAATTTTCCTACATTTTCAATTATTTGAAGAAGAAAAAAAATTTGGCCAAACTTCTAAAGGTAAGGAGGTCGCTGCTATCCAAACTTTCTATGTGCAACAATTGCGACCATTGGTCCTACCCTTTCTAAGCGCAAAAGATTCTATAGTCGACCCCAGAAGGGCCAGGTAATGGCAGATACCTCACCCAAAGGAGAGAGAGATGGAACCCACTATCATGCCTATAAAGATGGTGTTGGCACGCCGAGAAGATGGCAAGGCCAGGCATCATTGCCACCGCGTAGAGAGAGAGCCGCCAATAGCATAAAATGTGCACTAAAAATTTGAAACTAACTTTCAAGTCGTTGCTGAGGAAATGAGGGCATCAAAGAATGATGTCTATAAGCACATAGATGCTTGATGGAAAGAATGGAGGGAAGAAGAGGGAAAACAGCTGTTGAAATGGAATGAAGATAGCTCCAAGAACACTAAGAAGCCTGCTCTAAGAGAAGAAAGGTGAGACTTGAGGAAGAGAATAGTGGATAGGGTCAAATAAGTGATAAAAAGGAAGGCCCTTGTATATTGCTACATGAGGGAGAGAAGATAGAGAGAGAGGAGTTGGGCACTATTGGGCTTTTATAAAATGAATTTCATAAATTTTATCATAATTCCAAGTTTTCATTAATCTTTTAATTCTTGGCAATGTCTTTGCTATTAGACAATTTTATAAAAGTTCTGACTTTTCTACAAAAAATCAGTCTAATGAAATATCCAAAAAGGTATGAATTATAAATAATTAATATAATGAAGAGGGAGAAAAGTCAACAAGGACTTAGGAGATACATGACAAAATACGAGCTGTCACGGCTTTATCCTCTTCAACTCATGCAACTCAACTGGCGGCTCTTGCGTGTCTCGGGCTTCCGCCTCTCGCAACGGGTTGTCATTGACCGCGTCTTGTACGGTGTTTGGGGAGTCAACTTCGTTGGTCGGCGTCGCCACCACTGGACTCGACCTACGGCCTGGGGAACCACGCTGCGGTGTTCTGCTTCCTTCCCCGACGACGGCGGGATCCATTCGAACGTAGTGACGAACCCATGCACCTACCCTTTCCCAGAATGGCCTCCCGGAGGACACGTCACTCAGCTCGGCCCAGTTCGTCCAGAGATACTTGGTGAAGAATGCGACGAGCGCCAGCGCCGAAACGACGCCGCTCAGGATAAAAAGCCCAGAAAACCTCTTGAAGTTGAGCCTAGGTGCCTGGAAGGCACTGTTCTTGAGTTTGCAGGAGACTTCATCTCCGAAAAATTTCTTCTCCAGCCGATCCAGCAACCCCGTCTCGGTAGCATTTAGAATAGCTCTTGATGCATCCGCCGCGAGAGGGGAGCCTCTGGGAAATACCTGACGGAATCAGACAGAATAACAGAGATGAGTTTAGCAGTAGGGAATAAATCTCAGAGACACATGATTCTGAGCTCACAAATCCGAAGCCTTTGGTGTTCAGCACGGGCCCGAATACATTATACTCCCTGCAACGACTAGCGAGGAAGATCCTGAGGTACGGCATCTCGTCGAAGATAGCCGTCACTCCGCCATTGCGGCTTCCTTTTTAATAGGGCAGTCTCGTATTCCTCTGGAGAATCGTATCCCCTCATCTTGGACGGGTGAAAGTCCATACCTTGAAGGTGGTTCTCCACATAAGATCCTCTCTGGTATCCAATGAAGTCTCCATTTCTGAGGAGATCTTCCACCGTCGCGGGTTGTAGTCGCTGAACTGTGAGCATCGAAGCTAAGCTCGCCGTGTAGCTTGAAATGACGATCAGCACGACGAAAACCCAAATAATCACCACAAACCGGGAGAGATTGCTCCGAAGCTCCTGTCCTGGAAAAATGAAGGAAAGACGGGATCAGGTAGAGCCTGGTGATCTCGTAGAAAATTGACCAAGGAACTTTACTGTGAGCATTGACGAGGGTCGAGAAGACGAAGTAGAAGGTGGTGCCGAGCTGCTCCTTGCGTGAGCCCTGGAACTCGGGGTTTATCCGCTGCTCGATCGCCCAGATGACGAAACCGATGAAGATGAAAAAGGCCAGGAAGCCTCCCCAGAGATCCATCTCAAGAGGTTCCAGAAATATCCAGCCGTTGGCGCTGTCGTTCTGTTCGGTCCGGACGAGCATCCACACTCCCGACCCCGTATACGGCAGCGTAAAATCTACGTACTCCGATCGATTGGCCATGATGGTTATGTCTCCAACGATGGCGTCGTATTTCTGTTCAGAGTGAATCCCGTTAGTTCAGAATACTACCTCCATAACTTCTCCCTGATCCACAGAGAGAGAGATTACCCACACCTTAGGACGGAAATGTATATGGATGGATACATGATTAGTGATCGATCTGTACATACATTCATACATGTTGAAAGATAAACAGAACAGATATTAATAAATTCATGGCAAGGTATTTAGATACACGCATAGCTGGTTATCACGGATAGATTAGATAGAGGGAAAGTGAGAGAGAGAGAGAGAGATAGGCCACATCATGCAGATGGATATGTAAGACCGGTAGATACATAGATACATATCAAAAGGTAAATAGATTGTTAGACAGATATTGACAGTAAGATGGATCGGTATTCAAGGGTAGTTGGTCATGTAGTTAGTTATGCAGATGGATAGATATGATAGAGGGAGGAAGGGATGTAGAGAGGAGGGGAGAGAGAGAGAGTAAATTTGCTGACCTTCGATAGAATCAAATCTATCAGTCCGTTATAGCTTGACGAGGATTCCTGGGCATCGAGCATCCTGAATTTGTAGTCTACCTTGTAATGGAGTGCAGTCGTCATCACCTTATCGAAGACTTCGATGCAGAATCCACTGAACAATGGCTCAGATGGCACTTCGGGATCGAACGTCACGCTGACCAGTTCTAGAAAGTGGGATGTGCGGGGAACTAGGACTCTGAGATTCTTCCCCCTTGCCAGCGTTTCCCACCCCCGGGAAGCGGAGCTCGAATCTCCGGGCCATACGATCTCTTTAGAAGAAAAGGACATGCGATTGCTGTTCTGCGACCACACGCCAACTACTCTCGCCTCCTCCCTGACGATATTGACCATCTGGTATGCACTGGCTTTGAGCTGCCCCCCGGACACGTGGAATTCGCCGGATTTTCCAATAAATCTTGCCTTTGACATCTCAGCAGTGAGCTTCCGTCTGAATCCCCGACTTTCTTGATGGAAGATTTTTCTTGCAGTTTCCGCAGCCCTCGCTAGCGCCCAGACCGCGTCGTAGGCCCACAGGTTGAAGACGCTCAGCAGTTTGAGTTCGCCGCTTGGATTCTCCTCCTGGTGCTTCAGTTCAACGCGAGCCGCCACATGCTGGAGCTCGCTTTCCTCGGGCAACGAAGGCCTCACGCCAATGACTCCTCTCATGGCTTTCACTACTGAAGCATCGAGCTCGTGTAGGAAATTCACGAGCGCGTCGCTCACAACCCAGACGTACCCATCTCCCATCAGCCCGATGTCTTTCGCCTCGAGGAATAAACGAGACGCGAGCGACGGCGAAAGGTGCACAACAAATACGCGTGCTCTCTTCTCTATCAGCCGCCGGAGTTCAGCCCTAATCTGATCGTCCTTACTGTGATAGGTTATAGAGCTCGTGTACGGAACCTGTATGCCTTCTACGTGAAGCGCATCGACGAGATAGGCTACCCAAGAAGCTCCGTGTGAAGTTCCGTCGCAGACAGGAACGACCTCTTTGAAACCGAAGTGGCCGAGGATGGAGGAGATGACGTTTACCTGGGCTGGATCGTCGAACGCCGCTCGAATAAAGTAGGGTTTCTCCGAGGGGGAAACAAAAGGGCTCGTGGCTGAGAAAGAGATAATGGGTACCTCCGCTCTCTGCCCGAAGTCAGCTAAGAGCTCCGCCTGCGGCGATGTCTGAGGCCCCAGGATGGCTTGAACTCCGACATCCTTGAGTAAATCGTGCGCTGCAGTCGATAAGAAAGCAAGAAGAAGAATTAGCCGGAAGAGAATAATCCCTTAAATTCCGCTGTCGTGCACCCACCAGCCCAAGCCGCGCCGGCTAATGCTCCTCCCGAGTCCCTGGCGTGTGTGAATCAGTCATCCGGTTCAAACGAAGAACCGGCTCACGACGCGTTACTTACCGGCTCATCACCCGGCCGGTTCGAGGATGTTAAGTGAACCGCGTAACGGTCGCCAGCTCAACGCGTTACGTGGACCAATCCGATGACATTTTTGTCATTAAAGGCAATTGCTTCCGGTCTCTCCAACGGATCTTTTCCTTTGTATAATCTCTATAAATATCTCACCTTCTGTACTAAAAAATACATCAATAGAAGTTCAAGAACTCTGTTATTACTCTGTGAATCTCGTCATTCCTCTTCCTCTTCTTCTTCTCTCTCTCTCTTTCTATTTCTGTTCTACATTGAAAGAACAGCAGTTTCTCTGTTCTTACATGGTATCAGAGCCAAAAGCTACACAGCATTGATCAAGAATGACCGAGCATATTGAGAAGCTGCCTGTCGGAACAACTATTCCGCAGCAAATCTCCGCCGTCGGTATCAATCATTCAGGTTTGACTGTCTCTCTCAAACTAACCAGAGACAATTTTTACTATGGCGCACGCAAATCTTGCCAGTTCTTGCTGCCTATGAAGTTACAGATCATATTGAAAAAGATCCTCCCGAGATGTCGAGTCTGAACAAAGATGGACGGGCATGTATAAATCCAGCTTATAAAATCTGGTTCAAACGGATAAGGTAGTCCTCAGCGATTATTAATTCCTCGCTACACGTAATCTACCATGCCTATTGTTGTTGGCAAAAGAAACTGCAAAAGAAGCTTGGGATGCTATCATCCGAAACTTTGCAGGTAAATCTCAATCAAGAATTATGGAGCTTCGGACAAAAATTGCATAATCTACGGAAGAATTCAATCGTCGACAGCATATGTTCAAATTGTTCGGACCTTGAGATGAACTCCGTGCAAATGGCAGCAATATCAACATGCATGATCTGTCTTTTGCATTACTCGTGAGGACTAGATCAGCAATACAATGCATTTTTATGCATCCACAAGTCAGCTCCTTCATACTCTAACATTTGATGATGTTGTGGCGAATCTCATTACCTTTGATTCACACCTAGCAAGACAGAACAACGATCATACCACAGGTGAATTCCCTCCATCTGCTCATTTTTACTCACATCAACAATCAAGATCAAAGAAATAATCGAGGAGGAAGAAATAACCGTGGTAGAGGTCGTGACAAGAGAACTGTACCTAGATGTCAGTTATGCTTTAAAACAGGGACACGAGTGATAAATTGCTATGAAAGATTCAATAAGGATTTCCTGCAACCAAATTACAAAGAAAGCGTTCTTGGACAACAATCCGAAATGTCCAACCGCAGGCTAATCTTGCAAACATGGGCCCGTATCAAGGAAATCCCAATACACTAGTATCTCGACAAAGTGGATCAACCCACCATGTCACAAATGATCCTAATAACATTCAAAAATCCAGCTATCTAACTGGACCGATCAACTTTATGTTGGTAATGGACAAGGTTTGCATATCTCATCTACCGGTTCATCTTCTTTCCATTCGAATTCTGCTCATTTTAGTTAAATAATATTCGCATGTTCCCATCAATAACTAGATTTACTTTCCATTCATAAATTTTACTCGAGATAACAATGTATATGTGGAATTTCATCCTAACTACTGTGTTGTGAAGGATATACGGACTCGTCAACCATTAATGAGAGGGAGCATAAAGATGGACTTTATCTACTCCACTTCTTGCAAAATTGTTCATCATATGTAGGAGAAAAAGGCATCCCCTAATACGTGGCATCATCGGCTTGGCCATCCTCACTTTCGTGTTCTACGAGAACATTTTGAATAAATATGGCCTTCCCCTTACTCATAAATTGTCACACTTATACCGTGATGCGGTAGAACTTCCAAATCTCATAAACTACCGTTTACTATCTCTGTTCATAAGTCATCCAAACCTCGGAATTAATTCATTCAGATGATCTCAGGGGTCCAGACACCCATCCTTTCCCATTTTGGATTTTCGTATTATGTTGTTTTTTTATAGATGATTTTTTTCTAAATACACTTGGTTTTTTCCTCTACGGAAAAAGAGTGATGTTCTGTCTACTTTTATTGAATTCAAAAAGAAAGTGGAAAATCAATTCTCAACCAGAATTGTTTCCTTCCAGTCTGATTGGGGTGGAGAATATCAGGCATTGACTACCTATCTAAAAGAGCATGGCATTCATCATAGAGTTTCTTGCCCATACACATCTGAACAAAATGGGACAGCTGAAAGGAAACACAGACATCTTGTAGAAAAGCTGCCTTAGCCTTACTTAAAAATGCTTCTTTACCGTAAAAGTTTTGGGATGAAGCTCGTCTCTACGACTCGCTTATCTCATCAATCGGATGATCACACCACTTTTACACAACAAGTCTCCATATGAAATAATTTTCAATATCTTACCTGATTACAAGTTACTACGGACTTTTGGATGTCTCTGTTATCCTCATCTTCGACCTTACTCTCTTCATAAATTAGATAAACGATCTGAAAAATGTATCTTCCTTGGCTATAGTAGCATTCATCTTGGATATAGATGTGTATCTATATCATCCAATAAACTTTTTATATCTCGAGATGTGATTTTTGAAGAATCTATTTTCCCATACTCTCACTCATTTACCTCCTCTGACAACACATCTACTGGAATATTAGGACCTCATCCTACACCTATTTCCATTACTGCCAAGCCTTATGTTCAAAACACTCCCATCAGTACATCTTTACCAGCAACTGAACCTATTCCTCCTGATCAAAACATAATTACCTCTTCACATGAGTCCACTGACTCAGAAGAAAATGATCGAAACATACCCTCAGCTGATCCAATTTCACCCGATACCACCTCCTTTCTAAATGATCAGAACCTGCAATCAGCTGATCCAATTTCACCCGATACCACTCCTCCTTTAAAAACCAAATCCATTAGTGAGATCTACTCCAAAACTCAACCGATTACCAATCACCCTCGCCCTCGAGTGTTTTTCTTACTAATACAACTATTCCATGTGAACCAATCTCCTTCTCACAAAGCTATGAAAGATGCTCAATGGTTACAAGCAATGAAGGCTGAATTTACTCGCACTACAAAGATAATCAAACATGGAAGCTAGTTCCTCGATCAACATTCATGAATGTCATCAATTGTAAGTGGGTTTTCAAATTAAAACATAAATATGATGGATCCATTGAACGTTATAAAGCACGGCTCGTAGCCAAAGGTTTCAAACAGGAGGATGGGTTTGACTATGATGAAACATTTAGTCCGGTTATTAAAATCACTACTGTTCGTATTCTATTATCTCTAGCTATCAGTCAAAGATGGCTCATCCATCAGCTAGATGTCTCCAATGCGTTTCTACATGGTGAGTTGCAAGAAACCATCTTCATGGAACAGCCCCCGGGATTTGTCAATACAACTCTTCCTAATCATGTATGTCAATTAAATAAATCATTATATGGTCTTAAACAGGCACCTCGAGCATGGTTTTTAAAATTATCTACATACTTATTATCTCTCGGGTTTTCTGCTTCCAAAACTGACACATCTTTGTTCTTTAAATATCATAATAATATTCCTTACTTCTTTTTAATTTATGTTGATGATATTCTTCTTATCAGTCCAGACTCAGTCGGAATTAAAAATCTCATTAGTTCTCTGAGCTCGACCTTTTCTATGCGAGATTTAGGTCCTGCTCATTATTTCCTTGGCATTGAATTCATCTCTACACCAACTGGCTATTTTCTTTCTCAATCCAAATACCTTCTATCAATCCTGCAAAAAGCACATATGGATAAAGCTAAACCTACTTCTAATCCATGTTCCTTCTCCAAATCCATGGATTTTACAAAATTTCATGATCCCACTCTCTACCGAAGTATTGTTGGGGCACTTCAATACCTCACCATTACTCGACCAGATATTTCCTTTTCTGTTAACAAAGCTTGCCAATCAATGCATTCACCTACACACTCCGATTGGACCAGTGTGAAACACCTGCTGCGCTATTTAAAAAATTCAATCTCGGATGGCCTTTTTTATTCCAGTAACTCTGATATATCTCTAGAATTATTTAGTGATGCAGATTGGGCCAGCTGCTCTATCGATCGTCGTTCTACAAGTGGCTATCTCGTCTATCTGGGTCAAAATCTTATTTCTTGGCGCTGTCAAAAACAAAGGACCGTGGCTCGATCCAGCACAGAGGCTGAATACAAAGCGGTGGCCGATGCCACTGCTGAATTAATATGGATAAAATCTCTTCTTCAAGAATTGGGCATTCCGCTACAACGATCACCTATTCTATGGTGTGATAATGTTGGTGCGACTTATCTCGCAGCCAACCCCGTCTCTTTCATGCCCGTACAAGCACATCGAAATAGACTATCATTTCGTCCGAGAACAAGTCAAAAATGAAGAATCTTCGCATTGGCTATCTTGCTACCAAGGATCAGACAGCTGGATATTTTAACCAAAGCTCTTCCGAAGGGCCGTTTTCTCTTTCTCAAGTCCAAACTGCATCTTCATCCTACCTTGGACTATGCGGGGAGTGTGAATCAGTCATCCGGTTCAAACGAAGAACCGGCTCACGACGCGTTACTTACCGGCTCATCACCCGGCCGGTTCGAGGATGTTAAGTGAACCGCGTAACGGCCGCCAGCTCAACGCGCTACGTGGACCAATCCGATGACATTTTTGTCATTAAAGGCAATTGCTTCCGGTCTCTCCAACGGATCTTTTCCTTTGTATAATCTCTATAAATATCTCACCTTCTGTACTAAAAAATACATCAATAGAAGTTCAAGAACTCTGTTATTACTCTGTGAATCTCGTCATTCCTCTTCCTCTTCTTCTTCTCTCTCTCTCTTTCTATTTCTGTTCTACATTGAAAGAACAGCAGTTTCTCTGTTCTTACAGCGTGGATCACTAGCCTTGTGCTGTAGTTTAGGTTAGCGTCGTAGAAATCCTCCACGGCCGTGAGGATGCTGGAAAGACTAGTCTTTCCCAGAGCAGTGTCCTCGTCGAGGACAACTCCCACGTGAACTAAGTCAGCAAATCCGTGTCCAGAAGAGGAAGAAATCAGGCCGAGGAAGAAAAGGAAACGGAACAGAGACATCTGGGGAAATCGCAGAGAGGAGCTGCTAGGGAGAGGACCACGCAAAACTGCCGAGAATCGAAAATTCCATCTTCTTTGAGAATTCCAGCGATGTGAACCTTCACGCGATTGACCCAATTATTAAAATGCTAGTGGCTGCTATTAACTAACGGTTCATACCCCACACCGAAGAAAAAGAGCGCGGTGGCGGGGACGAAGTACTTCAGAAAGCGCGTTGTGGGATTGGCGGGATCTCAATTGTTTTAGCGGATGGCGTGAGAAATCGTTCGACTGGATAGACGAAAATTCAACTTCAGATGAAACGTCGAGGAATTTTGAAGGTCAAACCAGAGAATTGTATAATATGAGAGCAACAAGATCTTTGTTAAGATGATAACGAGGGATGACTTTAAACTGATGTTTTTTGTTCTGTTGTAGCCTTTGAAGTTAGGTTTTGTTCGACAATGGCGAACCATGAAGATATTTTTCCTAGAAGGCGAACAAACGGAGCTGAAGATCCTCCAGCTTCAATGAGAAGATCAAGAACTAGCAAATGTTCAAAGAGATACCAAGAACACTCAATGAAGAGATAGTGAAAGAAGAAGATAGAACAAGAATGGTTCAACTCATGGTTCTTCCAAAGGAAGGTCATAAGCGAAGAGGAGCTGAAGAGGTACAGATAGAGAGGGCCTTTTCAACGCCCATCTCACAAAAAGACGAAACTCCCAAAACAGGAGATAGAGAGAGAGAAAAAGAGAGAGAGGGGAGAGGGAGAGGAGAGAGAAACAAGGTCTACTCACGCAACACACAGCGATCAATGTAGCGACGTGTGAGCAGCAGCACTCGGAAGCTGGGCGCCAGGGTTCGACTCGATCAAGGCCACCGTCAGGGCGATGTAGGGGCAAAATAAGCTTTAGAAAAGTCCAGAATGGTCTCTTTCATAGCCTCCAAAAGCCTCTCTCAACTCTTTAAATTCCATTTATGCTGTAATGCAATTAAGGATATAAGTGAAGGACGAAAGTACTTTGGTTACTGCTTTATCACTGTGCGTGAAACTCTTCCAAGCCCTTTTTTTCTCTCTTTCAATTTCTTTCTCTTCCTCGCACTATTTCTCTACTCCAAGAGGATTGCTAGAAGCTACTACTGCTCTTCAATCTCGCTTCTAAAAATCTTCGCTTTCCAACTGTGATGTTAGAGCTCAACGTTAAACCATCGGACGTTTTCATTGTGGGAGAAATCTGCTGAATACACAGCCCACATATCTCCAAATTTGGTAAGGAGGTTTCAGCTCCAATAAATGGGAAGGCATTCCAATTTGATGTGAAATCAGACTTTTTGAATGGTTTTTAGGAGAAGCTTTTTGTGTTCATCATCCAAAATATTTTTAGTTAATGGACAAGAAAAGAAGTAGATGAAAGCATTGTATAGGCCGAAGAAAGAAACAAGAGCATGGTATTGTGGACTTCACTTGTCTCAAAGTGAAAATAGTGCAGGATGATATGAAGATATTGATAGCATGAGTTCCTGCTGGTGTTAAGCCCCAAAAGAATGTTAGAAATTCTGACTTCAATGGAGTCAATTAGCATTAATATAAGGAAAGTAATTGGGGCTAATCTTTCCAAGGTGTCTATTATAAACTTACGAAGAATTCAGTTAATTGTGAAAATTTTCTGGATGCTTCCTGAAGGTACAAGGTGTGTCCTACTTACCTTGGCCCTTGGCATGAAGAGAAGGAAAACATTCTTTTTCGATAAAACTATTTGTGGTGTGATGGGTGTAGAAAATGAAAATGAGACAATAATGTTGATTAAAGAAAAGAAGAGAGGAAGAAGAAAGATATATAGGGAAGGGGAAAGAGAGTAGCAAATCTAGATTTACAAAAGTGTCATTCTAGCCTATATATACTCACACTCCCCTCCAGCTGGAGCGTAGAGATCAAACAAGCCCAACTTGTGAGAAATGAAGTCGTAGGAGGCTGCGCTTAGTCTTCTTGTTAGACTGCCCTTTAGCTGATGGAAAGAATCAATATCAGGAGTGGTTTTGAAGCCTTCAAGTACTCGATGACAAATAATATGGCAATCAATCTCGATGTGTTTGGTGTGTTCATGAAAAGTAGAATTGATGGCAAGAAAGATTGAAGTTTGGTGATCATAATACATGGGCATGGCACCATGTACTAGAAAACTAATCTCTTGAAGAAATGAGTGTACCCAAAGTATCTCAACAGAACCATGTATGATAACGCAGTATTTGCCTTCGGCACTGGAGAGAGAAACAACGTGTTGCTTTTTACTCCTCCAGGTGACAAGGTTCTTGCCAATTAATGTGTAGTACACGGAAATAGATTTTTCTATCACCATAGTTGCTTGCATAGCTAGAGTCAAAATAGGCCTCCACGTGAAGATGACTGCATCATAGGTAGAGAAGGCCACCTCCAAGAGCATGCTTGAGATAGGCAAGAACATGAAGAGAAACCTTTGATCTCTTAGGGGCATATGCATAAAATAGCTAAAGAAACCCATGGTATAAGTGATGTCATGACATATTAAAGGTCAAGTAGATAACTTTCCCAACGAGTTGGTGATATGCATGGATATTTGCAAGTAGTGGAGAGTTTGAGTCCTAAAAGGTAGGTTTACAATCAATGGTCATTGTGTGGGGCTTGCACCGAGAAGTCCAACCTCAGTAAGTATATCTAAGACATATTTCTATTGGTTAAGAACCAACTTTCTCAACTGATAAGCTAACTAGATGCCTGACAAAATCGAGACCGCGAGGTCATTGAAAACACACAGTCAATAGTCAAAATTAATACCAAACTCACCAATTTTAAGAAAATAATCACGAATTAAGGAGTATAGTGGTGAATAAGGGTCGAATCCACGGAGAATTAAGGTAATTTTGAGGGATCTTTTGGAATATGGTCAAATCCAATGATGAAATGTGAATAGTGATAACATGCTAAATAAACATTATAAAACATTATTTTTGATGCATATTAATGTATAAATAATTTCATTTCCATGCATGTTATCATATTTATATGTATTTTTCTATCATTCCATAATAAATCATTATAATCTCAAAAATACTTTAAATTAGGGTTTAATATGATGAATAAATTAATAACCCATCTTTACTTGAGATTATGAATGCTTTTTAGAATGAAAATAATGAGAGAAAACGTTTTATAAACATTTATTTGTATTTTCTTAAGTTAAAAATCCTAAAAAATAAATATGTTTTTGAAATAAAATTTAAAACTCTCATTATTTATCAATTTTTATCTTTTAGAATGATATATAATTAAATTTTGGATCAAATGAAAGAAATTTGGATTAATTTGGAGTTATATATTAAAAGTTATGAATTTTCTATTTTTAGGGATTTTTTTCTAGATTTTTCTGATTAATTTTATATGATTTTAAATATTAAAAATGATTTAAATAAAGGCAAAAAGGGAGATATTTCCGCGCGGGACCCACGTGGATGCAACGTGGCACACAAGGCCACGTGGCAGCGCCTACGCGGCGATGTGACTGATGCGCATTATTTATATTTACTTATATATAGTTTATAATATATAGCCTTCCGCTTATCGGAAGGGATTATTAATCCCCTAAATATGTCGCACCTTATAAACCCGATGCCTTCTTTTTATTTTCTCCGTGTGGGACTAAGTTCCACATAGTTATCTTTGATGCAGGTGACGTGGCCACTTGCAGTGCGTTGGATCGAGCAGAGCGCGGAACATCACGCGTCGATCGCGTGGACGCGCGGACCACCGGATCACATCAGCGCACGTGGCTAATTAAGAGGATTATAACGGCTCAGATTAAACGCGCGGGGGAGGATCCGGACCGTCAGATCGCGATCCAAGGAGCGAAATCGCATGCGTTTTATAACGCATCTCATCAAAGCTCATCCTGACCGTTCATCAAGATCCGACGGTTACGACATGTTCAAAACGGTCCACGGTGGACCGTTTCATCATAACCGTCGATCGTTTCGATCGGACGGTTACGCCCAAATGCCCTATAAAACAAAGGGTTCTTCCGAATTGGAAAGCATTCGAGTTGGAAATCAAAGCAATTGATCTGTCTAGACACCTCCCCTCTCGTTTCTCTCAATCCCATCGTGTTCTACACTCATTTCCGCACGTCCGGAGCATTTGAGATTGAGATTTGGCCATGTAGATCGGTAGAAATCGACGCTTGAACTCATGATCGCGTTCTGCTAATCCGATTGCTAATCGTGGTTAGTGGAAGCGGTATTTGCTAATCTTTCGTCCATTTATGTTTGATTTCAATTTAGATTAGGATTTAAGGTTTAATTTTGTTTAATTTTCGTTGAATTCGTGATTTCTTCGTCCGAAAATTTTCTCCACTTTGATCTTCAATTTCTCCTGAAATTAAGACCAAATTCGATGATTCTTGATTTTGTGGAATCGATTTGAAGTTTTCTTTTATAATTTACCATTTTCCCCAATTTCTATCATCAATTCACCGTCTGATTTGATCAATTTCAAAGGATACATCAAGAATTTCCTTATTTCCCTGTGGATTCGACCCTTATTTACCATTATACCCTTCAATTCGAGGCATTTTCATCAAATTGGTAAGTTCGAAAATATTTTTGACACTAGACCATGTGAAATCAACGACCTCGCGGTCTCGTCTCGTCAAATAGAAATTAGAGGTTTTTTATATTTTTGGAAAGAAGACTCGAAGACGATTCTACGGAACCAAAAATCACTCGATTTAGATCAAGATTCGTAGAGAAATCATCAAATGAACAACAGAGAAATTTCTGAAAAATAAAATCGCAGGCTCACAAAGTGACTGCAAGGACATTATCATCCCCAAATGACACGAACTTCTAAACAACTTGATAGATTACCAGATTTCCATCGACGTAAATGATATAACTGTTGGGATCTAAGGCTCGACAAGCTCTCCAATTTTTCGATCAAAATAATGATTGCAACGGAAGGTGTTTGATAACATGCAATCTCAATACAATAAAACATGATTATTAATGCAAATTAAGGCATAAAATATTCCATTTGTATGCATGTTATCATACTTTGAGTGCATTTCTATCATTTCATGCAATTTTAAGTTATAATCTCAAAATGCGTTAATTTAAGGTTAATTATGATGAATTAAAGATAAAATATTTTATAACCTACTTTTACTTGAGATTATAAGTGGTTTTTAAAGTTAAATAATGAGAGAAATCATTTTTATAAACATTCATTTTATTTTCTAAAGTTAAAATCTTAAGGAAATGAATGTATTTTTGAAATAAAAATTAAATCTCTTGTTATTTAAATAATTTGAGTTTTTATAATGATAGATAATTTAATTTCAGATCAAATGAAAAAAATATGGATTAATTTGGAGTTGTATTTTGAAAGTTATGAATTTTCTAATTTTTAGGGATTTTTCCAGATTTTTCTGAATTTATTTTCGATTTTAAATCGATTAAAACAATTAAAATAAAAGCAAAAAGGGGTTTATTTTCATGCGGGACCCACGTGGATGTGACGTGGCACACAAGGCCACGTGGCAAAGCCACGCGGACCCACGCGAGCGCTTGTGTGGCGCGGATGTGATACGTGTCATGCATATTTATATTTATTTGTAGTATAGGGTTATAGTACATATAAGCATTTCGATTATCGGAATCACGCTATCCCTCTATTTTCGTCACACATTATAAACCCGTCTATCTCCTTTTATTTTTACCGTGTGGGACTATGTTCCACGATTCTTTCTTATTTTAGGTGACGTGGAATGACGTGATGCGTCGGATGTAATCGCAAAGCGTCGATCCAGTAGACGCGAGGTCCACCGGAGCTCTAATCAAGCGTGTGTCTTAAAATCCCCACTTAAGTGAAGTCCGTGTGATTAATCTTGACCGTTCATCAACCGAGTTATAACGGTCGAGATTAATCGCGATCGGTGGACTCATCGATTCATCAAAACGCATCTAAAACGCCTGATGATGATCCGATAGATGGCGTTTCCCGCGTTTTATAACGCATACACACGAGGCATGATCGAGAGCGTCCATCCACGATCTAACGGCCAAGATCTATTCATAACGGTTCAACTTCACGCGTTTCATCTGGACCGTTGATGAAGATTAAAACGCTCCATCCGACGGTTACACCCAATTCGCCTATAAATTAAGGCGTTCTTCGCATTTTGTAAGACATTCTTGGATGATTTCATCAAATTGATCTATCTACACCCCTCCATCCTTGAATCTCTCGCTTATAATCTCTTCTAGACTCGTTTTTGCATCCACGGAGTGATTAAAAGTGAGATTTCGTCGATCGATTAAGGAGAATTCGTCTCTTGAACACCAATGCTCGTTTTCAAAATCGCGAAATGAATAGCCTCGATCCGGCGATTAATTGGATCATTTTGATCTCTATCTCGGGTTAGAAATCATGTTTTCCCTCTAATCTATCGTCATGTATCATCAATTTGTAATTTAGGATAGTAATTTAGTTTAATTTTCGTTTTTTTCATTTCGGTTTTCGATCTTCCGATTTTTGGAAATTTCATCCCACTTCGCTCTTTGATTTCTCCGCGATTACTAATCCAAATCGAGTGATTTTTGATTCCGTGGATATGTCTTTGAGTTATCTTTCTAAATATACCATTTTCCCTATTTTCTATCACTAATTCATCGTCTGATTTGATCAAATTCTAAAAGATCTCTCAAAAATACCTTATTTTCATGTGTATTCGACCCTTATTTATCATTATACCCCTCAATTCGAGATATTTTCACAAAATTGGTAAGTTTGAAATTATTGTTGACACGAATCGGTGTGCAATTAACGACTGCATTGATTCATTCTGTCAGTGTTGAATCAAAACATTCAACAGAGTTGAAGCACTAAGAATAGATGATCTCATCATCCATTCTAGGTGATCCTATCATCTAGTATAGAATAAAATTCATACTTACATAGAGCATTTGAAAGAGTTTCTTTAACCGTTCAAGCGTCCGGCCTCTAGCGGTATCCACATAGTCACCAAACGGTCGGGTCTCCTCTTGACCACTCGTCATCACGAAAGGAAGAGAAGAGAGAGGAGAAGTTCCACTAGGCTTGCATGGGCACCTCTATTATGGTCGTTCTCCCCCTATTTATAGACTTTAGGAATGTGAACTTTTCACAAAAATCCTTATTATTATGTTTATATCCATCGACATCTATTGACCTTATGTGTGTGACCCTCTGGGTTCATATATCTCACCAATTAGTGTCTCTATCAACCTAATAACACTTATTGGTCCTCCTTATCAATTAATTATATCAACATATAGATTAATTTACTAAGGATCAATTAAACCCAATCGACAGGTTGACTCGCAAGCCCGATGCGTGTCAAGGTACACCACGTGCTCTAGGAGATATGGAGTATATTAGAACTCTTTCATGAAACCCTGTCGTCATTAGTTACCGTGTACGTATAATCTTTCATCCACACGAGACTCATGAATGACTTAGGGTATGGTTAATTTTCAAACCCTAATCGGTCACTCAATTTAGTACTGATGCGAGTAGGAAATCATTGAGAATAACTTCTCTAATATTTCTACTACCCTGACCAAGGATTTAACTGCATCTCATTCCATGAGTCGATCTCCTCATATACCAAGGGCGGATGATCCCATCTTAACCACTCAATCACCTTCAAGGACTTCATGTCGTATCCAATATATGACGTTTTGAAGATCTGGTGGCTAGGGATTCGTAAGTCATAGTCAAAACATGATCATCCATCTACGAGATGTCTTTTGGTGTCTCAGGTCAAAGGACCACGTACACAACCGTGACATGAATCAACCTGATTGACAATTTGGCATAATACTATTCAAGGATTTATACTGATCAATTCAGTGAACTCTTTTTCCAAAAAGCACCCACTATCTATCATTGGTGTCTCAACACCAATGGCCACAGGATCAGCCATACTCATCATATGAATCAGATCAAATAGTGTTATTCTTTCCAAAATAATTCGATGTCCTTCTCGAATATCTTTCAAATAGGAATATTTAGAACATATGTTTAAAGACCTGCCATCACTGTATTATGATCTTATCATAATTCACTTGATCATTGCATGTGTTCATAGACTTCATTGCAAACATCACACAAGAATGATAATGAATAAAAGTTCATTTTCAATGAATTTAAACAAAAGATGAAAGTGTGATTGGCTTGCAGGCCACATAATATCCATCAATAACACCGGATCAAAGGCTTTTCATTCCAAATTTGAAAACACGATCGTTGATGTTCAAGTGTCGATTTCTTCCTATTCTCTTAACAAAATCATACTCTTACGCACTCCGTGGACGCGGAAATGAGTCTAGAAGCGATTGGAAGCAAGAGATTTAAGGGAATTGGTGTCTAAACAGTTCGATTACTCGAATTTCCCTGGAATGCTTTACAATGTCAAAGAACATCTCAATTTATAGGGCAAATTGGGCGTAACTGTCCGATTGTCAATTAATCTTCGATCCATGGCTCTGATAAAATGCAGAGATGCGAATTGTTACAATTAAGTCATGGTCGTTGGATCTCCGATGGACCGTCAAGATTTTGTCACGTCGAGTGTTAATCTTGATCAAACGCTCATATGCGTTTCCGTTGGTTTTAATCTCAGCCGTTATAACTCCTCAGATCAACGGCTAAGATTAAATCATTTTAAAAGTGATTCGTTGACAAATAGAAATGTGTTACGTACCCCTCCTCCTCCCCTCGCCTTAAGTGGCGATCAACGATCACAATAAGATGCGCGATCGGACGCTCTAGATTGTGCCCCGTCACCTGCACACTTATAAAATCGATTTTAAATTAGAAAAATCGATTTTTCATTCATAAAAATTTAGAAAAATCTTGATAAATTCATTAAAATTTCAGAAAAAATCAAGAAAAATCTGAAAAAAAATCCTTACAAAATTAAAAAAATTCATAACTTTCAAAATATAATATCAAATTAATCCAAATTTTTCATTGGATCAGAAATTAATTATCTATCATTCTAAAAAGTCAAATTTAATCAAATAACAAGAGAT
Source organism: Lemna minuta (assembly GCA_024174645.1). Taxonomy (NCBI): domain Eukaryota; kingdom Viridiplantae; phylum Streptophyta; class Magnoliopsida; order Alismatales; family Araceae; genus Lemna; species Lemna minuta. The sequence goes on along the minus strand of CM044114.1, from coordinate 12,187,956 downwards.
TTAATTTCTATCTCAAAAATATACTCATTTCTTTAAGATTTTAAAACATATAAAATTATATGAGTGTATATAAAATTATTTCTCTCATTATTTAACCTTAAAAACTAATTATAATCTCAAGTAAAGATGGGTTATGAAATTATTTATCTTTAATTCATCATAAACCCTACAGTAATGTATTTTGAGATTATAATAATTTATTTATAGAATGATATATAAACACTCAAAAATATGATAACATGCATAGGAATGGAATCTTTTATACCTTAATATGCATAAATAATCATGTATTATCATGTCTAATTAGCGTGTTATCAATGCCCAAACAAATATTTCAAAGTACCTAAATCTTGAATAATAAGATGCCGATGCAAGTAAGCCTTGACTCGAGTAATGACAACAATATTGCTCCCAGTGACAAGGATATCATCAACATATACAGTTAGTATGATGCATCCAATAGAAGTAGAGGTCTAAAAGACAATAGGGTCCACTTCACAAGTAGTCAACCCTTGAGAGATGATAGGTTGACTAAATTTCATAAACTACTAATGTGGGCTCACTTTTAAACTATAGATAGCACCGTGGAGATAGCATACCTAAGTAGTCTTGCCATGAACTACATGCCTAGGTGGTTGTTGATAACATGTAATTTATACATAAATTTATATGATTATTGATGAATCATAACCGCAAGGTCGTTGAAAACACGCAGACACGAGTCAAAATTAATACCAAACTCACCAATTTAATGAAATTAACACGAATTGAATAGTATAGATGTGAATAAGGGTCGAATCCATTGAGAATTGAGGCATTTTTTAGATATCTTTTGAAATTCAATCAAATCAAACGACGAAAAGAGGTGAGAAATTAAGGGAAATTTATAAATTTGGAAAGAAGACTCGATGGCAAATCCACGGAATCAAAAATCACAAAATTTGGATCAAGATTTGCTGAGAAATCAACGACTGAAGTAGATAGAAATTTCTGAAAATGAGAATTGCGAAAAACCAAAATTGAAATTGAAATTAACTAAATCTATTATTCGAAATTGAAATCTAATGTTATAAGAAGAAAGATTAGGATGAAAACTCAAATTCTAACCCAAGATAGCCCTCAAATTGATCAAGGGCCATCGATTGTTGGATCTGAGATGGACCATCGAGATTTTGTCACGTTACGCGTGAAGAAGTAACACGTGAGACGCTCGCCATTTGATTTTGATCCGACGCTCCAGATGTATTTCATCGGTTTTAATCTCAACTATTATAACTCCTCCGATCAATGGCTGAGATTAAATCATTTTAAAAACGATTCTCCGACAAATGAAATAGTGCCACTTACCCCGGACGTAAGTGAAAATTGATGGTCTTCTTTAAAAGCACGAATCAGACGCTCCTTGTAACACCACGTCACATGCACACATTTAAAATGAAACAAAGTCCCACATTGTAAAATTTGAAGAGAATGCGCCTGTATATAATGGGTATACAATTAAAGAGTTTAGCAAAAATCCTTAACAGGGTGCTTTCTCATTAATCACATACACACACACGCACACACGTGCGCACAAGCACACTCACACGCGGTCTCTTATGTCACCACGTGGTGCCACTTTTTTGCTTGTGCCACATCAGCTGTCATGTCAACACGCGATAAAATAAGTGATTTTAAATGAATTGAAGTAAAATAAATTTAATTAAATTCATTAAAAATCTTAAAAATTTCCAAAAAAATTCCCTAAAAATTATAAAATTCATATCTTTTAAAATACAAGTCCAAATTAATCCATAATTTATTACATTGGATCAAAAATTAAATTATCTATTATTCTTAAAATTCAAATTTAATAAATAACAAGAGAATAAATTTCTATTGTAAAAATACACTCATTTCCTTTAGAATTTAAAACTTAGGAAAAATAAATGAGTGTATATAAAGTGATTTCTCTTATTATTTAGAATTAAAGACTAATTATAATCTCAAGTAAAGATGGTGATAATCTAATCTTTAAAATATTCTTCTTAATTTATCATAATTTGGATTAGGGGGTATGTAGGGATTGTGTACGTGGCATATGGGTTAGATGCCCTCGAGTTAATGATCTAAGAGTCAGATGAAGAGGCGAGTAAGACAATACTTGAATTGAAGGTGGATGCATGATGTGACGAGTGAGCTGGAGGAGCTGCATGACGAGTGAGCTTGAAGCTTCATAAGATGATCATAGTCCTCCCTAAATACTTCATCATCCCCGAGGATGAAGGAAAAGAAGCATCAGTAGATGTAGAATTGGCAACCCAATCGGGTTCGCCAAACTTCTACCAACAACCATCAAAAGGATGATTAGTCTGCTAGCAATGCTCTTATATAGAGGGAATGGCCAACCATCGTGCCCTTGACCATGCCCTTGACCATCACAAATTCAGCCTCAACCACTATTTATGTAGTGCCCTTTCCCTTGGAATTGGAAGATAGCAATGTTGTAGAGTCAAATGATGCTGGGGAGGGAGGTATAGGTGATAGCAAAAGAGGAGTCCCAGTCGACACTTGGATTGCAGAAGAGAAGATCATGGTGAGAATCTAAAGGTAAGTCTTGTTCAATATAAGTCCTCGTATTTAAGAGGAAATCAAGGTTCCAAGGCATGCAAGATCGATAGCAATAACAAGCTCCTCTCGATAAGGGCGTTAAGTCATCAAACTAGTAATATATGACTAAAACAACTCCAACTAAGAGAGAAGTCCACGAATGTTGGCATAATGGTCTTGAAGGCCTTGAACAATTGCTCGAGTACCTCGATGATCTGGGAGATATTAGACTCATTGTCATTCATGGAAGCCCATTTGTCCCTAATAGCTATGGTCGGTGTATTGAGCTGAATAGGCTCACTAATAAAAGGAATTGCTAGCTTGAGCAGTCATGTCATGACAGCTTGATCCTTGATGAACCCCACCATACGACAAGGATCCCTATAGAAAACACCAAAAGCTAGTAGACAAGTGACACAGCTTGTCATGTTGAAGATAGTACATGGACTCTAAAGATGGTGGACAAATGCATTTGTCAAAGAAGATGAGGAAGCATCGAGCAACTGCATTGCTCGGCCCAATAGTAAAGATCGGCAACCACCAATGTAGGGGGTAATTCTAGCTACATTATCTGAGTAGAAGTAGGGATCAGTTGGACTGTTGGAGTAAAAGTCGGGATCGATTGGAATGCCAATGGTGGCGTGACCACAAGAGAGGGTAGAAATAGTAACGATGTCGATGGAGAGTCCTCATTCACCATAGTCTTAAGCTAGGGACTAGCTAGGAAATCAATAAGCATAATTGTGATGTGCACCCCAAATCAGTTGAAGAAATCATTCATTCATCCCTTATACAATCCTCAAATCAAAAAAATTTCAAAATAAAACGTATAGGTCTCAAAATCATATCCAATGAGATACAAAATCAATCTATTTTATTATGTATATAGAGAGATAGGTCTGAATGAAGATTGCATATGAGTTTTCTTTGGCAAAAGGTATTCTTTCTAAAAATATTCAATTTAGGTCATCAAAACATTATCAAATAAAATTGGTTTCCAAAAATTTTAGATAATGAAAATCCGCTTCCAATGATGGCCAATGCAAAAACTTTCAAGAAAGGAATAAAAAGGTATTACCTTATGAAGATGAGAATCAGAAAACTAGCGATTTTCTAAAAAGAGTCAAGATTGAAGGTGTTAGTTCACCATTTTTTACGTTCTTTGGATTCAAATATATGTTTTTGATGATTTAGAATTAATGCAACAAGTTTCACTTCATCCGACCTCAAATGAGTAAGATATAACTAATTCAAGCTAACTGCAAGGAGAGTTCCACCAGAGCCATAGAAAAACGATGCGTGGGCGACAACGGGAAGATTTGCCACTACCACGAGGAACCCTAGGTTAGGGTTTTGATACTATGTGGAAAATGAAAATGAGACAATGATCTTGATTAAAGAAAATAAGAGAGGAGGAAGAGAGAGAGAGATATAGGGGAGAGGAGAGAGAGCAGCAAATTGAGAATTATAAAAGTGTTATTCCAGCTTATATACACTCAAAATGGGGTTGTGGGATCTCCTTCTTGAACTAGTTCATACTCATTTGAAAAGGTATCTACTATAGTGACAAAAATTTTAGATGATCACATCATGCATGTTAATTTGGTATAATGGTAAATTTTCATTACTTTTGAGATACGATCTTTTAGGCCTTAATCTTCATTTCCTACACTTTTTCTCCAAATAGCCTTGTGAATTTCATGATGAAAAACTTGGGAATGATTGATATATTTGCTAAATTTGAGGGGGACGTGAACGAAAAGTTTTTAGAGTTTATCCATGTGAAACTTATCAGAATTTGTCTCGTATCCCTATTGAATCCATTTATATTGGACCCAGTTTTGGTTCTATGTGTAGGGTCCTCTTTCATCATACATGGCCCAATGCCCTTTTCCTTCTTATTTTCTTATCATTATCTCTCATATAGAACTTTCCATAATTTGAAACACCCTATAAATATTCCAAGTGAAAAACATAAATAGAAATATTGAGGGAGAGTTACACAACCATTTTGATAGGATGCGAAAGTCCGAAATTGCACCTATTCTCCACTTAACTTATCAAAGTAAAAAAATAACATTATTTCTTTTTTCAGTAAATAATGCTACTTTGATCCACTTTCATGCATGATCTTATAGACCTATGATACTAGATTGATCTGAAAGAAAAATATACAAGGATTAATCTTCTTGTTAACCTCCTACGTGAAACTTAGCTTTGATAGGGATTAATCATCCTTTAGTCTCTTTATTACCCACATATTGAGACTAAGAAGATTTTATATATATAATCTATGAATATTTATGAATAATTATTATGATTATCTACCAAATAAATAAATATATAAATATACATATATATATCTCCAATATGATTATGAATATCTATGAATAATAATGATTATGATTATGATTATGATCATGTAATTAATAATTATCTATGAATACAACTAAGATTAAACGTCATTACATGTGTTTTATCTTTTTGTCCTCAAAATAAGAGATATTTGCAGAGAGATTTTGACCGGTAAAATGGAGAAAAGTCTTCGAATCCGTAGATTTCTTGGATCACGGGAAAATGTTGGGCCATTCAGGCTAATTTCATCACGTTTTCCAAGAGCCCGCGTGGCCCACATGATGTGGGAAACAATTTTAAAATCCGACGGTCAAGATACGGCGATCACCTTCCGGTCACAAATAATCGGACGGTCGGCCCATATCTCCCATCGGGGTCCACTTCACAGATGTCACTTGATGGGAGGGTATAGGGTTTACAGGAAGAAAGGAACGCGTTTGAGCCGACCAAACCCTAGACAGAGAGAGGACGAGGAGGAAAGTACCTCACAGGGACTGCACATCGGAAAATAAAGCTTCCAAGATAGGAAGAATCAAGTTGAGCGCGGCAGTTTGTTATGGAGGAATTCAAGCACCGTTTCGGGCATTCTTCTGGAAGTTCCTTTTTCCATGGCAGATATGGCTTAAATCGTGATAAAGAAGCGGCGTTTCCCTCGGGGAGCTTAAACCCTAGAAAATCAGATCCGGAGATCACCTTTGGGATTACGTTTCGGAGAATAGTGAGTGCGTCTCTCAAGATCTTGAGTTTTACAGCTGGATTTTCCTTTAAGATCTTGTAACAAAATACGGTTTCATTTATCATGCGTTTCCTGTTAATGATGTAATTTTTACGTAGGGCGCTGGTTTGGCCAATCTTGGGAACACTTGCTTTTTGAATTCAGTCCTGCAGTGCCTAACGTATACAGAACCTTTTGCTGCGTATTTGCAGAGTGGGAAGCACAAATCGTCATGTGAGAATTTTATTTTTTATGTGCCCTTCAAATTATTTTTATTTAAATCGAGAGAAAAATATCTTTTATTATTTTACAGGGTCGTACCTCTGGTTTTTTTTTTGCACTATGTACCCTTCAAATTATTTTTATATTAATCAAGAAAAAAATATCTTTTTCTTATTTCACAGGTCGCGCCTCTGGATTTTGTGCATTATGTGCTCTCCAAAATCATGTGATGGATGCCCTTCAATCGACTGGAAAAATCTTGAGGCCATTTCACCTCGTTAAAAACTTGAGATGTATCCTGAATTTCAGTTGTTGGAATCGCATTGTTTATAAGTTTTTTTCTATTTCAAAGTTTCAGTGTGCAATTGGCCAGGATTTTCTTTTGTTTTCCTTGACTAGTAGACAGGCATTTCTAGAAACTTCCGTAACGCAAGACAAGAAGACGCCCATGAATACATGGTCAATTTGCTTGAGTCGATGCATAAGTGCTGTCTGCCTTCTGGCATTGCTAGTGAATCTCCCACTGCTTATGAGAAGAGTTTTGTTCATAGAATATTTGGTGGCCATCTCAGAAGCCAGGTACTGTTTCTTTCTCTCTTTTTTTTTTCTGTGAATACTAGCTGTAAATGATTGGCTGAGAGTGACGAATAAATGCCATGAAGGTGAAATGTCTGCAATGTTCCTTCTGTTCAAATAAATTTGATCCATTCTTGGATTTGAGCCTGGAGATAAACAAGGCGGACAACTTGCATAAGGCGCTGTCACATTTTACCACTGTTGAGCAGTTAGACGGTGGTGCAAGACAGTACCAATGCCAACAGTGCAAACAGAAAGTTAAAGCCGTGAAGCAGTTGACCATCCATAAAGCCCCTTATGTTCTTACTGTCCATCTGAAGCGTTTTGGAACTGCTTCCATAGGACAGAAAATAGACAAAAAGATCGATTTTGAGCCATCTTTGGACTTGAAAAGATATGTCAGTGGGCCCACTGTGAGTAAATATTGGCCTTTGATCATTTATTTATAAAACCTTTAAAAGTTTACATTTGCTTCATCGGTTTTTAATGTCTATTACAGGATGGGGACTTGAAGTACACGCTCTATGGAGTGCTAGTGCATGCTGGCTATGCCACATACAGTGGCCATTATTACTGCTTTGTACGCACATCTGGTGGACAATGGTACTCTCTCAACGATCACCAGGTATCTTAACTTCTGCGTTACATTGTATAATCAATCTGGAAGCTGTTGATAACTTTTTTATCCTTGTATGGCAGGTTTGTCAGGTGTCAGAGAAGACTGTCTTGCAACAGAAGGCTTACATGCTGTTTTACGTTCGTAACATAAATCACTCTGCTCGAAAAGTACATAATAATGCCTACAGAGATAACATCATGCCCAACAGTTCTGAGAGCAAAGGGTTTCATGCTTCTTTGGGTTCGGAAAAAGTTGGTTCAACATTGTGCAACAGAAAGCAGAACCAGAGCTGAATCTAATTTTGTCTTGGGATCTGAGCCGCTGAGCAGTGTTCAAATTGAGAAGAAATCTGCGAAGAATGCCTTTGTTTCTCCAAAACCTGGTTTATTAAAGGATTTTAAACATCAAATTTGCCCGTCAAAAGAACCTTCCCCTTCTGTATCTCCCCTTTCAAGCTTGACTAGTGAAGATTTGGTGCCTGACGTCCCAGCTCAGAAACCCTCGCCCAGAGGCAGTTCTATTCAGTCACTTGAAGAGGACCTTATGCAGACTGCTCAGTCAAAGGATAAATCTGCTTCTTTGACCTCAGCAGAACAGGATCCTCCTATTGATTCCTCCCTGGTAAATTCATTCTCTTTGGTTTCAACATTAAATGCTGAATGTATTTATTCTCATGAGGCATTGATTCCTTCTTGTACATACAGGATGGTGCTTCCATCATGGTTCAAAAGGAGGATGAGAGATCTAATAAGATCAACGAAGGTGTTTTGATACGAAGTCTGCCAGCTCTTCCTAATTTTAGGTGGATGAAATTTGGACCTGGCAGACTAATTGCATACTTAAGTATGTCGGGAAAGAAGAAGAGGAGAATGCGAGATTGTTCATCTAAACGGAAACGGAAGTATACTTCACTGGGAAGCATTGACCAAGGGGATCTTGGGCCATCCACATCGGCAGACACTAAGGCAGAGCCGGCAGGAAAGATCCATTGCAGTAGCTCACAGAGTAAGAATGAAACTGACAAAGGGTCAGAAAGCAGAGTTCCGACTGTTTTGAAGATGGGTTTGACCAGTCCTGAGGGGTGTTCTAGCAAACGGTATTGCAATCACTCAATCAATTTCTTACTACAGCAAACAGTTTGTATTTTAAATAATATTTTGCTCTAAATTTGCTGCTCAGAATAAAATCGGATACAATGATGAAATTTCTTTCTTTTACCTCGATGATTGACAAACTCGAATGTAACTCTCTCTTCTGTTGATCTGATGGAGGTTGTTATCTGGCTTGGTCAGGGGGAAAGAAGTCAAAAACAAGAAGAAGAGACGGAGGTTTTCCCGGTCAACAGGTGGTGGAAATCGGAACTTTGACTTTTCTGGAGATATTGCTCTTAAAAAATTAAGGATGGATCAAAGCATCCCTGGCAACAAGCCATTCAGGATTAATAGAGGAATGTGAAGTGATTTTTGTTGTCGGATAATCATTCAATGAGTAGTGAGTATCCTCCTGTGCATTTCTCTCATATTCTTTTAGTTCTCCCTCGCCATTATTCTTTATCCTAAATGATTTATCAGTGAAATTGGAGTCTCAAGAACTCTGAATTTCAAATGTTTCAGGGGATGTTAACAAATTCACTTATCAAGAAAGAGGAGTACGTATTCAAGTCTCTTTCACTCAATCTTGTGTTCCAGCGAATGAATGCTTGATTTTTAACCACTCACATATCCACTAGTTTACTGAATCAATTAAGCGAATTGTAGCATTTCCATTGCACTGTCAGCTCTATCTTAATGATGCTTTTGGTGTTCTGTCTTTGCACTAGCCATTGTTCCTACGCTGCGGGTGCCTTTTTTTCAATATCAACGGCGTTAATGGTCGGTCTCGATGCTGGTACCCTTTGGCTGGCCCAATACAAACAGGCTTTCTTACTCAGTTATTCGTGGGTTTGGTGTAGGCTTCGCCCGTTCAGATACCGGTATCGAATACCGGTATCTGTAAGGATAACGGTATCGGGTACCGTTAAGGTTCTAAACGGTACCCAATACCTACAGTACCCGATACCGACATCCAGATGTCGGTATCAGTTTCCGATATCGAAAGCCGATACCGACATCCGCTAACGGCTACCGTGGGTGTTGATACCGGGTATCGATGTCGTTACCGATACCGATACCCGGTATCCAGTTTAACCTAAATGTTAAAGTTTAACTAAATAGATAACTTCCTAACTTCCTAACTTATCGAATATCGATTCATACGTCCTAACGGGGAAGAGAAAATTTGAGGGGAAGAGAAAGTGGGAGCACGGGAGCGGGAGAAGGAACGCCGGCCGCAAGTGAGACCGTGAGAGAGAGAGAGAGAGAGAGAATGCCAGAAATGGAGTCCATTCTCCATTTCCTTGCACTTCCGTTCTGTTGCGTTGCGTTGCATTAAAATCTACAGAAATTTCCTTTAGACGACAAGGGAGTACGATGGATGACTTTTACTTGCAGAAATGGGTTGAGCTGGCAACACAGGTGCGTTCCGTCCTTCATGGCTTCCCGAAGCTTTGTCTAAACCATGGTCGGAAGGTGAGCATCAGCAAGATAGTGAGGAAAAGGTGTTATTTTATTCTATTTCATATGGAACACGGTATCGGGAGAATACCGTCATCCGGTACCGGTATCTCCCGATACCGTCATCCAGTACCGTCATCCGGTACCGGATCGGTACTGGAAGCATCCAGTACCGCACCCGAACTCCCATTTAAACCGATACCCATCATCCAGACCTAGATGACGGTATCGGGTACTGGATACCGGTAATAGGACGACGGTATCGGCAGATACCGGTACCGGATGACGGTAGGCGAACCCTAGTTTGGTGTTGGGAGGAGTGTGAGAACTCTCAGCTATCTTTGAGAAGCTACTTTGCTAGCTCTCTCAGGAGGCCTTCCTTTTTTTACTTATATATTTTCAAAGATTGGAAATGAAAATAATAAAAAAGGTCCCAAGAAAACCCAAAAATAATCTAACACTATTCAATAAGCTTTGCTTTTTAAAATTCCTTAAAAATTACTAAACTTCTTGAATTAACGAAAATATGGTCAAAGCTTAGGGCATCCATTTTCCTTGTTAAACATCATTAGTGAGCTAAAATAATTCAATAAAGTTTGAGAAATTCTCCTTCTAAGTCAAGTCCTATGATAACCAAAATGAATTGTAAAAAAGTTAAAATCAATAGAATTTGTAAAAAATATATATAGAAGTCCTAAAAACGACTACAAGTTGTCTAAGCATGTAGAATTCATTTCCTTTTGAAAAATTCACTAAAAATTATGAGCATTATTTAATAAGCACAAAAAAGGTCAAATCTTAGAAAATTCATCTCCCTTGTAAAAATATTATTAAAAATACACAATAACTCCACAATAGTTCGAGAAAATTTTCGAAAAATCCAGAAAATATGAAACCGGGAAAAATGATTTTTTTTTTTTCAAAATATAGTAAATAATATAATAATTTGTAAAAAGATGTTTAAAAAGTTCTAATAGTAAAAATCGTCCAACCATGTAAAATTCATTTCCCTTTTAAAAAATTCCTTTAAAAATAAAAAATCCCAAGTAAAAAAAAATGGTTAAATCAGATAAAACTCATTTCCTAACAGTTAGAGAAAATTCAAGAACATTCCTAAAAAGTCCAAAAATATCCAAAAAGATTGCCGAACAATATAGAAAAAATCCATATCCTCACAAAATGTTCATCATTTTTCATTGAATTTCAATGCATCCTGGGTTTAATCTTTAATTTCTTTTTTTTTGTTTCATTTTCTAAATTGGATATCATGAATATCACTAAGCTTAGAAAAATAGCATGCAAGAGTGGGTCAACTTTAATTTTATATTTTTATCTTTTTCCTTTGAGAAATTCCTAAAAATGCAGAAAATTTGTCAAATATAAGTTTATCTTCATGTCTTGATAGAAAGTTTATCCTAGGTGTTCTTTAAATTCCACTTAGGTACATTAGGATGCTTAGAAAATATACTAATATATGAAAATTTATTCAATACATCCTTATACATTCAGTGCATTTATATACTTAAGTGCATATAGTGACTTATATACATTACTAATTAATTTCTTACTTTTTTATAAATAAATAAAAAACGAGGAGAACTTTGAGCCAAGAGGATTTTGACAAGTGGTCTTTTTATGTCATACTGAGATAAGGTTTACTGTTTCTTTTATATTTTGTGCATTAATGTGATATATTTAGATAAAATTTAGATATTGATTTCATATTTTATTTCGTACATTAGCATAATTACAATTTAGCTGTTGATTACATTAGAATATATATATTTCACATTGATTAGGAAAAGATTATTTTAAAACTTGAAAGAGTTAAAATAGATAGAAATCCTATGCTTTTATAAAATTTGAAACAAAAGGAAAATACTAAAAAAGGTGTAAAATTCCTTTAAAAACCATTTTACAAATGACGAAACGAATGCGTATGGTCGTTGAATACACACGATGTCGTGTCAAAACAAAGTCCAAACTTACCAATTTAAAGATTAATTCACGAATTGAAGGGTATAATGGTAAATAAGGGTCGAATTCACAGAGAATTAAGGAATTCTGAAAGATATCTTTGAAATTCGATCAAATTGGACAATGAATTGAGTTTAGAAATTAGGTATTTTATAATATTAAGAAAGATCACTCAATTGCAAATCCACGGAATCAAAAATCGAGTGATTTGGATGACAATTCGCGGAGTAATCGAAGTTTGAAATTGAGAAAAAAATTTGATCGCGAAATTGATTAAAAACCAAAATTAAAACTAAATTAAACTTAATCTACTATTCAAAATATAAAATTAATGCTAAATGATGAAAGATTAAGATGAAAACATGCAATCTAACCCAAAGTAGCCCTCGAAATGATCCAATTAATTGTTGGATGCATGGCTTTTCATTCCACGATTTCGAAGACGAAGATGGCGTTCAAGATGTGATTTCTTCTTATCCTCTCAATCAATTTTTGATTTCAAATGCTCCTCGGACACGGAAATGTTTCAAGAATGCAAAGGAATCGAATGACGCTTGAATTTTGGTGTCTAAACAGTTTGATTAATCTCGAAAATCCAAGGGTATGTTTCCGTTCGAAGATCAGTTCTATTTATAGAACAAAAGAGGCGTAACCGTCGGATTTGAACGTTCATCGCGATCAACGGTCTGGATGACGCGCCTGTTGACGAATCGGTGTGATTAAGTCGCATCCGTCTGATTGGCGATGGAGCGTCGGGATGCGTCCACGTCGCGCGCTTTGAAGAGACGTGTCTTTTGATTCATCCATTTGATCTCCATCCAACGATCACGATCAATCGGAGGTCCATCGGGTGCTTCGAATCTCGACCATTATGACTCCGGAGATGGACGGTCGCGATGAAAGTCGTCAAAAGCTTCACTTAAATCCGATTTAAGGCAGGTGCTTTTATTCATGATCCGGTGGACTCTGCGTCCACGTGATCTAAGTGCGATAATCCACGCGCTCTGATCCAACTCATCGTATTCAGCCACCTGACCTGAAATAGAAATCAAAATAAGAATAGTCCCACACGAGTAAAATCAAGAGGAAATGGCGGGTATATAAGGTACGACGGGTTTGATGGTTAGCGAGTTCTGATAATCGGGATGCTTATACTATATAACAATAATATATATATATATATATATATATATATATATATATATATATATATCATGCACACGTGTCACCTCCATGCCACGCAGGGCGCCTGCGTGGCTCCGCCACGTGACATCCGCGCGGATCTGTGCAATAAAATACCCCCTTTTTTGCTTATTTTTATAATTTTAAAAGGTTTAAAAAATGAAAATAAATTTAGATAAATTCCAGAAAATTCCTTGAAAATTGAAAAATCATAAATTCCAAATTAATTCAAAATTGTTTTGTTGGATCAGGAATTGAATGACCTGTCATTATAAAATTCAAAATATTAAATAGTAAGAGAATGAATTTTAATTAAATAAATACGTTTATGTATCTTATAAAATAAATTTATGAAAATACATGAATGTTAATAAGCATCATTTCTCTTATCATTTAATCATGAAAACATACTTATGATCTCAAATATAATTAGGTTTAAAAATCATAATATTTAATTACACATAATTATCCATTAAATGATGTATTTTTATATCATAACATGAAATTATGTAAAATGATAGAAATATACTTAAAATATGATAACATGCATACAATTGGATTAATTAATGCCTTTATTTGCATTAATAATCATGTAAATTCATGTATAAATATCATGTTATCAACAATCCCATGCAACAGCTTGTACTATGTGTGCCAAATCACGGATCTAGTCTAGGGAGTTCCATGCATTGGGGGGTCACCAAATGTGAGGGGATCCAAGGCGCTTGCTCATCTTTTGCATAGTGACGAAAAGAAAGCAATCAATAAGACTCTAATATTTAAAAACATTTTATTAACAAAAAATTTGATGAAGCGATGGGGAAATGAGGATTGACCAATAGAGAAATGTTGTTTATTTACTTTGGCAGATGCAACAACTCTGTCTTTGGTGTTTGAGTTGTCAAGGATGATGTCATACCACCTCTTATTGTCAGCTTGAGCAAGCACCTTACGATGAGAAGAGCTTCAATGCTCCCCAATGTCAAGCACACTCTTTTAGTTGATGATAGTATTGCCTATAGTGAGCAGCCATTCTAAAGCAACACTGGTTGCAGATATGAATAGCAACTCTCCAGTCACCATAGCAAGCAAGGGGAACTCTTATGAGCCAATACAGAACCACCAAATAATTGTGATATTGATGAACTCTATTTTTGAGTATTTTACATCTTTTTTGTGTATCAATTTCATTAGATTGAATTTATAAATTTCTCATTGATTAGTGAGCTAAAATATTGGTTGAATCCATATAGAGCATAGGCAGTGAGGTTAGACGCTTTGAATGAAGAATGACAGTGTGAAAGAGGTGTGAATTTTAATGGAGCATATGGAGATGAATGTGAGTGATAATTTTGCAATTTTTTTGATGAATTAAGAAATAAATCTATAAGATTGGAAAATGAGATTAAAAGAGATGGAGCTGGTTAGTAGGTGACAGAAAGTTAAGAAGAATGTATAGCAGTAGCAATAGGTCGATGCATGGTGATTGACTAGGAGATTTGTCATAAGAAATAATGTCAAAACTATTACATTAAAAAATGAAAATAAAAGAAAATCATTCTATATTTTTTATAGAGATGATCACAAGGAAAAAAAATTAGTTCGAACCTTCACCCAAACCCCTTCGTGGTGCACGCCATTGGCCGGTGATGCTAAACTCCTTGATCACATTCCTCTCTTGATCTCATTTCCATGGCATGAATGAGCATACAAAAATTCCACTTAGGCCTTTATCTCTTCTCCTTTTCCTTCTAGTATCTTGATTCTAAGAGAGAGCTAAAAAATATTGAGGCGAGAAAAAATTTGAATTTTCATAGGGTTCTAGTATGATTTGAGTACTAAGAAGGGTAAAATAATAATTTCCTTAAAATCATGAACTTTTTTGCTCAATTTTTCAATCAGAGTTCTGGATAGATAGAGGATAAAAGGAGAAACCTACCCGTGAAACTTCAACTCAAAACTCTCTCTAGATCATGAGATATCATGATTTTAGTGAGAAGAAATCATGGCCATTGATTTTATGATCAGATGCATCAAAGCGCGCAATATCATTGAACCAAAAAATTAGGTGTCGCCCTTTATAAAAGTTCTAGGAGTTTTTCTGTAAAATTTATTCTGTGCGTGCAAGGGGTTTTTTATAAAAATGCTCCTTTAAAAGAAAAAAAAATCCTCGAAATTCTAAAAAAATCCATAAAGTTAGAAATTCAATATCTCAAAAAATATATCTTAAGTTTCTATGAATCTTTCCTCATTGGATAAAGAATTTCATTATGTATTTTTTTATCCATAAGTTCCTAAAATCAAAAAATAATTATAGGACCATTTAATGAAAATTAAGTCTTGGTTCAACCTCCCAAAAAATAAAGAGGTTGACCCAAATTTGACTTCTCTAATAATTGCGGATCATGCTTAAAAACATAAGATGACCCATCTATTAAATTCAAACTTGATTTACTGCTCTTTGTCCTGAAAATATAGTTGATTTAGCTCTAAAATTTAGTAAAGCATTGTTTGTTCCTCTATCTTGTCATTCGTTGTATCTAAGCTTTCGTACTCATGTGCACATGTCCTTGCATCCATAGAACTCAGAGAATATGTGGGAATTCAACTACTTGAATTTGATGGAGTCAGATGAGGTTAGTCTCATGATACAAGCAATAAAAAGGAATGATGCATAGGACAGATTTATGTTTTTACCCAATTAGTACTAAATATATGCAAATTAAGTATATGAGTAGAATGACATGATTAATATAAAAATATCATAAAAGCATGATAACGTGCATTATATTTTCAAGAAATATGCATTAATTTTTATATAATGATGGAAATAAATATATCAAGAACAATTTATCAGGTATCTCCTCCTCCCTCCCTCCCCCACATCCCTCATTCTTGAATACCTCATCAAGATATTCAATGAAATCATGTCTTAAGGTCAAGGTGCTGGACACAGTCTCGTTCCTCCTCAACATGGTCCTCAACAGGAAGTGAGCTTTTCCCTAGATTTTTGAGGCTGCTCTTCACTTTTAGCATGTAGCAAATGTTTATCCTTAGGGAAAAATTATTGGACAAAGTTGATGATGACCTCCTTTATCGTGGTGTGAAAGATGAAGCCATTGTGAAAGGGATCTATTGGGACTTCCACAATGATGGACTTGTTGGACAAGAAGACCTCCATACATACTGATTGAGCTTTGTCTTCATCACAATGCACACCTTTTCCATTGATGATTGCTCATCCACTCGCAAGTGCTTGTCTCTAGGGAAGAGGTGGCGATCCCTAATCTATGCAAAAACTCTATTAGTATGTTCTTGAAGCCAAAGATACTATGGAGGTTGTTGCAGATGCTAGGATGAGATACAAAACTATTTGAGCATGTGGCAAAATGCAATCAATAGTTCCCACTCATCCTTGGATATCTTCGGCCATTTACCCTTGGGCATGCAAGAGTTAGAGAATTCATCAATCATGTCTTGCTTCCTGATGGCAAAAGACAACGTCTCAATCATATTTTTCTAGCAATTTGAAAATTCTAGGACAACCATCTTGTTGTCTACCATGTTGGCATGTTGGTCACATGTCCTCAATAACTCATCAACCTTCTAGTCATTGGGAGGACTTGGGCTCCTCTACAACAATCTCTCACATGCCCACGTCTTCATTGATGTTATAGTTTTCTGATTTGGTGGACATGTACCTTGGTAAAGACAATAGCTAGTTGACGAGACAAATCTGTGCAGTCATTGAAAACACACGGAGACGTGTCAAAAAATTCTAGACCCACCAATTTTAGATTAAAATCTTAAATTAAAGAATATAATGGTGAATAAAGGTCAAATCCACAGAGAATTAAGGTATTTTTGAGGTGTTCATCAAATTTTATCAAAATCGAACAAGGAATTGAGGTGAGAAATTAGAAATTTTAGTAATTTTAGAAAGAAAACTCGAAGACAAATCCAAGGAATAAAAAATTACTTGATTTAGATCAATATTCGTGGAGAAATAAAAGAGCAAAAAATAGGTAGAATTTATGAATGCAAAGAGAGAGGGAACTGAAATTAAATCTAAAATTCAACTAATCTACGATTCGAAACTAAAATCTAATATTATAGGAAGAGAGATTAGGAGGAAAACACGAATGCTAACCTAAAATAGTACTTGAAATGATCGAATTGATTTCAGGATCAAGGGCTCTTCATTCTGCGATTTCGAAGATGAGTTTCGGTATTCAAGAAGCGAATTCTTCCTATTCTCTCCTCGAAGTTTCACTTTCAAACACTCCTTGGACACGAAAATTGATCTAGAAGAGAAGGAAAGCAAGAGATTCAAGGATTGAGATGTCTAAATAGTTTAATTACTCAAAACACCCAAGGATGCTTTACATCGTCAAAGATGTGTAATTATGGGCTAAATTGAGTGTGACCATCGAATTTGGCATTTAATCTTCTATCAACGGCTCTAATGAAACTCTTGGATGTGAATTATTTCTATTAAGTCATATTTGTTCGATCGAAGATGGAGCGCTGAGATTTCACCATGTCACATGTGAAGAAGAAACATTGTGTAACGCCTACCGTTTGATCTTCATCAGATGCTCTGGATGCGTACACGTGTCCATGGAAGTCCATCAATAGCTTTTAATCTCAGTTGTTATAACTCCTCAGATGAACAAGTGAGATTAAGCCATTTCAAAATGATTCATTGACAAAACATTATGTCCTATATATCCTCTTTCTTTAAGTGAAAATCGATGATCATGATTGATTCACACGATCGCACGCTCCAGATTTTGTCACATCACCGACGCATAAAAATAAACAAAAATAATCCCACATAAGAGAAATCGAAGTAATAATGCGTTTATCTAATATCTTGATCTTAATGGGTTAGGAAAAATTTATTATTGGATGCTTAACCCATTAACCACGTGTATGTACACATGCACACACATGTGCCACTTGACATGCAGACAAACCGCCATATGGAGACACGTAAACTGCTCTGTCACGTCAATTTTCACGTTAGTGCGATTTTAATCTGAATTTTTTTATTCTTTTTAATTCAAAATATATCCAAATAAATTTAAATAAATTCAGAAAAAATCATAAAAATTTCCAAAAATTAGAAAATTTTTACCTTTCAAAATATAACTTCAAATTAATCCAAATTTGTCTTGTTTGATCAGAAATTAAAAAATCTATCATTTAAAAAATTGAAATTTAACAAATAACAAGAGAATAATTTTTATTTAAAAAATATGCTCATTTCTTTTAGAAAATAAAGTTAGAAAAATAAATGAGTGTATATAAAAATATTTTTCTCTTATTATTAATCATTAAAATTCAATTATAATCTCAAATATAAAATGGGAATAATCTAATCGTAAATATCTCTCTTTAAATATTTATAATTATCCCTAAAATAGTGCATTTTGATATTATAACTTAAATTTTTATAGAATGATAGATATACACTCAAAACATGATAACATACATAAGAATGGAATATTTTATGCCTTAATTTGCATTAATAATCGTATAATTTCACAAGTAAATTGCATGTTATCACTAGTATGACAAAGTACTTCATTATAGCAGGACTGTATTGTTGAAGTCAACTGACACGTGTTTATGTTGTTGTTTTGTATCACATTTATGAAATAAAAATTTTAAATTCCTCACATAATTTTGCACAAACATAAGGCATGAATTAAAAAAGAGCTTAGGTATGAGGCTAGAAATGAATATGAGAGCGTGAAAGGTGGTAGGAATGTAGAATGGAGCCCATGGAGATGAATGTGAGCAACAATTTTGTGATTTTCTTAATGAATTAAGAATAAATATAATTCGGATTAGAGAATGAGCTTAAAATAGACGGAAATGAAGATTAGATGATGGAAATGTGAGAGGGATGGACCACAATAGTAATGGATTGAAGCGCACTAATAGAGTGAGAGATTTGTGACAAATAATGATGACATAATGATGCTACTACATTAAAGGAAAAAGAAAAAAAATCATCTACACTTATTATGGACATGATCACAAGGAAGTATTTGATCCATATTCTTGCATAAACCCATCATAATGCCATCTAGTATGCGTAAAATCATGGTTGTTGAAAGATCAAGTTTACTTATAAAAAATTATACTCAAATCTTCTAATTTTTTTAAAAAAATTTAGAATAGTGGTGAGTCGATTCGAATCCATAGAGAGGAAGGTTTAAGTATTGAAATAAAGAAATATTTTTGGTATTTTTAGATTAAGAAAGCAAAAATGATTGATGAAAAGAAGAAGATGCTTGTAGAAAATGCAATGAATCAGTCAAATACTTTCAAATTCCTTTAAAGAATGAAAAACCTTGATCACCAATGGAAATATGATTTATTGTTTGAAAATATGAAAATGTCGACAAAAAGATTGAGAAAATAGAAAATTTCAATGAAAAATTATTCAAATCTAAATATTTGTGATGAAAATACACTCTAGCAATGTTGTCTGGTCAAACACATGTTCAAGAGCCCATACATTTTGCCCAAACTTGACATCTTTCATCCAACATAAGGAATGAATAGAAAAAAGAAGAAACTCACTGAAATGATATTCCATACTGATAACATGCGATATTTACATCATAAAACATGATTTTTGATGCATATTTAAGTATAAATGACTTCATTTCCATGCATGTTATCATACTTATATGTATTTTTCTATTATTCTCTTAAAAAGTCATTATAATCTCAAAATACTTTAATTGAGGGTTAATTTTGATAAATTAGAGTTTAATAATTTGATAACCCATATTTTTTGAGATTATAACTGTTTTTAAAGTTAAAATAATAAGAGAAACAATTTTTATAAACATTCATTTTATTTTCTAAAGTTTAAAATCTTAATAAATGAATGTATTTTTGAAATAATAATTTTAACTCTTATTATTTATTAAATTTGACTTTTTAGAATAATAGATAATTAAATTTTGGATCAAATGAAAGAAATTTGGATTAATTTGGAGTGATATATTAAAAGATATGATTTTTACAAATTAGGGAATTTTTCCGGATCTTTAAACTGTTTTTCTTATTTTATTTTTGATTTTTAAACCCGTTTTTAATAAATAAAAAAATGGGCGCGGGGCCCGCGTGGATGCGACGTGGCACTCGGGGCCACGTGGCAGCGCCACACGGACCTGCGCAGTGCCTACGTAGCGCGTATTATATTTATAGTATATTTAATATTATTATATATATAGAAAATGGGTCTTCAGCCTTCCCTAGATGGGAAGGGTTATTAACCCTCTTAAATGTCGGGACTTATATACCCGACATTTGTATTTATTTCTTTCCATGTGGGACTAATCCACACATCTCTCTTACTCTGCAGGTGACGTGGTGCGACGATGGGCGTTGGATCTCGTGGACGGACGATCGACAGGCGTCGATCGCGTGGAGCGCGGACCACAGAAGATCAATCAAACACATGCTTCTTTAAGGCGAGTTATAACGGTCCGATTCGCCGCAACGTGGCAACATCACACGCGTCGATCGCGTGGAACACGGATCATCAAACCGCATCAACGCACGTGCTTAATCGGAAGTGTTATAACGGTCCAGATCAGATCTCGGAGAAAGCATCTAGAGCGTCGGATGAAGATCCAACAGACGCGATTCAAGGCGTTTTATAACGCATCTTGGGGCATCCAATCCGGACCGTTGATCAAGATCGGACGGTCACGACTTAATCGAAACGGTCCACGATGGACCGTTTCATCGTAACCGTCGATCGAAACGATCGGACGGTTACGAAAATTCGCCCTATAAAATGACTCGTTCTTCACGTTTGTAAGCATCCGAGGAGAGTTCAATCCAATTGACTATCAAGACACCTCTCTCTCTCATTTCTCTTGATCTCAACGTGTTCTTCTTTCAATTCCGCACCTCCGGAGTGCTTGAAATCAAGATTTCATCGTGTAGTTTGGTAGAAATTGCAGCTTGAACTCGTCGTGGCATTTTTCGGTATTTTCGTCGATTAATCGAATTAATCGAGCTAATCCGATTGCTAATCATGGTTAGTGGAAGCGGTTTTTACCAAGAATTAGTTTAATAAGGTTTGATTTCGATTTCGATTAACATTTAGAGTTTAATTTCCTTGAATTTTAGCTAAAATCGCGATTTTCATATCCAAAAATTTCTCTTCACTTCTAACTTCAATTTCTCCACGAAATCATGATCGTTTTTTATGATTTTTGATTCCGTGGATTCGTTTTGAAGTTATCTTTCATAAAATACCATTTTCCCCAATTTCTTCCATCAATTTCTCGTTCGATTTGATCAAATTTGAAGATTACATCTAGAAATTGCTTAATTCCCTGTGGATTCGACCCGTATTTACCATTATACCCTTGAATTCGATTCATTTTCATCAAATTGGTAAGTTCGGTATTATTTTTGACGCGATACCGCGTGAAATTGATGACCTCGCGGTTTCGTCTCGTCACATACATGAAGACCGATCATGGTGCCCTCTTTCCTTCTTGATAGCCAATGATAGAAGCACATTATGAAATGTTTAAAAAGCCTTTTTTCTACATCTGAGTTCATAGAGTTTAAAATACTGATCGCGCAACTAGAATATATATATAGACCCTTATTCCTCTCCCTATTTTCTTTTGATAGTTGATGCTAACAAAGAGCCCAGAAATGGAAGGAGAGAGAATAATTGAGTTTTTATACAGTTCTCTTAGGGTTTAAGTGCTTCAAGGGGTAAAATCATCATCTCTAGGGAATTATAAAATTTTTCTCCTCAATTCTTTGATCACAATATATGAATGGAAGGGTTAAAAATATGACTACACTCATCAAATATGCCAATAAAAATTTCAGCTAAACTCCCCCTAGATTGTGAGATTTCATAATTTTAGGGAAGAGAATATTTAACCATTTTCTAAAGATCAAACACATTATAGTACAGCACATGACTCAATATAATTGGTCTAAAATTAAGTGTGTCAACCTTATAAAAGATGAGACCTGTGTGGGCTTTTTTATCGACTAGATCACGATCGAATGCCCTAAGATCATGATGTGTCCTAGCTATTTTCAAAAGAGAACAGCCATAATCGATCCCAACAACTTAATTTTAACCAAATCCATGTTGTTCCTCGTTTTTAGTAGACCAAAAAACTGAATTTAACAGAGGTGTATGTCCTCGTCATTGGATTCTTATCTTTTTACTCCTACATGTGGCACAATTTAATCAAAGTCAGGGTTAAGTAATGGGCTCATTAGTAAGATTTGATGAGTGCATTATGCTAAGATCTATCTCTCCTCTCTTGACACACTTTTTCCAATGTGGCCTCACATAGACATGCCATGGGGGACTCTTGGGTCCCATGCACACCCCATTTGGCAAGTGCCACGTGTGTGCATCATGCTCAAGTGTGCACCTATGTGGTGCCCTGTGTCGTGGCCTAATTGTCTGTGACATTAAACCCTATTTTTAACCCCCTTTTAGCACAAAAAGCTTTCAAAAAGTGTAAAAGATCTAATAAAATTCTCTAAATTTTAAAATTCAAATTCTCCAAAAAAATACAACTTTTTCTACCAATTTTTATAAATTAGATTCAAAGCATAATTCTCAAGTCTCACCTATAAATTCTTTAAATCATGAAAAGGATTGAACGAATTATTCAAAAAGCTCATTTTTGTTCAACCTCGATAAAATTAAGGAGGTTGCCCCAACTTAACCTTCATAATAATTTTAGATCATCAAATGCTTTGAATTATCCATCTATCATATGTAATCCTAGTTTACCACTCCTTCCATAGCGATAGAGTTGACTTAGCATTCAAATTTGGTAGAAAGTTTTTTCTTCCTCCCTCTCATCGTCATTGGAATCCATGTTTTCATACACATGTACCTATGACTTGACTAACATCAGGTAGCAATGAGTATCAAGGAAATAGTTGTGATAACCTTTTTTCCTCTATAAATAGCCGAGAGCATGACGGGCCAATTTGGAGAGGGAGGGTGAGTGGTCGTGGATGAATTCAGTGTAACCAAAAACCCGAAGAGGAAGGGCAAAGAGTGAGGAATATGGTAAAACACGATGAAGAGGAATGGTCCTATCGAGGGGAGCATAGGGAAGCTAATTCTAGAGATAGGTGGCCATCATGAGAGCATTGGACCAAGGTGATGGGATCTGAGGTCGATAACTTTCCAAAAAAAATTATCAAAACATCAAATACAGCGGGAAAACATTAAATCGGACATTCAAAATACCAAGCCACCAGGAACAGATGATCCTATAATCTAATATATATGAGAAAACGTACTTACAGGTTTCCTTAAAGGAGTCCTTGAATCTATTCAAGTGTCTATCCTCTAGCGGTATCCACACGGTCTCCAGATGGTTGGATCTCCTCTTCACCAAGAGAGAAAGAGAAGAAAGGAAAGAATTCCCCCAAGGCTTGTATGGGCACCTTTAGTTGTGGTTGTCCTCCCCCTATTTATAGACATTTGGTATGAGGTTTTTTCATAAAAACCCTCATAATTATGTCTATATCCACCAACATCCATAAACCTTATGTGTGTGACCCTCTAGGTCCATATATCTCACTAGTTAATAACTCTATAGACCAAATAACACCTTATTGGTCAACCTTAATTAATTATTCACATCCACATATAGATTAATTAATCAAGGATCGATTTAACCCAATTGATAGGTTGAGTTGCCAACCCGTTGGGTGCCAAGCTACACCACGTACACTAGGAGATATGGAGTATGTAAGAACTCACTTATGTAACCTTTCTGTCATCGATTACCATGTATGTATAATCCTTCATCCATATTAAACTCATGAATGCCTTAGGATATGGTCAACTGTCAAACCCTAATCAGTCACTCAAGTTAGTACTGATGGGTGTAGAAATCATCGAGAACTCCTCCGATATTTCTACTACCTTGGCCAAGGATTTCATCGCATCTCATTCCTTGAGTCAATCTCCTCAAATACCGAGGGTGGATGATCCCATCTTGATCACACAATCATCTTCGTAGACTTCATGTCGTATCCAATATATGACGTTTAAGATATCCCGTGACTAGTGATTCGTAAGTCATAATCAAAACACAATCATTCATCTACAAGATGTCTTTGGTGTCTCAAGTCAAAGGACCACATACATAACCATGACATAAATCAACATGATTGACAGTGAGGTATAATACCATTCAGGGATTCATATGGATCAATTTAGTGAACTCTTTATCCAAAGAGCACCCACTATCTATCCTTAGTGTCTCTACACCGATGGCTATAGGATCAGCCATACTCATCATATGAGTCAGATTAGATAGTACTATTCTTTCCGGATAATTCGATGTCCTTCTCGAATATCTCACGAATAGGAATGTTTAGAACATATGTTTAAAGACTAGTGATCACTATAAGATCTCATCATAATTCACTTAGTCATTGCACATGCTCATGGACTTCATTGCAAGCATCACACAAGAATGACAATGAATAAATTTCATATCAATGAACATAAACAAGGTACATGAAAGTGTGATTGTCTTATAGGCCACATAATATCCATCACAAGGTAGTGAGGGACATTCCTCTCAATAAAAAGTGTGCATGTAAAATTTAAAAAATTGACGATGTTTTTGTTCGGGGACACATATGTGCTAGGAGGTTCGAAATAGTAGTGTGATGAAAAATGCCATGATTAGCACAAAAAATGGAAAGAGAGTCTTGGAAAAATTCAAGGGCATTATATATATTCAAGGGCATTAAATTCAAGGATCTTGGGAATAACTAAATACTTGGTGATGGCTTTGGTGATGAAGTGAGCGTGGTCAGAACCTAGAAGCAATCATGTCAAAGGTAGACCCAATTACATGAGTGAAGTCATCAAGAAAAATGGTATTTTAGAGATGGCTCAAGATGGAAGGAGTGCTAGAAGGGCCCCAAACATCATAATTAATGACATCAAATGGGTAAAAAGATGGAATCCCATAGTGACTTAAGTTGGTGGAGCAATTGTGCTTGCTTAGTTGACATGATTTTCTCACAAAGAGTTTGAAAGAAAGACAAGGTCAAGTTTTTTGTAATTTTTCAAAACAAGGATGGCCTAAATGGAAATGCCAAAAAAGAGAAGAGGTGGACATAGAGGCTCCAAAAAAGGCCCGAAGGCCAAAAGAGGGGTTCATAAAAATCAGCTCATAAATCCCTTGCTCATTCTTACAGCCCAAACCAATCTTCAATGTGGAGCATAAATCTTGAAAGGTAAAACAAAATAGAAGAAAGGTAATAGATCAGAGGAGGGCACAAGTAATATCACTAATCAAGACAAGTTTGGTAGGGAATCCCAAAATGTAGAAGACATGCATAAGAGGAAGACTACGAGAAGCGATTGTGGTGACATTTCCTTTGACCGGACAAAGTTGGTCATTAGCTATGGTTCGATGGGAAGGGTAGAGTAGGCTGGTAGCAGGATAAAAGGGTGGGAGTTCCAATCATGTGAGTTTAGGCTCCCCATTCCATGATCCAAGTTGATAAAGAAGAAGTACAAAGAGCATGCATACTTGACATGGAGGAAAGCGACAGGAATACAAGGCTGGCCAAGGCAGAAGGAGCGATACCATTGGAGTAGTGAAGGGCATCATACTTGACAACCATCAAAGTCATTTGCACTAGCTAACATGGAGCATGAGGGGGTGGCAAGATGGCAGAGGGAGTGGTGGTGATCGCCAGGTGTGGGGAGGCTGGCTTGCGAAATTGGTTTCATCATTTGGGCATCGGATGATTTTTTTTTGCCATAGTACAAACACAAGGGAAAGGAATTGCAGCCTTTCTCGGGAGGAGGCATCTACTAGCAGTTCAGGGATGCTGGCTATCATCCCGAGCTTGAGGAACTCCAAACATCATGGCTGAGGGAGTAGAAATACATCTTGGAGAAATGGAAGTTTGAGAGGACAAGGGTGTACTTGTACTAACCCAAAGTGCAGTGAAGAATATGGTAGAAAGATCACCTAAGAGGACAGAACCTTGGATCTCAAAAGAGATTGAAGGATACATTCCACAAAGGTAAACACCAGCATAAAACTCCTAGTGATAGAGTTGAAGAGTCAGGAGATCAATAGTAGGCGACCTCTTGGATGAGAGCTTGAAGGCAACCAAAGTGAACTTAAAGCCCACGACATGACTAATATTCATCCAATTGGCATACATCATCTCCAAGTTTCTCCAAAGAAGCGGAGTAAGCTTAATGCAAGAGAGGGGTTGAGCGATACCCTACTTGATACTATGAAGCATCCATGTGATGACAGTAAAGTTGATTTGCGACCCAAAAGCCTAGGAAGCATCGTTGAGGGCTGG
Organism: Lemna minuta; assembly: GCA_024174645.1. Lineage (NCBI taxonomy): Eukaryota > Viridiplantae > Streptophyta > Magnoliopsida > Alismatales > Araceae > Lemna > Lemna minuta. The sequence goes on along the minus strand of CM044114.1, from coordinate 12,161,774 downwards.
AGTGTCGTCCATCGAGTGATAACTTCTATGCCACAAGATGGATGAACCTCTCGAAAACGAAAAGAACAATTTCAAGAAGCGTTAAAACCTCGATATTAAGCTACATAAAAATTTCTAAAGTACCCCACAAACAATTCGACAAGAACTTGGGATTGTGAAATTCTATGCTTGATTGATATCATGAATGGAAGTTGATTTGACATGCCACTTGAGGGATATTTGAAGAATTTCCTTGAAGCAATTTCTTGACTTTCACTCATCCATGAAATTCTATGCTTGATCGATATCATGGATGGAAGTTGATTTGACATGCCACTTGAGGGATATTTGAAGAATTTCCTTGAAGCAATTTCTTGGCTTCACTCATCCATGAAATTCTATGCTTGATCGATATCATGGATGGAAGTTGATTTGACATGCCACTTGAGGGATATTTGAAGAATTTCCTTGAAGCAATTTCTTGGCTTCACTCATCCATGAAATTCTATGCTTGATCGATATCATGGATGGAAGTTGATTTGACATGCCACTTGAGGGATATTTGAAGAATTTCCTTGAAGCAATTTCTTGGCTTCACTCATCCATGTGACATATCTATGTATTTCAAAACAATAGACATGGTTTCTTGATTCATCCTCTTCTTATATCTCTTCCAAAATTATATTTTTTTGTCTAACCAAAAAGATCCTTTTTTTCACTCCTAGGGTTTGCCATACCACAGCTAATAAGAAATGTTGACTTACACAACATTGGACTCCATGTTCTTCACATTTTTCAATATATAAGTATTATTATATTCCAAGAGACTTATGACCTAGAATATATGGATGGATATATGATTCATGATAAAGATCATTGGTGTGAATGATATATAATGCATAGCTAATTGTTTTGGTCTTTAACCTAGTTTTTAGGTTGATGGACATATACCTCTCTCTCTCAATATTTCACGATCCCTCTCTCTCTCTATCAATATTTCAATATCTCTCTCTCTCTTTCTCTCGGGATAAAACTAGTGAAATTTCCTCCTGCTATAAATAAGTATATGCGGTTAAAACATAAATATAAATATACATATATTAATATATAGAAATATACGAACTCGTCTCTCTTAACTATTAAAGATAACTCAGTTATTAGCTACAAGAAACCCTCCTCTATCTACTGCACTCTCCACCTTTCTCATGATGAGCTGACCATGTACAGCACTATCCGCATCCACAAGAACCGCATCCTCTTCCTTGAACTCCCTTTCAACACCCCCCAACGCGATTTCATTCTCCACCATCTGCTGTATCACTCTCTTCACTGGCCTCGCCCCAAAGTTGGGCTCAAATCCCGCATTTGCCAACAGCTCCACAGCCTCCTTCGTGTATCTCAGCTCTATCTTCTTCTGCTTCAACCTCTCCTTCACCCTCCCCATCTGCCATCAAAAAACCCAGTCAGAAAATCCACTTCTGTTCAGATAAAACACATTTAGCTCTCTAGGAAAAAAAACTCATTTCTCTTTTTAGAGAAACTCGTCTCTCTCCTGATGAAAAATAACCTAATTTATCTCTCAATAAAATCCCCCATTCCTCTCCCGAAGAAAGCATTTCTCTTTCTGATAAAAACCCATTACCTGCAGTTCAACAATGCGTGATATCTGAGTAGAATCTAGAGGCTGGAAAACGATGTACTCGTCAATCCGGTTCATGAACTCGGGTCGAAATGTCTGGCGGGCAAGTTCAACCACCTGCCGCTTCATTAGCTCATACACAGCGGCTTTATCCTTGGCATCCTGGGAGCTACGCAGAGTCTCTAGTATGAAGTGAGACCCAATATTTGAAGTCATGATGACCACGGAATTAGTGAAGCTAACAGTCCTCCCTTGAGAGTCCGTCACTCGTCCGTCATCCAGCAGTTGGAGTAAAATATTAAACACGTCTGGATGTGCCTTCTCAATTTCGTCAAAGAGAACAACAGAGTAAGGACGACGTCTGATTATTTCTGTTAACTGGCCACCTTCTTCATAGCCCACATAGCCAGGAGGGGCACCAATTAGCCTTGAGACAGCATGCTTTTCCATGTACTCGCTCATGTCTATGCGAACAAGAGAGCTCTCCGTATTGAAAAGGTAGGCTGCAAGGGATTTGGCTAGCTCTGTCTTGCCCACTCCTGTTGGGCCCATGAACATGAAGCTTGCAATGGGCCTGTTAGGATCTGAGAGTCCGGCCCGGGAACGGCGGATGGCGTCAGCAACAGATTTGACAGCTATGTCTTGGCCCACAACTCTGTCATGGAGAACTTGCTCCAGGAGGACTAGTTTTTCCCTCTCTGACTGTTGGAGGTTGGAGAGAGGAATGCCTGTCCATTTGCTGACAATCTCTGCTATGTCATGATCAGAGACTTCTTCTCTGAGCATTGAGTTACCAGATTGCTGGAAGTCAACTAGCTCTTTCTCCGCTTGAGTTAACCGGTTCTGAAGAGTTATTGAAGTACCGTACTTTGAGCTCAGCAGCACGGTTAAGATCGTACTCTCTTTCCGCTGCTTCCATCTCAAGGTTGACCCGGTCGATCTAATGAACATTGAATTTGTGTCAGTGAATAATTTGGATAGAAAAAAAGAGAATCAAACTTCTGAAGTCGAACCTCTTCTTTGATGGATCTAATCCGTGTCATGAGAGACTTCTCATGCTCCCAGTGCTTGGAGAGTTTCATCTGATTCTGCTTGAGAGAGGAGAGATCTGATTCTAGCTTACTCAGTCGTTCCTTGGATGACTTGTCTGTATCTTTCTGTAAAGAAAGTTTTTTTCCATCTCCAGCTTTAACACAGCTCTGTCCACTTCGTCTAGCTCTGTTGGCTTTGATGTGATCTCCATCTTCAGTTTTGCCGCCGCTTCATCCACAAGATCAATTGCTGAAAACAAGGAAACCAAAAAGTTCAGCAAGGAATAGGAAACTCTAAACTGAAAACCAATGCATCTCTCTCTCTCTCTCTCTCTCTCTCTATATATATATATATATATATATATATATATATCTGTGTGTGTGTGTGTGTTGTTTATCAATTGCAATCATCTCGCCACTAGAATTCTGTGTATCCCATCAGAATTCCAAAGTGAAAAGAAATCAGGACTAATACCTTTATCAGGCAAAAAGCGCTCAGTGATGTAACGATCAGAGAGAACAGCAGCAGAGACAAGGGCACTGTCGGAGATCTTGACTCCATGATGGAGCTCATACCGTTCGCGAAGGCCACGTAAGATGGAGATAGTGTCCTCAACAGAGGGTTGACCACAGAACACCTGTTGAAACCGCCGCTCAAGAGCTGCATCTTTCTCAATGTATTTTCTGTATTCATTCAATGTGGTGGCTCCAATGCAGCGAAGCTCCCCTCTTCCCAACATCGGTTTCAGCAAGTTGCTAGCATCCATTGAACCGCCAGATGCCCCTAAACCATTCAAAAAAAATTAAAACTCTATCATGTAATTTGGTCAGTCTGTTGGCTAGTTTGGTCAACCTGCACCGACAACCGTGTGAATCTCGTCGATGAATAGTATAATCTGCCCATTGGATGCTGTGACTTCCTTCAGTACAGCTTTAAGCCTTTCCTCGAAGTCTCCACGAAATTTGGCGCCAGCAATTAAAGATCCCATGTCCAAGGAAATCAACTACAAAAAATATTAGTCAGGTATTTGAATTTTCTTTTCCCCCATTCAATGGAACTAACCTTCCTATTTAGCAGAGGTTCAGGAACATCACCTCGCACAATCCGCTGCGCTAATCTGACCAATGGGAGATGAATTAAGGGAACAATCACAGAGTTAGGCTCTAAAAAGATCCTAATGGCAGGTGAAGAAGTGGGAATGCCACAGATGCTCAAAGAAACATCCCAACAAAAAAGGTGATACAATTCGAGAAGAATAATAAAAAATTCAAATAAAATATATCAGAACTGCGGGCTCTGTCTAGGATCTACTGAATTCAGATCCAAATGGACTAGAGATAGGGGATAACAGACCAGATAAAGATCGGGACCTCCAAATCACCTCGCCTTCCTCAGCCTGCTCCTCAAAGTTCCCCTTCTCGGTCTGCAAGAATCACATCTGCTATCCTCCATACCACTTTTCCTGCAGATCCTTACTTAATGGCCCACCATAAGCTTCCTTTCCTCTGCTCGTTAATCTCCGCAACACTGTCTTTATTTCCAGTCATGTGCTGTTGCACATGACCTCTTAGTTCCCTCAGGAACTTATCGGGCTTCCGCCATGTCACTGGCGTCCATGTCACTTACCTTCCCAAATTTCCTCATTGTATGTAAGGAGAGGGACCATATCAATAGGTTCCTGATGCTCATGGGAGGTCACACACCATGTCAGGATTTCGTCTTGTGAGCAGTATGTTCTTGCTCACTCAAAATTTCTTTTAAATGAGACCAAATGTAGTCAGTCGTTACATCTCATTCAACCGCCAATTATCATCAACACCATGCACATTATTCCCCACGATAGTTATGCATGGAGGCTGAGAATGCCACAGATTAATTGCACATGGAATAGTCATTGCAATGCCAACTCGGAGTATCCAAAACAGCTACTGAATTTTCATGCAAAAAGCAATTCAAGTAGATTAAAAAAAGCAACACCAAATAAAAATGCAATACATACCCTTCAGCTATGGCAGTTTTGCCAACTCCAGGTTCACCGATGATAACAGGGTTATTTTTTTGGTTCTCCTTGATAAAAATCTGGATACAACGACGAATCTCGTCATCACGGCCAATCACGGGATCCAACTTTCCACGTCTAGCAAGCTCCGTGAGGTCATTTCCATACTTTTCTAAAGCCTGGTATTTGCTTTCAGGATCTGCATGAAAGTAAAAAGTATAAATGAAGGGTAAAAACCAAATAGTAATTAATGGTCAAAGAAGAGATTATAAACTTCTATTCGTAGAAGAAAAACAAGAGAGACACAAGAATATGACCTATGTGGGTCTAATGTCCCTAATGTGGCTAAGCTCTCTAATAGGCTGTATACAACACTACACCTCAAGCTAAAGTATATGGATTAAACAAGCTAGTTGAATGCTGGCACATGTAATATTGAAATAACTCTCGTCAATACCTTGTCATGAAGAGAGAGACAATAAATTTAAATATGTTTTTGCCTTTTCAGGAACAAAGATTGTTGCTTGGTTGTCAGAGTGCATTGACAAAGGCATTGGAGAAGTGACGCCCAAGTCTTGTAGAAAGAATTGTAACCATACCATCTCGCAAGCAGCAGCAGTTATAACGCAATACTCAACTTCCGCACTAAAACAAGAGATCAACTTTTCTTTCCAAGAGTGCCAGGTGCCAAGTCATCTACAACATTTGTATAATACTCTATATCTGATTTTATGCTCTCTTTTGTCCCTAGCATATCTATCATCAGAATAGGCTTCAATATAAAGATGATTATAACACTAATAAATAAGCCTTTTGCCACGAGCATGCTCGTTTTATAGGAGAACCCATAATGTACCATCTCAATATTCCATACAATATTTTTGAATAGACTAACTATAACAATGACAACATAAATAATATAAGAGTGAGTAACCAATTTCCCCAATAAATGTCAATAGTAGATGGCATTCACCATTACAAGGGAATCAACATCCTAGAGCTTGGGTCATGCCTCCAAAAGTGATGTAGCTCATCCATGCCCAAGACTGTTTCTTGGACAAGTTTCGAGGTATGCTTTCTTTGAAATAATACTAACTTACCAAATTGGTAAGTAAATTTTATCCCAATGCAATAATGCGGTGTCTATGAGTCTTGCATCACAATATGAGTTTGAACATAAGCTCTAGTAACAGGGATACCAGCCACATTGCTACCAGTCAAGAGAATGTCATCAACATAATGCAACTACCATGAAGTCCTCAATGGCAGTCTTGCCCATCATTGCCGATGAGTCTTGCAGGGAGCAAAGCCTTGAGACATAAGAAGACCACTTAATAAACCAAGCACAAGGACTCTATTTGAGTCTATAAATGGCTTAGTGAAGAAAACCAAATTGGGAAGTCTCCCCTCACAACCTGTCCTGGAGGTTGCTACATAAAGTTTTACTCTACCAAATCATCATATAAGGTGTTAGAGGCGTCCAATTAATTGAGAGACTAGTCTTGCTTAAGTGTGAGAGATAAAAGAACTCAAGTAGAATACATGCAAATAATTGAAGAAAATGTCTCAATCAATGCCATGAGCTAAAATGAATCCTTTGGCTACAAATACAACCTTGTAACTTGCCATGATGCCATTTGGGTAGTACTTTAGAGTAAAAACCTAGTTGTACATCATAATGTTAGCATCAATATGTCACCGTCATAAGTCTCATGATCGTGATATACCAAGGAATAATACTCTAAATCTATCACTACTTTCTACATGAGTATTGGAAGAGATTTGTGATATGTATTAAGCATGGACTCGAAGGATATGACAAAAACAAAGATGTAGTAGGCGGGAGCAAGGCCATCATAAGAGAAAGTTGACTATGGGGTGTTGGATACTAACGTAGATACCCTTCCACCAGGCAATGGGAAGGTTAGGTCATCAAAAGGTGAGTCACTTGGTGTAGTGATAGTAGGTGGCAGTAGTGGAGAGTCCAGCACAAGAGAAGAGGTGACAACCCAAGTGAAAAGATCAATTAAGCGCATGCACAGCGAAAAATTAAGTTAAGGCATCAAGAGCATCTATTGAGTTTAACTCTCCTCAGAGATGAGCAATGGAGGTGGCATAATAGACAATGCAATGATTTTAGAGAACTCCGGAAACCCTGAAAAAGATGATAAAGGAGTGGAAAGAAATGCAATGATGATAAAGGAGTAGAAAGAAATTTCAAGGGGAGAGATAAATTCTTAGAGGGTAGTGGATAAAGTGGAGTAGAGAATGTCTTCATAGAAGGACATCAATAGACATAATATGGTGCTGCACATCAGGTAAACAGACATAACATCCCTTCTGCGCGTGCAAAAAAATGGCTTGAAGAACCCCAAACATCTTCGACTATTTTTGTACCAGTTGCAAAAAAACTCAAATAAAGATATCCATGGCAAAGTTTATTTTAGTTAAGAAAAAACAAAAAAATGACTAAGTTTATTATGGCACTAGATTAAAAAAAAGAATTAGAAATTAAGCAAAAAGTTTCAAGAAAGGGGTGCTTAACATGAGCTCAAAGATCCCACGACTAGTCTCACACATCAAAGTGGTCATCTAATTTATGTGAAGGTCCTTAAAGACACAATAGAAAGGGTATAAAATGTCATTAGAATTAAAGGGACAAGTAATGTAACTAATCAAGAGCAGATTAATAAGTAAATCATGAACAAATTTAATATTAGGTGAGGTAAGAGAAAGAGCGGGTTTCACCAAGCTGCACCTTTTACCAGACCATGAACAAACATCAACAATGGAGCCAAATTAAACATTATGCAAACTATCTATGAGTTGAAGCCCCCAAGCAAATAACCTACAACCATTTAAAAACAAGAAAGACATGTGTACCTAAAGTGGAAGCCAAGTTGGTGGTCAACATGGACACTGGGGATTGCTTCCATGCAGCATATTCTACTAGAGGAAAGGTCATGCAGATAGTTTGCAAAAGCCAGTAGTAGAAGAAGACATAGCTTGAACCCTTTAATTTCATGCTACCTCAACTTTTTCTTGCACTTTCCTAGAGCATGAGGGATCTTTTCATAATAAGTGCAAGATAGAAAGGTCTACTTGACCTTAGTAGAAGGGTATTCACCAAGGGGAGTATGAAGTTTGGACCCACTCCCCCCATCCCAGAGACTAATACTAGTTGCTACCAAGGCAGATGGATCTGGTAAAGTAAAAAGTGTGAGAGATTCAAAGAATCTAGTGTTTTACAGGACTTAAGTATAAATCCCAAGAGCTGAAGATAATACAGATGTCATATCTGAAACTTGGTAATTAGAAAGAGCCAAAATGAATTTAAGGACTAAATGATTCAAGGCCACAAAGACGAGCTCTTTGTGATATCACTTCAATATGCACAAACTGTAATGGTTGGTTGATAGAGAGACCACTCTTCCAAAAGTGCAGGAGACAAGCTAAGTGATATAGGAGGTACTAATCACCTAATATGGAGGTAAACATAAACATGAAAATTTTAAAAGTGCAGCTAATAATGATCTTTTTTTTTTAATAATGATCTCCAACATACACAATAGTGCAGTTGTAGGGTAGATATAGAAGAGAGGTTGAGCGATAGTAGGGAGGATACTAGAACATATCTAAGATCACATTATGAAGCCAAGTTGAGTCCAAGTATCATAATTCAAAGAAATTGTTATGTACTAATGGGCCATTGAGCCCATCCGAATGTATTTGTAATAGATAGAGAGAAATATAATAAGAAGAGTGTATTAATGGGCTTAGAAGCCCATAAGAAGGATGTAATTTAGGCCCATGTTTAATGGGCCTAATTACATAAAGTTACCCGATCTGTTAAGATCGGGTAACGGCTAGAAAACTAGCCGTTACACCTAGCCGTTTAAGGCTAGGAATAACCAATCAGTTTCTCCTCCCCCCCTGTTTTCTTATATAAACCGCACATATGCCAGTGTAAAAGAAGTGATTTTGCTTGAGTCAATATAATTCCTCTGTGTGCTATCTCTACTCTTCCTCTCTCTGTTCCCTCAACTACAATTCTGCACATCTTCACAGCAATCACTACAGGAAATGATTTTATCAAATGATGTAACAAGCGACAAGCAACAAAAAAATTCTCAAAGCCTACAGCCCATGAAGCAAAGTTGAGACCATTGAAGGTATATATCAATAAGGCAAGTTGGGTTGTGATAAAATGAAATGTCATGGAGAGTGTTTCAACCAAAGGTGATATTGGCCTTGGTCCAGCATATAGTGGTGAGGACTCATTAGGCCCAAACGACACCATCAAAATACCAAACCTCATGTTGGGGAGAAAAGAACAGGCAAAGAACTATCAAAAGCTTGTTCGGGTGGTACTGAGGCAACTCGAGGTGGACTGGTGGGTCCTAGAGTTGTCCAACTCTTCCTGACTTGAGATGGTTTGACCTTGCTTGCCCGGTTCAGCTCAGCTTGATCTGCTTGACTGGCTCAAGCAGCTAAAGCTGGCTTGGATCAGGGCCTTATTCAGCCTAAACCATGTCGGTCCAAAAAAAAAATCACAAAGGGCAATTTTTGCCTCTATTGAAGGGGCGGTTATCCTGAAAATCGTGCCAGCAGCTGCCTAAGGTGGGGCAGTGACCCCTTTGGAAGGGGCAGCATCCTTCTAGAGGGGGCAGTGGCCCTCTGTAAGTGGGTTATAGTTGCAGGCTTGAGGGCGGCGATGGTGGCCTTGAGGCGAACTTGAGGGATTGCAGCAGCAGCGGTGGCCCAGAGGGATGGTGGTGGCAATGGCAGCCCAAAAGGGGTGGTGGAAGCAGCGATGGCAGTAGTGGCTCAGAAGGGACAGCGATGGCAGCTAGAAGGAGCGAAGAAGAGAAGATGAGTGATACTTTTGGCCCTTCACACTACTGGTGGCGCGAAGGTAGCGGAGCAATGGCAGCGGCTACACTTGAACAACAGCCATGCATAAGAACCCTAGTTTTCTAAGGTAAAAAGGGATTTAGGCTCTTATACCATTTGAATGGTAAAGCCAAATGATAATTGATGATTAAAGAAGAAGTTACAAACATAAATACAACCTATGTGGAACAAATGTCCTTAATGTGGACTACGCTCTCCAACGGGCTATATCTAACATTATACATAAAAGTCAAGGGATCAACTTATTGACTAACTAAGGTGCACTTACTTTGATCAGTAACTCGCTGATTTCCCCGTACATCTAAGACAGCATTATTTAGCTGTTCTTCAGAAATTTGAAGGTTCTTCAACAATTGATGCCCGAACCTTTTATCCTTATAGAACGATAGAATAAGATGTTCAACTGAAAGGAAATCATCTCCCAAGTCTTTCTTGTGCTTTTTGGCATTGTCTATGAGAGATCCAAAGCTGGAACCAAGAAGCTGCCCACTGACATCACCAGTTATCTGCAAAAATAGAAGTAAGAAACCCCAACTACCACATATTTTGAGGCACAACTCGCCCAACAATGGTGTACCTTAGGTTGTTGTGAGATGAATTGATCAGTGGCCTGAAGAACAGAAGTATTATCAATTCCAGCTTTCGTGAATATCTTACGAGCTAAGCCATCTTTTTGTTCTAGAAGAGCTTTCATCAGATGTTCGGATTCCACTACTTGTTGTTTGTTTTGTCTTGCTGCCTCAATGGCACCTACAATTCCATCCCAGGCCATTTCGGTGAAGTCTGATTGACTGATCTGCTCTAAGAAAAACAGGTAGAATACGTCTTCAGAAATGGTACACTTTCAACTGCTTCCCAACATCATCTAAAAAGGTAAGCTAATCATCTAAAGCGTGTTAGTGCAATGAATTTCCATTTGATTCAGAGAACTGATTCATCTATTTTAGTAAAATAACTATTCATTGAAAGAAAAAAAACTATAACAATTCTACTGTCAAAAATATCTTGAGTCGGAAAGTCCGACGCGCATCTCCTAAAAAAATTGGATTTTTCACGAAAACAGTATTCGCAATCTATTAATCTAAGTAACATAGAAATGCGCCATTTGATGAAGACAGCTGAAGATGACAGAGAAAACAAAAAACGGCGACAAAAATAGAAACCTGAGCCGCATTGGCATAAGCTGAGCGGGACGGAAGAGTAGAATGAAACTGCCGATTCAAATCCAAAAATCCTCCCTTGAATCTGCCTCGTGGAGAGTATAATCCATACGCAGATTCCCTTCGGCTAAATTGATCAACGCCGGATCCTATATCAGGCACAGCAGAAGAATCAGCAGTGGCGGAACAGAGGTGCGGCGAGTAGCGGTGGCTGGCCCTCGCGGCGGCGCAGGCCGAGCTCGCGAGTCGTCGAACAGTCGTCCTCGGCAGCATAGCTTCCTTGTCGACACAGTCGGCTTTCCTTTCTGCGGGAAAAAACAATCTCTGAGTGTTCGAATATCCTGCTTCAGCTTCGAACTGAGCAGAAGCTGTTCCTTGGAGAGGAAGAAGCTAGAAACTTCTGGGGGACACGTGTTATAAATATACAAAATAGCAGATAATTATTATTGCTGAGTGTACTAAATTAGCAATATTCTCAAGTTAAAAAGCAATTATTTAATTCATTAATTTTGCTTGTCGTTGAAATAAATATAAAGAAAGTGAAATACAAATATACATATTAATTAGAAATAGAGAAAGATAAAAAGCGTATAATTGGAGCTATTAATCACTATATCAAATTATATTAAATTAGCAATATTATCCTACATAAGTTTCAAATTAAATTCGATGATCTTGTTTTGATTCTTAAATTAAATTAAATTAAATTTACCTTAAAATGTTATCATTTGATTCTTTTTGTTTTTATGGTAAATAAATCTCGAAGACTTGTCTTGGATTTGATTCCTTTAATAAAATTATGGATTATTGATATGCTGAAAACCTATATATATTTATAATCAATTTGGAAAATCAAATAACTTAAAAATGAATTGGAATTGAGTGACTCGATGAAATTTTGAATTTTGGCATTTCCTATGAAAATTTTTATGATCAACATTTTATGATTCTCATGAAATTGTCTTTATTTTTTAGAAGAACTTGATTATAATGATGTCAAATAATTTATTGAAGGATCTCAAAATTTTTAAGTGATTTCCTTCATTTCTAGAGACCATACTCGTGCATAGACACAATCATCGACGAGTGGGAACCTCAATTTAGTACAACAATTCCACAGCTTTGTACATCAATTTAGTTCAAACTCTCCCATGACTAAATTGATGGATATTATGTGGCATATAAGCCAATCACACTTTCATCAATCTTGTTTATGTTCGTTGAAATGAAATTTATTCATTGTCATTCTTGTGTGATGTTTGCAATGAAGTCCATGAGCATGTGTAATGACTAAGTGAATTATGATGAGATCATAATATAGTGATCGCTAGTCTTTAAACATATGTTCTAAACATTCCTATTCGTGGGATATTCGAGAAGGACATCGAATTATCTGGAAAGAATAGCACTATCTGATCCATCTCATATGATGAGTATGGTCGATCCTATAGCCATCGGTGTGGAGACACTAAGGATAGATAGTGGGTGCTCTTTGGAGAGTTCACTGAATTGATCCGTATGAATCCCTGAATGGTAATATACCTAAATTGTCAATCAAGTTGATTCATGTCACGGTTGTGTACATGGTCCTTTGACCTGAGACACCAAAGACATCTTGTGGATGGATGATCGTGTTTTGACTATGACTTACAACCCCCTAGCCACGGGATCTCCAAAACGTCATAGATTGGATACGACATGAAGTCTGCGAAGGTGATTGAGTGGTCAAGATGGGATCATCCACCCTCGGTATATGAGGAGATCGACTCAAGGAATGAGATGCGATTAAATCCTTGGCCAACGTAGTGGAAATATTAGAGTTGTTCTCAATGATTTCCTACTCGCATCAGTACTAAATTGAGTGACCGATTAGAGTTTGATAATTAACCATACCCTAAGTCATTCATGAGTCTCGTGTGGATGAAGGATTATACGTACACGGTAACCAATGACGGCAGGGTTCCATGAAAGAGTTCTAATATACTCCATATCTCCTAGAGCACGTGGTGTAGCTTGGCACCCACCGGGCTGGCGACTCAACCTGTCGATTGGGTTAAATCGATCCTTAGTCAATTAATCTATATGTTGATATAGTTAATTAATAAGGAGGACCAATAAGTGTTATTGGGTTGGTAGAGTCATTAACTGGCGAGATATATGGACCTAGAGGGTCACACACATAAGGTCAATGGACGTCGGTGGATATAGACATAATAATAAGGGTTTTTTTGTGAAAAGTTCACATTCCCAAAGTCTATAAATAGGGGAGAACGACCATAATAGAGGTGCCCATGCAAGCCTAGTGGAACTTCTCCTCCCTCTTCTCTTCCTCTCGTGGTGACGAGTGTTCAAGAGGAGATCCGATCGTCTGGAGACTGTGTGGATACCGCTAGAGGCCGGACGCTTGAACGGTTGAAGAACTCTTTCAAATGATCCAAGTAAGTATGAATTTTATTCTATACTAGATGATAGGATCACCTAGAATGGATGATGAGATCATCTATTCTTGGTGCTTCCACGATGTTGAATGTTTTGATTCAACACCTTCCGCTGCAATCATTATTTTGGATCCAAATTTGGAGAGCTTTTCAAGCCTCAGATCCCAACATAAATTACTTCAATTTTTTCTTTCCCATAACTTGTCATGATCTCTCTCTCATGATGATTTACAGTCTTTCTCATATCTCTCCATCTTCTGATTATTTATCTCATTTATCTCATTTACACTCAATCTCATTTTTTTCATCATTGGAAAATCAAAACTAGTTAATCTTGTGGTTTTTCATATATGAAGGACATAAATGATGGAATTGCAAATTAAAGGAGTATAAGGCTTGGACATAGAGATGAAAAGCTGCATTCATTTGTTATTAGAGGGCCTAACTATAGGAGATGAGGAAAGTCCAAGAACTTCTTTGAAGGAGGCAGTCCAAGAACTATCAACCAATGATGCTCTTGAAGCACTCCAAAAGTCAATACGCTGAATAGGCCCATAATCTATCCCCACCCCTCCACACTCTCCACATTTCAACCTTTGTATCTTCATTTTATGTATAACTCCAACATAGACCATCCTTCATTCATTAAGGGGAATGGATCTCCTCTAAATATAGTCTCATTTTCCAGTATGGGTGGGATCTCTCACATCATGATCATATTTTATATAGCCACTCACTGTTGCCTCTTCATCACCATCATGTTCATGACTTCATCTCCTCAATGCCATTCCAAGTGTATTACTCATGTTCTTTTTTCTTCTCTTCATGCAAATCTCCACCACGCTTCTACCTTACTCGATCAATTTCATGCACCATCTTCATCTCCTTGATGCCATTTCAAGTGTATTAATCATTTTCTCCTTTATTTTCTCTTAAAGCCAATCTCCACAACGCTTCTACCTTGCACCATTAATTTCATGCACCATCTTCATCTCCTTCACAACATTTCCAACTGCATTACTTGATTTCTCTTTTTTCTCTCTTTAGACTAATCTCCACCGCACTTCTACCTTGTGCAATCAATGTCATAGATCATCTTCACCACACTCTTGCCCCCACATTCAGTCTCATGTGTTGGGATATGATTTCTTACTCTAAACGTGAATGATGAACCACAAGTTCAATGATTCCAGATGGAAAGAGAAAATAATGACCAGCAAACTAGATAATAAGAAAACAAGTCACAACAGAACTCTCACCATCCCTCAGTGAACAAATACTCTAATAATGTCTCTAAAATACTCTCTTGCCTCTCACCGAGAATTCCTTCTTGAGACCCTTCCAAGAGCTCACCTAGATGTTGGGATATGAGAGCAATCTCTCCAAAAATTTGATGAAAGCAACAAATACAACATAAGATATTTGATCCTATCATATATTCTAGAATAAAATTAATGCTTATAGGTAATCTAAAGAATTTCTCAAAGCCATTCAAGCATCAAGAATTTAGTGATATCCACACAATCATTTGACAATTAGATCCCCTCTAGAACTCCCATCACCATGAGAGGAGGAGAAGAGAGGGGAGAGGTTTCCACTAGGCTCGCATGAGCACCTTTGTTATGGTTGTTCTCCCCCTATCTAGATATGTGAACTTTTTTATAAAAAAACCCTTTATATTTATGCCTATATCCACCAAGGTCCATTGACCTTTTGTGAGAACCTCTATATCTATATTGATGGAACTTGAGTATGCATCATGATTCATAAACATAATTAGATTCATAAAATATAATTAAACTCGTACCTGGCTTCACGGGATTAATCTTCATCGAAGTAGATTACTGAAGTGGAGAATAGTCTTCTTGAATATCCCCATTGTAACCTCCTAATCTCTAGAAGAAATGAGATTCTCTCTAGAGGGTTATGAGCATCGAGTTATCCAAGTGGACTATGGCCTCCTATTTATAGAGATGAGGAAAGCTTAAGCCTCTAATCAATCATTAGTTAGCCCATTAATGACTAATGACTGATTTATTACCTCTACGCATAATTAACCTCCACACACAAATATGAATGTCGTAATCCCCACATTAAACATAATTGAATCACTTAATGGGATTAAATGATAGCTAATACACTTAATAGAGATTAGACCTAACATATATATCTTGCTAGTTAATGACTCCATCGACCCAATAACACTTATTAGTCTTCTTTATCAATTAACAATATCAAATATAGATTAATTAACTAAGAAAATCAATTTAACCCAAATTGATAGGTTTAGTTGTTAGCCTAGTGGGTGCCAAGATACACTATGTGCTTTTGGAGATATGGAATATATAAGAACTCCTTCATGAAACCATGTTGTCATCAGTCACCATGTACATATAATCAATCATTTGTGTGAGACTGGTGAATGACTTATGATATGGTTAACGGTCAAACTCTTATTGGTCACTCAATTTAGTATTGATGCTAGTAGGAAATCATCGAGAACATCTTCTTTGATGTTTTCACGATTTAGTATTAAGCCCATTATTGACTATTAACTGATTTAATTACCTTTACACATAAATAACTTCAACACACATAAATAAATATCTTAATCCCTATATTTAACATAATTGTATCACTAAATGTGATTAAATGATACTTAATCCAAAATAATACATAACTATATCCACTTAATAGAGATTAAACCTAATAGGATGATCCTATCTTGATCACACAATCATCTTCATGAACTTCATGTCGCATCTAATATATGACATTTTAGATATCCCGTGGCTAGTGACGAGACGAGACCGCGAGGTCATTGATTTTCACATGGTATCGCGTTAAAAATAATTCCAAACTTACCAAATTGATGAAAATGTATCAAATTGAAGGGTATAATGGTAAATAAGGGTCGAATCCACAGGGAAATAAGGAATTTCTTGATGCAATCTTTGAAATTGATCAAATCGGACGAGAAATTGATAGTAGAAATTGGGGAAAAATGATATATTATGAAAGATAACTTCAAAACAAATCCACGGAATCAAAAATCATAGAAAATGATCTAGATTTCGTGGAGAAATCGAAATTTGAAGTGGAGAGAAATTTTCAGACGTGAAAAATCGCGATTTTAGCTAAAATTCGATGAAATTAAACCTTAAATCCTAATCTAAATGAAAATTAAACCTAAATGGAAGATTAGGAAGCAAAAACCGCTTCCACTAACCCACGATTGCGATCAAATTATCGTGATTAAGCCTCTCAATCACCGAAAACAAGAAGAACATGAGCGTGACGTTCAAGTGGCGATTTCTCCTTCGTTTCTCTACCAATTCTTGACTTCAAACCCTCCGTGGATGCGGAAATGAGAGAGGAAGAGGATAGAATCAAGAGACTCGAGAGGGGAGGTGTCTAAACAGATCAATTGCTTTGATTTCCAACTTGAATGCTTACAATCGTCGAAGAACATGTCATTTTATAGTGTTTTTGGGCGTAACCGTCTGATCGTTTCGATCGACGGTTACGATGGAACGGTCCATCATGGACCGTTTTCGCTTAAGTCGTGGCCGTTCGATCTTGATGAACGGCCTCGATGATCCCGCGTAGATGATCGTTATAAAAACGCATAGGATATCACCCCTTGGATCGCGATCGGACGGCTGAGATGCAATCCGCGCTGAGTCATCACAGCCGTTATAACGCCTTTAAAACGCCACATGCGTTTTGATCATGATCGGTGGTCCGCGCACCACGTGATCGACGCATAGATTTCCACGGCGCCGACGATCCGACGCACCGTACGCGTCCATGTCACCTGCATCTTAAACACATCGTGTGGATTAGTCCCACACGGAATAAAATAGAGGGGATCGTCGGGTTCATAAGACCCGACGAACAGAGGGTTTGAAAACCTTTCCGATGTACGGAAAGCTTAATACCCATTTAGATAAACTATGTACTATATGAATAATAAATATAATTATACGCCGTCGTAGGCGACACGTGGGCCCGCGTGGCGCTGCCACATGGCCCTGAGTGCCACGTCACATCCACGTGGGACCCGCGCAAAAAATAAAACGCTTTTTGTCATTTTTTAATTTATTTTTATTATTAAAAATCAAAATAAATTCAGAAAAATCTAGAAAAAATCCCTAAAAATAGAAAATTCATAACTTTTAACATATAACTCCAAATTAATCCAAATTTCTTTCATTTGATCTGAAATTTAATTATCTATCATTCTAAACAGTTAAAATTAATAAAGAATGAGAATTTTAAATATTATTTCAAAAATACATTTATTTATTAAATATTTTAGCTTAAAAAGTAAATCAATGTTTATAGAAACCTTTTCTCTCATTATTTTAACTTTTAAAAACCTTTATAATCTCAAGTAAAGATGGGTTATCAATTATTTATCTTTTAAATCATCATATTTAACCCTAATTTAAAGTCTTTTTGAGATTATTGTTACTTTTTGTAGAATGATAGAAAAATACACATAAGTATGATAACATGCATGTAAATAAAACTATTTATACCTTAATATGCATCAAAAATCATGTTTTATCATGTTAATATAGCATGTTATCACACCCCTCAACTTAAATTATTTCTAGTCTCTTAGCAATTTATTATATGATCTCCCTAGAAAGTCTTTTCATTCATTGATCCTACTACTAAAAAGGTGAAGTGTATAAATGTATGATCACGTTTTCCTCATAGTGTAGGCCATAATGATCTAGATTCCATCTCTAGGTTGACTTCTTTAGTGCATGTTAGGGTAGTGCTCATCGGCTAATGCTCAAGTCTGACTCTTGATTGTAATCAAGGTGAGCCTATCTAAGGTGTGATGCTATGGTGCTGAAAATATACTCACTCTCTCATGAGTGGATGTAATTCCCTACCCTCTCCATAAACATATCACTCCTTCCCTCAAAATGGAGGCTACTTAGTACTTAGAATTCCCCTCAACTCGCTTTCCTCCTTAAAAGAGTGCAATTCAAAAGGGTTCCTATCTTTGGATGCATCGTGTGAGGAGGTTGAAGGAAATAAAAGATACTATTTCTAATGGGTATGACTTGGCTAAAAGCAAATATGCAGATAAAACAGAGTGGATTATAAAAGCAAAGAAGGTACCACTTATGACTTATGATGATTATACTCCAAAGTGAGGTGGATGATGATGGATAGGGTAGATGGTGGAGATGATAATGGAGGTAGAGATAAAGGTAGAAGATGTTCCCACTTATTTTCCTTCTTGTAACTTCTTATTTCTCTCTTTCTTTTGACTTTTCTCCTCTTTCTTTTCTTCTTCATATTTTTTTTAAGCCTTTCAGAAGACTAGAATGATGATGTGGAGGAGTTTTAGGATTTCTGAAGAGAGTGTGTAGCAAGTGAAGTGTAGTGAAGGTATAGGCACATGTGGGAGGAAAAATGGAAGGTGAGATGGATATGTGAGTTCACTTGGGAGTGTTCATCATCAAAAGCGAAGTTTAAAACAAATTGGTGTTATTACTTGACTGCTTTGGAAGAGAAAACTACATGCCTATAAGGAAAGATAGGTGCTACAAAAATTATGGATCATTGCACTCTTTAAAGGGGAAAGTCTAGAATCAAGAAATTCCTCATACTAAGCAGTTTTGGCTAATAGTAGGTAAAGGGTGGAATTCTTTGTATCTCAAATACTCTCCTTTCCAATCCCATAGCATTTCAACCTCTTGATTACTCTTTTTCCTTGGTTCCTATTAGATGCCCAACCCCAAAGAAGTCAACCACTAACTCTAATCCATTGGTCTCTCTAGATCATTTGGCTTTATTACTCAAAATGTAATCATATGGACTATAAGGTCCTCACTTCTACATCTCTAGTAGGTCAGATCTCTAGATGAAAAGACTTCTAAGGTAGGGTAGATTAGATCAAAGATTTTGAAAATAGGAGTTTTTAGAAGGTAGAATTTTAAATTTTTTGAAAAATGATAGAGATTTTTCTAAATCCTCACCCCCCAACTAGAATCTTTCATTTCCCTCAATGAAAACTACATGCTCATGTGAAAAACTCATCGAATCATGGCATGAAAACAATAAAAAGTGCGGTGAGATGGGTTTAGAAAAGCTCATTAGTCTGTGATGCTCGTGGGATTTCTGGTGCAGGTGCGCCCTTTCCTAATGTAGTTCTCCGACGTCTAAAAAGAAACTGAAATCAAAACATAAAACTAAAAAGGTAAGATAATCTTGGGGTGCCTCCCAAGAGCGCTAAGTTTAATGTCTTCAGCCAGACTAAAAATGAAACCTAGACTACTGATGGGTTGAGGGTGATATCGTCACGTCCTCGAGTGCTCGAGAAGATGCAAATTTACCTTATTTGCTGGTGCGGGTGGCTCTGAGGTCAGGTACGGCTTGAGACGATGGCCGTTTACCTTGAATTGTCGACCGGTCTTAGGATCGGAGATGAGTATTGCTCCGCTGTCGAACAATTCCAGAACCACATAGGGACCCTCCCATCTGGAGCGCAGCTTTCCAGGGAAGAGCTTGAGGCGCGAGTTGTAAAGCCAGACCTTGTCGTTGACCTGGAATGATCGTCGTTGGATATGTCAGTCGTGGAAGGCCTTGGTCTTCTCCTTGTAGATCGTCGCGTTCTCGTACGCGTCATGCCTCAACTCTTATAACTCCTGGAGCTGGAGAAGTCATTCTTTGCCTGCTTCGTCCAGTGTGAGGTTGAGCTTTTTAATGGCCCAGTAAGCTCGATGCTCTAGCTCAAACGGAAGGTGGCAGGCTTTCCCGTAGATGAGCCGGAAGGGAGACATCCCGATGGGTGTCTTGTATGCCGTCCAGTATGCCTATAGTGCGTCGGGGAGCTTGTGTGCCCAATCCTTTCCATCTGGACAAATTATCTTCATAAGAATAGTTTTGACTTCTCGATTACTAACCTCTACTTGCCCATTCTCCTGGGGGTGGTATGGCGTGGTGATGCGGTGGTGTACTCCGTATTTCTTCAACAGTGCCCGGAAGTGCGAGTTATTGAAGCGTGAGCCGCCGTCGCTAATGATGGCTCTCAGAAAACCGTATCGGGCGAAGATGCATCGTGTGATGAATCGTAGAACCTCCCGATGGTCGTTTGTCCTTGTGGGGATTGCTTCGACCCACTTGGACACATAGTCCACCGCCACCAATATGTACTCTTTCCCGTCAGAAGGTGGGAAAGATCTCATAAAATCTATCCCCCAAAGGTCGAAGATTTCCACCTCAAGGATCGGCCGCATCGGCATCTCGTCTCGCTTGGAGATGTTGATTGCCGCTTGACATTGTAAGCACTCTGTGTAGAAATAGTGGGCGTCCTTGAAAATGGAGGGCCAGTAGAAGCCGCTCTGTAGGATCTTGTCCGCAGTCTTTCGTGCTGGGAACTATCCTCTGCATGTCGATGAGTGACACATCGCCAGAATGTCTCCCTGCTCCTCCTCCGGTACGCATCATCGGATGATCTGGTCGTATCCTAGGTGGAACAGAAGTGGTTCTTCCCAGAAATAGTACTTGAGCTCGTGGAAGAACTTATCTTTTTGGTGTCGGTTTCAGTGCTCCGGGATCGATCCAGTGACGATAAAGTTGACAATGTGCTCATACTAGGGGGCGTGAGTCGAGATGACGAGGAGATGCTCGTTTGGAAATGTATCTTTGATGTCCTCTCCTCCTGAGATGTGGAGACGCGATAAGTGGTCTGCCACCAAGTTTTCGCTGCCCTTCTTGTCTTTTATCTCCAAGTCAAATTTTTTAAGGAGCAGCACCCATCGTATAAGTCTTGGTTTGGCCTCTTTCTTGGAGAGTAAGTATTTCAGGGCCGCATGATCAGTGTAGATGATGATCTTGCTCCCCAAGATGTAAGGCCGGAACTTCTCGAGAGCATAGACCACCGCAAGAAGCTCTTTCTCCGTAGTTGTGTAATTAATTTGAGCTTCAATTAGGATCTTACTTGCATAGCAGATGGCCGTCGGCTTTTTGTCCAGTCCCTGTCCCAAGACCGCTCCCACCGCGTAGTCCGAAGCGTCGCACATAATCTCAAAGGGTAAGTCCCAATTACGACTTTGTAGAATCGGTGCCTCGATCAGTGCTTGCTGCAGCATCGTGAATGCGTGATTCCCTTCTTCATCGATGATGAAGTCCTTGTCTTTGCAAAGAAGGGTGGTGAGGGGCTTGGATACTTTCGTGAAGTCTTGGATGAATCGTCGATAGAAGCCGACGTGCCCGAGAAAGCTCCTCAAATCTTTCACGGTATTTGGTAGAGGGAGGTTTTGGATGACCTCTATCTTGGATTTATCCACTTCTAAGCCTTTTCCCGAGACAATGTGCTCGAGCACTACTCCCTCTCGTACCATGAAGTGGGATTTCTCCCGGCTAAGTACCAGTCGTTTCCTGACGCATACCTCCAGTATCTTCGTCAGATGAGCAAGACAACTTTCGAAGTCATTTCTAAAGACGGAGAAATCGTCCATGAAGACTTCTAAGCTGTCGCCAAGAAAGTCAGAAAATATTGCCGTCATGTATCGTTGGAAGGTCGCGGGGGCGTTGCACAGTCCGAATGGCATGCGTCTGAAGGCGAAGGTGCCAAAAGGACAAGTGAACGTGGTCTTCTCTTGATCGTCGGGGTGGATAGCAATCTGATTGTAGCTCGAGTATCCGTCGAGGAAGTAGAAGTAGTTCGATCCTGCTAGTCGGTCCAAGATCTGGTCGATGAACGGTAGCGAAAAGTGATCCTTCTTGGTCGTGGAGTTCAGCTTCCGATAGGCGATGCAGACCCTCCACTTCGTCGGAAGTCGTGTCTAGATTTCCTCGCCTTTCTCGTTCGTCGTGACCGTTACTCCGGCTTTCTTTGGAACAACGTGTACCAAACTCACCCATTGGCTATCGGATATGGGGTAGATAATTTCTCCGTTGAGCCATTTAAGAATTTCTTCTTCTACGGCCTCCCATACCCTCGGGTTGAGTCATCTCTGGGCCTCCCTGACGGGTCTCGACTCATCCTCTAAGAAGATGCGATGAGTACATAGTGAAGGGTCCAGCCCTTTTAGGTCCGTCAGGGTCCATCCGATTGCTTCTTTATTTTTCCTTAGCACTTCCAGTAGTTGTTCTTCTTGCTTCATGTCCAGCTTGGACGAAATAATTACTGGCTTTGCTTTCTCTTCGTCAAGGATGGCATACTTGAGTGTAGACGGGAGAGTTTTGAGCTCCAAAGTCGGCTCGTCCATCGGAAGCTCCTCATATCTTGCTTCCTCGTCGATCATCATTACTTCTTCTACGCATTCGTCTATGTCTTGATCGTCGGCGAAGTCGATGGTGCCTAAGTTTTCGGAAGCTTGTGAAGGGTATTTCATGAGTTTGTTGATGTCGACCTTCACGGTGTGCTCTCCCACCTTGAGAATTACTTCTCCTTTCCCCCAGTCGGTTACGGCTTTTGCGGTAGCTAGGAAGGGTCGTCCAAAGATAATTGGGGCTTGGCTAAGCTCCTTAGTCATTTTCATGTCGACCACTAGGAAGTCTACTGGGAAATAACAATCCTCTATTCTGATGATGACATCCTCTACTAATCCATGGGGTTTCCTAACTGATCCATCAGCTAAGCATAGTTCTACTAAGAAAGGTTGTAGCTCCCCTACATGATGACGATCAAATACAGCTTTGGGGAGGATGTTGATACTTGCTCTTGTATCTAGTAGGGACCTAGTGAAGGTCATGCCTCCTATTTCACTCGTGATCATGGGTGCTCCCGTATCTCTCTTTTTTACGGGTAATGAATTCATCATAATGGAGCTTACCGTCTCACTAAGTTGGATCCGTTTAGGATTTCTATGAGGGAGTACATATACTTTTATGAATTTTGCGAATGAAGGAATATGCTTGATGGCTTCTATCAAAGGAATGGTTATCATAACCTTTTTAAAGGCTTCTAATAGGTTGTCATCAGTTTCACTATTCTTGACTTTTGGTCTATTAAGAGCTTGAGGATAAGGCACAGGGGGCTTATATTTGTCATGGTTAGGTTCAGCCATAACCTGTTCTTCCTCGTCCTCTGAGTCATTGTCTTGCTCGGCGATAATTGGTCTCTTTTTCTTCATTTGAGCCTTGGTGGAAAGGATGATCCTTGTATGGATCCGGCAGAGCTTTCCCACTCCGAAGGCTTGATATGGCCAGGGCTGATTCTACGGCTTCCTCGTCAACATGTGCATGGTTGATATTGTGCGTCTGAGTCGACGAAGCTCCTTGATTCCTTGGATTTGCCGTGGCCTGCGAGGGTAATTGGTCAGTAAAAGTTACTTGCTTACCCTTTTTGTCCGTCGTCGGTTGGACATTCGTCTTGACGAAGTCTTGAATTTCGTCCATGCGTGAGTTCATCCTCGTCATTTGCTTCATTAGTTGCGAGATCGCGCTGAGGATCGGGTCGGATGCCGGCGTGGTTTGGCGTGCAGCTTGTGTGTATGCTTGAGGTTGAGTCGGCGGGACGAACGACGATTGTCTTTGATTAGGGTAATTTTGCTGACCGTTGTATTGTGGAGGATAGGGTTGATCGTTGTTCCTCCTATATCGATTGTTCTGCGAAGAATTGTTAAAAACAAGGGTATTATATTGGTTTGAATAATTATATAGATAATTTGGTCGTCCTTGTTGACTTGGTCCTCTTGATGGACCTTATCTATACATCCCTTGCCCTTGGATTGCCATCACGGGGCAATATCATTCGACGTGGTCGAATCTCGAGCAAGTTGCGCATGGTGACGCCTCTTGGAGTTAGACAGGGGCTAGTCCTTCTGAACCGTTGCAGATGTTGAGTCTGTCCAGTAATTGGTTCTGGACTTCTACCATTATGTTGATTCTTTCGAGGAGCATCCCCGTCTCCGCTGATTTGGCGTTGAGAGCTTTCGACATTGCACCTCTTCCAAATGGTTTCGCCGCATTATGGTGACTATTTTTCGCCACCTTTTCGATGAGATCAATCGCGTCGTCTTCATATTTGCTCATGAAGGTGCTGCCGCTAGCTGCATCCAAAAGGTATCTATCTTGCGGGCCTAACCCGTCATAAAAAATTTGAGTTAATTCATGGTTAGACAGGCCATGGTGTGGACACTCCCTCGTAAGATCTCTTAATCGTTCCCAGGCCTCGTGGAAGGTTTCACTCGAGCCTTGGGTGAATTCTCGGATAGCTTTTTGGACGGAGGTGGTCTTTCCTACTGAATAGTACTTTCTCAAAAACTCTTCCTCCATCTCGGTCCAACTTGTGAATTCTTTCCCTAATTTTAAAAACCAGTCTTTGGCTCTATCTCTAAGGGTAGCGGGAAAGAGTTTCATCTTCATCGTGTCGGCGGGGACATTTTGGAGGTGATTAATTTCACAAACCTGGGAAAGCTCATCTACATGTCTATAGGGATCTTCGGAAGGCTTACCATGGAAGATAGGTAGCATGCTCATAACATGGGAATCTATTTCTAAAAATTAGCCCCTCTTCCTAGGGGTGCGTGAATTCTAGTGACGGGTCGCTAGAGGACGGGCCTAGCATAGTCACTAAGGCGTTTCCTGGCATTTCCCTCATCGTTCCGGGCCATTTCTACTGGTTCGGTTGGATCAAAAGTTGAGTCGGTCTCAGTAGTGTCGGTCTCGATAGCTTCAGGAGTTTGCGAGGATCGTTCAAAGAGGTCTATTTCTAGGGGATTATAACGTACTCTCCAAGTTGTTCGTCTTCTCATGAAGAGTGGATCGAATATTTAGATGGATACTAATTTATAAATACTTATAAAATTTAAAAAGTGAAGTCAGTCGTACCTGAGTGTCGGTATCCGTGAGAGTTACACGTTCTTAACGCGATTTTCAGTAAGTGATCGCCCGTAATCCTTAGAAAAGGAGCAAAAATCACTTAATCTTATCGAATTAAGGATCTCGAAGATGGATTTCTACTTCGGATCACTCAAAATACGATTGAATTGCTTGAATTTCAAGAAATTAAGAGAAAAATCCGAGTTGACCAAGTCAAAATTGACTTAATTTGATCAAAAATTGCCTTAATTCCCCGGCAGCGGCGCCATTTGACGAGACGAGACCGCGAGGTCGTTGATTTCACATGGTATCGCGTCAAAAATAATTCCAAACTTACCAAATTGATGAAAATGTATCAAATTGAAGGGTATAATGGTAAATAAGGGTCGAATCCACGGGGAAATAAGGAATTTCTTGATGCAATCTTTGAAATTGATCAAATCGGACGAGAAATTGATAGTAGAAATTGGGAAAAATGATATATTATGAAAGATAACTTCAAAACAAATCCACGGAATCAAAAATCATCGAAAATGATCTTGATTTCGTGGAGAAATCAAAATTTGAAGTGGAGAGAAATTTTCGGACGTGAAAAATCGCGATTTTAGCTAAAATTCGATGAAATTAAACCTCAAATCCTAATCTAAATGAAAATTAAACCTAAATGGAAGATTAGGAAGCAAAAACCGCTTCCACTAACCCACGATTGCGATCAAATTATCGTGATTAAGCCTCTCAATCACCGAAAACAAGAAGAACGCGAGCGTGACGTTCAAGTGGCGATTTCTCCTTCATTTCTCTACCAATTCTTGACTTCAAACCCTCCGTGGATGCGGAAATGAGAGAGGAAGAGGATGAAATCAAGAGACTCGAGAGGGGAGGTGTCTAAACAGATCAATTGCTTTTGATTTCCAACTTGAATGCTTACAATCGTTGAAGAACATGTCATTTTATAGTGTTTTTGGGCGTAACCGTCTGATCGTTTCGATCGACGGTTACGATGGAACGGTCCATCGTTGACCGTTTTGCTTAAGTCGTGGTCGTTCGATCTTGATGAACGGCCTGGAAGATCCCGCGTAGATGATCGTTATAAAAACGCATAGGATATCGCCCCTTGGATCGAGATCGGACGGCTGAGATGCGATCCGCGCCGAGTCATCACAGCCGTTATAGCGCCTTTAAAATGCCACATGCGTTTTGATCATGATCGGTGGTCCGCACACCACGTGATCGACGCACAGATTTCCACGGCATCGACGATCCGACGCACCGTACGCGTCCATGTCATAAAATAAACACATCGTGTGGATTAGTCCCACACGGAATAAAATAGAGGGGATCGTCGGGTTTCATAAGACCCAACGAACAGAGGGTTTGAAAACCTTTCCGATGTACGAAAAGCTGAATACCCATTTATATAAACTATGTACTATATGAATAATAAATATAATTATATGCCGCGTGGGCTCGCGTGGTGCTGCCACGTGGCCCTGAGTGCCACGTCACATCCACGTGGGACCCGCGTGAAAAATAAAACACTTTTTGTCATTTTTTAATTTATTTTTATTATTAAAAATCAAAATAAATTCAGAAAAATCTAGAAAAAATCCCTAAAAATAGAAAATTCATAACTTTTAACATATAACTCCAAATTAATCCAAATTTCTTTCATTTGATCTGAAATTTAATTATCTATCATTCTAAACAGTTAAAATTAATAAAGAATGAGAATTTTAAATATTATTTCAAAAATACATTTATTTATTAAATATTTTAGCTTAAAAAGTAAATCAATGTTTATAGAAACCTTTTCTCTCATTATTTTAACTTTTAAAAACCTTTATAATCTCAAGTGAAAGATGGGTTATCAATTATTTATCTTTTAAATCATCATATTTAACCCTAATTTAAAGTCTTTTTGAGATTATTGTTACTTTTTGTAGAATGATAGAAAAATACACATAAGTATGATAACATGCATGTAAATGAAACTATTTATACCTTAATATGCATCAAAAATCATGTTTTATCATGTTAATATAGTATGTTATCAGCTAGGGATTCGTAAGTCATAATCAAAACACAATCATCCATTCACAATACATCTTTGGTATATCAAGTCAAAAGACCACATACACAACCGTGACATAAATCAACCTAATTGAGAGTTAGGTATAATTACCATTCAAGGATTCATATGGATCAATTCACTGAACTCTTTCTCCAAAGAGCACCCACTATCTATCCTTAGTGTCTCCAAACCGATGGCTACATGATCAACCATACTCATCATATGAGTCAAATTAGATAGTGTTATTCTTCCTAGATAATTCGATATCCCTCTCAAATATCGCATGAATTGGAATGCTTAAAATGTATGTTTAAAAATTAGTGATCATTATATTATGATCTCATTATAATTCACTTAGTCATTGCATATGCTCATAGACTTCATTGCAAAAATCACACAAGAATGATAATAAATAAATATCATTTCAATGAACACAATCAAGACACTTGAAAATGTGATTGGCTTATAGGCCACATAATATTCATCAGTTCCTATACAGTTTTAACTATTTGTGGAGTATTATGTATAATATTTGGATATGTTTAGACGATAAGAAATAGATCTTTAGTTGGGTTCCTATTCTAAAGAGTAAAAGGAAAATAACTATTTAATTTTCCATTTCTTGATTTATTCAAATATACAATTAATTCTATAGGTATAAATAAAAAGTTCATTTATTTTTTTGACAAAATTTCTATGCTTAGTGTGTAACTCATTGTATTGGTTTATTTTAGAGTCAGTACACAAAAACTATCCAAATTTGACTATGATTCAATAACTATTGAAAAGCCACAACTATACAAATAACTAACCAACTTATGGATGTATATTGCCAAAATCCACCAAATAATCACTATTTCGAGATTCACCATATAGATTTAACATACTAAAATTTAACATAAATTTTTTCACGAGGTGAATAAAATAAAAAGAGGGGATGTGTATATAATCGAAAGATGATAAACATAAAGAAAAATATCACTTATATATATTACTCCAATATGTATGATTTATGAAAAAATTACACTCTAAAAGACAATGTGATTAAGCATCAATACTAAATAAACAAAGAGCCCTTAGTGAATAAAAATTTAGGAGATTTGACTCTAAAACAACTCTTGTCAAGAGCTTCGTCATTAAGTTGAAGCCTAATCATTAACAAAGAAGCTATTGGAACCATGGAACCCATGACCACATAGGATTCTATTAAAACATATCATAATCACTCATTGGGTGAGATGGTGCGATAGATCAAGAATCTGTTTACTTTTTTTTTTGAAATAGTGATAGGTTTCTCTCGTAAATAAAACATAGAAGAGTCAATATTCATTGGTGAAAGATTCATCTGAATGAATATTTATTTAATTTATTAGAAAATTTTCGTTAGTGTACTATGAATTAGATCATACATTTGATACAACTAATGAACTTATTATATAAATAATATTAATTCTTTTCTTTTTTAGACTACTAATATATTGAAATGATATATGTGATCATTATTTTCTAACTTCTCATTTTGTATATTTATAATAATTTAGAGAGTTTCAAATTCTATATGATTTGAATTTCAAATTTAATAATCTAAATTTTATAATATTTCATTTTTAGTAATAATATAATTCATTTGAATTTGAATTTTTTAATGGAACTGAATGACAATTTGATGACAGATGAAAATGAATGAATTAGGATAAATGTATTGTAAATAATTTTACTATAACTATTTAAACACTAAATTAACTTGAAATAATATACATATTAAAATGAATAAAAATCAAAGTGAAATTTCTAATAAAAATAATTTCATATAAAATATATCTTATAGTTTTGTAGTGTTATTTAATATGAGGCATTAAGAAATCCCTTCATTTAGTGTATTGTTCATAAAATACATGTGTATCCATTATGTATGTAACATTATTGAATCCTTTATATTGAATCGTTTCTTCTTTCATTTCACAAGGTGCCAAACGAGAGGAAGCTCTCGTGTCCAATTCTGAAGTAGAGATGGAATAGAGAAATGACCATCAAATATAACCCCAAAAGAACCACATTCCATAAACAACACAGAGGAGGAATGGAAGGAACAAGAGGCAGCCATAGTAGTTTTGAAGATATGAGCTTCAAGCACTTGAACTTGCTTGGATAATAGCTACAAAATTAGTTTATGGGTGAAGAGCAATAAGTCCATATGCCCATTGTGGTGGAAAAATATGGTTATGTTATTTTTTGATAAACCCCTTACACTAAGACTTGCGTAGATATGTATGGGTTCAAGAAAGGGATCTCTTGAACATTGGGTATTTGTTGTGAAAGCAAGTTGAATACTTGATGAAATGGTGGGAGTATCTGAAAATGTCGTGTCCAAAATGCCTATATGAACTTGATTCTTTATTTATTTAGGCATAGAAATGGAGAACCAAATAAAGGGATATTTTAAATGAAGAAAATAAAATTATGGGTTTATTTCTAGACATAATTTCTCTTTTCTTCGTTTTTTGCATTGAAAGAGTAGACAAAAAATAACACGATTCAACCTCAAGCACTTCTGAATGTAGCAAATAGAAGTAGAGCTTGAGAATTTGACTTGTATTCTAATCTCAAGAGCTAGTAATTTCCAACATGCTCATATTGGTGCCAAAAAATTTTATTGCCATTGTAGTCAAATAAGCAACAACAAAATATGCCTCTTGAAAGATTAGAAGTTACTAGAGCTGTAATTGCACAAGCACATAAGGAACTCGAGCATAGAACAATGCGAGAATAAGATACAATGACAATGCCCCAATTTTCATTGATGAAGACGGAAATCCAAAAGGGACTCAAGTTTTCGATACAATTGCTAGGGATTTGAGAGAATGGAGTTTCATGAAAATTGTCTCATTAGCTTCAAAAGTATGATAGTAGTAGATGAAATTATGGTAGAGTAAGTCAAATGTCGGAAATAGAGAAATAAAAAGAGTAGATTGTGTTTGGACCATATTCTTTTTCCTATGAATTCCAACATAAAAAGCTGATTTGATTGAAATTAGGAGGCAATGATAATTTCTAGATATAGAGATGGCAAATCAAGCAGGTCATTTGTTTCATGATTTGAATAATACAAAGTCACCGGGTCATGACTCATTCAGTCTCAAGGTCAAATATTAAAGCAGTGGCTTGACTCATCATTTTTTTGTAAAATACATATTTCAAAAATATGATTTATGTTCTAGAAATAATTGATTTTCTTAATTTTTTCAAAGTAAAAACAAGCTTAAATAATTGGAAAAGTTTATTGTAGTAAATATTTCTAGAGTAATTTCTTGAAAGCCCTGATTTCTCAAAAATTATCGCAAAAATGCTGACATCTCATTAAATTTGTTTATCACCTTTTACTTTCATTGTCATTATAAATTATTTGTCATACATTAAGTGTATCACCTTTTACTTTCAAAGATCATTAGAAATTCCGCAAATAGACGGTCAAGATTAACGCAGAGTCTACTCGGTGGACGGACGAGATTAAACTTCAGAAGATCAAACTTTTTCCAAAAGAGCGGTGATAGAAAAATGGGAGAAGGGGAAGTAAATAGACTGCCGGCCAACATTTTTCAGCAGCGGTGATTTTTTCCCCGGTCGGCGGTTGATCGGAGCTGCTGGGATCGAATGCTGTTCTAGGATCATTTCCGGTTTCCGCTGCCGTGCAAAGTCAGTCAACGGTGCAGAGTGCCGTTTAGGAAGAATCATGAGCAGCTTGGTGGAGAGGCTTCGAACGAGGACCGAGAGGAAGCGTCTCTACGCGGAGGACGATTCCGAAGACGATGATCTCTTTACGGAGCCTGTGCGCCGCTCTGGTTCTGCGTCCGCTCCCCAGAAAACAGAGCGTTTTTCTAGGGCCGACGCTGTAAGTTTTGCATTTAGGCCGCGATTTGAATACCTTTATGTATTAAAACTTTAGGAAAAGGCGGTGCTCCTTAGCAAAGATCTTTAACGCGTAATTGACTCGAAAATGGAATTGTGTCTTGGTCGAGAACTTCAGTGACGGTTGCCTATTTCATTCTTCATTAGAAATTTCAAGATGATCTTCTTGACATTTTTTGTTGTTTTTTTTGTTTTCCCCGCACTGAGATTCATGTTTGCATTTTCAGAAGGATGACTTGTGCCGTGCATGCGGTGAAAGTGGGGAGCTTCTTGACTGTGAAACTTGCACATACTCTTATCATCTAAAGTGTATACTTCCTCCAACGAAAGTGGCTCCTTCTGGCAACTGGAAATGCCCTGAATGCGTATTACATGCCATCTCTTTCATCATCTCCTTCACTCTGAAACTCTAATGATGAAATCGATGCCAATTTTTGCCTTTTCAGGAGAGTCCATTGAAGGACGTAGATAAGATACTAGACTGCGAGATTTGCCCAACTGATGGGGAGAAAACTGATTCTTCCAAACTGACATCGAAGCAGAAGTTTGTGAAACAGTATCTTGTTAAATGGAAGGGGTTGTCCTACATTCACTGCTCACGGTAGTTGTTAGATTCATTAGTTGTTAGATGCATTTTCTGCATCGGCGGATGAAGAATCGTGATTCTCTCTTTAGTTCTTTATTTTCTTTGTTCCCTAAGTATTGTCTATTATGAATAATATCACAGGGTGCCAGAGAAGGATTTTTTTAAAGCTTTCAAGCAGTATCCTCGACTTAAAACCAAGCTCAATAACTTCAGACGTCAAATGGACTCTTTGACAAAGTCTGACGATGAATGGATTGCAATTCGGCCTGAATGGACCACAGCTGATAGAATAATTGCTAGCAGGTTTGAAATTTCCTTTGACGTTTTAATGCTGGAAAATAACATTTGACAGGATGTGAAGGGGTTTGTTTTGAGGGAGAGTGTCCTTTGCGACCATTTTTGTACATAGGGCATGTATATATAATATTATCAGGTTGATCACCGAATCCTGGGTGATCTTCCTTTCCATTTTCCAAAGGAAAAAGGTTGAGTGTCTGAAGTTCATTTGCTTTTGGCACTTATTCTCTATCCATTCATTCTAAGTTCACTTGCAATTCTTCTGAGAACTCTGTATGAATTATTTGAACGTAATCTTGATATATCTTAGGCAGAGGCAATCTAATTTCTTATTGTAAACTTGTTGATGACATCATCATGGTCCTTTCTCATGTGCATTACAGTGGGTGACATATGGCGATTGTTGGATTTTTCTAGAGGCTTGAAACACCTTTATTTCATGCAAATAAGAGTTGGATTCGCCAATGTAACCTATTTTTAGATATGTAATTATAAGTGACAAATATGTCTTGCTCTGGAGTTTGAAAAGTTCAAATGCATTTGGAGTAACTTTATTTGAGTGTCAGGGTATTGTTACACAATTCAAATCCAAACCTCGGTCATTAGCTCTGAATGAAGTTACCAGGTGAAGTAGCCATTAGATTCATCCATTTATTTGCTCAAATGATGCAGTGCATCAAATGGAAGCCGCTGACAGTGTTCTCTCTTCTATTGATCGGTAGAGATTAACTGCTGTGCTCCCTTTAATGAGAATGCTTTATAGGATTGCACACATATCTAACTTCTTATGTTGTAAAAAGGGGATAATGGAAGTTATGGACCCTTCTTGTGCAGTATTTCTGATGGTAAACTATTTCAGGAGGAAAGGTGAGGAACGAGAGTATCTTGTGAAATGGAAGGAACTTCCCTATGATGAATGTTCTTGGGAATTCAAATCAGACATATCTGCTTTTCAGCCTCAAATAGACAGATATTACAAGATTCAGTCAAATGCATCCAGAAAACTCAGTAAGCCAAAGGTATTTGATCGTTCTTCGAGAGAACCAAAGCATAAACAAAGGGAATTCCAGCAGTATGATTCAACTCCGACCTTTTTATCTGATGGTGCTTTTCTTTACACAGAACTTTGTGATTTTCCACAATTTCTGTCTTGTAGAATTCTTTTTTAGGTTCTTTATTTCTCTATTCTGTTGAAGGCAAATTACATCCTTATCAACTGGAGGGCTTGAACTTTTTGCGGTACTCATGGTCCAAGAGTACTCATGTTATCCTGGCAGATGAGATGGGTCTTGGTGAGGAATTTTCTCCACTTTTCCTGGATTTATTTGTAAATTTTATTTATTTATTTATTTATCACAATTATGCATAATGCAGGGAAAACAATACAGAGCATTGCATTCCTTGCTTCTCTCTTCGAAGAAAATATATCTCCCCATTTAGTTGTGGCTCCACTCTCGACATTACGCAACTGGGAACGCGAATTCGCCACTTGGGCACCGCAGATGAATGTTGTATGTGAGAATTTGAATAATTTCTATGCCAGGAAATATTTTATGACATCTCTAATGTAATATTTCTGTCAGGTGATGTATTTTGGGTCGTCTCAAGCTCGTTCGGTAATTAGAGAATATGAGTTCTTCTACCCGAAGGATAAACTCAAGAAAATCAAGAAAATGAAGTCATTCAAAGATCAAAATGCCAATAGGGAAAAGCAGACGAAGTTTGATGTTCTTCTGACATCTTATGAGATGATTAACATGGATTCAACGTCCTTGAAATCAATTCATTGGGAATGTGTGGTATGTCCTTATTTCTTATGCATATGTAGCCTGTATGCAAATGAAAGTAGAATTAGGATGAGATCTCAAATTTTCTTCGGAGATCATGCTAATGATCTTTATTCTAGTTTGAATATGTTGCAGGTAGTAGTAAGATGCTTTTAATTGTTCATGTAGATTGTTGATGAAGGCCACCGGCTCAAGAACAAAGATTCAAAGTTATTTTCTGCGCTGAAGCTGTTTTCTTCCAAACATCGTGTGCTTTTAACTTGGAACCCTCTTCAGGTAACTATTTCTGTAGTGTGTTGTCTTTTTCAAAGCAGTTGTTTTTTAGGCATTCACTTTTGCGTTGTTTCTGTTGTGTCAATAGAGTTCGATAGAATTGTTGCTGCTTTACAGGTTTAATGTTCTTTTATCTTTTTAAAACAGAAAATAGGTTTTTTTAATTTTAAAACTTTCCTCTTTTGCTGTGTGGGTCCATCTCATAACGTTTTTAGCTTTTATTTGGCATGTTTTCAGAACAATCTGGATGAGCTCTTCATACTTATGCACTTTCTTGATGCGGGAAAGGTCAGTTTTTTGTCTTCATGATGCCAGAACGTTCACTTATGATGGATAACTCTGATAATCCCCGATTGAGTGAGGGTCAATAACTAATAATTCCCTCAATAAAGGCCTGTTGTATATGGTATTCTTGTTATATATCCGGGATATCTTGTATGAAGTTATAAATTGGGGCAGGGCTGTAAGGGTGTCTCATCTTGGAATAGATCAGTTTGTTAGCCCTTTTTGATTTGGACAGGAACGGGAATTCTTGTCAAATGTATACTACCCTTCAGTGTTGCAAGGAGTAGCATCCTATTTTATGTCCTTACTCTCTCTTGTTCTGTACTTTCTCACAAATTTTTTTAAGATATGATCTAGGCTTTGTATAAGATTCCAAATGAACTCCATATCAACAAGCATTGCTATTTATATTAGATGACAGCTAGTTTTTTGGGAGCAGACTTGAGCATGAAACTGGCAGTGGCTTTTGCCCTACCACCTTCAGTGATTTTAAAGGTTCTGTCTAGGTCATCATTGAAGTAATAGAGCGAGGGGAACACTCAAAATGGTGTCCCCAGAATTAGCTATCACGTAGACCAAAACAAAAGAGGAATTCTGGACAGGTTTTTGGTAGGCTCAATGATAGGTGAGGCCCTGTAAATATGTGGGAAGGACTCTAAGTTTGGAAATCTGGAAGACAGAGTCAGTTGGAGAGGCTGGAATTCTTGTCCCTCTTTCCTCTTCCCCTTCTTTTCTTGATTTGTAGCTTTCATGCTCTTCTAATCATGTAGTCCATGCTAGTCTCAGTGAAGACTGTGTACTTGATTCACTTTCCTTTCTATCTTCTTTCTACAATAGGATCTAGGATCTTATTATTAATGGATATTATCAAATGGTTTGATGCTTTATTTTTCTAATATTTATTGTCTTACCCATTTATCAGTTAGTATCTTGGTTTCCACTTCTTCTTATTCTCATTGTGCGGCCAATGGAAAAACATGCTTGCAGTTTTCGAGTTTGGAAGACTTTCAGGAAGAATTTAAAGACATCAACCAGGAGGAACAAGTTGCTAGACTTCACAAAATGCTTGCTCCACATTTGCTTCGAAGTATGTTCTTTCCAGTACTGAATTATTTAAGTAAATGGTGTTCCATATGAAAATTAACTACATGCCAGATTCTTACTTTTCTGTTACTCTATTTTCTTCTTCTTCTGTGTTAAAGTTTCTTTTTTAGTTTTTTTGGCTACAAGCAGGCATAATTTATGGTAAGAGTTGTTGTGATTTTAAGACAAATATGCTTTGGATTACTGTGCGATAGCTATCATCTTCTGGAGGTTTCTCTTTGGTGGTTGCATTTTTTACGCCTATAATATTTTTGGCCTTTATAGAATACCCATTATTTTCTTTTACAAGTTCGATGTCATCAACAGGAGTGAAGAAGGATGTCATGAAAGATCTACCTCCAAAGAAGGAACTAATTTTACGCGTCGAATTAAGCAGCAAGCAGAAAGAATACTATAAAGCTATTCTCACTCGTAACTACCAGATTCTAACCCGTCGTGGAGGTGCACAGGTGGCATATCTCTCCTTCAGTATAAATACGGTTTTTTGGGCTATGTGACTGAATATTACTCCATCTAGATTTCTCTTATCAATGTGGTGATGGAATTGCGCAAGCTTTGCTGTCATGCATATATGTTAGAAGGAGTTGAACCTGAAGAAGAGCCTGTAGACCCCAATGAAGGATTGAGGTGAGTCATAAACTGTTTTATCATATTTATTTCTTTTTTTAATTCTTGGATCACATGCTAGTGGAAATTATCTTCATGTTTAAAGAATTATAAATGCTTAAAACAAAAGTTGCTGGGTATTTGATTTTCTATGGCAGGCTGCTCTTAGAATCATCTGGAAAGATGCATTTGTTGGACAAAATGATGTTGAAGCTCAAAGAACAAGGACATCGAGTGCTGATTTACTCACAATTCCAGCACATGCTCGATTTGCTTGAAGATTACTTAAACTATAAGGCATCTACTCTAGAATTCAGTATAGTCATGATGTATCACTAAAAACTTATTGTCTCTGCTTTTATTTTTTTTAGAAATGGAGCTATGAGCGGATCGATGGAAGAATTAATGGAGCAGAAAGGCAGATTCGTATCGACCGCTTTAATGCCAAGAACTCAACCCGGTTTTGTTTCTTGTTATCAACTCGTGCAGGAGGATTGGGCATAAATCTAGCGACTGCCGATACCGTCATTATATACGATAGGTTTAAATTTTTGTTTCCTTTTTTTAAATATGCTAGATGATCATAGTTTTTTCTTTGATTTCCATGCAGCGATTGGAATCCTCATGCAGATCTTCAGGCTATGGCTAGGGCGCATAGACTAGGGCAGACTAATAAAGTAGGATTGCATGTCTATACACTCTGAGAGGAATATTAGTTATCACAGGTCATTTACTTGGTTGCGTACTGGCTTGTTGTAGGTGATGATTTTTAGGCTCATTACACGGGACACAATCGAAGAAAGAATGATGCAGATGACTAAGAAGAAGATGATTTTAGAGCATCTGGTAGTTGGGCGGCTGAAGGCGCAAACTGTCAACCAGGTAATGGTTTTCTGGTTAAAGATTTGCCTATCCTTTTTGTACCCAATATATGTTACATTTAGATGATGATCAATTGGGTGATGGTCAGCAGAGAAATAAAAATCATCTACACATCCAGTATGTAAATTTATTGTACTAAAACTCAGTTTGACCAATTATTGAATTTGGTCTTAAAACTCAGTTTGACCTCTGCTCAGGTTGAAGAGGCTCCCATATTCAAGGGTTTATGTAGAAAAAATAGTATTTCATCTGCTGCACAGAGACTGCAGCACAGAGACAGCACAGAGACAGCACAGATGACGGCTAGGGTTTAGAAGAAAACAAAACCATAACTTTTCTATTCATCTGACTTGTTTAAGTACACTGAGTGGGGTGGACCCCACCCACTTACAGAGGATTCGATTTGGGCTACTGATAACAGTAGCCCACTAAGAACTTAGTGTTATATTAAGAAAACTCTATAAGGCATAATATTGGGCCATATAACTAATGGCCCAATAGGTACAATAAACATATATATCACCGTATTTCAACACTCCCTCGCAAGTTGAGCATGAATATTAATCATGTTCAACTAACTCACATGCTGTTGAAATAGTGATCCTGCCAGCCCTTTGGTGAAAATATCTGCCGTTTGTGCTGTAGATCCAACAAAAATGGTGTGAATAACTCCCGCTTCAATTTTCTCCTTGACAAAGTGACAACTAATACGAATATGCTTAGTCCTGTCGTGCTGAATTGGGTTTTCCGCAATAGCAATAGCTGACTTGATATCACAGTAGAAGTTGATATTGTCTTGAGAGTAAAGTTTGAGCTCTTCTAATATATGCCTTGGATCCATATAGCTTCCTTAACTCCATGTACCATTGCTCTGTACTTTGCTTCTGCATGGGAGAGAGACACAACTTTCTGTTTTTTACTCTGCCATGTGACTCAACTCCCACCGATGAACACACAATAACCGGTAGTTGACCTACTATCAGTGATTCATCTTGCAAAGTCTGCGTCAGAGTACATTTCCAATAATACATTTCCTTCTTTTGACAATAATATACCTTGCCCAATCGTTCCTTTTAAGTAGGCCAGTACTCGATATGCTGCTTGCTGGTGAATCTCTCTTGGATCATTCATGAATTTACTCAGCAGATTTACAGCATAAGCAATATCGGGTCATGTATGGTTTAGATAAATAAATTTTCCAACTAACCTCTGGAAGGCCTCCTTATTTACAGGTGCACTCTTCTCTCCACTATCTAATCTTACCTAGCAGTCTACCAGTGTGGCCACTGGTTTAGATAGGATCTTTCCGATTTCTTTAAGTAGATCCATAACATACTTGTGTTGTGAGAGTACAATTCCGTGTTGAGAGTAAGCAACTTCAATTCTTAGAAAATATGTCAACTTCCCCAAATCTTTAATGTCAAAATGCCTTGACAGGTCATGACTTAATTTCTTAATTCCTTCCGCATCATCCCCTGTAATTATGATATCATCAACGTAGACAATTAATATGGTCCGCTTACCTGTAGGATTGAAGCAGAATCTGTATATTAAGTGAGATCTAACCTACCTGTCTTCATGAAGGAGAGACGAAGTTCAGTAGTGCATTTGAGATATCTCAGTACCCTATGAGCTGCCTGGAAGTGAGATTGTCGACCAAAGAGCCAGCATAGTCAGAATCTGTATATTAAGTGAGATCTAACCTACCTGTCTTCATGAAGGAGAGACGAAGTTCAATAGTGCATTTGAGATATCTCAGTACCCTATGAGCTGCCTGGAAGTGAGATTGTCGACCAAAGAGCCAGCATAGTCAGAATCTGTATATTAAGTGAGATCTAACCTACCTGTCTTCATGAAGGAGAGACGAAGTTCAGTAGTGCATTTGAGATATCTCAGTACCCTATGAGCTGCCTGGAAGTGAGATTGTCGAGGGCTATGCATAAATTCACTTAGTACATTTATTGAATATGATATATCAGGATGAGTATGAAATAAATACAATATTCTTCCTAATAATTTTGATATGAACTCTTTTCAATGTTTGGATCATTTTCGTTTAGTGCGAGCTTGTGATTAGCCTCAATAGGAGTATCATTAGTATGACATTGTAAGAGTTTAGTGTCCTTTAAGGTGTCTTAAATATATTTCTGTTCAGTCATGAGTAATCCTTGGCTTAACTTAGCAACTTCTATGCCCGCAAAATATTTCAAGGGTCCTAGGTTTTTCACTTCAAAGTGTTTAAGGAGATGATGCTCCAGTCATTTAGCTTCAACCTTACGATTCCTTGTTATAATAATATCATCCACATATACGTTTAAAATTGTTACTTCCCCTGCAGGAAAATGCCTGAGGAACAAGGTATGATCATCATTACACTGCCTTTGTTCCAAAAGTTTCATAGTTCTTGAAAATTTTCCAAACCAAGCTCTAGGGGATTGTTTTAAGCCATACAGTGCTCGTTTTTAATCTACACACCTTATTCCTATTC
Organism: Lemna minuta; assembly: GCA_024174645.1. Lineage (NCBI taxonomy): Eukaryota > Viridiplantae > Streptophyta > Magnoliopsida > Alismatales > Araceae > Lemna > Lemna minuta. The sequence continues at coordinate 12,122,529 of CM044114.1, read as the reverse complement.
ATAGCATCCAAGGTGTATTTGCACGTAGATTTCCTCTTCCAATTCCCCATTTAAGAAGGCATTTTTGATATCATTCTGGTGGAGTTCCCAATCTAGATTTACTGCTAATGATATTAGTTCAGTTTTGCTTATGGAGCAAAAGTTTCTGTACAGTCAATTCCATAGCTTTGAGTATAGCCTTTTGCTATTAATCGAGCTTTATATCTTTCTAAACTTTCATCGGAATTGTATTTCACCTTGAAAACCCATTGACACCCCATTTGTTTCATGCCGTGCTTCTTTTCCACATCTTCCAAGTGTTAGTTTTAGTCAGGGCCTGCATCTCCTCCTGCATAGCCTTGCGCCAGTGTATATATTTAAGGGCTTCCTCCACTGTTTTGGGAATACAGATCTGATTAAGTGTAGTAAGAAATGTTTTGTATGCAGGGGAGACTCTGTCAAATGTCAGAAAGTTTGTAATGGCATATGGCAGAGGTCTAACACAGGTACGACTAGGTTTTTGAAGAGCAAGAGGAATATCAGTTTGACTGGATTTTTTGGTTGGAGGATGACTCACGGGTTATTGTGGATTGTCCTCAGTGGAGGTGTGTCCATGTTTCCGCCTAACATAGTACTTGGGAAAGTACGTTAAGGAGGTAGGTTGATGAGGTGAATTCGCGGGGTTTTGATCAGGTATCATCTGATCAAGAGTCTGATTAGATGTTGATGTTCCAGAGAGGAGTTCCGGGTATTGCAAGTGTAGAGAAGCTTGTGTTCTACTAGCTGTAGGTTATTTTCTGCGGGAGGCAATTGGTAGCTGACCATCGGAGCAGGAAGTGTTGGATTAGAAGTAGTCAGATAGAAGAAGTGTTTTCATTGAAAAATGCATCTTTGGCGATGAAAAAATGTTGAGAGGTGGGATCATAGCAATGGTAGCCTTTCTGTGTGGTCGAATATCCAACAAACACACCCCTTACTGTACTTTCAGATAATTTGTCAGAAGGAATATTGTGAGTATGAATGAAAACTACACATCCAAACACTCAAGGTTTGAGCCCACTCTGTAACTTAACTTTTGGAAAGAATTTTTCTATCAATTCTAGCGGACTATGAAGCCCAATAACCTTTGATCAAATTCTTTTGATAAGGTGAACTGCTGTCATTAAAGGAAAATTCCATAGATTTTTGGGAAGATAGGCTCGTATCATCAAGGTTCTTCCTCTGTCCATAATATCGCTGATCTTTCTTTGAGCAAGTCCATTTTGCCGTGGCATTTAAGGACATGAGGTCTCATGTCTTATTCCTTCATTCTCAAAAAAATCTTTTAATTCATGATTATAGAAATCTTTGGCATTATGTGAAAAGAGGGAGGGGAACACCCGAAATGGTGCCCCCTGATGTCATTAATATAATGACACAAGGATACAAGTCGATCGTTACAGGGGCACAAGGTGCGAGGGGCCTGAACCACCTCTGTTCCAGGAAATGATATACCCCCCCGCAGCGTGTATAATGGCATCGTTGGAGGGAGTTACACCCTTGAAGATGACCTCATTCCTATGGAGTCATATCGCTCATAACGTGGCAAAGGCGAAAGCTCGCCTCTAGTCCGTCTTCCGTCTGAAAGAGCCATCTATAAGGGAGCTCCAAAACGCCTCCTCCGATGATGCAACAAGACCAGCAACCCCTGCCGCCCGCCATGCTTCCTGTACTATTACGCACGTGAAAAACAAGTGGGGACAGTCCTCGACCTCCCAGCACATAGCGGGCAGCACACGGCGGCTCTTGGAAACATGCGACGGCGTATGACTCTCGTCATCAGGCGACAACGCAAGTGTAGCCAACCGAAGATACAGATCTTTAGCGGAAGTCGTTGCTTCCATATAACCCAGCAGCGCCGAACAAGAGATGCTGCTTCTGAGACCTCCCGCCCTTGAAGGAGGCGATATACCTCCCTAGTTGAAAATCTGGAGTGGCGCCATATCCAGGCGTCTTGAGTCTCCGCAAGCAATCTCAAGTTGGCTAGGCGAATCTGCAAGGACATAAAGTCAGCCAACCTCTGGTCGGACAACGCTTGGGGTAGGATTAGAGTCTAGGTGCCGGTCCACATTATCCAGACTGTGGCTGGTGGGTCCGGTGCAGAGGCGGGGGAAATCGTCACCCAAGCGTCCTAGTCTGGACTTGTCATCCTCCCAAAACCGGAAAAATGCCCCATCTCCCAGCTTCGACCTAAAGAAAGACTGGACAAGCGGGAAAATCCCACGGATGCCCCTCACGGAGAGGTATGGATACGCTCCAGTCAAGGGATTCTCCTCGGCGTGGGGTCGCCCACACGCTCCAGTCAAGGGAGTGCTCGTACACCTCACGGAGAGGTATGGATACCATGTCATTAGACGGCTTCATCACCCGAATCACCCACTTAGATAACAGTGCCGTGTTGGTGTGTTGTAGATGGCGTACGCCTAGGCCATTGTGTGCGACGGACCGGCATACCGTGCTCCAGGCGACAAGGGCGCCTCCCTTAGCGACATCTGACCCACGCCAGAAAGAACTCCTCATAGCCCCGTCAAGCCGCTGTCGTACTCCTGCCGGCATGCGAAAGACTAACATAAAATAGGTTGGGATGGCGGATAGGACTGCCTTCACCAAAACTAGCTGGCCTTCGTGCGATAACAAACGCGCCCGCCATCCACCAAATCTGGCATCCACCTTGTCAATCACCGGCTGCCAGCCTTGTACCCGAAGTCGTCTGTCCGCCAATGGCACACCCAAGTATCGGAGAGGGAGTGTCCCGATCGGTGTCACTAAGTGTCTGGCACACCTTGACTCCTTTGTGGAAAGCCCGAACCCCACGGAAATAGATTTGGCTCTATTTAGTTGTAACCTCAAGAAGTCAGAGAAAATGTCCATCATGCTGGAGAGAGTGTGAGCCGCAACCTCAGAGCCATGGACGAAAAAAGTAGTGTCATCCGCGTATTAGAGCAGCGGTATCACCTCCGGGGTCTCTGTTGTCTGGAAACCTGAGAGATAACCCCGGGAACACAGCCTCGTCATGCGAATAACCAAGGCGTCAGCGGCTAGTATGAAAAGCAGCGGAGCAAGCGGACAGCCTTGTCTGATGCCCCTTTGTGGCTGGAACTACCCCTCGTGGGGCCGTCCATTCACAAGGACTGAGAATGAGGCCGTAGTAACACAGAGTTTGATCTATCGCATCCATACCTCTGGGAATCCATGCCGCCGCAGAACATTTTAGAGAAATCGCCAGTTGATGGAGTCATAGGCTTTTGCAAAGTCCACTTTCCACATGAATCCGGTGGTGCCGGATCGACGCCAAGCCGCCACCATCTCCTCAGCCAGCATTATGCTGTCTAACATCTGCCGCCCCGGAATAAAAGTAGGCTGAAATGGGCTAATCAGGCCATCTAGGACCTCACGGAGGCGGTTAGCCACTACTTTGGCTTTAATTAGGTAAATCAGTAGGCATTATCCTTTCAAAAACCTTTAATAGGTACCTTAAACTGTCGCTTTATGATATGACAAAAGTTTTTTAGAATTTTTGTCGTTTCAGATTTTGCTTGAGGAGATAAAGCCAACTGAATCTGCTAGAATCGTCTGTGCATATTAGAAACCATCTATGACCTTTTATGTATGTATAGGGAGAAGGTCCCCATATATCACAGTGAACAACCTGAAATGGCTCTTGGCATCAGTTTTGTTCTAAAGGATAAGTATTCTGTTACAATTTTGCCAGTTAACAGGCATCACACACCAGATTATTAACAGAAAAGTTCTTAAATAAGGAGGGATACATTGTTTTAAGCAGTGTGAAGGAGGGGATGTCCAAGTCTCCTATGTAAGCGTATGACGTTCTTCGGCAGGGGCACTCATTACTGCTGCTACTTTGAAGCTTTCTTCTTGTTTAGAGTTCTCTGCGGGTCAATAGTAGGTGATAGAGCCCCTGGCAGATCCTAGCAAGTCCAATCCTCCATCCGTGAACCTTATTGTACAAAAAAGCATCAAAATTATAAAAGATTATCCGATACTCACCTATCTTAGGTAGTCTTTTTACGGAAACTAAACTAATGAATAGCTTGGGAACATGTAGTACTTCAGTGTGGAGAACTATGGGACCTAACCTAATACTATCTGTTCCGGCCACTTGCAGGAGTGTGCCATCAGCAGTCTGAACCTTTTTATCTAGGACACAAGGTTCATATGTATTGAACCTAGAGTATATAGGAGTCGTATGATCAGTGGCTCCTGAGTCTAGAACCCAGGAGGTTTGTGATGTTTTGCCTGGAGCAGATAACAATGCTGATAAACAATAAATGTACCTGAGTTGGTTAAAGATGTTGAGCCAGAAGAACCAGACGAACCTGAGTTGCCTGAAGCTGCCATTAGATTCTGTACTTGCTGTTGTAAGAGGTTTACCTGCTGTAATAGATCTTGGGAAGCGGGGGATGGCCCAGGAAGACTCGGTGATTGTGTAGGAGGTGACTGTAAGGGAGGTTAACAGTTATACATTGATGGTATATGTTGGGAATTCCATGGCTGTCCATTCGAAGGTCCTCCTTGGGCATAGTAAGGCTGCGAAATCACATGAGCTTGTGGGAATTTCCCACTCACATCTTGAGGAGGCCTCCCATTTAGTTTCCAGCACTTTTCTTTGGTGTGACTCTTCCTTTTGTAGTAGTTGCACCACTGATTTTCTCTATTTCTTGGCTGTCCTTTTTTAGCTTCATTAGTTGTTGGCACTGATTGTCCATTTTGAGTAGGTCTAGTAATTTTCCGATCAGTGATTGCAAAAACAGAGCCTTCACTTGCCCTCGTCAGTCCTTGAAGTCTGCTTTCTTCATTTAGTAGTTGAGAGACAGTATCATCAAATGACGGTGAGTTTCTCTGCTGAAGAGTAAACTTCGAATAACCTCAAATTCAGGCCTAAGGCCTTGGAGGAGATGGTATACTCAGTCCATCAAGGTATATTCTCGTTCCACAGAATCCTGAACTGGAGGACGATAGTGACCTAACTCTTTATAGATGGCATTGAATTCATTTGCGTAGGCGAGGACATATTTCTCACCTTGTTGAAGTGTTCAGCTTTGGCTGACTAATTGAGCAATTTTCGAACTAACATTCTTCTTGGAGTGGTATTTGTGTACAGCATCCCAGACACCTTTCACTGTTTCATATTCAATGAACCTTTTCACCAATTCGGTCATCATAGAGTCGAGGATACATATGTACAGAATTTCCTCCTCCACAATCCATCGCTTGTAGTTTGAATCCGGATTTAGAGGCGCAGATTCTGTCAGATGATTGATGAGATTTCGTGGCCTAGGTGCGGCCTGGACATGGCGAGTCCATGTATATAGATTATGGCCAGTGAACTGTCTCCGAGAAGTTACCACAGGCAGTTGAGTAAACCAGCAATCTCCCGAGGTAATAGACAGCCCCGTGGAGGAGGTGGGTACCTTGTTGTCGCCGCCAGATACCCCTTCTACTGGGTTAGATTGAGAGTTTAAGGATTCGCCTTTGACGTCAGCATCCATTCTCCATGTGGCCGAGAAGCGACAAGAAGAGAAGAAAAAACATCGACAAACGGAAAGATGTTGACCGAGGAGAAAAGTAATAACCAGCCGAACCACTGAAGATGAAACCCTAGTTAACAACCAGGCTCTGATACCATGTTGCTTTGATTTCCCCAACTGAGTTCAGGGGTTTCAGGAGGAAAAGAACAGAGGTATGCACAGTGTAGAAGAATGAGGGAAGAAAACTTCATTATTGTTACAAAGAGGGGTTTTATACAGAGTGCATATGACTGTTACACATGTAATGGTTAGTCTAACGGTAAAGTGGGTAAGGACATGAATGTAATTAGAGACAATAAACAGAAACAAGTGAAAGGTGACTGTATGTGTATATTTGCTGACACAAACCATTCGCTGGTTTGAATCCTCATAAGTCTTTTCAATTCTATAGATAATCTTTCAAGTGGACGGTCTATTGCTGCTTGATAGTACTAGAATATATCAGTTTTCATATTCTGAACAAGGATATTTTTAACACTGAGCTTATATAAATCAGGAGGAGTTGGATGACATTATTAGATATGGATCAAAGGAGTTATTTAACGATGAGAATGATGAAGCTGGAAAAGCTCGCCAGATTCATTATGATGATGCTGCGATTGAGAGGTACACTGATGAAACTACTATTTTCCATTCTAGATGTCATTTTCTCTCATCAAATCCTGTCTTTTGGCAGGCTGCTTAACCGTGATCAAATTGAGGGTGATGGATCTTCAGTTGACGATGAGGAAGATGACGATTTTCTTAAAGCATTTAAGGTGGCCTTTTTACATAATTAATTTCTTGCTTTATATTATGTATTGGCTTTATAGAGCCTATTCATATTACTAAAGAAAATTTTACTTATGAATATCTTATGTTCATATGATGTTTCATTTTGCACTTAAAAAAAATGATGTTTCATTATTTTAACCTTTTGTTTTCACTGCGGAAGTTCATACTAGCATACTTGGCTTCTTCTGACTAGACTGGAATTTCATTTCTGCGCTATCCGAAAGAACCACAGTTGACTATCCATGTTGTAGTTGATTCACACTTGGCTAACTTACTATGTGGCGTTGTTGCAGGTGGCAAATTTTGAGTACGTAGATGAAGCGGAAGTAGCAGCTGCAAGAGAAGAGGAGAGACAGAGGCAATCTATGCTGAACAAAGGAGTTGATTCTAATGCAGAAAGAGCAAATTACTGGAGTGAGCTGCTCAAAGATAGATATGAAATGCACCAGACTGATGAACATTCTTCCCTGGGAAAGGGGAAAAGAAGCAGGAAACAAGTAAATATGATTTTTAATTATTTTAGTATGAATGTTAATGTTTGTATCAATTACAGATGCATCTCTTGTGAATGGTATTGCTTTATTGGCCACGAATGCTAGAGAGAGACTCATATAGTTTCTTGTGGTGGCGGTTTTTCTGTCTCTTTGGTGGAAGATTGATCAAGAATAGTAAAAAAAAGGAACAAGTTCTATAGAACATATCATTGGGTCATAGAAATCGTGGTGTATGATTAGTAAATAATGTTTAGTGGGAAATTTTCATTAATTCATGAGTATTATCAGTTAAATCTTTTGTATAGTTTACCTCATATTTTGTTTACTTAGCTTGCAGCTGCAGAAGAGGATGATCTTGCTGGTCTTGAGGATGTTAGTTCCCAAGACGAGGACTATAATGATGAAGAGGAAGTCTCAGATGTTGATGCTGATACTTCTGGAAGTTCATCTTCAAAGAAGACAGGATTGATAAAGAAGAAAGCTCGATGTAGATAATTTTCTTTCCTCTCTGGCATGATTCTTTTAATAATTCTAATCTACATTACATGTGTTTCATGTTTATTTTTTCAGCGGACAATCCAGATCCGATTCCTTTGATGGAAGGGGAAGGAAGGGGCTTCAGAGTTCTTGGGTTCAATCAAGGCCAAAGGGCTGCTTTCGTTCAAATATTGATGAGGTCCTGATCTGCCATGCTAATTATGTTGCCTTTTGATTAATATTGTGATTTTCTGCAAATCCTAGGCGCTCAGGCTGGAAATTGAGAACTGGCAGAAGAATTGAATAAAGAAAAACTAGTTTGCTCATGACAAATTTTGGGACAAGTCTCACTTTTTATAAAGATGGTTATGGGTCTTGGACTATCCAATACCCATTCATCGATGACAAGTTACAGAAAGAGAGACATACAAAATACAGGAATATGTAAAGAAGGCATAAAAAAACATAAATAGAGTCCCAATGACAGATATGTTGCATTGAAATGCCAAGAAAGATTGTAGACTACCATTCTCCTATGGTCAGCTTGTCTTAATGTAATAGGTGTGCAACTTCTCTATGTTCATTTAATCTGGGCCTTCTTTCTTTCTTGTCGATCTTTTATATCTTTTATGTTATTTCATGCATTTCCTTCTCCCTGCTTTCTTCCTCTCTTGTTTCATAGTCTAATATTGCAGGTTCGGTTTTGGAGATTTTGATTGGAATGAGTTCCTTCCACGCATGAAAGGAAAGAGCCTTGGAGAAATTAAAGAGTATGCACATTTGAACCATGAACCATGCTATATTTGTTTGTCAATCTGTTGAAGTGTATGTATTTTTGAAAATGGTCTATGTATTAAAAATTCCGACTAATCTTAAGTATCCCTTGAGAGCAACCTGTGGTGCTCTGTGGAAGTTGGTTTCTATTTTCTATTTATTCTGTGTTGAGAATATTGTTAACTTTCTAGAGCTAAAACTGGCTTTGGTTCACACGCGTATTATTATATTATTATTATTATTTGAATTTTCTGCCTTAATTGTGTAGTTTCAGGCTTGAAGCTGATGTCAGAAATCAAAGATTTCTAGTTGGTCATCATATGTGAATCATGGAAATCTTAAGTGATTTACTTTCTCATGTTTCCTTTTGGATGTGGTGAATTCAAGTCTTTGGTTATTCAATGCTCACCAAATGTTTATGGTGGCCCTTGAGCGAGCATTAGCAATTTATTTCTTTGATGACACCTCTTTCTCCTTGGATAGGATCTCTGTCAAACACTGGTCCAGCAGTGTTTTCCCTGGCTGCCACCAGCAAACCCTAGGGTTAGATAAGAATAATGTTTCATATAAGAATAATGGTTTAAATACCAGTTACATAAAAAGGCCCATAATGAATCCATAATGGTATGCAGACTAACTGGACTGTCTCTGGACAACTCAGAATGTCTCCAGAATCAGACCTGTGAAACATGTCCTTTCCATAGTCTTCACTTGAACGAGAAGTATGTTGGCTGAAAGTTTTCAGATTCCTCTTTATAATTGAATGATGGGTCTTCATGAATAACTCTCATAAATTGGAGAATGAGAGAATGACTGAATGTCCTCTTGTTTTGTGCTAAAAAAATCTTGTCAATCCTGGAAGGGGTTGTATCTCTTCCACAGAAATCACTGCAAACGATGATGGTCAACGTAAATGATTACTCAGATGTTGCTTGCCGTTGAATGAATCTCTTTCATATCTCCCTTGTCATTGATATTGAGTTTGATGACTTGAGGCTGCACTAGGCACTAGTCTTTAGGCACAATGTCACTTCAGTTGTCATGGATATTGAATTTCTTTAAGATCAAGATTCGATCACGTTGATCTGGTCTGGCAGTATGATGACATATATTCAGATGTGTATTTCTAGGGTTTTGATGATTCCAGCACGGAAGATCATCTTCTTCCTGTTCAGATGCAGCATTCAAAATCTGTTGGTTGTTGGTCATTCATGATTGTTATTCTTCTTTGCATCTTGATCCACGTCTTCTTTGTCTCTTGAGGAAGATTTAACTTTTAAGATTGTACACATCTGCATTCTCTAACCTTTTCTTGATCTTGACTGTTGATTGCTAGATTTTATTTTTCCAGAAACATCTCTCCTTTCTTAGTGGTCCCTATTCTTGGAGTGGTGATAAATTTCAAGAAATCTTTTGCTGGCGATGTTGTCGAGTTGATATAGAGCAGCCACCTTTGGCTGTGATATCATTGTCTGAGGAACAAGAATGCACATTGTCCATTCTTGCGCACCCCTTATCCTTCTCCTCAAGAGTTAACTCAATAGAAAATGACTTATCGAGTTCTGCAAAATTTGCCATTCATCAGATGCACAATTTTTTGCAACAGACAAGCTGTTTCTTCCTTGGCCAATTCTTCCCATAGACTAGGCTTAAACCTCCAGAAATTTTAGGGCTCTCAGCCATTGTACTTCTCTATGGTCACAAGAATGTTGGCTCTGATGCCAAATTGACATGGTCATTTTCAAGAAAATTCAAGAAAAAATGGGATTCTTCATTTTATCTGGTTTCAAGCCACAGATCTACCGAATTTTGATCTAGACTCCCTATAATGTGGGTTAGTGGCATTTGAGGGGACTTCCTGTCAAGCTTCAGTCGAATGCAGCCAATTGCACTCCCTGGGGCGCTCCTTTGAGCTTCCAGTCAACACTTATCTCTTTTCCCTTTTTCCTCTAAAGTGCCCCACTTTATTTATAGATTTAGCTACTGTAGGTAAGGTTATCCCATAGTCAGGTTACCTCCTGTAAGTGTATGACCTTTATCCTTATTATGCCAGCTCCTTGCATCATGGCATTTGTATGTGTGTTTTCAAAACTAGTATTTATACACTCTGTCCATGATTTTTTTTCTTTGTTGCAGGTATGGAATGCTGTTTATGTCTCACATAGCTGAAGATATTTCTGATTCACCTAATTTTTCTGGTGAGCTTCTTCTCAACAGGCACATAACCGCTCCATTAATTTCATGTGATATTTTTAACGTTCTTTTGGTTCTGTATATTCTTACATTTTTTTAGATGGGGTACCCAAAGACGGGCTGAGAATAGATGATGTGTTAGTGAGGATTGCAACTTTACAGTTGATCAGAGACAAGGTAAACATCACTAAGACTTGGCATCTCGATCATTTGTCATCTTAGGATGTAACATATCTAAGTATTATAAAATTTACACTATCTAATATTTATCTATCAAATCTAACTCTTTTTTGCGAGTTTTTTTCCTTTAGAGAGATGCTGCTCGATATGTGCTCAATCTTCATGTGCAAAACATGAAATATGGATAGTGATATTGTGCCCAGTAGGATTTTGATGAACCTGTCACCCATTTGTCTTAAATTCTTCTTACATTTGGGGTCTACTGTATCACTTATCTAATATTTTTCAGAAAATAGAGAACGTGCCAAGACATCATTACAGTCATATATTATGCATTGACCTAAATCTCATCCTAATGTACTTTGTAAGGCTTGGACTCCTACCTTGTGTTCCTTTGATCTTTGAGAAATTAGGGTTTTTCTCAGAAACATGCCATCTATTCTTCTGAAAACAGATTATCTGGAAAGTTAATTGTTGCTATGTATTGCATTACTCTTATCCTGATGAACCCAGTTTGGTTTAGAATCTAGATTCTTCAAAATCTATGGATTGTCTCTTTCTCTAATCAGATTTCTGCAGAAAAATGAACGGTCTCCTGCCCTTTACCTTATTTGGAATCTCCATCAAGTGATCCAAGGCTCTACTTCTGTTTATATCCTACTGTTCGGAGGATCCTGTTTTTCTTTAATTAGTGCTTTTTGCTGTGCAAGTCACATCTGGAACACATAAAGAGGGCATTTAGTTTGATTTCCTCTATCATGGCAGGTGAACCAACTCTCTTTGATCCCTGGAACTCCTCTGTTTTCTGAAGAAATATTACTACGCTTTTCTGGGTTAACCGGTAGAGTATGGACAGAGATTCATGATCTCACGTTATTGCAAGGCATTTTGAAGTGCGTCTTCTGAAACTTCTCGTTGATATGTCAATTCCCTATTTTATTAATCTGGTCACTTGGAATTGAAGGCATGGATATGGAAGATGGCAAGCTATTGTGGAAGATAAGGAAATAGGGCTGGCAGAGATTATCCGCCAGGAGCAGAATCTTCCATCTGTTGCTGGTTTTGCGGCAGCATATGCTTCAACCAATGGCGTGCCAGCAGGTGGAATAGGATCCGGGTCTGGTCCTGACGGCGGTCTGAATGGGAATCCAGTAACGCCAGATGCCAATGCGCTGTACCAGCTCAGAGAACTTCAGAGGCGGATGGTGGAGTTTGTAAAGAAAAGATTTTTCCTCTTGGAAAAGGCGATACACACCGAAGAATATCTCAAGGAAAACTCGGTGAGTCTGTGCCAAAGTCCATATTTGATTAAAGAATTGATCATCGATGGTTTTCTCTGCTTGTTAATTTGAGAACTGTTCTTGGTCTTCTGTTAAAGGGCTTAATGAAGGCAACTGATAACCAACCCGGGAGTGACACTCACCCTAACCCATTGGATGGGCCACTTTCTCGCCCACAATCTACTGGTAATAAATTCCTGTTGATTAATGCAACGTCTTGATGCATCTTCTCTCACTTGCTTCAAATAATCCTTTAAAATCATGCTGTAATTTGTTTTCTTTAAGAAAATCAAGATTCCGACTTTACTCATCTTTCAACTTCTCAGAATCAGCGAAGTCCACTGGTGACAGCACAGTAGATGGCCAGCGGAAGAGTCAGGTAGACTAGTAAAAGCTATTTATTCAAGAACCCTTGTTTTCCTTTCTCTCTCCTCGTCTAAACCTTTCGCCCCAACTGTTTTTCTTGCCTTCTTTCTCACTCCTCACATAACCCTTCTGGCCGAAATGTGAAAACCATTCTGACTGAACTGTTCTATTTCCTTAATTTCTCCTCTCATCTAAACAATTCTGTCTGAACTTTTTCGTCCTTCTTTATCTCTCCTCTAAACCCTCTTATTAAACTAGTTTTCGTCTTTCTCTCGCTCTCTGCATCACAACCATTTTCACTGATTTTCGTCTTTCCTCGTCTTTCCGACTGGTTTGTCTCTCTTTCTCACGTCTCATCCAAACCCTTTAAACTGAACTCATCGCTCTCTCTCTCCTCTCTGGTTAATTGGATTGGGAGTTTTTCTCATCAAAATTCACTCCCCTCGTTTTTCAAAAAAAAAAAAAAAAAAAAATCGCTCCCCTCGTCAAATATTTTCTTCTAACCTGTTTTTTTGTCTTCTTTCTCGCTTCTCAGATGAACGCTTAACTGACTTTTTTCTTTCCCTTCCTCAAAAACCCTCGTTTTTTTCTTTCTCCCCTCATCACAAACCCTTCTCGCTGACCTTTGTCATTCATACTTCCTCCAAATCAAACCCGCCTTCAACTGTTTTTTTCCTCCCAGGTCATCTGAACCCTTCTTACTGAAGTCTTTCCTTTCTTTTCACTTCCCCTCTAATCAAAACCGTTCTCTCTCCTGCGATTTTACAGGCGGGCAAGGCCGTGGAATCCGGTGAAAATGCAGAGAAATCCCAAAGGGGAAGCGCCCCTTCTGTGGGCCCAAACGGGTCCAACCAAGTTCCGGCCGGGGTCATTAACTTGGATGATTGATCAAGCCGGCGATATTAACCCTAACAAAGGTTTTTACCGACTTCTGTACAGGTTGCAAATGTAGGCTATTTAAAGAAGATCGATCTGAAAGACTTGTTCTCAAAATTTTGCCTTTCAGTTGAATATGCCGTTACAGTGAGAAGGAAATATGGCTTGCATATCATCTCTCTCTCTCTTCGATTGACCTATTTTCCAAGAAGATGCAGAAACAAATCGACCTATATTTTTACAAACCGATCAACTCTTCTTCTTCGAGTTTCCTTTCTCTGAAAATTACCTACACCGGTAGAAATCCATCAACCTTCTGTCTCTCTGAAATTGACCTGTTTAAAGATTTTCGAAGAAGATTGCGAAATTTATCGACCTCTGTGAATCAGAACGATCCAAGTTTTCATCTTCTTCTTTATTCCTTTCTTCGTGATTAACCTGCGCAATCTTTGTTACCTCCTTTTTTTTCCCTTTCTGATTTTCTTTTTTTTTAACAGATCTCAATCAAAACTCTCTCTGTGATTGAATTACTTCTGGTTTCTCAAGAAGATACTGAAGAATTCTCGCAAAAAATTCAGGAAGCAGTTTCATAGTTTATTCTTGTCCTCCACGGGATGTTATCTACATAGAACGCAAAGAGGAGACAAACTGAGAGAGACCTTACCACGGTTACATGCCAAGGAGAGACCTGAACCACCAGATCCCCCCCTTGTCCTGGGGACTCATCTCCCCCTCCGGCGGTGGATCCAACTGCGGCGTCTTGTGGAGCTTTCCCACGTCGTACCCCATTTCCTTTGCCTTCGCCACAAGCTCTTCGAACACTTTCTCGTCCAACACTGTCTTCCTGCTCAGAATCTACACCAAAAGAACTCCCCATTAAACCCTAAAAACTACCCTATGTACGGAACTTAACCCGAAAACCCTTTCGTCGGAGGAGAAGAATGACAAGAATAAAACCAGCGATGAAGAAGGTTCTGAGCTTCTGCGAAACGAGCGAAATAGACCCTAAATTTTCCCGATCAGAATTATACGAGAACTTCCTGAATAAACTCAAGGATTGGCAAAACACTGCGCAATCAAGACAAGAATAATCTCACGACGTAGAAATTACTATGAGAAACAGAGCTCAATTAACCTCAGAATCTTCCAAAACGAACTGAATTTAAATTCAAAAAGCATTAATCAAGAAGAACGCTATGCAAAACAGGCCAGAATAAACCCCTCTTGAAAAATATTCCAGTAACGAAAAAGGTCCACCAAAAACCCTAACAAGACCCTCGAAGCAAATGACCCCTAACCCTAAAGTCTTCCATCGAAACCGAAAAGTCAACTATACAACCGTAACCAACAGTAAGAAGAAGAAAAATTTCACATACCCACAGATAACGGCGACTGGGCTGGCCGATCAAGGCATATTGATAATCTTTATCGATGAAGAGAACCCAGTAATCTCCAACAACTGGGATGATCGGTAAGAACGGGGGAACGTAGAACTTAACTTTGAGCTTGGCTTCATCACTCTTCGGGTCAGCCTTATAAGCTGTGCCCTCAATAGATCCTCTCTTTCCGGCGCTCCACGTCTCGTTGAGAACGTGTACTGTACCGTCGGCGTTGAGCTTGTATGTAGCTCTCGTTCCCGCACCGTTCTTCGGCTGAAATCTCGAGGGGAACGAAGCAATCTCGTACCACCTGCCCATGTATCTGTCCAGGTCCAGACCCGTCACTGCTTCCACTTCCTTTTTGGCGGCCATTGCTTCTGTTGCTGCTGCACGAAATTGAGATATGTCTGGAGGGAAGGGACACGGAGAGGGGACGATAATAAAGAGGGAGGAAGGGGTGACGTGGCAGAAGAATTGCCCTGCGTGCAGATGCTTGGGGCGGAAGCCATGTGTTCTGTGCTCCGCTGTCGGACTCGTCACGAGATTCCGTGTGCGCGATGGAGACTTAGAGTGGCTTGTGAGGGAAACTTTTTGGTTCTAGAAACATCTTATTCTAATTTATCTCGCTCTCTCTCTCTCTCTCTCTCTCTAAACAAAGAAAGATCAAATGGGTAATGTTTTGATATTATCCTCTTAAAATATAGGAAAAATATTTTTGCAAATGGGTAATGTTTTGATATTATCCTCTTAAAATATAGGAAAAATATTTTTGCAAATGGGTAATGTTTTGATATTCTCCTCCTCAAATATAGGAAAAATACTTTTGCAAATGGGTAATGTTTTGATATTCTTCTCCTAAAATATAGGAAAAATTTTTTTTTGCAAATGGGTAATGTTTTGATATTCTCCTCCTCAAACATAGGAAAAATACTTTTGCTTGTTTTGGTCACATGCTAGTGTTGCACTTCAGATCACACTTCAAATTCCTCCACTTCACTAAGAAGAAAGCATTTTTCTTAGGGCATTACTTCACTTCATGATTGACTTCATGTTGATCATGAATACAATGTTTTGCCAACATAAGAAATGCTCCGCTTCTTAGTCACCTTTTGGTACTGCCGGCAAAGCGAGAAGGATGTTTTCTAGGGGAACAAGAGGTTACCGTGTGAAGGTCGAATGTCAAATGTCTTCTTTTAAAGCTTGAATTCATAAGGTGAGATAATTGATCAAGCTGGAGCAAACTCACCCAATGTTTCTAGTTGGCCAACACAACGTGTTCGAAGTATTCCTCTAGCATACTATGTTTGGTAAAGGAGAGTGTATTCCTCTAGCATACATAAAGACTCTCATCCATTTTTTTTTCTAGGGGAGCAGCTATACTGGGATGAATATTTATAAGGATACAAAGGGATAAAGGAGGTTAATGGGTAGAAAAGTGAATCCTTACATGCATAAATCTGATGGTGTTCTAAATAATATGCTTGTGGGTCTATTAGACCTCTCGCACTCCACTACAGAGTGTAGATGTCAATCATGCCCAACTTGAAGTAGGGAGTTTGATAAGAGGTGCCCATGGTGCTCTTGATGAAGTTATCTGCTTAGTAACTAGTTGAGATGACATTTGAAGTCTTGATGAGTTTCTTGAGTACTTAATTAAGAACACAATGATGAACTACATAGATGTGCTTTTTTTGTTCATAGAACATTTTATTTCTTGAGGTGAAGATTGTAACATGATTATTACAATACATGCTCATGAAAGTAGTAATCTATGGAAAGGTGAGAGGAGAATATGATGATAGTGAGTAGTATCTAATGAGAGATGTGCAAGGAGGCCCCTATATTCAACTACATGAGGGAGATAAGATAGATATATAAATGTGTTGGGCACCATTGGCCTCTCACACACACCCTCAAATTGGACCATGGATACATGCATCCTTACTTTGGAACGTGGAAAGAAAAAAACAAAACAAGATCATAGATGTTGTAGAGTGATGTTGTGAGTGGTCCGTCCAAAAGAAGATGGTTCAAGTGGGTGAACAAGGGCAGAACTGCATGATGATAATGATGGTGATGAAGGCATGAGCAGCGGTAGCTGCCACGCATAGAGAGTTGAGGCACACAACTGCCATAATTGTGCTTGGAGAAGGCACCAAATTATCACTAGATAAGTCAATGTAGCAACACTTTTGAATCTCAACCTTGTTGCACTGAAGATGCAGATTATGAGGGGGACACAAGCAGCGGCAGCCACCATGCACACAAAGTTGTGAGAAGTGATAAAATACATTTCGCACATGCAAAAATGTTTTTGTCAGCTAATCTTAATTCACAATTCATGTCACTATGATGCATGTAATCATGTTTTAAACTATGGTCATGAATCCCATGCCACACAGCCCAAGGTGTGAAAATTTATTATTTAATTTAATTATACAAAACTAGTGAGTATGAACTTTATAAGTTCAAATATCATCAATCTTATCCCTAGTTTCTCGAGATTTTGACATTGAAGACTTACGTAGAGAGAACTATGAAGAATAAAGTGAATAAGAGGGAGCTTTTACCCCAAGCAATATTCCAATTGATCTAATTTGATTAAAATCTCAAGTCTCTCATTGATTACAATGGCATAGAAAATTAGAAAATTAGAAAAATCAAAATCATGATCTTAGGGAAAAAACTAGGGTGAAAATGTGTTTTATTTTTATAGATTAATTTTCTAAGATTTTGGGGATTCTTCTGAAATTTAGAGACTTTCTAAAAGTTAGAGATTTTAAATTTTGAAAGCAAAAACGTGGAGCTTGAGTGGAAGGTGCAACCATGTAGCACACTCCCAGTGAACTAGTCATATCCTTGATGTACAAATAGTGCTCGTTGATGTGTATGTGATGAGGCTTGAGTGGACTATGGGACATTATTTATCTTCTCAAAGGAATGATTGATGAGATCTCTGAAGTTTGAGTTATATTCTAATTTTTTTCTAGATATTTCCTCTATGTAGGATGAAATTTGGAAGGTAACATGGAAATTTGGAAGCACTTCAATCAAGCTGCATGAATCATAGATGTCAAATCAAATGCACCAAAATCTATTGGATTTCTTGATAGGAAGGGTGATGTGGCGCAGTCACACAGCTCTCGCATATCACTGATCTGATATGAGAATTTTGAGAAACATCAACACTTGATCTTTCATCTTCTCTTGATCAAGAGGAAATGCGGAAAATATCTAGAACTCCTACCCATCAAAACATGGTATTCTGACAACCTAAAAGCATCCCAACGATTGATAATCCAAAATAAGAAATTTGAGGGCGATGTCGGGTCATCTGGATCATTGGGAATCCATAAAGCACAATCAAATGACTGGAATAATTTATAGTTTTCAGGTGTTTTTAAAAACAAGAAGACTAAGAAACTGTTGGAACTAAAAATGATCCAATAACCATGTAAATCCCCCTTTTTATTGTTTTTCCTTGTGTTTGGATTTTAGAGTCTAATCATTTGCCCAAACATGTTCCTTTTACCACTTGATGTCATATTTTTTATTTTCATATTTTTATCCAAATTACCGCTGATTTCTCATCAACTAGCCTTGAATGCATGGGTGATTTCATCTCTCAAAAATTGATATTAGGCATAGAAGAAATTAAATTTGAAGCCTGTGATTTGACATGCACATGGTCATACTGACAATATCTCTAACTCAGTGAGCATCCAAACCATATATTCAAGTTTTAATTAGGGTTACATTTAAGTTTTGTTGCAGATTCCAATTACATTTTGTCAACATTTTGCAGTTTTCTCCCCTACAATTGTGATTATATTCTTTCTTTGATTTCTCCCTTTTTATGTCCAATTGACCTCATATTCAATTGCATTGGCTTCCTTTATTCCTTACTTATCTAAATATTTTATCATCACCAATTTCTTACCTCATTTCCTCATTTTATTTCATTAAATTTGAAGGTTTCTTCATCAATCTTGCCATTGTCAACCTAATTCCCTATTGATTTGACTTGCATTCACCATCATTGATGCATAAATGTGCACCTTAAAAATTTCACTCTTTTCAAATGGTTTTGTTGCTTTGTAATCCTTGATTCAATCTTTCATAAGGATAAATAATTATCATGAGTTAGAATGATTTTCCTCTTTTCAAGGATTATGGCTGATTTCTTGGTTATGATATTTAAGAAATATCAAATCTCAAGGATGTTGATGCTTGATATGATGTCTATCAATTTTTTAATATTTTAGCCTACTTCTGTTTGGAATATGTCTTGATAAGCACTTGAAATCCTTTTGAGACATTTGAGTGTAGTGAAAGATATTAAAAACACATAGCACCATGAAGCAATGCTAGTATCATCTAGTACAAATGAAATCGCCACTTACAAGGTTCCTTGGAGGTTCTCTTTGAGGGTTTTCAAATTTTCTAACCTCTAGTAGTATTCACACAGTCTATAGATCATTGAATTTTCTTTTGAAACTCGTCTTCAACTCCTTGAAGATCTCCTTATCATCCAGTTTCACTAGATAACTAGGAGAGAGGGAAGTGAGAAAGAGAATAGAGAGGTGGGTACTCACCAAGGCACACAAGGGCACCCCAAGGGGTAGGCACCTACCCCCTATTTATATTCTACTCATGTTTGGAAATTTTTGTAAAAAACCCTTATAAGGATGTTTATATCCACCAACGTCCATTGAGCTTATGTATGGACCCTCTAGGCCTATATGTCTTTTTGGTTAATAATATTCATTCAATAATATTTAATGGTTAACCAGATAAAATATCTAAACCAGCATACACATTAATTAATCAGGAATGAATTTAACCAAATCATATGTCAAGTTGCTAGCTCATTGGTGCCAAGCTACAACAATTGCTCTCGAATATAAAGAGTGTATAAAAACTCTCTTATAAAATTTTTGCCATCATCAAATATAGTGTACGTATAATCCTTCATTAGTGTGAAAATCTCAAATAACATAGAATACGATCAACTATTAAATCCTAATATGACACTGTTGTCAGTATAGATGTGTAAAGGAAATCATTGAGAACATCTTCTCCGATAGTTACATTATTGTGGCCCAAGATTTAGTCATGTCTTATTCCTTGAGTCAATCTCCTCTTATATCGAGGGCACATGATTCCATATTGACCACTTAATCACCTTCAAGGACTTCATGTTATATCCAATCTACGATATTTTAGAAATCTCGTGGCTAGAGATCCATAAGTCACAATCAAAACACAAGTATCCATCCACAATATATCTTTAATGTTTAATTATTCTAAAATGATAGTTGCATTTGTGCATCACATACCATGTTTAGGTGTTAATTAAGACTCTAAAAATAAGAATATATATTTATTTATGGCTGAATGTGATATAAATATGAGTGAGTTCTATAATGCATAATTTTTTCCCCAACATTTTGTTGATATTATGAGACCGAACCTACTTAACTTCTTGAAAGTTAAGCAATTGAATTTCCACATTTTATGAGTTATATGGGTACAAGAATTTAGAAATGTAATGAAATCATGGATACAAATTATTAAGAAGGAGACGGAAAAAAATGGGTCCTCCACCTTTGTAAGAGGTTGGTCAACCTTTTTAGGATGTTGGTTAAAAATTTTCATCTTTTTAATAGGTTGATCAACACATTCTAACTTTTAAGGAGGTTGGTCAAACCATTCACCTTTTTCAGAGGTTGGCCAAAACTTTCACCCTTTTAGGAGGTTGGTTTGCCATCTCCTTGTAGGATGGGGGATCAAATCATTCCACTTTTTTTATAGCATAGCCAATCCCTTTTTCTTGAAAGTCAATGATTATCATGGTGGCTCATCACAAGTCAAAGATGGTCAAAGGCATTCTTGAAGGGCCAAAGAGGTTGCGAAACTACAGAACCCATTAAGAGAATAGTAGTAAATGTCTCCCTTTTCTTTTCTCTCTCTCCTTTCTTTCTCTCTCTTATGATTGTGTGTAGGGTTTTATGTCACATACGATGTGAGCTCTCAAGTTCTCTCTCTCTTCTTCTCCCATTTCTTCCTTTGGTTTTTTCCCTCTTCAATGTTGAAGAATCGATTCCACATGGTGCTGGAGAGTGCACAGAGTAGCGAGTATTGGGAAATTCTAACAGGTTGAAATATCCATAGACTATGCTCTTTGACGATTCAATGCATACACTCTCCATGAATTTTTTTGCAAGATGGATGTTCTTTGGCCTGGTCATTGACGAGACTAATCCGTATGGTCATTGAATACACACGATATAGTGTAAAAAAAATTCCTAAACTTACCAATTTATGATTAATTATTTTAATTAAAGGGTATAATGGTAAATAAGGGTCGAATTCATGGAGAATTAGGAAATTTTGAGAGATATCTTTGAAATTCGATCAAATCGGATGACGAATTGAGATTAGAAATTGGGCAATTTATGATATTAAGAAAGACAATTGCAAATCCACAGAATAAAAAATCGAGTGATTTGGATAAGAATTCGCAGAGTAATCGAAGTTTGAAAATAGGAGAAAATTCGTATCGCGAAATTGATTTAAAACCGAAATTAAACTGAAATTAAACGTAATCTATGATTCAAAATGTAAAATTAACACTAAATGATGAAAGATTAAGATGAAAACACGCAATCTAACCCAAAGTAGCCTTCAAAATGATCCAATTAATTGCTAGATGCATGGCTTTTCATTTCGCATTTTCGAAGACGAAATTGAAGTTCAAGATGTGATTTCTCCTCGATCTCTCGATCAAATTCTGATTTCAAGCACTCCTTGGACGCGGAAATGAGTCAAGAACATGAAGAAATCAAATGGCACTCAAATTTTGTGTCTAGACAGTTCGAAGTTCTCGAAAATTCAAGGGCAAGCCTTCCGTTCGTGAAGAATAGGCTATTTAAAGGGCAAATTGGGCATAATCGTCTGATGAACAGGCGCATCGCGATCAACGGTCGCGATGAGGCTTCATTTGATCGAAATGGTGCGATTGAGTTGCATCCATTCGATCTTTGATGGAGGGCCGAGATTTGTCCACGTTTTGTGTGCGAAGAGGTGCGTCGTTTCATCTCGTGCGTCGGATCTTCATCGGGCGATCTTGATTTAATTAGAGATCCATCGGATATGTTGAATGTCGACTGTTATAACTCCTTTGATGGATGGCCTAGATCAATTCACTTAAGTCCCTTTTTAACCACGTGTGCGATTTGAAGATCGGGTGGATCTCGCCTCCACCGCATCTACGCGCGTCGTTTATCGCGATGTTGATCCGACGCTCCATGTCACGCCACGCGGCCTACAATCAAACAAAACAGAGGGAACATAGTCCCACACGGAGAAAAACAAGAAGGACGCTCGGGTATATAAGGTGCGATGGTTATAACAGTTAGCGATATTCCTCTATGGAATGCTTATAAGTACTATAACCATATGTAATAAAAATATATATGTATAAATGTCACCTCAGTGCCACTCAGGCACTCGCACGGGTCCACGTGGCTCTGCCACGTGGCCCTGAGTGCCACGTCGCATCCACGTTGGCTCGCACAAAAAATTCACCCTTTTTGCCATTTTTTTAATGTTTTAAATTAATTAAAAATCAAAACTAAACTTAATTAAATTCAGAAAAAATTCCAAAAAATTCTCTAAAATTGTAAAAATCATAACTTTCAAAATACACCTCCAAATTAATTCAATTTTTTTTGTTGGATCAGAAATTGAATAATCTATCATTATAAAAATTCAAATTATTTAAATAATAAGAGAATAAATATTAATTAAATTAATACATTCATGTATCTTATAAAATAAATTTATAAAAATACATAAATGTTAATAAAGATCTTTTCTCTTATATTTTCATCATTAAAACCTGATCATGATCTCAATAATAATTAGGATTAATGATTATAATGTTTAATTATGTATAATAATCCATAATTTGGTGTATTTTTAGATCATAACATGAAATTATACAAAATGATAGAAATATACTTAAAATATGATAACATGCATATATTTGGAATGATTAATGCCTTTATTTGCATTAATAATAATGTAATTTCATGTATAAATAGTATGTTATCAGTCATCATGTGCTTTGCATGAATTGTGTGTTGGATTTGTATCCTTAAACATTTTGATGAGAGCTTTCTTTGTTTCCTGGAGAGTAGAAAGGCGCCTCAAATATGACATGGAGCATCGGATCAATATCAAACGGCGACGGTTTGATGCGTTACTTATAATGCACGCGACGTGGCTTCATCTCGACGGTCCATCTGAGATTTAACGACCACGACTTAATCGTAACGATTCGCGATCGTGCATTTCATCAGAGCCATTGATCAAAGATTTAAAGCTCGATCGGATAGTTACGTCCAATTCAACCTATAAAGAGAGGTGTTCTTCGACATTATAAAGCATTTCAAGGCAATTCGAGTAATCGAACTATTTAGACACTAAATCTCTTAAATCTCTTGCTTCCAATCACTTCTATACTCATTTCCGCGTCCAAGGAGTGCTTGAAAGTGAGATTTCATTGAGAATAAGAAGAAATCGACTATTGAACATCAACAATTATTTTTTAAATTCGAGAATAAAAAGCCTTTGATCCGACAACTAATTGGATCAATTTGAGTGCAATCTTGGGTTAGAGATCGTGTTTATCCTAATACTCCTTCGTATAGCTTTAGATTTCAATTTTGAATCATAATTTTAGTCAATTTCAATTTAGGTTTTTTGTTATTTTTAATTTCAAAAATTCTATCTTATTCACTTGATGATTTTCTCTGTGAATCTTGTTCCAAATTCATTTATTTTTTATTCCATAGATTTTTTTTCAAGTCTTCTTTCCAAAAATAATAATTTCCCTAATTTCTCACCATGATTCATCATCCGATTTGATTGAATTTTCAAAAGATAATATGAAATTACCTTAATTCTCTGTAGATTAGACCCTTATTCACCATTATACTCCTTAATTCGTGATTATTTGATAAAATTGGTGAGTTTGGTAATTATTTTGACTCTTGACCGTGTGTTTTCAATGACCTCGCGGTCTCGATTTGTCAACTAACCAACAAGAGCCACACTTAGTGTCACCTCTTTACAAAGCTTCTTCCAAAGATACTATGTTGCTCCCTCTCTTTTCTCCAACTATCCAAGTAGCTTGACCCTTCCTTCACAAGGGTTTCACTTCCTTAGGATTCTCTTGAGTTGCTTCTTTTTTGTTACACTAAACTTGGGGTGACCTCTGACGAGTCATTTTCATGCGTCGTTAAAACACAAAAATGATGGTCAAACAAAATTTATAAAACCGAACTCACAAAGATAAGATAGAATAATCAAGTATTGTGTAACTATCGGGTCGATCCACAAAGAGCAGGGTTGACTTTAATCGTAGAGTTGACTTGGTCAAACCTACGTTTAAAAGGGATTTTAAATAAGAGAAAATAAGATTTAAGAAATGGAAATGATATAAATAGACTAAATAAGAAGTTTTAAGAATTTAATTCTCGAGTTTGACAGAGAAAAGTCAAAAGTCAAAGTCAAAGTGTTGACTTTGACCCACAGTAGGTGTTCTGCAAAATCAGAGAATCAAACAGAGTCAGAAGATTACGAAAAATTAGATATTTGGAAACTAGAGAGAAAATAGAATTTATTGATATATATTTCGTAATTTTTGGAGAAGAAATAGATTTATTATGAATTATTGAAAATAAACTATCAGAAAATCCCCGAAATTGACACCTCAGAGGAAATCTTCAAATTGAATGGTCAAATGAAATCCAAATCTTGCAATTTCTATGTCAATGGAAATCTAAGAACCAGAGGAATCTAACAAGACCGAAATTATCAAATTCTGATTTGTGAATCAAAAGTAATTGACCCCAAAAGTCAATGTTTGACTTCTGATGAAAGATGAACAGTCCTTGGTCAAACGTCGAAATTGGATGATCAAATGAACTCGGAATTTGATTAATTTACAATTCACGGAAAGCTGATGAAAAGAGGAATCCAATGAAACCAAAATCAAGTGATTTGGAATTATAATCAGAGAGATATCCTATTTTCAAAATCAGCGACTTTTTAGACCTAAAATTGGGGAAAATGAAGAACACTATGAACTAATTTGCAAAATTAAACTTCTAAATCTAATTAAAACTCAAATTACCTCTTGATAATCGATTGAATCTCACTACTAACCCGATTGCCTCAAGAATAGGGCTTCAATTCTCGTGGATTGAAGCGAATTTGCTCGGATTCTTCCTCGGGGACTTTCGGAATTGAAGGGGAAAATTCGATGAAATCAAAGAGGAATTCGCGATCAATCCCGCTCCAATTGCTTCGCAATCGAGTCTAAACGCGGGAGGATCAGGATGAACTAGAGATCTTCCTTGAAATTCGCTTAATTCCCTTCACAAATCGATCAAAAGTTAAGTTTCAAAGGGAGAAATACATTGGTTTTAAAGGGGAAATTAGCCTGAAATCGTGGATGATAGAGGCGGTCGTCGGGAGCGATTTTTCAGGGTCGTGGGAGCGATTCCTTGGGACGGATTCAAAGCTCCCATATTGGCCGTGAATTTCGCTTCGAATTTGCGCCAAATAGCCACCATTTTAGCCACGATCGGGCCACGATTGCGCCACGATCGGGCCACGATCGTGGTCCTGGCCGTTCGTCGATCGCCGTCCGATCGACTGGCAGCGATTCCACCACGTAAACTCTCCGATCGCGGCTCGATCGCGCCGCGATCGCGGTTCGATCGGACCGCGATCGTGGAGTTCTTCCACGATCTGTCTGCGCCGTCGGATTGAAATCCGATGCTCGAGGTATCATCACGAAGAGGGGCGGATCGCGCTTCATCGTGGCCGTCAGATGAAGATTGGATCGTGATCCACACGGTGCTCCCATCGCGTCCGTCTGATGAAGATCCACTGATCGTGATTGCTCCACGTGCGTCACCATGATTGCGAACGATCCCGTGCATCCGATGCATATTGGATGAGCGCGATCATCTCAAGGCCTTCGATTTGATGACGATCGTGAGCTTCTCAGGTTGCCACGTGGCGCGAGGTAAGTCGTCCGATCTTCGTCACTTAAGTCTCCCTTTTTCGCACGTGATGGATTTGATGATCGCGTGGACTCGGGTCCACGCGATCGTAGCCGTCCTGATCGCATCCGACGGCCGGTAAGCTGCCGCGCGTCCTGCACAAGTAAGACCGTGTGGGAACATAGTCCCACACGAAGAAAATAGCCGCGTTTATCGCGGTTAAATAGGGGGGCGATTTATCGCAAATGTGTTACCGCCCCTAATATCTAACCAGGGTCCCACTATTCCCGTGGGCCCTCCACTTACCAGCCTCTGCCACGTGGCGCCCCTCACAGGCGTTCGCGTTGCCCGTCCGCGTGGCCCCCTGCCACGCGTCAGCGCCACCTGCGCCCCGCGTGCGCCACTCGGGCTCTGCCACGTGGCCTCAGTGCCGTGTCGCACCCCGAGGCGGTCCCGCGCGCCACGTCAACCGCCGCTCGCCACGTCAGCCTGCAGGTTAGTAAACCCTTTTTTTGCGATTTTAAATAGGAAAAAATTCGTAAAAAATCAATTTAAAAATCAAATAAAAATCAGAAAAGGCTAAAACTTCCAAAAATCATATTTTAAAATGTATAACTCCTTTTTAATCCAAATTTTCTCCATTGGATCATAAATTCTATTTTTTTTAATATCATGTCATTTAAAATATATTTTGAAAGAAGAAATCAAGATGAATTAAAATTTACTTAAATCATTTCTCATTAAACATTTTAAATCATAACTCTTTTCTTCAATGGTCTTTGGTGCTAATGAGCTTGAAAGCTTAAAGTGATAGAAAGATGTGTGGCCACCGGCTTAGACTCCCACGTATCAAAGAGTCTTAAAACCTTTTTAGAGTACTTTGATTGGGATAGATATAACTTATGTGCCCTTCTATTCCTTTGAATTTCCATTCCAAGGATCTTCTTTGATGCTCCCAAATCTTTCATCTCAAATTCATTTCTAAGCTTCTCTTTAAGCTTGTTGACTTCAAATATCTCCTTTGCTGCAATTAGAATGACATCCACATAAAGCAGCAAGTAAATGAACGAGTTATTCGACAACCTCATAAGGTAGACACAATTGTCATATTTACTCTTTGTAAATCCGGCTCTTGTCATAAATGTATCAAATTTCTTATACCATTGTCTTGGAGATTGCTTTAGTCCATACAGAGATTTCTTTAGCAAACACACATGGTCCTCCTTACCTTTGACTTCAAAGCCTTCCGATTTCTGCAAGAAAACTTCCACATCAAGATCTCCATGAAGAAAGGCAGTTTTGTCATCCATCTACTCTAACTCCAAGTCATGGGATGAAACAAGTGCCAAGAAGACACATATCAAGATATATTTTATCACAGGGGAAAAGACGTCATTATAGTTAACCCCTTCCACTTGACTATAAATATTTGCAACCAAACGTGCCTTATATTTTTCGCCTTCTATGCTTGAAGTTTCACCTTTCTTCTTATAGATCTATTTGAAACCAAAAATTTTCTTATCTTTTGGAGGCTTGACAAGGTCCCATGTGTGATTCTTGAGAAGAGATTCTATCTCTTCCTTCATGGCCAACAACTCTTTTCCACCTTCACCAGAGGTTATGGCTTCTATATAACTTGTTGGTTCATCTTGAATAGTTTATTTTGCAATAGAAAGTGCATAAGCTACCATGCTATTGATAACATGCATTTATAACTTAATTTCTTATCCTAATTAACTCATATTCATGCTTATTTTATGTGAAGATGATGCATGTTATCATAATTTTTAAGAATTTTCTCCATTGGTATGTCATTTCACTAAAGTCGATATTTATGCATAAATTAGGGATAATTTCATGCTTGATGGATGATTAGTCTTTTGCAAAGTTAAAATTAATAGAAGTTAATCTCTTTTCTTGAATTACTTTGACTTTAGTGCATGTTTTGAAGGATAATTTCAAGATAAAATTATGATTAAGAAGATTTCTTAAGAAATGAGTTAAGTTAATTTTTAAGTCATCTTAGTTTCTTTTTTGAAAATATATTTTAAATGACATGATGTTAAAAAGGAAGAGAATTGTGATTTAATGGAGAAAATTCGGATTAAAAAGGAGTTCTACATTTTAAGTTATGAATATCTAAAGTTTATGCCTTTTTTCAGATTTTAATTTGATTTTTAAATTAATGTTTATTAAGTTTTCTTATTAAAAAAATTGAAAAAGGGGTTGTTTAATACGCAGGACCGCGGAGCTGACGTGGCGCGCAGGACAGGCTGACGTGGCACGCGAGACCCGCGCGGATGCGACGCCGCACGCAAGGCCACGTGGTAGGGCCGCGCGGGCCCACGTGAGGCGCAGGTGGCACACAGGGCGCGGATACGTGGCGCGGGCCACGCGAGTCCATGCGGATGCCCGTAAGGGGCGCCACGTGGCGTGAGAAGGGCTGGCAATTGGAGGGCCCACGGGTTACTGGGCCCTGGTAAGATGATTGGGGTGGTAACACAATAGCGTTAAATCGCCCCACATTTTAAGCTTGAGATTTCTCGTTTTTTCTTCCGTGTGGGACTATGTTCCCACACGTTTTTCTTTTGCAGGCGACGTGGCGACACGGCAAGCGTTGGATGCGATCAGGACGACGGAGATCGCGTGGACCCGAGTCCACGCGATCGTCAATCAGCATGTGCGTGAAAGCCACTTTAAGTGGTCGCGATCAAAGAGCTCACCGATCGCCACATGGCGTCACGAGGAGCGCTGATCTTCATCAACTTAAACGACGTGCGATTGCGATCAAACGGCCACGATGAAACCTGATATTCCTCTCACCGTGGCGACACGTGGAGCTTTCCGGAGAGTCATATCTCCATCACACGGGCGACGCAAGCGATGATATTGGAGAGGAGCATCAAAGCATTGATGCACGAAATCGGAACCGTCCAACTCACCTCGATACGCAATCGGACAGCCGGGAAGAATCGTGGAAGAATTCCACGATCGCGGTGCGATCGAGCCGCGATCCTGGCTCATTCATTGCGGACTCAGGGCCACGATTCCTCCTGCTGATGGCACACGATCGCCGTGCGTTCGTGGCCATCAAACCGCTCCCACAACCGCATCAAACGGCCCGAATTTTTGGGCCAAAATCCCCTTTAAAAAGACAATGTATCCCTCCTTTGTTCTACAACTTTTGATCGATTCGTGAAGACATTAACCGAAATTTCAAGGAAGGTCTTAAGTTCTTCGTGATCCCCCCGCATTTAGACTCCATTGCGAAGCAATTGGAGCGGGATTGATTGCAAATTCCTCTTTGATTTCATCGAATTTTCTCCTTTAATTCCGAACGTCCGCGAGGAAGAAATCGAGCAAATTCGCTTCAATCCACGTGAATTGAAGCCCCATTCTTGAGGCAATCGGGTTACTAGTGAGATTCAATCGATTATCAAGAGATAATTTGAGTTTTTATTAGATTTAGAAGTTTAATTTTGCAAATTAGTTCTTAGTGTTCTTCATTTTCCCCAAATTTTAGCCCGAAAATCACTGATTTTAAAAATAAGATGTCTCTCTGATTATAATTCCAAATCACTTGATTTTTGTTTCATTGGATTTCTATTTTCATCTGCTTTTCGTGGATAGAAAATTCGTCAAATTCCAAATTCATTTGACCCTTCAATTTGACGTTTGACCGAGCACTATTCATTCTTCATCAGAATTCAAACGTTGACTTTCGGGATCAATTACTTTCAATTTACAAGTCAGAATTTGATCATTTTAGTCTCTTTAGATTCCTCTCGTTCTTAGATTTCCATTGATATATAAATTGTAAGATTTGGATTTCATTTGACCAGTCAATTTGAAGATTTCCTCTGAGGTGTTCATTTCGGGGATTTTCTAATATTTGATTTTCAATAATTCATAGTAAATCCATTTCTTATCCAAAAATCATGAATTCTATATCAATAAATTCCATTTTCTCTCTAGTTTTTATATATATAATTTTGGTAATCTTATGACACTTTTTAATCCTCTGATTTTACAGAACACCTACTGTTGGTCAAAGTCAACGCTTTGACTTTGACTTTTGACTTTTCTCTGTCAAATCCGAGAATTGAATTCTTAAAACTTCTTATTTAATCTATTTATATCATTACTATTCATCACATATTATTTTTACTTTTTTAAAACCTCTTTTAAACCTAAGTTTGACCAAGTCAAAGCTGCAATTAAAGTCAACCCTGCTCTCTGTGGATCGACCCGATACTTACACATTACTTGATTTTATATCTTATCTTTGTGAGTTCGGTTTTACAAATTTTGTTTGACTTACATTTGTGTGTTTAACGACCGCACTAAAATCGCTTCGTCAGCTATCAAAACCATACCTCAATGGTGACCTTACTTCTCTTCTTCCACGATCTCGTGCAGGAGAATAACTCGGAGGACTTATACTTGTCTCATGTGAATGGGGTATTGAAATTCCTTCTCATATCTATGAGGGTTGTTGGGTCCCCATATGTTCAAACACCACCTTTTTTGATACATTGCCTAAAATACTTGTGTCAATTTTGGAAGTAATCTCTTTCCTTTTTCCGCACAAGAGCAGATTCATTAAAAGTGACATTCCTCTCAATTATAAGCTTGGGAGATTTTGGATCAAGTGACCATAATCGATGTCCCTTGACTCCTGAAGTGTAACCAAGGAAGATACACTTCTTTGCTCTTGGCTCTAGCTTGCCTTGATCAATATGAAAGTATGCAGGACAACCAAATACTCTTAAATTAGAGTAGTCTTGAGGATTACCTTACCATACCTCCTCTGGAGTTTTAAAGTCAATAGCAAATGCAGGTGACTGATTCACAAGGTAACAAGCTATTGAGACAATCTCTGCCCAAAAGTCCTTACTAAGGCCAACATTTAGTAACATGCAACGCGCTCTCTCAAGCAAGATTCTATTCATTCGTTCAGCTGCACCATTTTTTTGTGATGTGTGACGTACTGTTCAATGTCTTGCAATACCCTCGTCTTGAAAAAATTCATCAAACCCAGATGAAAAAAATTCTATACAGTTATCAGTACGCAACCTCTTGATTTTCTTGCCCATTTGATTTTCAACGAGTACCTTCCATTGCTTGAAGACCTTGAAAACCTCGCTTTTTTTTCTTTAACATATATACCCATATCTTGCGAGAGGAATCATCAGTAAAGTTGACAATGTAATTAGCACCACCTTTTGAAGGGACTCGAGAAGGACCCCACACATCGGAGTGGATATAGTCGAGTGTGCCTTGAGTTCTACGAATCGTCGTACCAAAGGTAATATGTTTTTGCTTCCCAACAACACAATGTTCACAGAACTTGACGAGATGAGACCCCTAGGTCATCGATTTCACACGGTCTCGTGTCAAAAATAAAGCCTAACTTACCAATTTTGGGAATTTATAACGAATTGAAGGGTATAATGATAAATAAGGGTCGAATCCACAGGGAATTAAGGTATTTTCGAGAGATCTTTTAGAAATTGATTAAATTGGAGGATGAATTGAGGTGAAAAATTAGGGAAAATGATAGATTTAGAAAGATAACTCAAAGATCTATCCGCGGAATCAAAAATCGCTCGATTTTGATGAGTAATCGTGGAGAAATCAAAGAGTGAAGTGGGATGAAATTTTCGGAATCGCGAAGAACACAAATTGAAATTAAAAATGAAATTAAACTAAATTGAGATCCTAAACTAAAAATTGATGATACATGACGATAGATTAGAGGAAGAACTTGTTTTCTAACCCGAGATAACGATCAAATCGATGCAATTGATCGCCGGATCGACAGCTATTCATTCCGCGAATTCAAACGTGAACATCGGTGTTCAAGAGACAAATTCTCCTCGATCGATCGATGAAATCTCACTTATAAACACTCCGTGGACGCGAAATCGAGTCTAGAAGCGATTACAAGTGAGAGATTCAAGAGAGGAGGGGTTTAGATGGGTCGATTAAGTGAATTCCTTCTCAAATATCTTACATTTTATAAGCGAATTGGGCGTAACCGTCCGATCGCTTTGATTAACGGCTGTGATGAAACAGTTCATCACGAACCGTTACCGTTAAGTCCCGATCGCGAATGGATGGCCCGATGACGCTTGGATCGTGTGCGTTATAAAACACGTGAAAACGCGTCCGTTGGATCGCGATCTAACGCTTTGGATGCGTTTGATCGCGTGAAATCTGGACCGTTATAACGCCGCTTTTAAGAGCACGTGCTTGATCAGATCTGGTGGACTTCTAGTTCACGAAATCCACGCGTGTCAGTCGTCACGCCGTTGATCCGACGTGTGTGATGCCGCCACGTCGCATTCAATCGTGGCCGTTATAACTCGATTTAAAAGGGCACGTGCTTGATCTGTGATCCGTGGACCGCGCGTCCACTCGATCGGCACGCTCCGATCGCGATCCAACGCCTCTCCCTGCGCCACGTGTCCTGCAATTAATAAAACTGTGTGGGATTTTAGTCCCACACGGAAAAGATTAAAGAAGAAAGTCGGGTTTATAACACCCGACGATCTTATGGGTTGAATACCCTTCCGGTCTACGGAAGGCTGAAAACCCATATTATATAGAATATATATAAAATATAAATGTATAATACGCCGCGTGGGCCCGTGTGGCGCTGCCACGTGGCCCTAAGTGCCACGTCGCATCCACGTGGCCCCGCGCGGAAATAAACCGCTTTTTGCATTAATTTTAATTATTTTAATCAATTAAATCGAAAATAAATTCATAAAAAAAATCCACAAAAATCATAAAAATTGTAAAATCCATAACTTTCAAAATATAACTCCAAATTAATCCAAATTTCTTTCATTTGATCTGAAATTTAATTATCTATCATTCTAAAAAGTCAAATTATTTAAATAACAATATATTTAATTCTTATTTCAAAAACACATTCATTTCTTTAAGATTTTTAACTTTAGAAAATTAAATGAATGTTCATAAAAATGATTTCTCTCATTATTTAACTTTAAAAACCACTTATAATCTCAAGTAAAGATAGGTTAAAAAATCTTTAATCTTTAATTCATCATAATTAACCCTAAATTAATGCATTTTGAGATTATAACATAAAATTGCATAGAATGATAGAAATGCACTCAAAGTATGATAACATGCATATAAATGGAATGTTTTATGCCTTATTTTGCATTAATAATCATGTTTTATCATGTTAAGATTGCATGTTATCAGAACTCCACCTTGATAATGCTTTGACCGCGTAGCTAGCCTCTCTTACTCAACAATTCTAATCCCTTTTGGCTCATGTGCCCGAGCCTCATATGTCATAATTTTGTAATGTCCTCCTCTTCCATAGGAGTAGTTTCCGCAACAACTTCACCAATACATGTAGTGCCCATGAGAGTATATATGCCACGAGATAATTGGCCTTTCAACACAACAAGCGTACCTTTGGAGACTTTCAAGACTCCACCTTCACTTGAGTATCGATAGCCTTTTGCATCAAGTGTGTTCAAGGAGATGAGGTTCTTCTTCAAGTCAGGGACATACCTGATCTTTGTCAAATTTCTCACAACACCATCATACATCTTAATCTTCACTGAACCAATCCCTATGATCTTGCATGAAGCATCATTCCCCATCAAGACAACTCCTCCATCAATAGCTTCATAAGTGGAGAAGAATTCTCTATTAGGTGTCACGTGATGTGTACACCCTGAATCCAAAATCCAATCATCTTTGGATCTAATAGTTCTTACTGGGAGAACAAACTCAGTTACCTCCTTTTCCTTGGCCACATTTGCCTCTACCATGCCTTCAGGTCTTTTTGAGGAATTACTTTCCGAGCTTTGTTGCTTCTTTTGAAGCTTCCAACAATCGGCCTTGATGTGTCCTTTCTTCTTATAATAATTGCAGGACTTATCCTTATTTCTTAATTTTTGATCTTGACACCTTTTTCTCTCTTGCATCATGGCTCCTTTCTTTAGGACTCCCTCTTGACACAAAGGCCTCAAGATCTTGCCCTTCACCACTCCCACCTGTGAGTCCTTTATCCAAAATATCTTTCAACAATAAGGCTGATTTCACATCCTTCAAACTGATGGACTCTCTTCCATAAAGAAAAGTTTCACGGAAATGTTTATACGAAGGTGGTAATGAATAGAGTAGCTAGAGAGCTTGATCTTCATCATCTATCTTGATGTCAACATTCTCCAAGTCCGTGACAATGGAGTTGAATTCCTCAATATGACCTTTGATAGAAGCTCCCTCGGCCATCCTCAGCATAATAAACTTTTGCTTCAAATGAAGCTTTCCTCTGAGAGATTTAGTCATGTATAATGACTACAACTTGGACCATAATCCAGATGTAGTTTTCTCTTGAGCAAACTCTCTCAACACCCGATTAGACAAGCACAAATGAATAACCGAAAGTGCCTTTTGATATTGTTCTTGTTTTTCCTCCAATGACATAGTCTTGGGCATATTCTCAATCCCCAAGAGTGCATTTTGAAGGCCTCGATGAGTCAATATAGCCTTCATTTTAATTCTCCAAAGGCTAAAGCTCATGTTGCCATCAAACTTCTCAATATCAAACTTGGTAGACATCTTAGGCTCCAAGGAATACCTCGAAAATAGACTCCAAGTAGCTATGATACTAGTTTGTTGAGGATCGTTTAAATAAAGGAGTCTAAAGTATGTATCCAACTAAGCTTAAGTATCCCACCAAGGGTCTAGGGATGAGATTAGAAAAAACCCACTAAAAAATTGGAGAAAAACAACCTTCTTAAATGGGATGACAAATGTTCACAATAGAGGTCCAAAATATCTAGGACAAAAGGAAGAAAGAGAACAAGTTCACTAAAGGGACTAACCAACAAGAAGAGCCACACTTAGTGTCACCTCTTCACAAAGCTTCTTCCAAAGATGCTATGGTGCTCCCTCTCTTTTCTCCAACTATCCAAGTAGCTTGACCCTTCCTTCACAAGGGTTTCACTCCCTTAGGATGCTCTTGAGTTGCTTCCTTTTGGTTACACCAAGCTTGGGGTGAGCTCCTCCTTTAATAGAGCTCCTTAGAAGCTTCTAGAGACTCTCTATCTCTCTAGAAGATGTCCATAACTTTCTAGAACATCTAGAAAGATCTACAAGATTTTAGAAATATCCATAATCTTCTAGGGTAATCTAGAAGACTCAACAAGCTCTATAAGAAGCATAGAAGATTCTAGAAGCATCTAGAATATTCTAGAAAGCTCTAGAAAATTCTAGAACATTCTGGAAGCTTCTAGAGAGTTGACCGAGTCAACAATCACAAGAAGATTGGCAGTATCTCTAGCTCCATATATCTATGGGTTATATAATTCATTAAAATTAGTGGATATAACTTAATAACTTGAATATCTATTAATTTTGAATTATATCTCACAAAAATTTCATCAAGTTATCCATTCCATGGCATAATAGATGCAAATTATTAATTGGTTTGGGGACTTGAAGGTTGTCCTCGAGTATGAGAAAATTATTGTTGGCCTTGTTGAGCCGATTATTGATGTTCTAAAGAGGAGATCATAGGGTACTGGAAATGGAAGCTGAATTGTAATAAGTACCTCAATGAAATATCTCATAGGAAGGAGCATGAAGATGCTTATAGTATCTATATGATAGATGTTTACTTGTCTTCTAGAAATTACACATCATGGTCTGGGATATTTACAAATCAGTTGCACGAGATAAAAAGTAAAAGAAAATTTAGCAAAATCAAGGTGGGTTTGAGACTAGGAAACAATGTTAAAGTGGCATGTAGAGAAGATGAACCTCAAGTTACCCTCAAGAGAACCATTTGCTTTGGATGATGATCATTCTGTTCCTAGAAATTCAACCAACATCATAAGATATTCATTGAAAATAAATAGGTTGCCTATTAGATACTTTGCATTATGATCTTTGTCTAGATTTTTTCTCTTGAGATGAAAGAGAATATCTGCATGGATTTGATTTTTAATAATTTCCAAGTTATAAGTCTTACCTTGCGGGTAAATTACCCAAATCTCTAGATAATAGAAATAGAGATCATATCAAGGACATATTAGAGCTGATACATAGAAATGTATGCTGCCATATACATCCAAGATAAGGGTGGATACATTGACTTCATTAAGAATTAGGTAGATAAAAAAAAGTGCCTAAATTTTGTTAGTCTGATCACAATAGTGAAGGATAATGGTATCATATCATAGCTAACCCTCCATATAAACCTCAAATGATCCATGCATCAAAAGGAGGAATTGTACCTTACTGTTTATGTTGCGATCCATGATAAGTTTCTCCAAATTGTTAGAGTTTCTTTAGGGATATATAACCAAATCAGAGATAGTAGGTGATCTTAAAAAATCTATCTTATTGTCATCTTCATATCTTTTATAAAAATTAAATCTTTAATCCAAGGGAAAAACACTCAAATAAACTATCCCTTCAAATAAATATATTTACCTTGGCATATTGTTTCTGTGGAATTATCAAAATATTACAATCTCTTGACAAATTTGTAGATTGGAATTAAGTGGGGGAATGCGAGAGGTTTGTTTCTTCATGTATTAAAGGTAATAATGCATTAAAGGGAAAATAATAGAATAAAATTGGATTAACTTGTTTAATACCCGCATGGATGATTATAACTTCCAAAATGAAAAATAACATTAAAAGAGAAAGTATTGGACATCAAAATATTACCATTATATCCTTCTCATTCTAAAGCTCTTTTGGTCATATCAAATTGAGGAGTATCAAAACCTGTTAAATAAGGGAGAGAATGGAAGATGATGGGGGTGAAGGAGTGAGAAGATGAAGATTAAGAGAGGAGATGAAGAGATAGATCTATGCAACCAGGAGGAATAGATGGATATTGGGATTACTTGAGGGGATTCTTGAGATTTCTCTCTCTCTCTCTCTCTCTCTCATGGAAGATGTACTCCAATGAGGGGATCCTTTGTCCCTTAACTCTGAAAACTAGAAGATGATACATCTTTATTTCCCATGTCTTTCCATTTGTAACCAGACACGTCTTGCTACCTTGTTATGTGAAAGTGGGCTGGCCCACCTGTTCTTCCGGCATTCATCCACTTCCACCGCCGGATCACCTGTTCTAATTCGAAAATGGGATTTTTCACACTTTTCAAAACAGTGTATTTCGAGTTCCTTCGGTAGCCGATGGAAACCGATCGATCTGTCCTTCCAAAGAATAAACCTTTGGAGAAGCGTGTGTAAGAGATGAACGCGTCCAGAAGATCGGGAAAGTGCTTCAGGTTATGTCTCATAATTTTCACCTTGGCCTCGGCCGTGATTGTCTGCGGCCCGGTTTTGTATTGGAGATTGTACGGAGGCTTTAATGGCGGCGTTTTCGCTTCCTCTTGCGCTGTCTGCTCCTGCGAATGCCCTCCGCCGTTGTCGACCCAGAATCTCCCTCCAGGTCTTCTCTCTCTATTCCGATGGTGTCCCTTACTCTTTTGAGTTTCTCTGTTCCTTCTCAGTGAAAAAAATTGATTCAAGCGACTGTTGTTTGGATTTTTTATGATAACCCATGAATAAGCTGAAGAACATCCATGATGGTTGAAAGAAGAACATCCATGTGGATTATTCAGTCGCGCATTTGGTCAGAATGTTGACCGGGTCGCATATCCGTTCTCAATCAAATAAATTCTTTCAAAGAGCCGTTCTCAATAAAAAAATTGTTTGATCGAAATGCCCCTCTTATAATTTCTTCTCTCAAGAACTAGATGAACACTGAACATCGATTATGTTTACATAGGAAAATTAATCCATCTGAATCAGCACATCGATGCATCTGAAACTCCAGATGACGACGACGATGATGATGTCACCACCGTCGCCAACACCATCCTGGTGATGAACCTGTGATATTCCCTACTTTTACCCTACCAAATTCTGTCAATTGTCAAAGGCTTGGCCAATTTCGGAAAGTCAGCTAGGGTTCATCTTGGTCCATACATTCTTGTATGGAATTAGTCTTTTGCCCCTATTATGTCATTCTGATTAAAGATTTTGTCTCGAGAATAAATGAGCCCAGAGCCTTGAATCTTGTTGTATGATAAAATCCCAGGCATAATTCATCACATTTATCCATCCTGACTTTCAAAGCTTCATCATCATCTTCCTTCTTGTGATGAACTCGTGATGTTCTCTACTTTGAACCTGGCGGATTCTGTGCATAGTCAAGTGTTTGACCTAATTAGAAGAGTCATTGACGGAGGTTAATCTTGTTCTAAGATGCGGTTCTTATTGGAAATCAGTTTTTTTTTCCTCTCTAGGACAAGATGAGCCCAAGATATTGACTTTTCTTGTACAGTTCAATCTCATGCACAAGCTATTATCATCAGGATTACAATCTTCATAATGCTTCATATTTTGACTTTTTCATCGCCTCAACCGCTTGTAACATTATTTTCAATTCTCTCTTCTCCGCAGGTCTTCACAACCTTACCACGACAGGTCAATGCCTGCACAGATTGAACCTTTATCTACCAACATGATCAGTTACATTTATCATGTTGTTGACTTTATCCTGCACAGATTGCGGAAAAAACGACCCAGAGCTCAGCAAGGAGATGGAGAAGCAGATGGTCGACATTTTGGCGGAGGAACTGAAATTACATGACGCTGTTGACTTTGCACGAAGCCGCCAGATGAACTATTCTATTCTAGAGACCAAGAGGTTGACTTCTCAGTACGAGAAAGAAGCGGAAAAATGCAACGCGGCCACAGAGACTTGCGAAGAAGCCAGAGAAAGGGCAGAGGCATCGTTGACTAGAGAGAAAGTCAACACCTCTCTCTGGGAAAGGCGTGCCCGCTTGCTGGGGTGGCAAGGGCGTTGACTTTTCACATTAACAACGATAGTTCCTTTTTTGATTCTGCTTGAGTAGATTGGTGATGTATACATTGGTGAACTAGTAAAAAATTATAGACTTCGGAGATTGCATAGTCTTTGGGGATTAACACCTTAAATCTACTCAAGTTTAATTTATACATACAGAACATCATGCAAAAGCTATGATTGAGCTTGCAGGCAGGAATTATCCTATATACAGTGATCGTCTGGCTGGTCAAACCTTAATGGGCTTTGTCTCTCAACACTGGATAACCGAGGAAATTCTTCGGGTCAACCCGGAAGTGGAGCCACACTTGGAGGCAGCAATGGGAATGATGCATTCAGGTTGGGCATTTTGCAAGAACGAAGGGAAGAGAGATAGATAATGTTATCTTGATTCCGGATCACATGCACGCTTCTAAGGAGTAGAAATCACTGCCTAGATCACCGTCCAACAAAATGTTGTCATCTGATTCCTGCATGGGAGATAGCGAGAGAAAAGAGCACATGAGAATCAAAAGTTGTGCGCGAAGTGTTAAAGATCAGGTCTTTTTTTTTTTCATGTAATCTATCCATCTAAATATCTAAAGAGCCAACTCACTACTCATATATAGGGTTGTGCCAACAAGTTCACAATCATGGACGAACCTGTTCGTCAACAAATGAACAGTTTAAAAAACTGATAATCTTCCTGTTGAATTTTCCCATTCATGTTTATGTTGATTTGCGAAGACTCAAACAACTTAGGCTTTTTTTTTTATCCCTAAGTGGGAGAATGTCAGAATATTTTCTATTTTTGTAATTCAGGGCTTGTTATCTAACGGCGAGCATGAACAGTTCATTGTTCATGTTCATATTTGTGTTCAGTTGTTCAAAGCACATGAAGTTATATCATATGCATATTACTATCTATCAATATCTCTGTAGTTATATAGAGGATACCCGTGAATATCAGCAACACGGAAATGATGGAATCAGAATTCACAGCATTTGAAGTTTCTACGGCTTTGGGAAATCAATAGAATACAAATACATAATAGGATTTTTTTTTACAACGTTCTTACTAATCTACAAATGCATCTATCAACCAATTTATGTTTCTGAGTATCAAAATCTTCCTACCTATCCGGCTGTCTATCCATGTATCTGCATACATATCCATCTAGCTACTATCCTTCCTACCTGTTTATGTACCAATTGATATATCTATCTTGATGACTTCCATTGAAGTAATGAAACAAGAAGGAACAGCATTAAAAAAAGGGGATGATATTTTAGCAAAGGTAAGCAAGCACGCGAGGAAATTAAAACAAAGAGCTGGTGATTACCATCTTTATCAGAGCACTGACTGGGTCGACATAAGAGCCAGGATTGGAGTTGGCAACAGCTGGCAGCTGAAACAAAGAGGGACCCACTGGGTAATTGTTCTTGACTTTCAATGAGCTTTGGGCAACGACCTCTTCCACACTAGAGCTCGATGCCAGAAAAGGGAGGCTGTGATGCTGCTGGTCGAACATTCCAAAGTCAAACTCACTTTGACCACCACGGTTGACCAAAGAAAAACTCGGCAAGGTCTCCCTTGGACCTTGACCACGGACCTCGGAGCATTTTTTCTGGGGACCCTCAGCATAACCAAATCGGGAAGCCTCATGCGAGAAAGTCAAGGGACTTCCCTCCTTCCTGTCCAGAGATATTAATAGCATAAGGATCGTTGCCAAGGAGAGAAGAAGCATCAAGCCTGGGAATATTGGCAGGTAAAGGGATAGGAGAGGTCTCGTTCTTGATGCTCCTCCCAGAAGTTAAGCTTCTACTTGGTGGCAGACTAGAGTAAGTGGCAGCTGTGGGAAAATGGTTGACTGGCAGTGATGGCTGGATATCATTCAGAAAAACCCCAAGGGAGCTGCCGAGGAATGTATTAGAATCTGCAAAACCACTGAGCAATTGGTTTCCTGTGGTAATTGGGATTTGATTTAATGGTGCCCCATGATGGATTCCAAGATCGTGAACAGAATTCCCATGACCAAGTTGAATCATTCCTGAAGAGGAAATTCCTTGTAATCCAATGCCAATGAGGTTGTTCAACTGGGAATTGACCGGAGGGTTAGTTGATTGGAATGAAGTGATTGCTGGTAGCTGTCTTGAACTCGTGCCCGGATTGAAGCTTCCAATTCCATCGATTGAGCACATTGATAGAAAAGCTTCTTTGCTTCCAAGATTAGGGAAGACGTTAGATTGCTGGCTTGTCACTGCATGAATCCTCTTCAGATATAGCCTATACTTCTGCAAGATTCATCAATATGCTCAATCGGGTAAGTAAGCCAAGACATCATAACTGAAGAATAAAAAATCGAAGGATCATGAATGAGCATGCCTGAAGATGGCTTGCAACATTTTCTCGAGTAAGCCTTTCGACATTCATGAGCTCAAGAATTCTCTTGGGCACAGCCTCTGTAACACAAGACAGTCAGAGCTCAGAAATCTTACCTAAAGAGTAAGTATTTTAACCAAATGACAGATTTTCAGTCAAGTACAAAGGAAAAAACTTGGTGGGCAGGGGCAGATCATACTATCAATGCCTAGTTCATTGACCGCAGCAACAAACTTGCGGTGCAAGTCAACGGACCAGACGACACGTGGCTTCTTCTGACTGGAGGGATCGTCGTTCTCATTGCCATTCCCGTTATCTTCCGAATCATCCTCTTCTTCGATCTGATCTTTCTTCTTTCGCTTCAACCTGCCAGTATTCTCGGAGGTCTCATTCCCAGGACATTGCCAGCTATCTGCGCCGTTCAATCGGTGGACTCTATCCCGCGATTCATCGACATCGTGGCTTAAAATCTCTCTCTTCTCGAATTTCTTCCGTCTGATTACATGCTGCCAGA
Organism: Lemna minuta; assembly: GCA_024174645.1. Lineage (NCBI taxonomy): Eukaryota > Viridiplantae > Streptophyta > Magnoliopsida > Alismatales > Araceae > Lemna > Lemna minuta. Next base: position 12,081,323 of record CM044114.1, on the reverse strand, counting down.
TATTCCGCAATTCTTCAATCCTTACGGGTTTCAAAAGATAGTCCACAGCTCCATGGGAAATTCCTTTCATAACCGCTCTTGTATCGCTATTCGCTGACAACACTGAGAAAACCAACCATATTAAGAATTTTTAAAGAAAAAGAAGAAGGTGAAGAATTACTTATAACAGGGAGGTCCATTTCCAGGCCCACGAGCTCCAAAAGCTTGAATCCGTCCATGTCCGGCATATGCACATCGCTGATGACTAAATCAAACTTGTTCTTGTTCTCTCTCAAGAGCTTCAGCGCCGTGATCGCTTGATTGGTCGTTGTGACTGGAGAGATAATCGAAATTGAAAACCCTAGACTGAATATAAAAAAACTAAAGATGAAGAGAGAGAAAACCATGATACTGGCAACGGCGGAGAAGAGAGTCGAGAAGCTTGAGGCAGGTGGGATCGTCGTCAACAGCTAGGACCCTCATGCCAACAGGAAACTGATCGATCCGCTCTTCGACCGCCATCTTCGCCAGCGACAAAAAGGGGGGAAAGGAAGAGAGAGAAAGGCGGATAAGTTTCTCGCTCTACCTCGAGGGTAGGAATTTTTACTAGAGGACCGAGAGAAGGGGGATGTCCGAAGTAATGAGGGAGGAGATATGGGAGTGTTGGGGATGAGGGGGAGGACGAAAATGGGAAAGCTAGAAGTTGAGTTTGCCGTCTGGATAGCGACGTCAGGGAGGAATCCCCGAGTCTCTTCTCTGCTTCTTTCGGGCTTTTATTTGGTTCTCTTATCTCTACTTCCAGTTTGCAGCATGAGGAGACCAAAGGTCCGAGAGGAGAATTTCCCGACTCGGTCGAAGTCTTCTCTCTCTCTCTCTCTTATTTAATACTTTTCTGCGCCTTTTCGTTCTCTTTTCCTCGACATCTCTCTCTCATTGAATTCTTACCGTCCGTCTTCTTTTCATTCATCTCTCTCTCTCTCCGTCTCATTCAAGTCTTTTCTGCAGCCTTCCATGTTCACTGCATTCGTCTCTCTCTCTGAATTATTTTCTGCCATTTCCGTTTTCTTTTCGTTCATCTCTCTCTCTCATTTAATTTTGTTCTGTATCTTTTCGTTTTCTCTTCATTCATCTCTCTCTCTCTCATTAATTTTGTTCTGTACCTTTTCGTTTTCATTTCATTCCCTCCGTTATGCATATATTTATTATCTCTCTCTCAGAATCTATCTATCAATACATCTACATGTCAAGCATCTATCTATCTATCTATCTCTCTATCTATCTATCAAGAAATCAAGTTATCTATCAATCTATCTCCGTCTCGTATTGACTTCTTTTCAGTAACTTCTGCCGCCTCTATTCTCTCTCTCGTTGACCGCCGTTCCACATCGTTCTCTTTTCACACTCCCGACCTCGGATTTAGTCAAATGTCAATGCGCATAGCCTGCCCACCTCCACTGGCTCCGCAGAAGCCCTAGACAACCGGTACACGTGTACCAATTCCCCGACGGCCGGACAAATTCATTATTCATATCTTATCATCTCCGATATATCTGAACCAACCACCACTCAGATTCCCCCCTTTTTCGAAATTCTTCTCTCGACTTACCCATTTTTAGTATATAGTTTTTAAAAATTTTAAGTATCCATCAAGCACCAGTGGTCTAGTGGTAGAATAGTACCCTGCCACGGTACAGACCCGGGTTCGATTCCCGGCTGGTGCAGGCTAATTTTTTTGTTCCTCCGATCAAGCCAAATCCTCGCAAAACTCTATGCTAACGAATATAGGAGGATTCGTCGTCTCAAGAATTTCTCGTGCATCTAATCCCCAAGTCAAAATTTCTAAACTAAGTAATTTTAAGTCAAATCAGATGAAATATATCCATTCTCATCTCTGAAATGATGAGAGATAAATAGAAAATTACATACAATTTTCATCCCCTTACTCAAATTAATCGCACTCTCAAGTCAACGCCTTCTTCCAAATTCTAACCCCCGCCGCGCACACTGCACATACAACCGCATCCATATAGATCAACCAATTAACAGAAGAGAGAGAAAGGGAGCAAGAAATCACAGTCCTATCCCTTTACAAATCTCAAGCACTTGTTATGCTTTTCCTCGGGTATCGACTTGGGAGGCTGTTGACCAGATTTGCTTCGCTTAGAGCTCATCTGCTTCTCCATGGTGAGGATGAATCGGCGCAAGTGTTTGATGTACTCCGGGAAGGCCTCTAGGTTGCAGTGGCCCCCACCTTCCACCCATAGCGGCTCATATTTTTCCTTGGACAGCTCCCATAACCGCTTTCCATGGGACTGGTCGACAACTTCGTCAGCAGTACCCTGATTACGATGTTAGATCAGTGAACACCCACGTCAAAAACACATTTACAAAACATAAGGGGATTATGTCTATGAAGGTGGTGGTAGTGATCATGACGATGATGATGATAATCAAGTTAATGGTGATAACAACAATGATAGTGATGATAATATTATGTTCTTGATAAAAACGTAATGATTTTAATGATAATGATAACGATAACAAGGGATAACCAAGGTAATTATGGTGAAGAAGAACAATAGCAACAACGGAAAGTTTTGCTAAGGATATTATTAAAAGATGGTCTTACATGAATAACGAGAACTGGACAGCTGACTTGGCGTATCTTATCAATATTCTGCCAGAGAACAAACAACCCTAATCTCAAAATTAACTAAAGAAAGAGATAAACAACCAAGGATAGGCGCATTTACCTTGAAAATGTCAAACCAGAATGTCATCTTCACAGGATACAGGACACGTATCCCAGACAAGATAGCGCTATGGAGAACGATGGCTCTTAGGTTGTGAAGGCGTGCAGCCATGTGGAGAGTGGGCCCACTACCAACAGACTGTCCATATAAGATCAGATCTTCCTCTTTTATCCCATGCTCCACCCTTAGACAATTGTAGACCGCCTCTATATCATAGTACGTGTTGAACTCTGAAGGCTGCTTCAGGAATACAATTAGGTTTATCAATGTAAGCAGAAAAAAAATAGAAAGCTAGTGGCATCCGTCATCATGATGATTATATGGGTAGTCTCCAAAATGAACCCCGGTCAGGGATGTATCAGAAAGTAACCTTCAATGTGAAATAGAAGAGATAAATGAGATGTAAGGGTGAGGTATCATCTCTGAAGAGGGCACAGAGAGAGAGAGAGAGAGAGAGAGAGGAGAGGTGAGAGGTGAGAGGAGAGGGAGAAGAGGAGATGTGAGGTGGGGGAAGATAACAATTAAATTCATAATTTTTCCATACTGAAAACAAGGGAATACGCCCTCAATTAAAAGCCTAGGGAGGGTGTTATTATTATAGTGAGGATTATAAAGGGAAGAGCTTAAGTCTAATAAAAGGGTCGTATCAGTCTTATACCAGGCGGCAGAAGGCAACCTATATCTGACCCTCAAAGGCTGTCCAGTAGGAAATAAAAGTGTAGTTCTCAAATCTCAATGTTAACAGAAAAAACTTGTATAGAGAGATGTTTCAAAAAAGAGATGTAACAAACAAAAACTTAGAAAGAGAAAGTTTCAGCATCTATTCAAGACGATGAAGAAATTTTTGCTTCAACATAGGGTCTATTGAAGATCCTTGGTCCAATCTTGAAGGACTAATGACAGCATCAAATGCACGCGAGTCATTAGATCCAAAGGGAATACACTATGAGAGCGAATCTCATCCATCCCCCCTAAAAGTTCACAATAGATATACCCCTAGGTCTCTTTTTGAATGCACCCTGGGCCTATTTATACCCGTTTTACATGATATTAGGGGTATATGAGAAGAATGACCTCATAGACTTCTAACAATCTACCAGGCTTGACTCAGTTTCATGATTATAAAATGACAACTGGTGCGTATGTACCATGCTAGTTGAGACAGAAAGACAAAAAAGGAAGCCCCTTGACTCCAAATGCACAAATGGGCAGCTATTCACCAGGAAAAGCTGAGACTTCAATATGCGTCTGATTCAAAATGACAAAAAAATGAGAAATACTTCTCCTATAGTCGAACCTTGCATTAAACTTGCATCATGGAGTATTGTGTGGAATATCCGAATTTGTCCAATATCAATTAAGTATTTATGATGGTAAGATTCGATGGAGTAACAAATAGTTGATTCAGGATTTAATGGGTTTCCCAGGACTTTAAAAAAGTCATCATAAAATGGAGTATAGATTATTTAAACAAAATAAAGGTGTGAGGGAAGAAGAGCAGTTAGGCACACGAAGGAAGAAGATCCCAAGTGATTCCTGCATCTCGTTTTCTTCATTGAGAGGAAAAAGCAAACAATGGTTCAGATGTATCTCTTCCAAGGTAACATATTATCCTTCAGATTTAAGGGAAGTCTAATGATTATGAAGTCGGTTGCAGGTGCTGGGTAGTGTGTTACTTTATACTATGTAAGGCAAGCTTCTGACGAATTGAAGCTTGAAATTCAACCTTACCATTTAAGGATTAGAAACTAGGGTAACAAATGGCTCCACAATTACAAAGGTTTGCATGAGATGCCTGATGAGAAAGCTGGTATCAGTGCATGATGAGCAAATGGAAATTCATGAGCTTGACTTTCATATTTTCGGATGTGAAAAGAATCATAAATATCTCTTTACAAAAAAAAACTCAAAAATGAGTACCGAATCTTCAAAATTGTATAAATTATAGATATTCAAATCATCTTTGCAAAAATTTAATAATTTCAATCGAATAAAATCATTGCAAGAACGATTTGGGTAAAAAACAATGTTTGCCTGGTGCAAAGAAAAATAGGACTCTTTTACCTTTCCAGAAGAAGCCCCATATCCTGAGTAGTCATAACTGAAATAACCACATAAGGAATTAGATATATTACCAGAAAAGAAACGCATCTAAGACAAAGGCCCCAGACAAGATCCGTTATAAACTCATCAATAAGAATGTTAAGCATTGAAAAATATATTTTTGGGCACAACGAAGTGTGACGATGAGAGGGAAGGAACTGACCTCATAATATTGACACGGAGGTGAGCGCGAAGCTCAATGAATAGCTCGATCATCTGACCGAGATCGGCCGCGTTGCCGTGGGAATAGAGAAGCGTAAGACGAGCCAGAGGATGACGCCAAAACGTAGCGACAATCTTGTTCCCAGTTTTAGTTTCCACTAAATGTACGTCCACGTTCTTATCTCCGGACAAACCCAGAGAAATAGAGCTTCCCTGCCGCTCCTCCTTCTCGGAAAACATCGTACGTGGGAGGATCCGGAGGAAAGAATGCGAACTTCGCCGCCACCGATGATGTCACGTTCCCCATTCGACTCCCTAAAGCTTACTCCACCTCTCATTCGATCTCCCTCTCGTGAGAGAGAGAGAGAGAGAGAGACAGAGAGAGAGAGGGAAAAACGAAGGTGGCAAAGCGAGTGACAGGCGAACGGTGTTTCGGTGATACGCTCACTCGGTAGAAGGTTACCGCATGAGAATAAAGACAGAATGGAGGAATGACACTTTCTGAAAGTCATAAAATAATGCTATTTTACACTTTAAATGTCTAGAAATGCGTGTCTTAGGGAATCTGCGGTGACCGTATCGCAGACTTTAATTAGACAGAAGGTTGCGGTCAAAAACACGCTTTAGCCGTGTACGGCAGCTCCACGGGTCAACAGTCAAACACGGACGGTGTCGGTTGGAGTATTCTCCGGTTTCCCCTCCTCGGTGGTCGTCTTTTATCACCAGATAATTGAATTTTTAAAAAAAGCTATTAAAAATACTTAGCAAATTTAATGATATTTAACTAGTCTCTGTCAAATTAATAAGCATTTTAAAATAAGTGAGTTTTTTTTCGGAGAGGAAGAAATATAAAATAATCACAGAAAACCGGAATAACGCAGAACCGTTGCGTATATTTTGGGCGGGAACGTGAGGTCTTCTTGCCTTCTTGGACCCCGAGCTGACGCCCAACCGTTAACCGCTCGGACGACCACTTGTCGGCTGCCGGTCCCGCACATCCGACGTGGACACTCCCTCTCATGTCCGTTCCCGCCCTTCCCGCCCAACGCCAGAAACTCTCTCTCTCCATCCCTCTCTCTCCGTCTTCGAGGAGAATTGGTGACTATTTCGTTACGGAGAAGGTCTGGGAAAAGAGTATCGTCATTTTTATCTCTAGCTCCCCGAAGTGCTCCAAGAACATCAAACAGAGCGGCGCTTGATTAGCCGAAGAACGCTTCCGCCTCAGAAGGTTCGTAAAGATTGAACGATCGGTTCCTTGAATTCTTTCGCTTGAGATTTCATCCGCTGGAATTCGTAGGCGAAGGCGCTCGAAGGCGAAGTCACAGATCGATACGCAATATTCGGTGCTCAGATACTTGAGATAAGGCTTTCTGTTGCTTCAAGAAAGAAGGAAGAGGCAATGGCAGCGCCACCGGGTGGATCAGAATCCAGTTCGTCGATCTTGACGAGGCGACCGTCGAGGAGCGCGGCGATGATGACGACGTTCTCGCAGGAGGTCTTCGACAACGAGGTAGTTCCGTCGTCTCTCGGCAGCATCACTCCGATCCTACGTGTCGCGGCTGAGCTGGATACCGAACGCCCGCGCGTTGCTTATCTCTGTGAGCGAATTTCGACGATTTCTGTTGCTCCTTTTATTATTCTTCCGCGCTCTCATTGTCTGAGTTTTATTTTGTTTGTCAAAACGTTCATCGGTCTCTTTTTCGTAATTTTCAGGTAGATTTTACGCGTTCGAGAAGGCTCACCGTCTCGATCCTAGCTCCAGCGGTCGTGGAGTCCGACAATTTAAAACTTCTCTGCTTCAGCGATTGGAGCGCGTGAGTGGGATTTTCTTTTAGATAATCTTAATTATTTAGGTCATCGTTCCACTATTCAAACAGTCTCGGGAATTCCGAGGAATCGTCTTATACTGATTTGACATCCCCTAATAGGACAATGGTCCCAGTCTCACGGCGAGGATTAAAAAGAGTGATGCTAGAGAGATTGAAAGTTTCTATCAGCAATATTACGAGCACTATGTCAGAGCTCTGGATAAAGGGGAACAAGCGGACAGGTTAGCAATTTTCGTTTACATCCTACATTACATAATTTTTCTGTACTTTAGTTTTTTATGTGAATTGGGTATTCATGTTTGATTTACAGAGCCCAACTGGGGAAGGCGTATCAGACAGCTGGTGTGCTCTTTGAAGTTCTCTGTGCAGTTAATAAAACAGAGAAAGTCGAGGAAGTTGCTCCAGAGGTTTATCTCTCAACTGCACTTTTTTATCATTCTTAAAGTTAACACTAGGGTCACCCTTTATGATGACGACCACGTTCCACTCATCCGCGAATCAATCGATTTTATGGTTCAGATTATTGCCGCTGCAAGAGATGTCCAGGAAAAGAAGGAAATTTATGCACCATACAACATATTGCCTCTAGATGCCGCTGGTGCTTCGCAAGCCATAATGCAACTCGAAGAGGTAAATTCTCATTACGTTACCTAAAAGCCACAACATTTATTTCTATGGAAAATGCCTCTCCTCTGTTTCAGAACTGCCTGTCATCTGATACATTCAGCTAAATTAATAATCAGGTGAAGGCATCCGTTTCTGCTCTGCGATACACCCGTGGTCTGCAATGGCCTCCTTCATTCGAGCAGCAGAGACAGAAAACTGGAGACCTGGACCTTCTCGATTGGCTAAGAGCCATGTTCGGTTTTCAGGTCGGATAATAAACCAAGAAAGATATTAAATTCAACTCTTTGGGGTAGAGGATCTTGAACATTATAACAAAGTTTTGTTATTTTACTTTTCAGAAAGATAGTGTCAGAAACCAAAGAGAGCATTTGATTCTTCTTCTTTCCAATGTCCACATACGGCTGGTGCCAAAGCCTGAGCCTCTTAACAAGGTGACTACTGTAATGAACCTCTTGATTGAATGGCAGAGAATGATTTTTTTTTGCTAAACTGGAAGACACAGTCTTTCTTGATGGATGTTAACAATCTGTCACGACTTAAAAAGAGATGAAATAACTAAGCATGAAGAGGCAATCAATACATGGTCAATTAAATTTATATATTTTAACTAAAGGTATTTTACGTTACATTTCAACCTTGATAGAATTCCTGTCATTTTTGGTAATGTTTCCTTTTTTAATATAATCATTTTGATATATCGTTGTTCGCGTATCTTATTGAGAAAAAAAATTCTTAGTTGGACGATAGAGCTGTAGATGCTGTCATGAGCAAATTGTTTAAAAACTACAAAACATGGTGCAAATTTTTGGGGCGCAAACACAGTTTGAGGTACCAGAAAGTTTCTTCATGTATAAGTACAAACTCTCTATCTTTTAACATTCTTCAACCTTTGCAATCGTCTCTTTTCTCAGGCTTCCTCAAGGTCAACAAGAAGTTCAGCAGAGAAAGATCCTATATATGGGTCTTTACCTTCTAATTTGGGGCGAGGCTGCTAATGTCAGATTTATGCCAGAATGTCTCTGCTATATTTTTCACAATGTAAAACTGATTTACTATTTCACATGAAGTATTTTTATTGCGATAAGGCGTTCACACGTGATTTCTCTGTTCTTTCCTCCAGATGGCATATGAACTTCACGGTCTATTGGCTGGAAATGTCAGCATTGTGACTGGAGAAAATATTAAACCCTCATACGGGGGAGATGACGAGGCTTTCCTCAGAAAAGTGGTAACTCCAATATACCGTGTGATTGAGAAGGTACATAATCCTATAACATAACTTGTTTATTAAGCCCAACTTTCAGAAAACAACAACATGAGGGCTTATCCTCTACAGGAGTCCAAGAAAAGCAAAAATGGAAAAGTCCCTCATTCAGTTTGGTGCAACTATGACGATCTCAACGAGTATTTCTGGTCTGTTCGGGGAATGAATTGTTGATCAAAATTTCTTGTTTACTTATTTCAAACCTCATTTCTATTCAGGTCTGATGATTGTTTCTCTCTGGGATGGCCGATGCATGATGATGGGGAATTTTTCAGATCTACTCTTGAATCGAGACTTCAGGCTCAGGTAGTGGGAGAGATTTTAAAAGGATGCTCTCCTCATTATTCTTTTTATCATCAATTGCTACAATTTTAATAGATAGATAGGACACTCGATTCGCAGAGACACGGGTAAAAGTACAGGGAAGACAAATTTTGTTGAGACCAGAACGTTTTGGCATATATTTAGGAGCTTCGATCGGCTGTGGACTTTCTACATTTTGGCTCTGCAAGTATATCTCTGATTTTTTGTTATATAAGTAGTTGAAGTTCATAGTCATATCTAATGTCTATTGGCTTATTCTCTTCGCAGGCGATGGTGATTGTCGCATGGAGTGCTTCTTCACTAAAGGACATTTTCCAGAAGAATATACTATATTCAGTTTCCAGCATTTTCATTTCGGCAGCCTTCCTCCGCTTACTCCAAAGTACTGCTCCTTCATTTGATTACTTTCTAGTATAGGAAACTGGTCAATGTGTTTGTATTCCAATTTATCTTCAAATGGAGATAGAGAAAATTGTAGAAAGCAGTCACATGATAACCACCAAGCGATCTTACCGACGTTATTCGGGTTTTGATTGATTTGTGAAGTTTAGAAATTTCATCACATTTAATGATGTGCCATGTGGCAGGTATTCTGGACTTGGTGATAAACTTCCCCGGCTATCATAGATGGAAATTTACGGACGTACTGAGGAATGTGCTGAAGATTATTGTCAGCCTTGTATGGGTCATTATCCTTCCTCTCTGCTACTTGAAGTCCTTTCAAGCAGTCCACGTACCCGAACCCATGAGAGATATTACAAAGTGGCTTCGTCAGTTGAAAGGCGTGCCACCCATATATATAATGGCTGTTTCCTTGTACTTGCTGCCAAACATTTTAGCGGGAATGCTGTTTATCTTTCCATTGCTTCGGCGTTGGATCGAAAATTCTGATTGGCACCTTGTGAGGTTTCTTTTGTGGTGGTCTCAGGTATGCCCTATCTCTTCCCTCTCATTTCGTAGCAAAAATGGGGATCTTCCTTTCTTTTCATGGTGAACGTGCGCTGATATCTTTATCTTAAAAGTAATTGGCTAGTGATTATAGACTTTACCTGAAAACCTCTATGATTGACTCTAATTAAAGATTATTTAATGAACCTTGTCCCGTTAAAATAAAAATGACATAGAAAATCAATTTATATAAATTGTCGTTAAGTTTCCGTTTTGAACACATGAACAGAAGTTTTATTAACATGAGAAAAAGATTTTATATCTTGATCATTGCGACCAAATCCTTGATTCCATCAAGAGACATATTTATTAGATAACAGTCCAAATTTCTCTTATTAGATTCTCTAAAACATTATTTGTTATTTCTATTCATAAAAAATGGACTGCTTATAAAAAGAGACATATTTGTTATTTCTATTATTTATTAGATAAAATGGACTGTTATTTCTATTATTTATTAGATAAATTTGTTCGTGAATTTTTAATTAGATTTCTGTTTTACTTAAATCCGGTAATACAATTCGCAGCCTAGAATTTATGTCGCGAGAGGAATGCATGAAAGTCAGTTTGCTCTTTTCAAGTAAGTTCCACAGGAACATGCTTCGCGTCATCTTTAACGTTCGTCGCAACTCGGAAAAATAAACTTTAAATAAATTTCTGGCATTTCAGATATACTTCGTTCTGGGTGCTTCTTTTGTGTTCCAAATTTGCGTTCAGCTTCTTCATTCAGGTTATCTCTCTCTCTCTCTCTCTCACACACACACACACCCTGGTGCGCGAGCAATTGCCGAGTGTGTTTGTGCGTGATGTTAATGCGCGCATTAGAGTCTAAAACTGTGGGTTTGCTTAAACTCATCAACAGATAAAACCCTTGGTGAAGCCGACGAAGGACATTATGAAAGTCCGCCACGTGCATTACGGGTGGCATGAGTTTTTCCCTAACGGTAACACAGTTATTCCACATACATTTTAGATAAACAAGTGAACAAAGATTTATAAAGTCATCTTCGAACGCAGCTTCAAGCAATATCGGTGCAGTCGTCGCAATGTGGGCGCCTGTGATACTGGTAGCTATATATTTCCATGTATTAAGTCATATGGTCTCCTGTGACGGGTTTTCAAAAAAAATGATATTCCAATTTTCTTTATATGCAGGTTTATTTTATGGATACACAGATCTGGTACTCGATTTTTTCCACCATATGTGGTGGATTTTCTGGTGCTTTTGGTCGGCTTGGAGAGGTAAAGATTTCATCATATTTTAGTGTCGCTTCTTTTCAGAATTCTGTAATTGGTAACCTTGAATTTGTGACCACAGATACGAACATTAGGCATGCTTCGATCCCGATTTCAATCATTGCCCGGAGCCTTCAACACGTACTTGGTGCCATCCGAAAAACCTCGGAGAAGAGGATTCTCTCTCTCCAAACGCTTTGCCGAGGTACCATCGATAGGATAGATGATAACTAAGTTCTTTATGATCGAGCATGCACTCACGTTCTCAGGTTTCACCGAGCAAAAGAAGCGAGGCCGCGAAGTTTGCTCAACTGTGGAATGAAATTGTTTGCAGCTTCAGAGAGGAAGATTTAATCAGTGATAGGAAATTGCTCTCTCTCTCTCTCTCTCTCTCTCTCTCTCTCTCTCTGTGCGATAGTAGATTGTACTTCATGTGATACCCATAATCTGAAGTTTTTATTCTTCCATCATTCAGGGAGATGGACCTCATGATAGTTCCATATTCGTCCGATCCGAGCCTCAACCTCATTCAATGGCCGCCATTTTTGCTCGCTAGCAAGGTGTTCCGTCGAGCATTGCTTAATCCTTTGATTTTCAGAAATTGAATTACGTATCATCAATACAGATTCCCATTGCTCTGGACATGGCAGCTCAATTTCGATCCAAAGACTCTGATTTATGGAGGCGCATCAGCTCGGACGAATACATGAAATGCGCCGTGCTTGAGTGTTACGAGTCTTTCAAACTTATCCTTAATCTCTTAGTCGTGGGCGAAAATGAGAAAAGGTCCCATCATGCTTATCCTTAATCTATTGTTTTCGCTATGATGATTAAATAATTAATAGTTGTATTGCAGGATAATTGGCATTATCATTAAGGAAGTGGAGGCTAACATCTCGAAGAACACGTTTCTGTCCAACTTCAGAATGCGCGCGTTGCCTTTGCTTGTCAGGAAATTTGTGGAGCTCGTCGGCATTCTAGTAAGACATGAAACTGTTTCGCTCACTCCTTTGTTTAGTATTCTTAACGTCATATCTCAATTTTTTTCAGAAAGATGGCGGTTCGTCAAAGCGAGATACCGTTGTGTTAGTACTCCAAGACATGCTGGAAGTGGTCACGCGGGATATGATGGTGAATGAGATACGGTCCGTGAATATAACGATACGTTTGGTGAAGACTATTTGCATAAATAAATAAAAGATCAGCGAGTTAATTTGAGCCATCTATTTTTCTCTATTCAGCGAGTTGGCAGATCTTGGGCATGGGTACAAGGATTCTGTTCCCAGGAGACAACTCTTCGCTGGCACGGATTCGAAGGCCGCTGTGGTCTTGCCAGACGTCATCACTCCGCAATGGGAAGAACAGGTGATGAAAGAATTCACTCAATTGCCCGTTTGAATAGATTTTTATTTTTTTTCTTTTTTGCAGATTAAACGGTTATACCTTTTATTGACCGTAAGAGAGTCCGCGATTGAGGTCCCCACAAACCTCGAAGCAAGGAGAAGAATAGCGTTCTTTTCTAACTCCCTGTTCATGGACATGCCACGTGCGCCTAGGGTCCGCAAAATGCTCTCCTTCAGGTACTACCTTTTTAGGCTCACTAGAAAACTTTTTGATGAACATATGTCGAGCAATATTTGATTTCCAATGTTCCCACTGCAGCGTATTTACGCCATACTATAGTGAAGAAACCGTATACTCGAAAAACGATCTCGAGCTGGAGAATGAAGATGGCGTATCAATCATATTCTACCTGCAGAAGATCTTCCCTGGTTCTTTTTGCAAATTCAGCTCTTACTCCGTTGACCGATATATTCGTCAACCATTGCGTTGACCCATTTCTACTCTCAGATGAATGGAACAATTTTAAGGAGCGACTAAACTGTGAATCGGAGAGCGAGATATGGGCTAATGAAGAGAACGTGTTGCATCTTCGTCACTGGGCTTCATTAAGAGGACAAACTCTCTGCAGAACAGGTATTCATTAAGAATGCTCATTTGTGTCAACGTGTTTCGGTGACCCGTTGACTTATTGACCATTTTTGTCACCGCAGTGAGGGGGATGATGTACTACCACAGAGCACTGAAGCTCCAGGCTTTTCTTGATATGGCTTCGGAAAGCGGTAATGAACAACCAACCTTTTCCTTCGCTACTTAAACAGTAACCCATTAATTACCTAATTTACGAAATCTTCGGAAATTTTCAGAGATTCAGGAGGGCTACAAAGCTGTTACTGATCCAAGCGAAGAGGAGAAGAAGAGTCAGAGGTCTCTCTGCGCACAGTTAGAAGCGGTTGCCGATATGAAGTTCACTTACGTTGCAACGTGTCAAAACTACGGGAACCAAAAACAGTGCGGGGATCGCCGAGCCACCGACATCTTGAACCTGATGGTTAAGTAAGTGAAATCAAAATGGCGATTTTTTTATCATAACGACTTTGCAATCGTGTATTTTGCACTTTTAATGTTGGCGTAAGCACTCAAAATGGCGATTACTTTATATGGATTAGGGACTGATGGCTTGCTTTTGTATAGTTATCCATCTCTTCGCGTAGCATACATCGATGAAGTTGAAGAGAGAGAAGGTGCGCTGGTACAGAAAGTCTACTATTCAGTCCTAGTGAAGGCAGTAGAACATCTAGATCAGGTATTCTTGTCTGATTATTGAGATATCCTTGTGCGATATCTGTCGAAACATTATTTGTTGGGCAGGAAATATACCGCATTAAATTACCCGGTCCAGCAAAATTAGGCGAAGGAAAGCCAGAAAATCAGAACCATGCTATAATCTTCACCCGAGGGGAGGCACTCCAGACAATTGATATGAACCAGGTTTACACGAGCCCCGTCTCCACTGTCTTATCTACCTAGAGAGAAAGGGAGAGAGAGTTGTCACAAACTATTAGTTTTTCGACAATGTTGTAGGATAATTACATGGAAGAAGCTCTAAAGATGAGAAATCTTCTGGAGGAATTTAATGAAGATCACGGCGTACGTCCGCCGACGATCCTGGGCGTCCGCGAGCATATATTTACTGGGGGGTCAGCTCTCTCTCTCTCCACCGTAATTTTGTACGACGCTGATGATTTCTTATGCAGCGTATCGTCTCTAGCGTGGTTCATGTCCAACCAGGAGACGAGCTTCGTCACAATTGGGCAACGGGTCCTTGCAAGTCCCTTAAAGTGAGTCACTCTTGCCTTCTCCAAATAAGGAAGCCAAAAACCTAGAAATTTTATCGCAGTAAAAGGGAAAAATCGCTGAAAAAGGCAAACAGAGACCGCCAAATAGATAATCCAGAGTAAAAGAGGAAACAACTTTGCCAGGATTTTTCACGTTTAAGACAAATCCAGAAGAACGACCAACGAATTGATTTCTATTTCTGGCCAGAACATCAAAACTGTTTTACAAATGTGTTACAATTATTCACTCTTCCAGGGTTCGGTTTCATTACGGCCATCCAGACGTGTTCGATAGGATCTTCCACATCACCAGGGGGGGCATAAGCAAGGCTTCTCGCGGCATCAATCTTAGCGAGGACATTTTCGCGGGTGGGCCTCTTTTCTTCTTCTGCCCTCTCCATCCCTGTCCCCTTCCAACAAAATAACTTCTCTCTCTTTCTCTCTTCAACAGGTTTCAACTCTACGCTGCGACGTGGCAATATCACCCACCACGAGTACATCCAGGTGGGCAAAGGCCGCGACGTGGGCATGAACCAAATCTCCCTTTTCGAAGCCAAAGTCGCTTGCGGCAACGGCGAACAGATCCTCAGCAGAGACATATACCGCTTGGGCCACCGCTTTGACTTTTTCCGCATGCTCTCCTGTTATTTCACCACCGTCGGCTTCTACGTCAGCTCAATGGTGCCAAAAACACCCCTTTATCTCTGCTTTTTTTTTCAAGAAAGTTAACTTTATCGGTTGACATTTCAGATGGTGGTGCTTATAGTCTACGTCTTTCTGTACGGGAAGCTGTACTTAACCCTAAGCGGACTGGAAAAAGCCATAATGAATCAAGCAAGATCAAGAGGGAACAACCCCTTAGAAGCAGCCATGGCGTCTCAGTCCTTGGTCCAGATAGGCCTTCTAATGGCACTGCCCATGGTGATGGAAATCGGTCTAGAGAGAGGTTTCAGAACAGCATTCGGCGACATAGTCATAATGCAGCTCCAGCTCTGCGCCGTCTTCTTCACCTTCTCTCTTGGCACCAAGACCCACTACTTCGGACGCACGGTGCTCCACGGGGGCGCCAAGTACCGGGCCACGGGCCGTGGCTTCGTGGTGCGTCATGAGAAGTTTGCAGAGAACTATAGAATGTACTCCAGAAGCCATTTCGTGAAGGGGCTGGAGTTGATGGTGCTTCTGGTGGCGTACCAGATTTACGGGTCCGTAGCGACGAGCACCGCCGCGTTCTTTCTCATCACCTCTTCGTTGTGGTTTCTGGTAGTATCGTGGCTGTTTGCGCCTTTTCTGTTCAACCCATCGGGATTCGAGTGGCAGAAAATTGTGGACGATTGGGAGGATTGGTCCAAGTGGATCAGTAGCAGGGGCGGGATCGGAGTGCCGGCGAACAAGAGCTGGGAGTCGTGGTGGGCCGAAGAGCAGGAGCATTTGCAGTTCACCGGGTTTCTTGGGTGCTTCTGGGAGATCGTTCTCTCCCTTCGGTTCTTTCTTTATCAGTACGGCATCGTCTACCACCTCGACGTTACCAATGGCGACACCAGTATCATGGTAGGGAAAATGAGATAACTCTATCAATCTATAAATCTCTTTCTCCCATGGACTATTGTCTTCACTGTTTTTCTTTTCCTTTTTTTTTCAGGTTTATGGCCTCTCCTGGCTTGTAATTCTGGCGGTCATGATCGTCCTCAAGGCAAGTGAAAATAGAAATAGAGAGAAAAATTCTCATCTCTCTCGTTGTCCCTCTCAAAACAGTCCCTTTCTCTTTTTGCAAACTCTCTCAAAAAAACTGTCTCATTCTCTTTCCTTAAACTAGCTTCTCTCTCTCTATCTCTCTCTCTCTCTCTCTCTCTCTCTGTGGAGTTTTTTTGTCATGTAGCGGTTCCAATGGGGAAGGTGCGCTTGTGTTTCAGGTAGTGTCCATGGGGAGGAAGAAATTCAGTGCGGACTTCCAGCTCATGTTCAGGATTCTCAAGCTGATTGTGTTCCTCGGATCCGTCGGAATTCTCGGAATCCTCTTCACTCTCCTCAATCTAACCGTCTCCGACATTTTCGCTAGCATCCTGGCCTTCATGCCCACGGGCTGGGCACTCCTTCAAGTAACATAACCCCCACTCATCAATCCCCCCATCTCTCTTCTTATCTATCTTTCTCTCTCTACAGATTGCCCAAGCATGCAGACCAGCGATGAAGGCTCTCGGGCTGTGGGGATCAGTGAAGGCTCTAGCCAGAGGGTACGAATACATGATGGGGCTCGCCATCTTCGCTCCCGTGGCTGTCTTGGCCTGGTTCCCCTTCGTGTCCGAGTTCCAGACCCGCCTGCTCTACAACCAGGCCTTCAGCCGCGGTCTCCAAATCTCCCGTATCCTCGCCGGCGGCAAGAAGTACAAATAATTACGTGACTCTCGACATGCCCTCCGCGTGTCGCTCTATTTTTTTGTGCGTTCCCTCCTCCCTTTCTCTCTCTTTCTCTGCATGTTCTGCAGAGAAGAGAGAGAAAGAAGCCCACAAAATCCACTTAAAAATCAGGCCAGACCAGCCGTAGGCCGTAGTTTTCTATTCCAAGAAATATCTGGATTTTGGACGGAGTATCATAAGTCTTAACCTGCTTCTAAGTTCTAACTATACACGGAAAAAACACCGGTTCAGGAAGAAGGATTGCAGATCTCTATGGAGTAGTCCTCGTCGAGTAATTCGTCGATCATTTCGTCGATGTAGTCTTCGTCGAGCTCTTGCGCGGCTGGCGCTGATTGGTCGACGGGGGAGGCCTGTGAGGAGGTCGACTGCTGGATGCTCTCTGGAGATGCCACGTGGCAGCGCTGCAGCTTGGCCATTAGCGGAGCGGAGAGGAAGGTGGAGGACTCGGGTGCAGGGGCGTTGGGACTGGGCAGAAAGTTGGTGCGCGCTCGCGGCCCGCACATGAGTCGGGCCGCCTCGTCGTAGGCTCGGGCCGCGTCTTCTGCCGTCTCGAACGTTCCCAGCCATATCCTCGTCTTCCTGTTCCCACGTAGATTTCATCTGTCTAGCTTCAGATAGAGACAGAGATATAGATAGAGATAGAGATAGAGATAGAGATAGAGATAGAGATAGAGATAGAGAGGATAGATAGACGCAGTATAGCTATCGTCGTTGATTAATAGAGAGTTGTATAGAGGAGATCAAGGCTTGAGAGAGAATGGATTCAAAAACTGTGAAAGACTGAGAAGATCGGAGCGTATCGAGAGATAGATAAAGGATTGAGTTGTAAGAGAGGGATCGGGTTCAGAGAGAAGGATTCCTACCGAAAAAAAAGAGAGAGAATGGGTTGACTGTGAGGCAGCGACGATAGAGAGAGAGAGAGAGAGTAGTGGAGTTCTCACAGCAAGGGATGACGAATCTCGGAGACCCAGGAACCCCAATGCCTCTGCCGAACGCCTCTGTAGCGTTGCTGGGGACGACCCATTAGAAGAGCTTGAACCAGGTAGCGTTATCTCGTTGTCTGTCTCTTTCCCTTAGACTCTCTCAAGAAGAATAAGAAGGGTGCGGTGGAGAAACGAGGATTTGTAGGAGAGGGTCATAGTGAGGTTTGCCTGCACGGGAAGAGTCCAAACGTGCTCTCCTGACTCCTCTTTACTCAATCGGGGACCCACAGGTTGGCCGTTCTTCTCTCTCTACCCTGCAGTGGTGCCCCTTTCTTCCCTCAAGATCTTCTTCCAGATGAAGACAAATCTCTGAGCTCGAATTACGAATTATCCTCGGTCGTGGCCGTAGCTTTGAGATAAACCCCCCAGTCGAATCTGCTCCGCTCCTTTCCCCTGACAGCAATCCTTTTCGGATCTCTCCCTCTCTCTCTCTCTATCGCGGAATAAATGTGCTCGCAGTTTTCACACCTCGCGATGGCGGCCTTCTGATGATCTGATCAACTGCAGCCTGCGAGCGGTAAATAAAACAGGTTCCTTCCCCCTACTCGAGGTCGTCGTCTCTCTCTATATCTATCGATCTTTGTCTGTTTCTCTATATATAAACAATTTCTTTCGGGACACCATTTGCGTCATCTGTTCCCTCTCTAATATCCTGAACTTCCCTTCTGGAGCGGGAAAGCTCGAGGATCTCCCTTCTTGTCTTTCACTGTTCGGTGTCTGGCGGGCTGATTTGGGCCGATTCGGTGCGTGCTCGTGTCACGATAACAGTCGCAAGAATGGGCACGAACAGAGCATCCGCCGCACTGTCAGTAGAGAGAGACAGACGCGTTGGGCCAGTTAGCTCCTCTTCTTTTGGAAGCTAATGTAGAAATGTTTCTTTCCCGGTCTCTCTTCTCTCCCCTTTCTCGTATAGAAAAGAAAAGGAAAAAAACTGAAGGGAGACAGAGGCCGAGATGGAGGGAGAAAATGACGACTCGGTTACTCAATTCTTCGTCGTATTTGTACTCTGAAAATCATGTAAACCTAGTAAATTTGATTTCTAGATAGATAAAATGGATGGATAGAGAGATGGATAGATGGAAATCTAGATGGTCGGATGGATGGATAGATGCATAGATAAATGGTTGGATGGATGGATAGATGGAAAGCTAGATAGACGGATAGATTAACTCGGTAAATTAAAAACAATAAAAACAGTAGGAATGAAGGGTAGACTCGGACAGGGATAGAGAGAGAGAGAGAGAGAGATGCTCGTAATAGACCGACATGGTGGGAGGATATTAGGCGACGTATGGAAAGCTAGATAGACGGATAGATAGATAGACAGATGGATGGATAGATTGACTCCATAAATCAAATACAATAAAAACAATAGGAATGAAGTGTAGACACGGAGAGGGATAGAGAGAGAGATAGATGCCCGTAATAGACCGACATGGTGGGAGGATTTAAGGCTCGCGTTGCGCCAGTTTGGCGGGAATGCTCACCGGGAATAGCCGGTCGGGGAGAGAGACAGACCGTAATCACGGCTAAGGAAAGCTGTTATGAGTGCCGGACAGGCCAAACTCGAGACTTTGTCTTGTAGAACACTGCCCATGTGACCTGCTACTAGCTGCCGCTGCCTGGCTCCAAGGATGCTGACGTCACCACGTGCATTTGCTCAAAACGGCGGCGCCGCCGTTTCAGCGCGGATGAATGCGGAAAATATATTTCCCTTTCTTGTTATTTTTACTTGTCCAACGATAAATTACGCTCCGAAAAATGTCAAAAATGAGAGCATCAGAAAAGATCAGTCTCCGACAACGGATCGCTCTCTCTCTCGGAGTTACGACAACGGATTGCTCGCTTCGCCGAGCAGAACAAAGCGGGCTGACGAATCTTGCTTGTCGAGCTTTTCCTATCTCTCATCGTTGACTGAAGAGTAGAGGATGAGTTGATTAGGACCCTTGGATCAGCAAGTTCGCAAATCGGTCGGCCCTTAAACCTCTCTCTCTCTCTCCTCTCTCTTTACCCGCCCTCCTCACGAACTCCCAGCAACTCCCTCCGGCATCCCTCAAGACCACAAATCAAGAATGAATGGGTGTCCATGGCAGATACTATGGTTACCTTTGAGCTCATGAAATGAACCAGATTGGCATCAATGTATCCTTCAAGTAGGATGAAACAGAAGGAAACTATTCGATTTCTTTAATTTTTTTCTGAATTTGTATGAGATTGAAGCGATCAAATGTTGACTCTTGAGTTGATAATTGCATCATCTCATGTATTGTTTGCACTTATGCAACATAAGTTGCGTACTACTCGAATCGGATTTAGCACTCTCTTCTTGAGCTATTTGACTAGTTCTACTCCTTATTGGAAATTGAGATCAAACACCATTCCTCCATTACATCCAATAAGATGCTCCATCTAACGACATTGATCCATGAATTCACTAATGCCTCTATCTCTCTCCCACTCCTCTTCTGTCCCCCAAAGACAAGTAGATCACCATTGCAAATCCCCTTGGTATTAACCTAAGAAGGCGGGTGAATTAAGTTTCTATTAATTTAAATGTATCATAGTGCAACATGCTATACATATATATATGTATATATATATATATAGAGAGAGAGAGAGAGAGAGATCTTAGTCCCCTCCATAGTGCCTCCTCAGCTCACCAAAAGGGAAAATCCCTCTATATCCAATACAATCCATGAACCATGTCGTCAAAACAGAAACTCAATACAAGGCCATATAAGTTCACCAATTAGAGCCCCACTTACTTACCCCCGTCCTATTTGCACTAAGTTCCTTGCTTGTCCTGCTCTACTACATGATGCTTCCTCTAACCCTCCTACTTGACTTCTCCAACCGGATATCCCTTCACAACAGTAGTAAATTATATGTTCAGTTATAAGTAAATTAAAATGAGATCATACTTAGTTGATCATTGATCTATAAATACGTATTATGAATGTTTCTATCCATTGTATATTTGATAGAGACATGGTATATTCAAATAGAGGAGCATTGCTTGTTTCTGCTCATGTGACAAGGAATATTAATCCCATGACCATTTGTGTGGAGACATGGAGAAGAGGCATTAGGTACTCTTTAGAGAAAGAGCTCACCAAAATCTTTAGTTTGAATCCTTAGACAATGGTCTAATTCGAGTTTTATAGGTGGTCCTCAAACCTTTTTCACTTAAGACATCTTGTAGATGTATTTCATGTTAAGACTTTGACCTCTAAGTTTCTAAAAAGAAGACTCCAAATAATCAAAGTTCAAATATGACAAAATATCTACGAACATAATTGTAGTCAAATGGGATTATTCGCCCTTGGAACTTTGAGAACCACTTTGAGTATACAAGTAAGTAATGTTGTTAACTCTTTCTTACATACCAACAATGGTTTATCACGTGACCATTTGTGTGGAGACACTAAGGAGGACATGGGTGACCTTTGGACATTATACTAATCCTTATGAATTCCATGATAGTATTTGCCTAACTTGCAACTTCGTATATTCATGGTATAGTTCTACTAGTGGTACTTATATTAGAGCATCAAAACATCTAAATGGTTGGGCTATTGTGTTGACTTTGACTTAGGGTTAAAGTCATAAGATAAGGCAAGGGGATATTTAATCATTAAGGATTTTCTAAGGATATTTGATCATACTAGTTACCATTACAAATCTGATTAGCATTTGATATTTAACCCTGAACTAAGTCATTTGAAGAGTGTTATGAGGATGAGGGATTATACATGTAAGGTAATTGTAGACAAACAAGTCCACGACCTTCTACAACATGGAATGTAGCTTGGCATCTAATGTGTCGCATATCTAGAATAATCAATCAGGTTAAACATTTATAAGGCTGATTAGTTCATATTAATTATATTATTTATTGAGTGCACAAACCAATAAAGAGTTATTAGGCCTCTTGGGTCATTAATTGGATTTGTACTTGGGTATAGAGGTCATACTCATAAGATTATTTGGCAACATAATAAAAAAATTAGTTGGGTTTTTATGAAAATATACCACTCATTTGATATGTGCCTTAAGGGGTCGGGTTAAGGGACCATGAGAAGGGTTGACCCATTTCGATTGAGTTTCTGATTAGTAGTCAATCGATTTGTTGATAGATCAATTGATCAGTCATTGGCTCTATGTAGTGTTATTTTTTATTGACTAATGATGGAAGGAATTTATGTTGTCATTGAAAACACACTTCTTCGTGTCAAAATAATTTCTAACCTTGTGGTGACCCAGAATCACACATGGCACATGCCTAGACACATCAACATGCACTTTAAACCCCATTTTCAATTTTTCTTATTCAAAATAAATTCAGAAAAATTCAAAATAAAAAATTTATAGCTTTTAAAATATTACTCCTTTTTAATTCAAATTTTTCTGTTTGATGAGAAATTAAATAATATATCATTGCATAAATTTTAATTTAAGAAATAACAAGAGAATAAATTTTTAATTAAAAATTACACTCATTTTCTTTAATGTCTATAAAAATAAATGAGTGTCTATAAAAATATTTTCTCTTCTTATTTTTAATTAAAAAGTTAATTATAATCTCAAATATAAATGAGAATAATCTAGTATAAAATTTAAACATTTTGTTTATGCATGATTATCCCTTAAAATAATATATTTTGATATTATAATTTAAATTGTATAGAATAATGAATTTTCACTTAAAGTATGATAACATGCATATAATGGAATGTTTTATGCCTTAATTTACATTAATAATCATATAATTACAAGTATAAGTTCTATGCTATCAATTAACAATCAAGCGATGATTGATAAGTAAATCAATCGAAATTGTCAACCTTGTACTCTCTCTCTCTCCATTTTTTTCTTCATAAGGAGCTTACTAGGCTGTTAGAATAAACCAATTTGCGTAGTCCGTTCATAAAACAAGCAATCAAGGCCATTTGACTCGAACCACTACGTAAAGATCTAGGTGGTCATGGAATTGCTGATCTAATGAGGCCCATTATGGTAAGGGTTTTTCATAAACCCCTTTTAAGAGGAATAATAAGCCCTAATAGGTTTATCCTCTTTTTGAAAGTGCAAGGCTCAAAGATGGAAATGGTGATCATTTTCCTCCTCAAGAGCTACGGTCTTTGTCATACATGAGGTGCCCAACAAATGCTATTTTAGTAGAGACTTTAATAGGATTCTCCAAGAACAAATGATATTTATATATGCAAGAAGAGGAGTGGAAACCTTATGAGTTAAGTCTAAGATATCAAATGAAACCCCAAGTGGTGTTTGATTTTTTTTTAGATGTCACTGATTTGAATGATGAATGCAGAGATGGAGTTGATGTTGATTATTTCAAAGAGTAGTGGTTGGCTATTGCATAGAGATGATTTCCCCTCTATGCTCTTTGACTCTAGATGCAAGGATTGGTTTAGAGACTTACTATAAGCACATCAGACATAAGGGAGTGAGAAGTGGTAGACAATGGAAAGGAGTGATAACATGCAATTTATACTCGTAAGTATATGATTATTAATGTAAATTAAGGCATAAACCTTCTATTCTTATAAATGTCATCATACTTTAAGTGCATATTCATCATTCCATGCTA
Organism: Lemna minuta; assembly: GCA_024174645.1. NCBI lineage: Eukaryota > Viridiplantae > Streptophyta > Magnoliopsida > Alismatales > Araceae > Lemna > Lemna minuta. The sequence continues at coordinate 12,057,910 of CM044114.1, read as the reverse complement.
TCTATATCAAAAATCTCAAAATGTATCATTTTAAGGGATAATCATGCATAAATTAATATTGAATTTCTAAAATATATTATTCTCATTTATATTTGAGATTTTTCATGAGTTTTAAATACACATAATAAGAGAAAATATTTCATACACATTCATCTATTTTTTATAAGTTTATTTTTTCAAGAAACATGAGTATATTTTTGAGTTAGAAATTTATCCTCTTGTTATTTCTTAAATTATAAGACATATAATAATATGTTATTTAATTTTTTATCAAAGAAAAATTTGGATTAAAATGAGTTATATTTTGAAAGTTCTGAATTTTTTATTTTTAAGGATTTTTCTGAATTTTTTTTTCAATTTTCTAAATTTATTATTAATTTATTTTAATTTAAAGCATTAAAAGTAAGTTTTTAAGTGCAAGCCAACATGGCGGATGACATAACATGCATGCTTATGTGTCACTGCATGGCGGTGTATGCATGTTCCACATGGCGCATATGTGGCGCACACATGGCATATGGTTAGTGGGTTATTAGTGATTAAGCACCCTCAATGGGCTTGAGCTAACTACATAGTCCGCTTTTGTATTTATTTACGAGATTTCCTTTGATATTCCAATGTGGGACTATATTTCTATTTATTTTGTTGCATGCGACGTGGCATGACAAGGAGCATCTAATTTCTAGATTTAATCAAGACTGTCGGTGATCACTTAAGTGGGGGAAAGGGGGTACATGGCAGCATCTCAGTGGATACTGATTCATCTTAACTAACGGGCTAATCTTGGCCATTAGTCTGAGGAGTTCTAACAGCCAAGATTCGAAGCATTAATCAGCGTTCGATCACGAACAGAAAGTTGAGATTCGGCGATGCTCTCTCTTCACGCGGACACGTGACACAATTATAATGCTCCAATGAAGATCCAATGGTCATGACTTAACCATAATGATTTATCTTTTCGGATTCCATTGCAACCATTGATCACATCAATGAAAATATATGATGATAATGCCCAAGTTTGAAATGATATGAATTCTCTCTCTTTGAACGGTGTATGTATTCTTAGATTTTTTATTGATCAAACCTTTTGAACATCATAATACTTGAATTTCTAGTTTTATTCCTCTTCTAGACTCAATTCCACATCTAGGGAGTGCTTGAAATCAATATTTTTTCAAGGGAGAAGCAAGAATTCGTCATGTGAAGTCTGAATTTTTGTCTTTTGTAATGCAAAATGAAAAGCCTTGATTCGGCAAGTAATTGGATCATTCTTGAGCATAATTTCGGGTTAGATTACTTGTTTTCTTTGTAATATTTCGTCATATACTATTAAATTTTAATTTAGATTAGTAGATTAGTTTAATTTTACTTAACTCTGTGACTTTCTCTCTCTTCGTGATCAATTTCTATCTCATTATTTCTCTCCTTGATTTCTCTAGGAATACTAATCGAAATTCAGTGATTATTTATTTTGTGAATTCTTATTGGAGTCTACTTTATAAAAACATCAATTTCTCTTATTTATATCCCATTCATTGTCCAATTTGATCAAATTTTGAATGCATCTAAAAAATTTCCCTAGTTCTTTGTAAATTCTCCCTTACTCACCATTATCCTAATCATTTCACTATTAAATCATAATTTCACTAAGTGTAAAAAAAATTTGATGCATGAATGATAACATAAAATTTACACTCAAAATTATTTGATTATTAATACAAATTAAGGCATAAAACATTCCATTCTTATGCATGATATCATACTTTGAGTGCGTATATATCATTTCATGCAATTTTAAGTTATAATCTCAAAATACATTATTTTATGGATAATTATACATTTTTAAAGAATGTATTTTAGAATAGATTACTTCCATATATATTTCAGTTTATAATTGGGCTTTAATGTTAAATAATAAGATAATATACTTGTAATACACTCATTTATTTTTCTAAGATCAATGAGTGTATTTTTAAAATAAAAATTTATTCTATCATTATTTATTAAATTTGAATTTTTAAAATGATATAGTATTTAATAATTAATCCAAAAAATAAATTTGGATTAATTTAGAGTTTTATTTTAAAATTTATGAATTTTCTAATTTTTAGGAATTTTTCTGATTTTTTTGAATTTATTTTGGATTTATTTGGAATTTTAAAATTAAAAAAATCATTTTAACACTACGCGCTGACGTGGCGAGGCATCGTCACGTGGCGTCGTGTGTACACGCCACGTGGAAATGTACGTTTGCATATGTGTGCGTGCACGTGTGCGCGTTTGTGCGTATGTATGCACTTGTGTGCGTGCGTATGTATAATTGGTGGGTTAAGCATCCTTTTCAGGATATAAGCTAAGCCCATTAATATGCATACCTTATATACTCATCGAATTGCTTTAATTTTTGCCATGTAGGACTATTTCTCTTTGTTTTTATTTGCAGGTGAAGTGACGCAATCTCGAGTGGACGATCACGCGATTTAATCACGATCGTCGATTTTCACTTACTCGAGGGGTATGTGGTTGCATCTGATGAGGCGACGATTCATTTTAAAATGATTTAATCTCAGTCACGCTTCTAGAGAGTTATAATGGTCGAGATTAAAAGAGCCATTGGTGAGTTAGACTAAGCTGTTGGTAAGTGAATGACGCATGGTGAGTCAGGATAACTATAGGGTGAGTAGATGACTGTCGGTGAGCCAGGCCTACATATGCGTAAGTGTAAGACTCTTGGTGAGTTAGGATTACTCATAAGCAAGTGGAAGACTCTTGGTGAGTCAAGCATACTCTAGGGTTAGTGAAGAATCTTTGTGAGTTATGGTCAGGCGTAGGTAAGTAGAGGACTCTTGGTTTGTTGAGCTTACTCTAGAACAAGGGACGGACTCTAGTTGACTTGTATTTTCTGGTAAGGATAAGGTGATGGGCTCGAGTGAGTCAGTACTAGATTGAAGACGAGCCTGAGGAGTTGACCGTAGAGTCAATTCAGATTGTATGGTCACCGTTGACTTCCATGGAAGGGACACTGTCATACCCCTTGAACCCATCACCTATTGTCCGGGCCCATCATATATTAAACAAAAAGTAATACGTATAAGGTTCTCTGGCCCATTCTCCATAATGGGCCGACCGGGATGACTGGCCGTCCATACCCGACGTCTCAATCGTCGATACGTTTTGTTCTTCTCGTGATCGTACTTCCTCTGTTCTTTTAGGGCTTTTATGGGTAAATAGCCGGATCTATCCTAACCTTTTAAAGTTTTCCCTAATCTATCCCAACCTTTTTTTTCCGCCCCATCTATCCCAACCTTTTTTCTCTTTCCTCAATCTATCCCAGCCGCTGACATTAACAGAAATTTAGTCCAGTTGGCGCCCGCGTCGTGTCCACGTCAGCCAACGTGTCCACGTCAGCCGCCTCCCTCCCTCCCTCCCTCTCTCTCCCGGCCTCCCTCCCTCCCTCTCTCTCCCGCCCTCTCTCTCCCGGCCTCCCTCCCTCCATCTCTCTCCCTCCCTCCCTCTCTCTCCCGGCCTCCCTCCCTCCCTCCCTCTCTCTCCCGCCCTCTCTCTCTCCCTCTCTCTCCCTCTCTCTCCCGCCCTCTCTCTCTCCCTCTCTCTCCCTCCCTCCCGCCCTCTCTCTCTCCCTCCCTCCGTCTCCCTCCGTCTCTCTCCCTCCCTCCGTCTCTCTCCCGCCCTCCCTCCCTCCCTCCCTCCCTCTCTCTCTAAAATTAGAAAAATCCGCGCCGTTTCCTCCGCCTCCATGCATCGCCGCTGTGCTCCTCTCTACGAGGGGGGACTTCACCTTTACTGTCTTCCCTGATGTACTGTGTCCTTGGTTTTTCCTCATCTTATAACAGACGCAACAACACCTCTCTCTCTTTCTCCCTCTAGATCCTGGTGAAACCGGACAGAGCAGGATGGTATGTGAAGTCGTTCAGGAAGCGCACGTAGCGGGTGAGTATGCCGGATGGTCGGTGATATCGCGCGGTGGCTTGCTTTGCCTTTATCTTTAGCGGCGTCGCTTCCTCTTCCTCCTCGTCCTCTTCGATGATAGTCGGTAAGCCGGTCCAAAAATCATCGAGCGACTTTGTCTGACGATTCTTCTCCCCCCCGCACGATATTATCCGCAGAAAGCTCGTCGCGCGGAATTTCCAATTAGAGCAAGCGAGGAAGAGGAGAGCGACGGTTATGAGGCCAAGCACCACGGTTATGCCAACGAACAAGTACCCGACAGAGGAATCCCATATCGAGTTATGCATGAAGAAGACGAATGGATGACAGAGATTGAAGGGCTCAGAGAGGCATTTAAGGAGGTGGAAGAAAGGTTATCGAAGATGGAACCAACAAAAATTGAAGAGGAATGCGACAGAGAATCAGACACCGACGGACATTATCTGCCTTTCCCAGCTAAGTACAAGGCTTTCCCACTTTCAGAGGATCTACCAGTCGGATAAGCTTAAGAAGGAACATGTTGAGGGCCAGTCTTTACAGATAAATTATAATTTTCAAGGGACGGGAAAAGATAGGGAGAGTGACGGAGACGATGATTCCGCGAATATATATCGCCGAAATTCGTCCTCTAAAGAAGAGAAAAGCAGGTGGTCGCCGACAGATGATGTTATTCGAGTAAATTAGAGGAAAACTGAACGTATGAGCGCAAAGCGGAGAAAGGGAATCATCCAACGATCGCTCCGGCTTCGTCGCGGATAAGAAGGAACACGTTAATCTATACCTAGAGCAGGAGAGAGAGAGAGAGAAATCTTTTACAAGAGAGGGCCGGAGTGCCCAGTGACTCAGGTTCCGTGGCGCAATGTTGATGATGCACGTCGCCGTCCAGGAGATTCAGTGCTCTCCATCCCGGAGATTCTCTCTATCGCCATTCGTCTATCTATTGCAGTGGCGCCAGTTTCGTCTAAAGAAGTGAAAAATACCAGAAGGTCAACTCGCCGGGCGGAGCGCCAATGACGTCACAGGAGCTCATCGTCATCAGCATATCAGCATATCAGCGCCGCCGCCGCCGCCACCATCATCATCACCACATCAGTATAATAGGCATGAAAAATAAATACAATGGCTGATGGATGGATGGATGACCCGGCCGCCCGGCTTAAAATTGGTCTCAAGTCGGCAGAAGGGGATGCCATGATGCTGATTATGCCCATGACGACCCTTATGCCGATGATGATGACGCTGATGATGGCCATGACGATGCTCATGCCGATGATGATGATGCTGATGATGAATGACAATGCCGATGCTCAATATCTGATCTCCCATTTCTCCGCAAAACATAGTAAACCATGCATATCATATAATATCATGTCCATGGTGATAATGACCATGCAGATGGAATTCTGCATGAAACTACGTGCTATTAATGGCATGGGTGCATTCATGAGCCATTGATAATAAAAAAAGAGCAGAAAGCATTCCTCCAACGACCTAGAACGGAGTTCCGTTGACTTCTGGGGCCGGGCTGCTGACAGTCAAGGCTGTTGAGTCCTTCCTCTTCCCGAAGGGAGTTCTTAGAGAACGTTTTGATCGTCAAGGGAAACAAAATACGGCTAGGGTAGTGAAAGTAGTTAACAAAGACCGATTTTAATGAAACTTTGAAAAGGATATTGTACTCTCATGCCTCCGCGGCCGGAAGTAGGCAACACCACACCCTGCAAGCTCTGATGGACAGCTGTCGCGCTGTTGACGTCCTGCAAACAGACAGAGCGAGATTAGATAATTGGGTAGATGACAATGATATGCAAAAAGAAGAGAGGAGAGATAGATAGATAGAGGAAGGCAAATATAGATGAGAAGGAATAGTAGAGTGATATAAACAGTGAGACAAAGATGAATATAAAGAGGAGAGAGGGAGAGAGCAACATACTTCATATTCAATGAAGCAAACGGTGTTTCTCTCTTGACGCACGATCTTCATTTGCTTGAAACCTGGTTGACTGCAAACCCAGCATACAATAAAGTCAGGAATGACTCTCTCTCTCTCTCTCTCTCTCTGCGGGAGAGAGAGGGAGGGAGGGAGAGAGAGAGGGAGGCCGGGAGGGCGGGAGAGAGAGGGAGGGAGGGAGGGAGGGCGGGAGAGAGAGGGAGGGAGGGAGAGAGAGAGAGGGGGAGAGAGAGGGGAGGCCGGGAGGGCGGGAGAGAGAGGGAGGGAGGGAGGGAGGCCGGGGGAGAGAGAGGGAGGGAGGGAGGGAGAGAGACGGAGGGAGTGAGAGAGACGGAGGGAGGGAGGCGGGAGAGAGAGGGATATAAGTTCTCTCTCTCCCCGCAGATGTGGCTGCCACGAGGATCCGCCTAATTCCGGCGGCTGACGTGGACACGACGCGGGCGCCAACTGGACTTAATTTAAGTCCATGTCAGCGGCTAGGATAGATTGAGGAAAGAGAAAAAAGGTTGGGATAGATGGGCAGGGTTGCGCGATCATGATCGAGCGAGATCGATCGTCAAATGATCGCCGCCTCGATCGATCACAGGGGTCCGTGCGCCGATCGATCGTCGCCTGATCGTCGATCGATCGAGTCGACGATCATGATCGCAGAGAGAAAAGAAGCGAGGAGATGATCGCACGGTACTCGTTTGTCGGAGTGCCTCGCTAACGATCGGAATAGTTATTTCATACTTTTGCTGTTTGTTGTTGTGTGGTTGGATAAATTGATGATATTTCATACATTTGATTATTTATTATATGCTACAGTGGTTCTTAATTTCTGAGGTTTGGTAGTTCATTTTTGAGGAATTCGTGGTTGGATTTGATTGAGTAAATTCCTATGGTTCTATTTATCTTTTCTGGATGGATTTGGGGCTCATCAGTTGGTATCTGAGCCGCCAAACAGAGAATGCATCACCTTCCAATGTTGGAAGAGGATCTGCCTCACACTTGAGGGCCAGCTAGTGGAGCCACAACCCTCCAATGATCACCAATCTGAGAAATTGGCCCAAGCTGATCTTCCACTCTTCTCCGAGGGCAAGCAGGCAGACTGGACCTCTTTATGTTTTATGGAATACAAGAAACACCAAGTAAAATGAGGCTCAATTTTGACGGGTTGAATTTAGCAGGAGATGCATAGGTTTGTATAACAGAACTAATGTGAAGTATCTTTTTCAAGGATTGGTTGAATCTAAACTCACACTCGCCACACCAACTTAGGTGGTATGCTACGAGATTCACCATGGAACCTTCTCTTCAAGCATCGACGAGACGCATGGTTTGGCATCTTACGCCATAATTTACATGACTTCCCAGCATTGACCATCGACAATTTTTTTTTTGAACATGAAAGGACCATCACCTGAGAATCGGTGGCATTGACCATTGATGCCCTTCCCATGGCCGCCTGGGGAACTTTTCTCATCAACAACCTTTGCCCTGAAAGTAAAGCCAAGCTGAAGCTGTTGAGGCTGATAGTCCCCATCAATATCACACATATAAGCTCCTTGTACTCCATCGCAGCAGCAGACTCCCATAGCCCAAACTAAAAACTAATTGGATTGGTTCTGAGAAACGAAAAAGGCAAACAAATTCGATAAAGAAGATACTCATTTTGAGATAATTCTCAATCTTGCTTACTTATTGAAGTAGGTTAGGAGGGGGTGGCGGAAAGCTTGGAATGGCAGGTGGCCGGTTCATTGGTGGTGGGCCTGGAGTGTAACTGACAGCAGCTAGAGGTGGTGGTGGTGGTATTGGCCTTGGCGGCATACCGTTCATCGGTGGTGGTGGTGGTGGCGGCAGCGGTTTAACCCCCTCTGCTGGCTTCACCTTGAAGTACAACTGCAGCTGTGAGATAAAACCAAACCGAGTTAAAAGTAGTAATTAAATTTAAAGTCATTATATTTCTGAAATTTATAAAACACAAAAAAACAATATAATCAATGAAAACCGGGGAAAAGGGAAAACCATGTAGGTCTTCAGGTCGGGGTCCCAGTGAGAGAAGAACTTGGGAGTTGACTTATCAATCTCTGCACTGGGGACCTGCAGATAGAGAGGTGAGTGGAGAGAAAATATCTGGGAAAAGAGAAGAGATCTCAAACACTCACTTTGAAAGAAATGATTTCATAAGGCTCGGCAGCAAATAGAAGATATTGGTATCTCCGATCAAAAGGCTCAATTCTCTGAGGAAATAGAAGACAATGAACAGTCAATGACGCGAGAAAGAGGGAGAAAATGAAAAAGAAATTGGTGAATTGGAAGTGACGTGGAGTGTATACTTGCTCATAAGAGGACATAAATCTGTGCCTTGGCTTTGTCAGATCCTCGATTTCAGGGTATTCGATCTGCAACCATGGAAAAGTCAGAGGATAGAATATATTGGCAAACAAAATGCATTGGTTGACAAGCATCATTCTCTCATTTCCACTATCTCAAGATATTTCTGTTGTGAGCAATAAGAAGAAGTCAAAAGATAGAATGAATTGCCATTTGTTCCCTGCATTCTTCTAGAAATCGGAGCTCTCTCTCTCTCCCCCTCCCCCGGCCACCTGCCGAGCCAATTTTTCCCTGTTGTGAGCATCAGACTCCCATAGCCGGCTGGATAGTTTCTGACAGAGGGCAAGTCCTCCTCAGCCAATTTGTGAGGGAATTACACAAACTCCTCAGACAAATATTAGTATAAAAATTCACTGATGGGCAGCTGCAAAACATACAAAGAAGAGCAACAAAAAAACAACTCTGTTCAGAGAGGAAAAATGCGAGCTTCTTGGATCAAAGTAGAGAGAGAGAGAGAGAGAGAGAGAGAGAGAGAGATCTCACAGTGGCGGGCTCAAGCCAGCATCCAACGAGGTTAAAAATGTCACTGTGAGTTAGAAAAATTGAAACATATTGACAAAGTTATTCAATAAATTTCAGATAGATATGGAAGTAAAAGTTAAAAAGATAGCCATATACAATAAACAATTAAAACTTCAAAACCAGGATCCATTGTTCACTTCCAAACTTATGAAGAATTAACATCAATTATGAGTCATCATCATCTCCCCCCACAGACTCAAAGGCTTCCTCATTGATAATATCAAGCTCATCGTCTTTGTCAACAAATTTATTATCTTCGAATCTTGCTTGTTGTAACCAACACTTCAATGTCATTAAAGCGGATATACTCTCGGCGTTCAATCTTGACCTCGTATAAGTGATGATCCCTCGGCCTGAGGAGAAGAACCTCTCTGCTGGGGCACTAGTTGCACATACCGAGAGAAAGTCTTTCGCGAGGATGGCAATCTTTGGATATGCTCGATAGCCAGCAACTTTCCACCATGTCAATGCACCTTCTTCCACGGTCGCTTGCTGCAGGTATGCATGAAGCTCATGAATGTAAGAGATTGGATGCACGGCGGCAGGTTTTGTCATTCGACCAACTCTAGAGAGAATCTTGTTACCATTGCCCTTCAAAATATCTGAGGAAACTAAATCCGACCCAATTGTTTCAGTGCTATGTAGGATATCTCGATTACCCTCATCTTGCACCTCTTTTAATGCTTCACAGATGTCGGCCTTCAAATTTTCATGATCGCACGCTGGAATATAATTTAATTTCAGTTGCGGATCTAGTATTGTGGCCATAGCAAACGCATTGCTGCCTTGCAACCTTTTCTCATACTTTGCCAACTTATCTGTCATTGCCATACATGCGAAGATTATCGAATTACGTTGCATATAATCAAGGATGATGCCTTGAGGGAAGAGTCGACCTTCTTGAAGACTCTCTTCATGCTCTTTCATCGTCTCGAGGGCTGCTCGAACAAGAAGAAGAGCGGTAGATGCAGTAACCTGCTTTGACTGACATAAGAGTTGCGTGACATCTCGAAATGGCTCTAGAACAGTAGTAAAATCAGACACTAACTGCCACTCTTCGTTGGAGATCAAATAGTTGCCTATCAAGACAAACATGGCCATCTTTTCGAGTACCATTCTCTTATCGTACGCTTCGCTAAGCATATCATATGTGGAGTTCCAGCGGGTTGAGTTGTCTAAGTTTGGCATACTAGTTGAAGACATCCCTAAGTCATGACAAAATTGTTTGTATTTCTCTACACGGGCAGGTGAAGAACGAATTACCTTTACAATCTTCCTCACGCGACTTACAACATGTCCCAAAGACTTTGAACTTGATGTGCACGATGCGGAAGTGTCTTCGTCAACAGTGGTCTTTAACTCTTTTAGGCCATCTTGAACTGCTAGGTTAAGGACATGCGCTAAGCATGGCATGTGGCGTTTACAATCAAATAATGGATTGATGTGAGACATTGTCTTCATGAGTTCATCAATCATTGTAGCATTATTACTTGCATTGTCCGTTGTGATCGAACATACCTGCATCCCAAGATATTTCTCAAAATAATTAATAATTGAAGACAACAATGATAACAAAAAGTTAAAATTTGTACCTTCTTCTCCAAAGAAAATTCTTTCAATACCGTTCTCAAGACTTTAGCCAAGTACTCACCAGAATGCTCACCCTCGAGCTTTTCAAGGGCCAATACGCGCTCTCGTAACATCCACTCATTATTGATCCAATGAACGGTGATGCCTAATAAAGAAATATGGTTATCTGTTGTCCAACCATCGATAGTTAATGACACTCGTCGCACGCTTGACAACATTTCTTTTAGCTTTGTCTTCTCCTTGACGAATGTTTCTTGGATATGATCTCGGACTGTTCTCCTCATTGGTATCCTCAAATCCATCTGGACACAATAACATAAGAGATTCCGAAAATCTGGGTCTTCAACAACAAGCCATGGCTGATCTTTCTTATAGATAAACCTCCCAATCATTTCCTTTGTCTTTTCGAATGTTATTCCTGTGTAATATTGTTTCTTTTGTGATGAAGACGACATTAGGTCAATAATTGATCTTTGTTTTTTGCCCGACGACTTTCCCTTTAGATTATCATGAAGGGTTGCATGAAAGATTTCTAGATGCCTCCAAAAGTTAGTAGTGCTGCTATGGGCATTCTTCTTAATAATTGTGCTATAATGGGGATTCTTCTCCTTGCAAATTTTGCACATGTACTCATTTATGTCAACATTGACAAAGTATTTCCAAACATTCGATGCTCTTGAATTAATGTCTGTTTTGTTTGTGTTTCGCTTTCAATTGAATTGGTGGCCTCATCATTCAGCTTCGATAGAATTTGAACCACTATTGTTATTTTCATTCATCTCAACCTCTAAATAAGTTGTGATCTAAAAAGAAGCAATTAAGATCATATTAAAGAAGCTAAATTAAGATCATATTTAATGAAAAGCAAGTAGAAATTAGACATCGATGAGAGACATGCATCCTAGAACTTAAAAGGAGCATTTTCAATCGATGTTCAACGTCACAACCTTCTTTCTAGGCAGCTGAAAAAGGAGCATTTTCCTGTTTCTAAAACTTAAAAGGCAGGGAAAGAAGTTCATCCAAAACTCTGATCACTTGAGTGAAAATTCTAAAATTTCCAGGAATTCATATGATAAGCAGAGTCATACCATACCATTAATTGACTAATCCTATGCTTATGATTCTAGGATGAAACTTGAAAAAAATGGTATAATCATTTTTTCAAATTTTTATTCTAAAATCAATCGTTATGACTGAAATTTATAAATAGAATATGCTCCATAAATTTTAGTTTTTTTCTAATGAAGACTGGGATCCGTGTTTCCTAGAAATTTAAAACAATGAATGGATAATTCAATAGTTGAATCAGTAAGAACATACAGAAAGATTCAAGTAATGAACTAAATCGAGCTACATTCTATTTTTGGGATTACTGATGCGTCAATGCAATTATCATTGACTAGTCTACCTTATTACATGATATGAATTATGGGAGAATCTTAATCATAGCAGACCACGAGGATCAATCTTATCAGTCTCGGGCCATCCCGAGGATAGAACATGCTGAATTTGGTAGATCACATGATATCCTAGGTTCTGATTGAGAAAAATTAAAAAGATGGGAGAAAAGATGATCATATAAAAACTCATACATGAGAAAATTATGCAGAACGGAGGCTCACCGGCAATGTGCAGGGTATGAACGCGGCGATGAAGAAGCGGCGATGAAGAAGTAGAGGCTTTGAAAGGTTCTGAGAGAGCAAGAGAGCGCGAGAGCTTCTGACGAAGCAAGAGAGCTTCGGACGAATAGATTTTGAGAGGAGAAAGCAAGACAGCGCGAGAGATTTTGTTTCTGATTCAAAAAAAAAAAAAGACAGCCCGAGAGCTTTTGACGAAGCAAGAGAGCTTCTGACGAAGCAAGAGAGGTTCGGACGAAGAGATTCTGAGAGGAGAGAGCAAGACAGCGCGACAGATTCTGAGAGCAAGACAGATTCTGAGAGCTAGAGATTTTGAGAGGACGAAGAGAGCGCGATGGAGTGGGAGAGAGCAAAAGAGGGTGCGCGCGAGAGAACAATTTAATTTCCAGACTTACGATGAGAACGATTTAATTTCCAGACTTAGGTGATTTCAATAAATTAATTTATTTCATCGATCATGGCGATTTCATCTGATCGATCGATCGACGATCGATCGATCGATCGGCGACTCGATCATGATCGATGTGAGAGAGGGGGGAGAGAGGGAGGCCGGGAGGGCGGGAGAGAGAGGGAGGGAGGCCGGGAGGCCGGGAGAGAGAGGGAGGGAGGGAGGGAGAGAGACGGAGGGAGTGAGAGAGACGGAGGGAGGGAGGCGGAGAGAGAGGGGATATAAGTTCTCTCTCTCCCCGCAGATGTGGCTGCCACGAGGATCCGCCTACTCCGGCGGCCGACGTGGACACGACGCTGGGCGCCAACCGGACTTAATTTAAGTCCATGTCAGCGGCTGGGATAGATTGAGGAAAGAGAAAAAAGGTTGGGATAGATGGGGCGAAAAAAAAAGGTTGGGATAGATTAGGGAAAACTTTAAAAGGTTAGGATAGATCCGGCTATTTACCCGGCTTTTATTGCTCTCTCCGTTTGGCCTATTTGAACGGTCAGGATGATTAGTTATCATCTTACGTGGTGGATCATCAGCCGTCTACTATAGATATAACTTCTCCATCGTCTGCTAGGGTTATCGTTTCGTTCCCCCGAGCTTCAGCTGCCGCGGTTTCTCATCCGAGAAAATGGTGATCTCTTCAAGTTTTGTTTGTCCATTTGTTAATTTATTTTTGAATCTGACTGTTCTGTGATCGTGGGTTTTGTTTTGCAGCCGTCTCACAAATCCTTTCTGATCAAGAAGAAATTGGCAAAAAAGATGAGACAGAACAGGCCTATCCCTTACTGGATTCGTATGAGGACAGACAACACGATTCGTTACAACGCCAAGAGGAGGCACTGGCGCCGTACCAAGCTAGGGTTTTAAGATAACTTCTTCAAGTCGCGCCTCTAATCCTTTCCTTTTTTTTCTTTTCATTTCTTGTGTTGAATGAAATTTCCGGACAACATCTTTCTCGGCACTATATTTTGAGTTTCATGGAATTGCGATACCTGATCCAACACTTTTTGCATCTCATCCAAGCTTACCATCGATTCATGGCCGCATTCCCAGAAGCGATCAGCAGTGGAACTTTTCAACTGGTAAACAGTCTGGCGATTCCTATCGCCGCGAGGAACTTTCCATCCGTCATCATAATCTAAGGGCTTGATCCTTGCCGGCGAGGAAGATTGAGAAAGGGGCTAGGCGCGGAGAATCCAGTGGTATGCCACACTATTCACACGATGGAGAATTCTAGTCTCTGTTCATCCTTTTTCACTAGTATAGAAGCAAAGGCCAGTTCACCATCTGAACTCTTGTAAGAGAGGCAAAATACCTAGGACAGCTGCGCTACGTCTAGTGTGAGGAGCCAAGCTAAAGATACTAATTAGGGCAGATAGAGTTTCAGGCAAGGTGATGCAGTGAAGCCCTTCCATAAGGGGCCATTGATATCGATTCCGTCCATCACACAAATAAACTTCAGCGATGTGAGCGATGTCATGTTTTTCAGGGTAGTTTCAATGCTTCCAGAGAATCCATTGATGTGGTTTGCCCTTTAGCATGATCTGTGTCTATGTCAGGCCTAATGGATCCATCAGAGAGAACTTATGGCTTGCATCTAAATTCATTAGGATAATTGAGAAGAAAAACATGTATGAAATCTTATCTGAGTTCATCATTTGATTCTCCATTATCTTGGTTTCTTTAGGGGAGAAAGGTCATTTGAAAATCCCCAAGCTAACCACTGAACTCCTATTTATAGGGGTAGAGGAGAGCTTAAGCCTCTATATTCTTTAATTAGTAAGGTCATTATCGAGTAATAAAGGATTAAATGTATCTGCATGTAATTAACCCCGCCCTTATAAATAAATTTCTCAATCCCATTAATTAAAAAAATTAAGTCACTTAATGGGTATTAAACAATAGCTTATCTACAATAATACATATTGTGTTCACTTAATAGAGATTAAAACCTAACACCATCTACCTGGAATTTTGATTTCTTGCACTCAATTTCCAACCGCTAGCTTCTGTGGGAGGATAAAAAACAAAAAGGTCAAGCTTCTAGGGTATGAATATTATGTTTATATATGAGAGAAGGCCTCGATAAAAAGGTGAATCTAACTTGAAATAGTAGTAGGAAGTAACAATGATAACATGATTGACTAGGAAGACACGACGAGCAAATTGGTGGTGCTATTGTTTGGGTTTGTCAAATGGTTGATTGGTGTTATTTTCCTCGTGACCAGCCTTTCTCCTCGTCTCTTTCTCCTAAGACCCCCTCTTTATCTTTCCTATGAAGCTTGATCATTAGTCAACATTTTGAGAGGCCAACACCAGACCAATTTTTTTATGAATCGATAATGATTGGTTCTAAGATTGCTTGGAACTAGTCTTTGTTTATCTTGACACTGATTTAGAATGTCAATGTTAGGGTAGATATCGGTATCGAATATTAACACGCAAACAATATATATCAGTGTAAGAATTATCAATGATATTAACCTTGAACATTGATAATGGTGCATAGGAAACGGTGAACCAATCTGATCAAGGGGGATCGTGATTGATTCTATGTTGACTGATCCCCTCAATTGATCAATGGGGTAGGATCCAAATGGGATTGAAGGTTGTTGTTAAGCTCAAAGTCATCATGTTGTATTCAAGCCCGACAAATTTATCATTTATAAGCTAGGAAACTATGAGTATGTATAGCTTTCTAGGTCGGTCCACAAGGATTTTAGGGTGAGAAGATATCAAATGCAAGAGGGGTAGGCATAGATGAATAGAAGATGACTGGTGGTTGACTCTCCGAACTGACCACGAGATGGAGGAAAATTGACTAGTTGAAAGTAGTGTTGTGACCTACTAATACAAGAACTCTAAAGTCAAGCTATCATGGATGAATAAGAAGGACAATTGGAAAATTTAGACTGAGAGAGAGGGAAAAGTTTTACTAGGAGAGAGGGAAATGGATAGGCGGCTAGAAAGGAGGAATGTAGAGAGGTGAATATATATATATATATATATATATATATATATAGAGCGAGAGAGTGGAGGAAGAGGGTTTTAGAGAGAGAGAAAAAGAGAGACGAACGAGAGAGGCGTAAAGGAATTTTAGAGATAGAGAAAAAAAAGAATAGAGGAACGTGATTTAGTAAGACGAGGAGGATCAGATGAGAGATGAGAAAGACTGAGAAGAGGGAGTGAAAATTTGAGAGAAACGGGAGAAGTAAAAAGGGTGTGATCACTCGAGAGACTCAGAGCAAGAGGGAGTGAACTGATGGGGGAAGGTAAGGAGGTGACAAAGAGTGTTAGAATAGAGGAAAGGAATTGCGATCGTCGTAAGTGTTGCAGATAGGAGTGTGATAGTTTGAGAGAAAAAGTAAGGCTAAAATGAGAGAGATAGAGAGTGGGAAGACATGAATGCGAGAGAAAGAGAACTGAACAGCATAGAGGGTGAGAAAAGACGTAACTAGCTAACAAAGGTAAGGATTTTTTTACTAGAAAAATCGAAAAAATATTTTTTTTAAGTGCAAGCTGACATGACAATTGAAATAGCACACATACTTGTGTGGTGCACACACGGTGCATGTTAGGCTGAGTGTAATTAGCATATAGTCCTCCTAAGGGGCTGATTTTATTTTACTATGGCATCATCTTATTTATACTTGTAAATATCTCTCATTATTTCAACGTGGGACTAAAGTTATGTTATGCAAGTGAGTTGCACACCCAAGGAGGTTGGATCAGGACAAAATTATGGATTTAATATGGGCCTTCGATTTTCACTTAAGGGGGTGATAACATGAAATTATAACTTGAATTCATACCCTAATTAACTCATATTCATGCTTATTTTATGTGAATATGATACATGTTATCATACTTTTTAGGAATTTTCTCCATTGGCATGTCATTTCACTAAAGTTGATATTCATGCATAAATTAGGGATAATTTCATGTTAAATAGATTATTAATCTTTTGTTTAAATTAATAGAAGTTAATCTCTATTATTAAATGATTTTTGACTTTAGTAAATGTTTAGAAAGATAATTTCAAGATGAATTTATGATTTAAAGTGTTTAATGAAAAATGATTTAAGTAAATTTTAATTCGTCTTGATTTCTTCATTCTAAATATATTTTAATTGACATGATATTAAAAAGAAGAGAATTTGTGATCCAATGGAGAAAATTTGGATTAAAAAGGAGTTGTACATTTTAATTTATGAATTTTTGAAGTTTTATACTCTTTTTTTGAATTTTATTTGATTTTTAAATGAATTTTAAGGCCTTTTTCTATTAAAAAAATTGGAAAAGGGGGTAGGCTTACCGCAGGTGATGACGTGGCAAGCGGGCCCAGGCGACAGGCTGACGTGCACCGAGCTGACGTGGCAAGGCGGTGATGTGGCGCGCGGGACCACCGCGCCGTTGCGACGTGGCACTGAGGCCACGTGGCAGGGTCGCGTGTGGCCCACGCGTGATGCGTGACTGACACGTGTGCGAGTATATCATATAGTATATATCATAGGGTTATCGTACATATAAGCCTATCCACTATGGACTGGCTGATTATGTTATGCGCTGCCCTATTTAAGCGCAAGTTTTCCCCTCATTTCCGCAGTGTGGGACTATGTTCCCACACGGTTCTTACCTTGCAGGTGACGTGGACGCGTGGCGAGCGTCCGATCTCCCCACGGACGGCTACGATCGCGTGGACCGGAGTCCACGCGATCAGCAAAACAACACGTGCGTTAATCTCAAGTTAAGTGGATGTGATCGAAGGCTCACCTGTTTCCACGTGGAACTTTTCGGAGCGTGGATCTTCCTCGAACGGACGATGATTGCAGCGAGGGTTGATCGCGCGATCGAGGCCGTCCAACCTACCTGACTTCACCGATACGACGGCCAAGTGAAGTGCGATACGCCTCTTTTCGTGAAGATCGCGGGATCGTCGGATTCCGATCTGACGGCCAGGTGATCGCGATCTGTCCCTCTTCATGAAGCTCGCGGAATCGTCGGATTCTGATCTGACAGCCATGTGATCGCGATCTGCCCCTCTTCGTGAAGATCGCTGGAGCGACGGATTCAAATCCGACGGCGTAGGCAGTTCGCGGAGGACCTCCACGATCGCGGCGCGATCGAGCCGCGATCGAGGAGATTTTCGCCGCGGAATCGTCGCCGGTCGAAAGGAGGGCGATCGACGAACCAGTAGCACCACGATCGACGCCCGATCGCGGCCCGATCGTGGTGCAATCGTGGTGAAAATTGTGGCAAAAATCGTGGCAAACATTGAAGCAAAATTGAAGCCAAACTCAAGCTGATTCGTCGCGGAATTGAAGCCACGACCCATGCCCAAGGAATCGCTCCCACGACGCATGAATTCCGCCCCCACGATCGCTTCAATTGGCCACGATCTTCGGGCCAATTTCCTCTTTAAAACCGATGTACTCCCCTTCTTTGTTCTTAACTTTTGATTGACTCGTGAAGAAATTAAGCGAGTTTCGAGGAAGATCTCTAGTTCATCGTGTTCCCCCTGCGTTTAGACTCAATTCCGAAGGGATTGGAGCGGGATTAATCACGAATTCCTCCTTGATTTCATCGAATTTTCCCCTTGAATTCCGAAAATCCGTGAGAAAGGATCCGAGCAAATTCACTCCAATTCGCGCAAATTAGAGCTTAATTCTCATGGAAATCGGGTTAGTAGTGAGATTCGATCGATTATCAAGAGTTAATTTGAGTTTTTATTAGATTTAGAAGTTTAATTTTGCAAATTAGTTCACAGTGTTCTTCATTTTCCCCAAATTTCGGTCTGAAATTTCTCTGATTTTGAAAATAGGACATCTCTCTGATTATAATTCCAAATCACTTGATTTTGGTTTCATTGGATTTCTCTTTTCATCAGCTTTCCGTGGGTAGCAAATTTATCAAATTCCGAGTTCATTTGACCCTTCAATTTGACGTTTGACCAAGGACTTCTCATCTTTCATCAGAAGTCAAACGTTGACTTTCGGGGTCAATTAATTTTTACTGAAAAATCAGAATTTGATAGTTTTGGTTTTTTTAGATTCCTCTGGTTCTTAGCTTTCCATTGACATATAAATTGTAAGATTTGGATTTCATTTGGTCATTCAATTTGAAGATTTCCTTTGAGGTGTTAATTTCGGGGATTTTCTGATAGTTGATTTTCAATAATTCATAATAAATCCATTTCTTATCCAAAAATTACGAAATATATATCAATAAATTCCATTTTCTCTATAGTTTCCAAATATCTAATTGTAATCTTCTGACTCTATGTTGATTCTCTGATTTTGCAGAACACCTACTGTTGGTCAAAGTCAACGCTTTGACTTTGACCTTTGACTTTTCTCTGTCAAATCCGAGATTTCAATTCTTAAAACTTCTTATTTACCTTATTTATATCATTCTTATATCTTACATCTTATTTTCTCTTATTTAAAACTCCTTTTAAACCTTAGTTTGACCAAGTCAACTTTGCGATTAAAGTCAACCCTGCTCTCTGTGGATCGACCCGATACTTACCCAATACTTGATTATTATATCTTATCTTTGTGAGTTCGGTTTTATAAATTTTTTTTTACCATCGTCTTTGTGTTTTAACGACGCACGAAAATGACACGTCAGGGGGTACATGGTGTGATGTAATTCAACAACTGAAAAAAATGCATATCTATTCAGTGAAAATGAAGTTAATTTGGTGATGAAAATTTGAGTCTCAAGAGAAAAAAGCATAACATAAAGATATACTAATGAAGAAGCACAAACTTAAAAAAATAATCATAATCAATTTGTATATTTTTAGTTTTAGAAAATCAAACATTGAAAATAATATCTAAGTAGGATATATAGAAAATCAAGCATTGAAAAGATATAGTTTTAAATGTATTCTATTTTAAATAGAATATATCAGTTGGATATCTAAGAATCTATATAGTTTACATCTATAGTATGTACTATAATTGTGTAGAAGACTATTGTAATGGGCAACATGGCAAAAAATTATAATTTTTTTGATTTGAAAAAGCCTTAATTTTTTAACTATATACTCTAACGATCTATCATGGTAACTTAAAACACAATCATATATTGATAATATCACAAAACTTGATAATAAAAAAATTTGTAATTTTTATAGATTAAATGACCAAAATATAACCATGAAGACTGAATTTAGAATTTCAATTTTCTCAATTAAATTTGAATCAAAATGTTTGAAATAAATTTTAAGGGATTCCTCTTTAGTCAATTCCTCTTTATTTGACTCAAAAACATCCATTGACAAAAAAACTCTAGAACTAACCAAAACTTCAAAATATGAAATTTTTTGGTTCAAGTTCAAATTTCCCATCTAAATGATAAACCCTTTGTTGATGATATTGAATAATTTCTAAAGAAAATTTCTCCTTTGCATGTTTTTTTGTGCTCTTGAACTCCCCCCTTTTAACCTTGGGCGTTATCTTATAGTTTCTCTTTAATTCATTGTTTATGACATGAATAATAGGAAATGGATTGTTCTAGGGTGTGATATTTGACTTTATAGTTTATGTTGTTCTTCCCTCGAGACTTATCTCATTGTTTTCACAAAGTGGTTCTATCCTTTGAATCGGTAACTTTGTCATCATGGACCACCTTAATTTCAACAATATGTTCCATAGCTCCCATTTAGACCATGTTTAAAACCATATCATATGGGTAAGAATCATTTTTCTACATATCTCTTATTATTTCTTCATAGACGAAGAAATTATTTTTGTAGAAAAGGATAAAGAATCAAAACTTATATATCTTAGAACTGATATATAGGAATAATGGTCTACCCCTTCAGCTTCATGTGATGATCAACATTATTTTATCACATTCATGGACAACTATTCTCCATGTAGATATATGCACTTCATTCATGAGAATCAAAATCACTATAAGTTCTGAGAATTATAAATTAAAAGTTAAAATCGACTCATGAAGGGAATAATACATATGAAGTGAATAATTTAGAAGGGCCTTTTGTAAAATTCTTAAAATTTACCATATTTTCTCAACACAATTGTGTTTCTAAAAAACAAAGTAAAACACTTCAAGACATGATGAGAAGTAAGATTATTTAATCAAATCTTTCTATGAACTTATGGGTTGAAGCAATAAAGAATGCACATTATTTTCTTCACAGAGTTCCAATTAAAAAAACCATAAAGACTCCTAATAAGATTTTTATGGGAAAGAGGCCTCGTTTTATGGATTTGAATGTTTGGGGTTGTCTATCAAAGAAATATCTTATATTCCCACTAAAAGCAAACTTGATTCCAAAATTGAGAGTTTCTATTCATTGGATGCTCATAATAGTCAAGGGGATATCAAATGTATGATTCAACTACAATAGCTATTTTTGAGATGGAAAATAGTAACTTCCCTGAAGATATTGATTTTCTAAGCAAGATAAGGTGAGAGAGATCGTCTTTGTGGAAGAAAATATATATCTTTAAGTGCTATTAAAATTGATGAAGACGGTGTTGTCTTTGCATTTCCTAATTTAAAAGTGTTTTGAATTCAGGAAAATTATCCCAATTTAGATGAACAACTCAAAAACCTCTAGAGCTACTTCTAGAAGATCCTTTGTAGAAAGGAGAGCTTTTTTGGATGATTAAATTGTCTACATTGAAGAAAAAGAGTTGGACATTAGAATATTGAAAATGATCCTATCTAATTCCATCAATACATTAAAAGTTGTTATTCTTAAAGTGGGTCCATGTTTGATATCTAGTCCCATTACTTGACTGTGTGAAAAACATATTTATGAAAATCATTACAGAAAATAAAAGAGTTTCAAAATTAATCTGGGAAGATGTAAATATCTTCTTGTCAGAAAAAAAAAGTTTACTCGTGAAAGATGTTGATAAAAAAACTCCGTCATAATTAAAATGGCATGGGTAGCTGATAACATGCATATTTAACTTAAATTCTTATCTTATTTAACTAATATTCATGCTTATTTTATGTGATTATGATGCATGTTATCATAGTTTTTATGAATTTTCTCCATTGGCATGCCATTTTACTAAAGTCCATATTTATGCATTATTTAGGGTTAATTATGTGCTTTATGTATGTTTAATCTTTTTCAAGGTTAAATAAATATAAATTAATTACTTTCCTTGATTTACTTTGACTTTAGTAGATGATTAGAAGAATTTATTTCAAGAAGAGAATGTTTGGATGATATAAAATACACTTCTTAAAAGGATTCTTTAAGTTTATTTTGAATTAACCTTATATTCTTATTTTAATTTATTTTAGATGGCATGATATTAAAAATGAATAAATTTGTGAGCCAATGGAGAAAATTTGAGTAAAAAATGAGTTATATTTTTGAAGATATTAATTTTCTGAATTTTCTAGATTTTTTCTGGAATTTATTAGGAATTTTTTCGGAATTTATTAGGTGTGTTATTAGCGCATGACACATGGAGCTGATGTGGCGTGGACACCTGTGAGGCGCCTACATGGTGGAGCCACGCGAGCCCACGTGGATGCCTCCATGGCACTTATGTGGCGCCTACGTGGCGCGAGAGGGTCTTCTTGTGTTATATGCAGACACGATTTTTCTTTGCATGATGGAAAAATGACAATGAGAGATTCTTTTAAAGTAATTTGACATGAAAGATCTTGATGAATACACCTCTGATTTAGGACTTTAGATATATCATGTTGATCACAATATATTCTATATTTATCACAAGAGGGGTTACATTTAAAACATTCTCTAGAGATGTGGCATATAATGCAATGCACTTGATTCACAATTGGAAAAAAAAGAGACAAGATCAGCCTTGAGAAGGGGCCCAATTTTATCAACTTTCAACCTGAGACATAGAACAGTTTCTAAAAGTGTCGACTTCAATGATAATGTCAAGGATATTTGGACATTGGTTAGGAGAATGATGCACTATGAAATTTTTATTATGATCTTCTCAAATTCCATTAGATATCAAATCTTGGGAATAGGTATAGGATGTCCTTTTACATGTGTGAAAAATATTGGTTGAGTTTAAATATTATTTCTGCTCTATCTCAAAAATAATTCCTACATGGTGGTTTCCAAAAGGTATAAGAGCTTGATGAAGTCTAATAAAAGTCTGAGATAGGAAGGAAAGATTTCAGAGTGCCTTGCCTTTTGATCATATTTGGAAAAAAAATTAATGGGCACGGGCACATAGCCGGCATGGGCCCAATAATTTCTAAGGAGTTCATATTTGGTTACCTATTTGGGAAATATATATATATATATTTTCTGTTGAGTCATTTCAGGCGTGAATAATCCTTTGAAAACCTTTGAAAACTTCAATTAAAATCTATGAATACATTTGAAAACTTTAGTTAACATACATTTGGAATTTGGAGGGTAAGTTAAAAAATGTACATGAAAGAACAATCATTCATGCAGTTTTCATGCTAAAGATATGTACTTGATTTATGTCATTCATTGGGTTGATATATCTCATCATTCTTAGCATTTTTTTATTCCAAAAGCGATGAAAGAACCCTCGGTTCTCTATCAATTTAATAATTGACGAGATTGGTGGAGATGTCAAGAGAGGGTGGCACAATTTTGATCTCATTTATATATGGTGTACAATATTTGATGATGGTATTTTTTTTGTTTAACAAGGAGATGTTTGGTTCTGATTTCTTTTGTGAACATGCCTATATGGAATTGTATATCCTATGCCATTGTGAATTCCATGAATTGATCCAATATAGCAAAAATAAGGGAATCAGATGTCTTGTACTAGCATGGGAATGCATGAGAAGAGATTTATCAATCCTTACCATAAATGGTCATTTTAAAATTCAACATTACGGAGTATAGTCACCGCTTGTCAAAAAATATGGGTCAAGTCCTTGAGTCATAACCCATTGAAAATTTTTGGAGGTCTCATTAGTCTTGAGAAACATGGTGCCAATGTGAAGAGTGAAAGCACTCTTGCCCCATGTCCGTGCATCTAGCGAAGATCAATGGCGTCGTCCTCGGGTGTGTTTCGCGCTCTCGTTCTATCTTCTTTACGTTCGAGGTATCAATATGAATGCTCCCTAAAGATCTAACACTTCGATCTTCGCTTCTCTTTAGAAAATTGCGGGCAATGTGGAAAAATGAAAGGCTTTTGGTTAATAACTTGTGCAAAAAAGGACGATCTGATTCTGAACTTCAAGTACAATTGTAAACTAAATTAAATAAATCCAATGTAATTTCCTATTTTTTTATTTTTTGTCAAATATCTGACTAGTCAACGTTTTACTGTTGACTAGTCAACATGCAGACCATATATGTGTCCTGCTCCGTGAATTTGGCTGGGCCCAGAAAATTGTTTCTGTTATTTAACTAATTGGGTTCGAGTTAAGGAGAAAAGAATAAAGAAAATTCGATTATTTCAATCTGATCGGACGGTCCAGAACTTCTCTAGGGTTAAGATTTCGCGCGCTGGAACCTTCTCCTTTCCCGCCATTTTCCATCCGCTGTCCCTCAACCGTCTTTAAGTCAAGAACCGACGATACACTTCCTCTCCCGTCAGACCTCGAAATCCCCCTCCCATGGCGAAGCCAGCGCTAACCGAGTACGAGCGTCGGAGGCTGGAGAATATTCGCCGCAACGAGGAGATGATCTCCTCCATCAAGCGCAAAGCCGATGATCTCTCCGCCTCTATGAAGGAGTCCAAGCGCAAACCCTACCGCCCTCCGAAGCCTCACCAACCGGCGGTCGTAATCCGCCGATCTCTCCGCACTCGCGGACTCTCGCCTGATTCTTCCTCTCACGTGAGATCAGATCTTCCGCCGCCGCCAGCACCGATTGTGAGTCCCGCCAAAAAGAAAGGGCCTATTTTAATTGAGGAGGCGTTTATCGGCACGCTACCGGTGGAGCGACATTTTGCGGAAATGATTAATGATATGACAGAGAATGCGCCTCTGAGAATTGAGAGAGCCGAGGATTCGTGGGATCCGGCGAATGTGCTAAGGCTAGAATCAAAGAATGTGAGGAGATTGCTGCCTGGGAGAATTCTGAGTGTGTGTTTCTTTCCGTTTGGGGATCGAAGGGTTCTAGCTGCCGGAGATAAGTATGGGCATTTGGGATTCTGGGACGCGGATTTTGGGAATGGAGAGGGTAATGGGTCTTATGTATTTGCGCCGCATTCGTCTCCGGTGTCCGGGATTTTGATTCATCCCTTCTCCCCGTCCAAGGTTCGTTTTCAATTTTCATATTAGTATCCTAATGTCTAGTGAATAAGAAGAAAACCCTATTTCCAATTAAGTGGGAGCTTTTGGGTGAGATATTTTCTCTAGTTATATGCATTTTTTATTTATTTCTGAATTAGTTTTATGAAGATTTATCGTCAATCCTCCTTGCAGATATTCACCTGCTGCTATGATGGGTACATTCGTTGTATGGACATTGAGAAGAATGTGTTCAATTTGGTATATTCCACGGAAGAGGCCGTGTATTCTATATCTGAACGACCAGATGCAGCCAACCTCGTATTTTTTGGTGAGGGTCCTGGCGAATTGAAGACGTGGGATGAGAGATCCGGAGAAATCTGCAATTCCTGGCATTTACATGATCAACGAATTAACACCATAGATTTCAACAGGGAAAACACTGATCTAGTGGCAACGAGTTCTACTGATGGGTCTGTATGCATATGGGATCTGAGAAGAATTCACTCCAAAAAGCCTCAGGGTGTGAAAACTGTGCAACATGCCAGGGCCGTTCATTCTGCATTTTTCTCACCTAGTGGAGCTTCTCTTGCTACTACAAGGCGAGGCCCCTAAAACCATAATTTTTTTTTGGGAGTTTTCACGAGTATTAAGTTTGGTTAGCTGGAAGCAGCGAGGGAAAGTATTTGACGATAGAATTTTTTTTTTCAGTATTGATGATACGGTTGGAATTCTCAGCGGTCCTAGCTATGAAAATTGGACTAGGGTTAGCCACTTCAATCAGACAGGCAGGTGGCTTTCATCCTTCAGGTGCGCATACTAGATGTCCCAATGTGGCTGTCTTATTCTTGTTAGCGTAACTTGGTAGGGATAGGAAATCTTTGATCCCAAACAATTCGCTCAAGATTGCGATTTCGATCAATCTGTTTCTCATTTTCAGAACGAGCACTTATTGGTGATTATTCTTTGGGACCAATTGGTGACCATTAATGTGCTTCAGAGAGGAGATAGAGGAGAGACGAAGGAACTGAGAGTGAGGTAGAGAGGCGAGAAGAGGAAGAACGTGAGTGAGAGAGAGACAGAGAGAGAACAAGTGTAAGAGAGGGAAGGGAGTGAGAGAGGGAGGCAGACCCGTAATTGATATAGTAGGAGCCTGAGAGGGAGAGGCCATTCCCATCGCTTTGCTCTAGCCTCTCTCTCTCTCTCTCTCCTTAGACCATGAACGGCAGGGAATAGTGATCGGATCAAACCAAGGTCGTGATCAGATCTGGCAATCAGATCAGATCTCCTAATTTGACATATAGAACTGATTTTTGACTTGAAAGTGCTATTAAGTTGCTAGCCTAAGTGCTGTTTCTTTAGCAGGGCTATATGGGGATGGGACGACAAATTCATCTACATCGGAAACATGCAGCGAGCAGTAGACATCATCTGCCTGGAGGATATGACGAAGGTGTCCCTAGATAGCCCTATCATGACAGCGATTCCCTGCCGTTTTGCAGCTCATCCTCAAAGGGTTGGTCTCCTGGCGGGTGCAACTGCTGGCGGGCAGATTTACGTTTGGTCCGGGTAAAATAAACAATTTTCTAAGCCATGTCATCTTGCATGACGCCAAAGTTTTTGTAAGAGCATGCATGCTCCTGAGTCTCATCCATGAGCCTGTGCAGTTGGACTTGTATAATTTTTTGCGTCTGACTACCCCCAAAGCTTGTAAGTAAGTACTACACCCTTGAGAGAATTCTGATCATATTCAAATTTTGATTCCCATTCTGATTCACCATTAACATGTTGGGTTGGTCCCAAGAGCAAAGGGATGGAAATGAGCAGGAATTTGGCTCGTTTAACAGCCCTTCCTCTTTCAAAAAAGTGCAGAACAATGGCTTGGTTCTGTCAGCGTGTTGAAGGGGAAAATGCCGGGTGAAATGATGAGCCCCAGGAGGCATTGAAGCGCCAGCTTTTTTATCGATGTTAGGTGCATTCCACACAGATCCACTTAGCCCAAAGCTCACGAGAAGATGATATTCATCGATGCTTAAAAAATGATGCATGATTAGTCTTTTAAGTCATATATTGGTCATTAAAATCCGTGAATTAGTGAATTCTAGAGAACTGGCTTAGTAGCCGAGTCTCTCTTTTAATGGAAAATCAAGGATCCAAGCTTGATGTTTTAGAGAAAAGAATAACTTAGTCGTGAAGGTCTGAAAGAAAACATGGATTTTGAGTTTCTCGTTGCACTGATTTTGTTTTGTTTTTCTGTTTCATATGCCGTTTGGTTTCAATGTTATGGTTTAGTTTTGTGTTTCTCTAGTCACAAGAAAGATCTTCAAGTAAAGGGAATGTTGAGGACTAGCAACAAGAAAGATCCTCATAAGTCAATGTTGACTTATGAGATCTGCCTGATCTCCAAGTTCATTCCAACTATACATCGTAACAAAGATACCCCATATTAACATCACTTTCAAAATGTTTCTATTTATAAACAGAAATCCATTCCAAAGTCAAACATTGTCTCAAAAGGATACCCAAAATCATCGATCGTTTAAAACGAAGATTTGAATAATGAAAATTAAATTTATCAAATGAGGAGTTAAGATAGAATGTATTGCTGAAAACTTGGACAAATTTGGAAAAAAAATTGAGGAAGAAATGGAGTATGAAGTTAGATAAGATAATAAAAAGAAGAGATAATGAGGAATCAAGTGAATCAAGTATGAGGTACATCATATAAGAACTTTGAGAGAAAAGTTCATCGCAATTTTCAGGGAGGAAACCATGAAAAAACAAATGAAAAAACACCGAAATTATCCAAGTTTCCTTTTAATAATTCTAATCCAACCTTAAATAAACCATGAATATGCAGAGAACACTCTTTCTAACATTAAGGAACCAAGAAAGATAACCCTATTTGGACTAGATGAATGGCTTCCTGTTTAACTTATCCTTCTCAAGTATGGGTGTGCAAGGAATGAATTCTCCATGAACCCAAGGCCAATTTATGCAAAACTTTTCCATCAATTTGTGCAAAAGTTTATAAGAATGCACCTCAATCATCAATTTGATGCATGGAATGGGGTTAGGGCTACGATTTGGCTCCAAAATTTCAAGCATTAGAGAGAAAATAGTTTAAACATGGAGAGGTTTGATTGGTTCATTTGAGAGAAAGAGAGAGATTTGCTAATGAAGGAGAAACAAGGTGAGAGAGACCTTGGAAGGAATGTCTACACCTAGGATTAGGGCAAATAGTTTGAATAGCCTCTCTAGTGTAAAACATATGGTGTAGAGAGGGACTTGAGGATATTGAACGAATGATCAAGCCATCATTGAAATTTGGTTGACAACATTAAAGAGGAAACAAAAGCTAATTCTACTCGCTCCCCAGTTTGCCACTTGGGCTAGGAAGACAAAAATGGAGGGTGAACTCGTCTAACGAATGATCATGTCGTCCAACCCAAATGGTGTGGGCATTGAACTAGAAAAATCCATGGATATGATTGGACAGCCAAAACATCCACATCCACCCTATAGCTCCAGCCCATTTGGACGCAACTTGTATTTTAGGAACATTATTGGAACTGGACTAAGTTATAAACTTTAAATCATATTTAAATAGGACAAAATTCGGAAATTAAATCTTTTTTTTATTTTGGAAACCCTAAATAGGATCATCAAACATTATTTCTTTTCATCCTGTGAGGTGTTTTCTCCTATCATAATGCTCTTTCTATGGTGATGATTAAAGAAGTTTATATAATTCTAGTTTATATTCCATATTTGAAATTTAAGGTGGAAAATTTTCACCACTAAAATGTCATTGTATTTTTCATAAAATCCAATGATGAACATGAAATTTTATCTAGAGTGAAATAGAATAATATTGATAAAGAACAACCAAGAGGAGCAAAAGCCAACACTTTTTTCATTAGGTTAAATAATTCAAACTGTCATTTTTCAAATTATCAATTAAATTTAAAATAGGACAGTAATGATGATGGATATTGTGTAGCTTATAAGCTATGATGGATATTATGTAGCTTATAAGCTAAATAAAACTTCTATGTATCTCGTTTATAATAATTGAAATGAAATTCATTCATTATTATTCTCGAGTAATGTTTATAATAAAGTCTATGAGCATATGTAGTGACTTGGTGAATTATTGTGAAATCATAATATACTGATTACAAGTCTTTAAACATATATTCTAAATATTCATATTTCTAGGATATTCAAAAATGATATTGAATTATCTGGAAAGAATAACATTGTTTCATACGACTCATATGATAAGTATAGTTTATCTTGTAACCATTAGTGTGGAGACACCAAGGATACGTACTCCCCATCTTTTCATTTTTCTCACAAATATTTTCCAATTTTATAATCTACTTCTCTTTAAATTTCACAAAGTTGTCTTTAAACCATGAAAAAGGTCAAAATAATTAATACACTGCATTGACCATAAAATGAATGCAAAATGAGTTATTGAGTGAAATGGCACGATGAACATAAAATTCTCATGGACATGATTATGTGCATTAAAATTAGCTAAAATTATGAAAATTTCACATAGATGTGAAACGTAATCAAATGAACATCTAGAAGAAGAAGTTGCTCTAACTCCATTTGATTTGCATTGCTACTCTCCATTGTTACTCCATTTGTTACTAATCTTATTACAATCAACAATACGTTGAACAGCAATGTTTAATCTTTAAATGAAATTACAGGGCTTGTGATCATAAACTATTAGATAATTTGATTTCACCATGAGATCCTATTTGAACTGCACTAGCCGTTTAGAGAAATAAGAGTGATCTTCTACTTCTAGGGTTTCTCTCCACCCGCGCTGTCATCGACCAGTGGCGGCACAATCTTCTTCCAGAACCAGTGCTTTCTCCATTGCAGGATCATCTCCTCGATGGGAATGCCCTTCGTCTCCGGCAGGAAAACCCATACGAAGATCGTCATCGCGCCAATCCATCCCGCGAAAAAGAGGAAGATCCCGTACTTGAGAGAGCAGAGCAGCGAGAGAAATGACTGAGCGATGGCGAACGTGAACAACAGATTTACTGATACTGTGATGCTCTGGCCTGCTGATCTCGTCTCCAGAGGGAAAATCTCGCTCGGTACAGTCCATCCGAGTGGGCCCCATGACCATCCAAAGGCAGCCACGAACAAGCATATCACTGCAACCACGGCTATGGAGTATCCTTTGGATAGTTCTCCGGAATCAGGCAGCTTCATCCCCAGCAACGCCGCCACTACGACCTGTGCGAAAAGGATTCGGTTTTGTGGAGAGATCTACCATTTAGGGCTTGGAAATACTTTGAAACTTTAAAGATCAGAGGTTAAAATTGTAAACAAAATGATAATAACGTTAAAAGTGCAAAAAAAAATGATCTGCTCACCTGGCAGATGATCATCTGGATTCCGCCGGAGATTAGAAGAAATCTTCTTCCCCACCGATCGACCGTGGCGATGGAGATGAGGGTGGAGCCGACTAGCACGGCTCCAGTCATCACTGACGAGTAGAGGGCCGCCCTGTTCTTGAATCCCATGCTCTGGAAGAGAACGGGAGCGTAGAACAGGATGGAATTGATGCCGGTGAGGATCTGGAAAGCCGGCATGAAGAGCGCGAGCACGAGTTGGGGGCGGTTTCTCGGCTCCAGGATGTTCGTGAAGGGATGATCGATCGACATTGCAAGTTGGCTGGCGTCCAGCAAGTCCTGGAGCTCAGCTTCGACATGACTGGTTCCTCTGATCTTCTCCAGAACGTGTCTTCCCCTGTTATTACAAGTAAAGAAATAAGAATGCGTTTCATTATCTAGAATTGATTACAAGTCACATATTTATATGGCGCGAATCATCCCATGCACAAACACGTGATTTATGATCTAATACCTGACAGGGAATCCTCGTTCGAGGAGGCTATTGGGAGTTTCAGGGAGCAGGAATCCACCGATGGTCATCAGCGTCGCTGGGGCGGCGGCTAGACCGAGGGAAAGCCGCCACCCCCATGGATGGATCCTTTCTGTGCCGTAGTTCACCATGTTCGCGGAGAAGATCCCGAGAGTCGTTGCCAACTGGAACATCATGTTTAGGGCTCCTCTGAGGTGCGCCGGCGCCATCTCGGAGAGATACAGAGGCACCGCCTACGAGGAAGATGACAGAATAATCACAAGGGTTCAGTCAAAATCAATCAAATTTCATCACAAGTAATTCTCAAACCCCTATATTTTTGGAAATATCTGCGAATGGCTATCAAATTTAGTTCAAGTTTCGATTCATACAATGATTAAACCACCGAGGGCCAGCTTTTAAACCGAATTGAACAATTGCAATTCGCAGCACAATTATGTGCAACGTAAACAAACCCATATTCTGTATTTTTGGAGATATCCTCCAATAGCAACCGAATTTAATTCAACTCTTGATTCATGTCATGATTGAATTACCGATATCCGATCTTTAATCAATCTCGGATCAAATCAAAGGTTTTTAATTGAGATTTGTCTCAAGTGAAGCCAATGTGATTACAAAAATTTATTAATGATAGAATAAACAATCTAAATACGAAAGAAAAATGTGTTGATTTAGATCTTAAATATTACGGAAATTTCAGTACAATAATTCAGGATTTTAAATACTAAAAACCTAATCAACTTTTTGAACGAAAATCTGGTTAAAAAATATTGCAACGCAAATCCATGTTATGAAATTCGATCGGAGTTTTAGGGCTCTGACGTGCAGGTCGGATAATCTAGATTTGATCGGAGAGTAGTTATGTTCCGATCTGAAAACAGAAGACGGAGGAAGGGAATCAGGTCAGATCACCTGATTGCCGAAGCCGATGCCTACGCCTAGCATGATCCGGCCGAGGATCAACATCACGAGGTTGACGGCGCCGGCGTTGAGAGTAGCGCCGATGAGAAAACTGACACCGCCGGCGATGATGCTCGCGCGACGGCCGTAGCTTCTCGTGATCGGGGACGCAACTAGAGAGGAAACGAGCCCCGCGAGGTACAAAGAGGAAGTGAACGCCGCTAGGCCTTGGTTATCGTATTTGCAGTAATTGCTGCTGTCCGGTTCGAAATTCTTCTTCCGATAAACCGTCGGGAAGAATTTCTCCAAGAACGGATCCATGGACGTCACTCCGCCTGTAAATCGATGAATCGGGGATATGACGAAAAATTTGGGGAATTACGTGAAGGAAATTAGAAATGGGACCCGAAATTCCAATGTCGTAGCCGAAGATGGAGCCTCCGACGGCAGCCACAACGCACGCCATGATCACGAATGGCGTGACCTTCCCCTGGTATTGCCCTGCTCTTTCCTTGGATACCCCGACGGGGCCAATTGTTCCACCCGCCATCTCTTCTTCTTCAGCTGCTCTTCTGCTTCTTCTTCTTCTTCTTCTGCTCTTCTTCTACGATCTTCATCTTCTCGAATTATAGTCTCTCGTTCGGCGAGACAGAGTGGTAAGTTTGCCTTCACTGGTACGTGTACGAGGCAGATTCGCTCGCGTAAATTCCTCAAGTTTGACCGTAAAATTATGATTATCTTTAATTTTAATTGCCCGTTATCTGATCCAGTCAACGGGTCAGCGGAAAAAGTGGACGTCTAATTTAATATACATAAAATATGAACATCTACGTTAAATGCACATGATTTTTCCTTCACGGCCCAACAGTCCGAGCTGACTGTCGCTGAAAAAAAACCGTCCACGTGGCATCACTGTCAATGAAAGAGACACACGTCAGTAGACAGGTCAACGGGGATACCTGGACGTTTCTCTTGCGCGTCTCTCAAGTCTCCTCTACTGGGCCATGGACCGAACAACTGATGGCCCAGGATTAAATTTAGGCGTCAGACCCAATGTCGGTCGGGTTATACTGGATATTGGATATTCTGATACTTTCGATACCGGAATACTCTGATATCGGATCTGCTAGCCGGTCATATCCAGCGATATCTGGCATCAGACATCCAATATCCAGTATAGTCCTCAACGTAACACGACATTGGATTGCATGAATATTTTATTATAACTATATCCTGTATCCTAAGTCAGATCCGATATCGGAGAAAAATTAAAAAAATTAAAAATCTATATTAAAAAAAGTATGCTATCCGATATCTATCTAGGATATCTGATATCAGCATCCAAAGGCCATGGACATAGGTGGATGCCGATATCGGATAGTGTACTGCATACATATCTTTTTAATGTTTTTAATTTTTTTAAATTTTCTTTGATATCGGATCCGATATTCACTGATATCCGATCATGTTTAGGATACGCAGCATCCGATATCCAATATCTCATGATTATCTGATATCTAACCGCCTTTTGTAATAATGGAAGTCCATTATTGAGGCCTCGTGCATCGGGTGGCTGATTATACTGCGGACGGTCAGGATGAAAGTAAGCGTGAGATTCAGTTACAAAGTTGTTTCCTGTCTCAGTCGTTATTCACGTGCAATTCCTTCGCGGGCTTTCTTCTCAGCAACGGATAATTCAATGATTTTAAAATCAAGGTAAACAGTCCCGTTGACTTTTCAGGAGTTCAATCATGAACACTAATGACGTAATAACTGGGTTAATTCAGGCAAAAATTCTACTAAAATTCTAAAATTCTTGGATAATTATACGAATCCACTCCCTAAAGACAAGCTACGGAAAAAGCGCAAAGTGACGACTTTGTGATGGCGACGGCTCGCCGGCGAAGTTCTCAAGAGTAAGAAATGTGCCTTCTCTCTCGCTACTTTCTCGCTCTAACATGGGCTTCCCGGCGGCTTTGTTCTCTCTCATCGTCCCGAGTTATCTCCTTTCAGGAATCCTGCAAATTAAGTTCTTCTTCTCAGCTCTTCTTCTGCGGCTGGAATTCGCTTGGAATTCATCTCCGGCAATCGCCGGCGCTGAGGAGGATTACATCTACCGGATTTCTCCCTCTGATTTTCCCTCTCTGGCGGCGATCTCGAGGCGGCGCTTCCACCCTCTTGAAACAGAAGAGGAAGAGGAAGATGAGACAGAAGAGAGGATTCGGTGTGCAGTTTGCCTGGGGGGAATTGGCGGAACGAGAGAGAAAGCGCGAGAGCTGGGGAGATGTCGCCACGTGTTCCACCGGCGCTGTATTGGCGGCTGGATAGATGAAGGTCGGCGGACATGCCCACTCTGTCGGTCAACCATTGATTTTTAAATTTGTGAAGCGTTTATGTGCAAAAGTGGAGAATGTAGTGAAGAAGTTTAATAATTTGGGGAGTAAAATGCAATTTAGAGACTTCTGGGGTAATCTAACTTCAAGTCTGAAAAGTCAGGTATCATTCATCCTCTTTTTCCTTCACTTTAAATTAAAATATTTAATTTACAGGGTAAGATTTGTGGTGTTTCATGGCTTTCATGAATGCTCTACGAGCACCATTTTTTGTCTCACATTTTCATGAATGATTACTCATGCCATTGTTTCACCATCTACTCCATGTGAGAGCATCTATGATCTTGAGCTTGATTCATACATCCTCAACTTAGAATATAGAAAAGTAAAGCAAGAAATTTGGCTAGATGGACAATCCTAGATGGACTATGGCATGAGAGCATCTATGATCTTGAGCATCAAGAAATACATCCTCAACTTGGAATATAGAAAATTAAAACTAGGCATTGTCAAATGATGTCATGAGTGGTAAGTTAGTAAGATAATTATTAGATGGATTATCATGTCGATGTGCCATAAACATTGTTGATGAGGATGATTCGCCATTAAAGAGAGAGATAGTAATGGAGAATAGCCATGGGAATTGTCACCACCATCACATGTCTTGTTTTATGTTGCTTACTTGTTAGGGTTGAGTTCTCTAACAAGCCAAGTGGGGAAGATTGATGAGAAACAGTCATGAGAATTGTCGCTACATGTCACTCATCTCGTGTTCTCTCTCCTAGTTGACGAATTTGATTTCTCAAAGTGGGAGGATTTTCCCCACCATCTGAGCCGAGCTTCATCTATTATTAAGCTTTATTTCTTAGTCTATTTTCTAATTTCTTCTCATTTTCTTATAATTTTAAGTTATATCTTTTGTTTCTTCCAAGGCCTATAAATAGGTTACCCATTTATTAGAATTATAATGTATATTTTTAGTTAAGAGTTTTTCTTCTTCTTCAAATAGTGCGAGTGAGATTTGTCGCAGTCATGTCGGATCTGCCTTGCCTCTCCATTGCCTTCTACACCAAATACAAATTAAAGAAGACATGAGGGGTGTCCGATGAAGCATGATTGTGCAATCGTTGAAAATACACATCCATGTGCTAGAATAAATATCAAACTCACTTAATTAAGGATATAATCATGGATTAATTAGAATAGAAGTAAGTAAGGGTCAAATCCACAAAGAATTAGACGAATCTCTTGAGAAGCTTACAAATTCGATGAAATTGGACAATGAATTAAGATTATAAATTAGGAAAATATTTGAAGATCTTTCTGTGGGATAAAAAATCATGGGATTTGAACTGTTATTCGAGGAAAAATCAAAGAGCAAAGTAAGAGGAAGAAATTGGTTCGCGAAGAGAGAGAAAATGATGAAATTAAGTAAAATTATCCTAATCTAAACTTGGAAATAGAAATTTAAGGTTATAGGATGAAAGACTACACGGAAAACATATCATCTAAGCCAAAATCACGCTTGAAATGATTCAATTAGCTGCAAAATTAAGGCTTTTCATTCAGTGTTTAGAAAAACAGATCTTCAAAACTCAAGCGGTCAATTCTCTAATTCCTTCAATGAAATCTTGATTGTAAGCACTCCTTGGACGGAAAAATGAGTGTAGAAGAGGATTGAAATAAGATATTCAAGGATTAATATGTCTAAAAGTTTGATTGCTAAAAACATCCAAGAATGCATATATCGTCAAAGAGAGAGAGTATAAATAGAGTTCAAATCGGGTTTGGCCGTCGGATCCTTTCCTAACATGCGGTCGACAGTTGCGATTAATCATACGGATTCAAATCATCATCATTAGGTTGTGGGCATCAGATTTGTGATGGAGCACCTAGATTTTGTCACGTCATCATGTGAAGAGTGATTGTCAAGCAACAACTACTATTCGATTTTCATCAAACACTTGAGAGGCCGTCACACATTCGCAGTAGTCCATCAGGGGTATTTAATCTTAACCGTTATAACTTCTTTGATGAATGGCTAGGATTTAGGCATTTTTTCTATAGCGAATCATCGTTGAATCGCATCATGTACCCTTCACTTAAGTGAAAATCAAAGGCTCATATTAAATCCATCGATTCGCTTTGATCCAAAATCTCTATATGTGCCACATCATTTACATATAGAACTTTAGTGCTGATAACATGCAATTTATACATGAATTTACATGATTATTAATGCAAATTAATGTATAAAATATTTCATTCTGATGCATGTTATCTTACTTTGAGTACATATCTATCATTTCATGTAATTTTAAGGTATGATATAAAAATGTATCATTTTAGGGATAATTATGCATAATTAAAATAATATAGTTTTATTCTCATCTATATTTGAGATCATAATTAGGTTTCATGGTTAAATAATTAGAGAAAATATCTTTATAATTTTACACATATATTTTTTATAATTTTATTTTCTAATAGAAATAAGTATATTTTTGAAATAGAAATTTATTATCTTATTATTTAAATAATTTGAATTTTTATAATGATAGATCATTGAATTTCTGATCTAATAAAATTAAATTTAGATTAATTTGGAGTTATATTTTGAAAGTTATGGATTTTCTAATTTTTTTGGATTTATTTTTATTTGAAAAACATAAAAAATGTTTTTTATATGCGTCGTTGAAATGGCGGGCGCATGACGTGTCACCATGTGACGACGAGTGCACGCGCCACGTGGCGCACAGTGTGTACATGTGTGTTCACGTGTGCACACGTGTGTGCATGAGTGTGATTAGTGGGTTAAAGCATCCATTAAGGATTTTCGCTAACCCATTAGACGTGTATACCATATATACTTGTCGAATCTCTTTAATATTTGACACATGGGACTATTTCTCTTTGTTTTTATTTTCAAGTGACGTGGCACAATCTCGAGCGGATGATCGCACCATTTAATCATGATTCTCGATTTTCACTTATTCAAGGGGGTACGTGGCTGCATTTAGGTGACGATTCATTTTAAGAAAATTTAATCTCAGCTCCTCATCTTGGGAGTTATAGCGGTCGAGATTAAAAGTGCTCGATAGACTCCTCTAAGTGCCCGATTAATATCGAACGGTGAACGTTAAGCGACGTTTCTTCTTTTCGCGAGACGTGGCAAAATCTTAGCGATTCATCATCGATCGAAAAAATACGACTTAACGATGACGATTCACAAAATGACATTTAATCTGAGCCGTTGATCGAAGATGAAGAGACGCATCCGACGGTTATGCCCAAAATTCTCTATATATTAACGTGTTCTTCGATGAAAACTTCATTCTTGGATGTTTTGAGCAAATCAAACTGTTTAGACAACTCAATCCTTGAATCTCTTGCTTTTTGCCTCTTCTAGACTTATATCCGTGTCCAGGGAGTGCTTGAAATCAAGATTGTGTGGAGAGAATCGGAAGAAATCAACTCTTGAATCGCAGAATGAAAAGCCTTTGATCCCAGCGATTAATTGGATCATTTCAAGTGCGACTTCAGGTTAGATTACGTGTTTTCCTTACAATCTTACTTCCTGTAGCATTAGATTTTAATTTTGAATGGTAGATTAATCTAATTGTAGATAACTTTAAATTTTCTCTCTCTTCGTGAACGAAGTTTCTTTCTCGATTTCAATCCTTGATTTCTTCGCAAATACTGATCCAAACTCCATGATATTTGATTCCCTAGATTTGTATTGGAGTCTTCTTTCTTAATATACTAAAATCCCTAATTTCTCACCTCAATTCATCTTCCTATTTGATTGAATTTCAAAAATACTTCAAAAATACTTTATTTCTCAGTGGATTTGACCCTTATTCACCATTATACTCTTTAATATGTAATTTTATCTTTAAATTGGTGATTTGGAAATTGTTTTGACATGAGTTTGTGTGTATTCAACGACCTTACGCAATTGTCTCGTCAAATGGCGCCGTTGCGAGGGATTTAAGGCATATTTTTGAAGAAATTTAGTCAATTTTGACTCGGTCAACTCGAATTTTTCGGTTTCTTTTTTGAAATTAACTCACATCAATCCTACATTGAGAAATCTGAAGGAGAAATACATCTTCGAGATACTTAATTCGATAAGATTAAGTGATTCCTCCCTTTCCTGCGAATTGCGGATGATCACGTCTTCATACTCGAATTGAGAGGGCGTAACTCTCACAAATAGTGACACTCAGATACGATTCTTTGTCATCGTTGAATAATTTTATAAGTAGTTTTGACATACTTATATACATATATACGATCCACCCTTCCACGAGATGTCAGTCCACTTGGAGAACGAGGAATAACTTGTACACTAGATCTTTTTGGAACGCTCCCCTGCAATCACCTTCCTCTTCCGCGTCTTCTTTGATCATATAACCTGTAGAAATGGCCCGGAACGACGAGGGAAATTGTTAGGAGATGCCTTAGTGACTACGCCAGGCCCGTCCTCTAGAGACTTGTCACTTGTATTCATGCACCACTTAATTGAAATGTGAATTTTAGGATAGATTTGCATGTGATGAGTATGTTGCCTATCTTCCATGATAAACCATCCGAGAATCCCTAGAGACATGTAGATGAGCTTAGTCAAGTGTGTGAAATTAATCAAATTCATAATGTATCGGCAGACGTGATGAAAATGAAACTCTTTCTCGCTACCCTTCGAGATAGAGCTAAAGATTGGTTTTTAAAGTTAATAAAAGAATTCACCGCTTGGACTAATATGGAGGAAGAATTTCTTAGGAAAGACTATTCCATAGGGAAAACCACCACCGTTAGTAAGGACATTCGTGAATTTACTCAAGGCCCGAGTGAAACATTTCATGTAGCCTAGGAGAGACTTAAAGACATCACCATGGTGTGTCCTCACCATGGAGTGTTTAATCATAACCTTAGACATATATTTTATGATGGGTTAGGCCTGCACGATATCTATCTTTTAGATGAAGCATGAAATAACACCTTCATAAAAAATTTGAAGACAACGCAATAGAATTGATTGAGACGGTGGTAGAAAATAGCCATCACAACTCAGCAAAACTATTCAAAAGAGGTGCGACGTCGAAAGGACAATTGATCGACGCAAAGTCAGTAGAGACGAGCATGCTCATAGAAAGGATCGGTGAGATGATGGAGTTCCAGAATCTTCTATTGGATCAGATCTACATCCGCAACGGTTCTGAAGGACTTGCACCCATCACTCTACTAGAAGCGTCACCATGCGCCCATTGCTCAAGACTTGACCATGTTGAGCTAGACTGCCCCATCATGGTAGATCAAGGGCAATGGATGTATAGACAAGGATCACAAGGAGGGCTAAGTTAACAAGGAAGACCAAATTATCCGAGTGTATACCTAAATTATTATAATAACCCTATTTTCAATAACAATCCTTCGCAGCATGCATGATTTAGGAGGAATAACGATCAGACGTATCCTTTGACATATATCACTGGTCAGCAAGAACATCAACAACACTACACAAATTCAAGACAACTGACGTACATCCCATCACAGCCACCATACACACAAGCTCCATGACCGACCACATCATCTACAGATCCGATTCTTGGTGCAATCTCTTAGTTGATGGAGCACATGAATAGAATAAACTCGTGGGTGGACGAGATACATGATTTTGTTAAGACAAACATTCTTGCCACGACTGATAATAAAAAGGGTAAGCAAGTTTCTTTTTTTGACCAATTACCTACGCAAGCCATTGCCAACCTAAGAAATCAAGGGACCTCATCGAGTCAAATGCATAATGTGGACTAATGAAGCGTTTTATGCGGTCTTTAAAATACACAAACATCGGTTAAAAAAATTTTTTTATAATTCCGAGCTCACAATAATAAAGATGTAAAATCAAGTATAGTGTAAAGATCGGGTCGATCCACAGAGAACACAATTGACTTTGATCGCAAAGTTGAGTTGGTCAAACTTATGCTTAATTAGAGTTTTAAAGAAATGAAAGTGAGATATAATCAATAAAAATGATTCTAGAAATGATACTTTAAGGATTTAGAAACTGATTTGATGAAGAAATGTCAAAAGTCAAGGTCAAAGTGTTGACTTTGACCAATAGTTGACTTTCTATAAAATCATAGAATAAAAAGGACTAAGAAGATTACAAAAATTATATATTCAGAAACTATAGAGAAATTGTAAATTATTAATATAAAATTCGTGATTTTTCGAGAAGAATTGGATTTATTATGAATTATTGAAAATCAAAGATCAGAAGAATCCCAAAATGAACACTTCGGTGTAAATCTTCAAATTGAACCAAATGATATCTAAATCTTGCAATTCACATATGAATGTAAATATAACAACTAGAGGATTTCAAAGAGACTAAAATTGTCAAATTTCACTTTGTATTTTAAGAGTAATCGATCCCGCAAGTCAACGCCCAAATTTAGATTGACAATGAACAGTCAATGGTCAATCGTTAAATTGAGGGGCCAAATGATGATGAACTTTAACAATTTTTCTATCCACGGAAAGCTAATGAAACAAAGAATCCAATGAAACAAAAATCAACTCATTTGGATTAAAGATTATGGATAAATCCTTGTTCGAAAATCAGCAAAAATCCGTAACTAAAATTTGGGCGAAAAGATGAATATAACTATTTCTAAACTCTAATTACCTATCTAGTTCTAATCTAAACTACATAAATTGCAAGGATTACAAACGAATCACACTACTAACCCAATTGACATAAAGATTTGGGTTCAATTTATGCGGATTGAAGAGTATTCATCGGTTTCGTATTCGTTGTGCGTTCGGCGTTCAAGGGGAGATTTCTTACAATGATTCGTGATTATCTTGCTTCAATGGCTGCGGAATTGACTTTAGAAAGTAAAAGATCACAAAGAATTTAAGATCTTCGTTCAAAATCGCTTAATTTCTTCACGATTTGACCAAAAGTTGAGATACAAAGGAAGAAGAACATCGTTTATAAGAAATTTCTCGTGAAAAACGCGGACCGTCCATTTTGCGATGAGATTAGAGCCGTCCAATCGTGCGAGATTAGTGGAATCGGGCCCATGTTCTCCCTTTATTTTTCCTGTCCGATCTTGATCGGAGCTCCCTCACGAAGACACGTGTCGCTAGGTGAGTCGTCAATAGCACGATTGCATCTTAGCCGTCCAACGTCATTGAAGTCACGATTAGAGCACGTGTGCAATTGATGATCCGATGGACCGAGATCCATCGGATTAAAAAGCAATCTTCAGGAAGTTTTTGATCCAACGCCTATAGTTTGGCCACGTGTCTTGCAAAGAGAAGATTAAAGGGAACATAGTCCCACACGGAGAAAATAAATGGAGATTGGCAGGTATAAAAGGTAGACTTCTTTTAAGGACTTGCATTACCGCCCCAAACTACTTACTTGGGCCAACTAACCCGTGGGCCCATCATCTGCCAGCCCAAAGACACACTTGCCACATGGCACCACCCGGGCATCTGCATGAACTCACGTGGCCCGCCACACGTCCGCCCCACCTCTGCACCATGAAGGCGCCTGCGTGGGCTCGTGTGGCTCTGCCACATGGCCTTGCGTGACATGTCGCATCCGCGCGGGTCCCGCGCCACGTCAGTCCGCGGTTCCTACAGATAAAAACCCCTTTTTGAGATTTTAAATAAGGAAATAAAATCGATAAAAATCAAAATAAATTCTAGATAAATCCAAAGAAATCCAAAAAATTCAGAAATCAATATCTTTAAAAATATAACTCTTTTTAATCTCAAATTTTCTCTATTGGCTCACAATTATATTCATTTAATATAATACCATCTAAAATATAAATTAAAAGAAGGATATAAGATGAATTTAAAATAAACTTAAGTAATCTTTTAAGAAGTGTATTTATATCATCCCTTAATTCTTTTAATCATTTACTAAAGTCAAAATAAATCAAGGGAAGTAATTAATTTCTATTTATTTAACCTTTCATAAGATTAAACATCCAAAAAGCACATAATTAACCCTCAATAATACATAAATATGGACTTTAGTAAAATGGCATATCAATGGAGAAAATTTATAAAACTATGATAACATGCATCATAATCACATAAAATAAGGATGAATATTAGTTAAATAAGATAAGAATTTAAGTTAAATATGCATGTTATCATGGACCATGTCCATGCTAACGAAAAGGCAGTGGAGAGAGCATTAGTCATATCAACCCTTCAAAGTGGCAAAGATTTACCGGATCCTTATAAGGACCATCCTTTTCACAAGGGCTCAATAGATGAAGAAACACCGATTGCCGTACCAGAGCAAGACATAAGTTTTGAGGATGAGGGAGAACAGACGAGAGCTGAACCAAATCCTAATACATACAAACCGTATGTACCTTACCCTCAAGCATTAAACTGCCCTAGAGCCAAGGCAAGTGAAACTGATGATCGGTGACTAGTAGATGCCGTCCAAAAGGTAACCATCACCATCCCCTTTAGTAGATATCATTAAACATATTCCTTCTTATGCAAAATTCCTTTAAGGCATATGCACACCTCATAGAATCCTCAAAAGGATCCAATTGAGCGAAACTATGAGTTTAATTATGATGAATTCCCTTCTGATAAAAACGAGAGATTTGGGAGGAATGACCTTTACTAGATCCTTGTTAGATATATGAACTAGTTTCAATATCCTTCCTAAATAAGTATTTGACCGTCATCATGTAGGTGAATTGTAGCGTTTCCTTATAGATTTATGTTTAGCGGATGGATTGGTACGAAAACTTCATGGCATAGTAGAGGATGTGATTTTAAGAATCGAAGATTGTTATTTCCTTGTAGACTTCTTAGTTGTAGATATGAAAATCACTGAGCTTAGTCAAGCCCCAATCATCTTAGGAAGACCTTTCTTAGCTATTGCAAAAGCCATCATAGACTGGGGAAAATGAGAAGTAATTATGAAGGTGGGAGAGCACATGGTGCATGTCAACATAAACAAGTTAATGAAGCACCATTCACGAGCTTTCAAAGATTTGGGAGCTATCGACTTTTGTGATGACTAAGACATTGATGCTTGCATAGAAGAAGTAATGGCGATCAATGAGGAAGCCAATTTAAAAAAGTTACCCTTGGATGAGCCTATAGTGGAGCTCAAACCTCTACCATCTATACTCAAGTATGCTTTGCTTGATACGCAATAGGCAAAGCCGGTGACCATTTCATCCTAGCTTAATCAGGAGCAGGATAAACGACTACTCGACGTGTTGCAACGGTATGAACATACAATTGGTTGGACCCTAATAAACTTAAGGGGATTGGACCCCTTACTATGCACTCATTGTATCTTTTGGAGGACGAGTTCATACTTGTGAGGGAATCCTAGAGACGACTAAACCCCAAGGTATGAGAAGCAATGAAAGAAGAGATCCTTAAGTGGCTTAACATGGAGATCATCTATCCCATATCTAATAGCTAGTGAGTTAGTCCAGTGCACATTGTTTCCAAGAAAGCTAGAGTTACAGTGACCATGAATGAAAAGGGCGAGGAGATCCAAACACGCCTTCTGAAAAAGCGGAAAGTTTGTATCGACTATCAGAAGTTGAATACCGCAACGAAGAAGGATCTCTTCCCCTTACCATTTATCGACCAGATCCTAGATCGACTAGAAGGTCTGAGTTACTTTTGCTTATTGAATGGATACTCGAGTTACAACCAGATTGTTATTCATCCGAACGATAAAAAAAAGACAACGTTTACATATGCCTTTGTCACATTTGCTTTTAGACAAATGTCATTTGAGTTATGTAACGCCCCCGCAACATTCTAGAGAGACATGACAGCGATCTTCTCCGACTTCCTTGGTGACAATCTCGAGGTCCTTATGGATGATTTCTCCACCTTTGGAGATGACTTCGACAATTGTCTAACTCACTTAACAAAGACCCTTGAGGTTTGCGTTAGGAAGTGACTTGTGTTGAGTTGAGAGAAATTCTACTTCATGGTGCGAGAGGGAATAGTGCTCGGGCATCTTGTCTTGGGTAAAAGACTGGAGGTGGATAAGGCCAAGATTGAGGTCATCCAAAACCTCCCTCTCTCTGCCACATTACGAGATTTGCGAAGCTTTCTAGGGAACGTTGCCTTCTACCAGAGGTTCATATGAGACTTTGGTAAAGTTTTCAAGCCGTTGACCAACCTTCTTTTCAAGGATAAGGACTTCATCATTGAAAAGCAGGGGAGCACACATTCGAAATGTTGAAGCAAGAACTAATTGAGGCACCGATTTTGCAAAGTCCTAATTAGGACTTACCTTTTTCAGATCATGTGTGGTGGGAGACTATGCAGTGGGATCAATTTTGGGGACAGCGGATAGAGAAGACGCCAATTTTCATATGCTACACGAGCAAGACCCTTTCCAAAGCTCAGATGAATTACATGACGACGAAGAAGGTGCTTTTGGCAGTGGTTTATGCTTTAGAGAAGTTCCAACCTTACAT
This sequence comes from Lemna minuta, assembly GCA_024174645.1. Lineage (NCBI taxonomy): Eukaryota > Viridiplantae > Streptophyta > Magnoliopsida > Alismatales > Araceae > Lemna > Lemna minuta. The sequence continues at coordinate 12,013,580 of CM044114.1, read as the reverse complement.
ATTGGAGAGTAAGATCATCATTTTCATCGATTATGCGGCACTAAAGTACTTGCTCTTCAAAAAAGAGTCAAAGCCACGACTGATACAATGTGTGCTGCTTCTTCAAGAGTTTGAATTATAGATTAAAGATAAGAAGGGTAGCGAAAACTCGGTGGAAAATTACTTATCGCGTCTCCACATTCCAAGAAGGAGAGATATCGATGACACGTTTTTTGACGAGCATCTCCTTGCCATATCTAGTCACGCTTCCTGGTTTGAACATATCATTAACTTCCTCATGACTAGATTGATCCCGGAGCATTAGAATTGACATAAAAAGATAAGTTCTTCCATGAACTTAAGTACTACTTTTGGGAAGAACCACTTCTATTCTATATCGGATACGGCCTAATCATTTGGTGATGCATCCCAAAGGAGGAGCAAGGAGATATTTTAGCAATGTGTCACTCATTAACGTGTGGAGGATACTTTGTTGCAAGGAAGACAACGTATAAGATCTTACATAACGGCTTTTACCGGCCCACCATCTTTAAGGACGCCCACCATTTCTACACGGAGTGCTTACAATGCTAAGAAACATTAAACATCTCCAAGTAAGATGAGATGCCGATGAGGCCTATCCTTGAGGTAGAGATATTTGATTTATGGGGGATTGACTTCATGGGACCTTTCATACCTTCAGATGGGAAAGAGTACATTTTGGTAGAAATTGATTATGTGTCCAAGTGTGCTGAAAATGTCCCCACTAGGACAAATAACCATCGAGACGCGCTCAGATTTATCACGAGGAACATCTTCTCTCGATATGGATGTCCGAGAGCCATTATCAGTGACGGAGGCTCACACTTAAAAAATACACACTTTTATGCATTTTTGAAGAAAATATTGAGTACATCATCACGTCACCACACCGTACCACCCCCAAGCGAAGTGAGTAATATAGAAGTCAAGAATATATTGAAGAAGATGATTCGACCAAACGAGAAGGATTGGGTGCACACGCTTCCTATTGCTCTATGGGTATATTGGACGATTTACAAGACACCCATCATGATGTCTCCTTTCAAACTCATATTTGGGAAGGCATGCCATCTTCCAATTAAGCTTGAGCATCGAGCATCTTAGGCTATCAAGAAGCTCAACTTATCTCTGTATGAATTAGGAAAACAAAGACTTCTCCAACTTCAAGAACTATAGGATCTAGGGCACGACGGGTATGAAAATGCAGAAATTTACAAAGAGAAGACCAAAGCCTTTCATGACAAGCACATCAAAAGAAGAACCTTCCAAGTCAATGATAGACTTGCCTTAAGCTTTTTCTAGGGAAGCTACACTCACGATGGGACGGTCCTTACGTGGTTCTGGAGTTGTCTGAGAATGGATCTATACTTATTTTCAACATCAAATCGAGGAGCGAAGTTTAGAGAGAAATTTGGATTGGGAAGAGAGAAAACTGAAATTAAAAAAACGAAATTGACTAAATCTACTATTCAAAATTGAATTCTAATTTTATAAGAATAAAGATTAAGACGAAAACATGATTTCTAACCCAAAATAGCGCTCAAATTGATCCAATTTCTCATCGGATCAAAGGCTTTTCATTCCCCAAATTCGAAGACGATCACTGGCGTTCAAGAATCAATTTCTCCATATTATCTCAACGAAATCTCACTTTCAAATACTCCTTGGATGCGAAAATTGATCTAGAAGCGAAGGGAAATAAGATATTCAAGGATTGTAATGTCTAGACAAATTCGATTACTTGAAAAACCTAAGAATCATTTATATCGTTGAAGAACATCTCCATTTATAAGGAGATTTGGGCGTAACCATTGGATTCATCATTCAATATTCGATCAACAGCTTTGATGAAGCGCATGAGTGTGAATCGTTACGCTTAAATTGCGTCCTTTGGATTGAAGATGAATTGCCGAGATTTTGTCACGTTGTGTGTAAAGAAAAAACATGTGAAATGCTCGCCATCTGATCTTGATATAACGCTCCGGATGCGTTTCATCAGTTTTAATCCCAGCCGTTATAACTCCTTAGGTAAACGACTAAGATTAAATCCTTTTAAAATAATTCACCAACAAAATTTCGCAATAACGGCTGTGAAATCGCGATTAAATCACGCAATAGGACGCTCCACACAACGCCACGTCACCTGTGCACATAAAAATAGAAAAATAGTCCCACATGGCGAAAAAAATCTAGCGAATGCGCGAGTATATAACTAGTGTGTTTATAATGGGATCGTAAAAATCCTGAAAAGGGTACTATCTCATTATTTATACACACACGCTCACACACGTGCACTCACACGCGCACACACGTGCACTCACACGCGCACACACGTGCACTCACACACGCGCACACATGTATATGTGGTGTGACATGTGACGTTCTCATACGCCGCCACGTGGCGCCACCATTTTGGTCACGCCACGTCAATTGTCATGTCAGCACGTGATAATAAAATTATTTTTTATTCATTTTAATTTCAAAATAAGTTGATTTAAATTCATAAAAATTTTAAAAAAATGCTTAAAAATTAGAAAATTCACAACTTTCAAAATATTACTCTAAATTAGTCCAAATTTATTTCAGTAGATCATAAATTAAATTATCTATCATCTTAAAGAGTCAAATTCAATAAATAACAAGAGGATAAATTTTTATTTAAAAAATATACTAATTTATTTGAGAATTTAGAACTTAGAAAATTAAAAAGTATTTTATCTTATTATTTAACACTAAAACCTAATTATGATCTCAAATAAAAATGGAGATAATCTAATATTCAAAATATTTCTCTCAATTTATCATAATTATGTTTAAATTAGTGTATTTTGATATTATAACTTAATTTTCATAGAATAACGATCTAGACACAAAAAATAGATTATTTGATCACTTTATATACAATAGAATGCATGTTTACACAATTCATTTGAGTATTTCTTGAAGCTGTTTAAGTGTCTAATGGTATCTACATAATCGATAGACGATTTCGATTTCCTATTTACTACTCTTCATAGAGGGAGAAAAGAGAAGAAAATAGATAGTTTCCACAAAATTTGTATGGACAGCTTGAGTTGTCATTGTTCTTAGCCTATTTATAAACATTGAGTGAGTGAAACTTTTGCAAAACCCTCAAAATTGTATGTTTGACCAAAGTCCATAGATCTTGCGTGCATCACTGAAAAATCGAATCGATGTGGTCGTTAATTGCACACCAATTCGTGTCAAGAATAAAACCAAACTTACCAATTTAATGATTTAATTATGAATTGAGGGGTATAATGGTAAATAAGGGTCGAATCCACGGAGAAATAAGTGATTTTTGAGAGATCTTTTGGAATTTGATCAAATCAGACGATGAATTGGTGATAGAAATTAGGGAAAATGGTAAATTTAGAAAGATAACTCAAAGACAAATACACGGAATCAAAAATCATTCGATTTGGATTAGTAGTCGCGGAGAAATCAAAGAGCGAAGTGGAGAGAAATTTCCAAAAATCGGAAGAATGAAAAACCGAAATTAACGATGAAATTAAACTAAATTATGATCCTAAATTACAAATTGATGATACATGACAATAGATTAGAGGGAAAATACGTATTCTAACCCAAGATAGCAATCGAAATGATCCAATTAATCGCCAGATTCAAGGCTTTTCATTCCGCGATTTTGAAAACGATCATCAGTGTTCAAGAGACAAATTCTCATTAATCGATCGACGAAATCTCACTTTTAATCACTCCGTGGACGTGAAAACGAGTCTAGAAAAGATTAGAAGTGAGAGATTCAAGTATTGAAGGACGTAGATAGATCAATTTAGTGAAATCATCCAAGAATACATCAAAATGTCGAAGAACATCTCAATTTATAATGTATTTGGGCGTAATTATCCGATGGAGCGTTTCATCAGCGATCAACGGCTTTGATTGATTGCATTAATGTGAATCGTCACCGTTATATCGCAGCCGTTGGATCGCCGATCGAGCGCTCAGATGAAGCCACGTGATCACGCGTTATAAAACGCCGTGAAACGATCGCCGTTGGATTGCGATCTATCGCCTCAGATGCATTTTCGAGCGTTTTAATCTCGACCGTTATAACTCTTGTGATCAACGGTCGACATTAAAACGATCCGGTGTACCCCGATTAAGCCACGTGTGCCCACCGATTTAAGTGAAGATTGACGGCTGAGATTCGTCGCACGATCGGATGCTCCACAAGCTGCCACGTTGCCTCCCGATCTTGACCGTTGATCGCGATGAGATCGAACGATCCAGATTACGCTACGTCACCTGCGCGCTATTAATAAATTGAAAAATTAATTTTAAATTAGAAAAATCAATTTTTAATTCTGGAAAATCCTTAAAAATTCATAAAAAATTCAGAAGAATTCAGAAAAATTCTAGAAAAATCCCTAAAAATTAGAAAATTCATAATTTTCTAAATACAACTCCAAATTAATCCATATTTTTTTCATTGGATCTGAAATTCAATTATCTATCATTATAAAAAGTCAAAATATTTAAATAACAAGATATTTAATTTCTATTTCAAAAATTTATTCATTTCTTTAAATTTTAATTTTAGAAAATTAAGTGAATGTTTATAAAAATGATTTCTCTCATTATTTAACTTTCAAAACCACTTATAATCTCAATTAAAGATAGGTTATAAAATCATTTATCTTTAATTCATCATAATTAACCCTAAATTAAAGCATTTTGAGATGAGAACTTAAAATTACATAAAATGATAGAAATTCACTCAAAGTATGATAACATACATGTGAATGTAATATTTTATGCCTTAATTTTCATTAATAATCATGTTTTTGCATGTTAAGATTGCATGTAATCAATCACCTTTTAGGTCTATATATCTCACTAGTTGATAACTCTATAAACTTAATAATAGGTATTGGTCAATATTATTAGTTATCTATATCAACATACAAACTAAATCAATGATCAAATTGACATAATTGACATGTTGAGTTATCAGCTTGTTTGGTGCCTAGTTACATTATGTGCTATAAGAGATATGAAGTGTATAAAACTCTCTTATGAAACAGTGCCGTCATTGGTTACTATATGACTATAACCTTCATTCATGCAAGACTCATGAATGACTTAAGGTATGGTCTACTGTCAAATCATAATCAGTCATTCAAATTAGTATCATTGAGATTACTTTTAATATTTTCATTACCTTTGTCAAAATATTTTATTCCAACTCATTCGTTTAGTCAATTTCCTTTTATATAGAGGGCTTACAATCCCATCTTGACCACATAATCACCTTCAAATTATTTTAGCCTATATCCAAGTTATGACATTTTGGAGATCTTGTGGTTGTATCTCTGACATCATGGTCAAAACAGAATCATTCATCTATAATATCTTTGGCGTCTTAGGCCAAAGGACAGCATACGCAACCATAATATGAACGGATCAAATCTAGAATTGAAGGAATGGAAGAGAGATAATTCCTCACCTATTTGTTAATCTTCACTTCTTCTTTTTTTAAATGCTATCGGGCTAGCTTCTTTTTCAAAGCACTGAAATCTTGACAACTTGAAATGGGGAAGGTGACAAGAATGAGAAAGCTTGGGATCTTAGGAAGCCTTACTCTTACATAAGGATCTGGATGCTTGAAGTCTCTACTTCTTTCACTCCTTTTTGTTCCCCCTCAGTTAGCTCATGCAACATTAACACCTACTTTGTTATGTATATCTTTTAGGCATAATTTGATTAGTTTTATATGGGAAAATGATGAGTCTTGTATGACTTTAACTGTTGAAGTGAGTGTTACAATGTGCTTCAAAATTTCTCTCTGAAGTTTCGTCACATCCCATTCAAGTCTCTTTCTATTTCCTCTTCATTTCTCCTTTTTGGAGTTCCCTCAAAATTTTGTCATTTGATATTCAGAAAATTGCGCCAGGTTTGGCAGATCTTCTTGCTTCTCAATTATTTCTTTGACTTTTTAAATTTAACTCTGTTGACCTTGCCAATTCCTCCAATACATTGAGTAGGTGCCTTCTTCCGTATACCACTTTTCATAGAAGACTACTCAATCATTCTTGTCAGTCAAAGTCCACTGGTTTGACTTTTATCGAGCAGATTTTCTGCAAGGAATGTCTTCTATCAGGTCACGCTCTGACCAAATAGATTCCACAATGACCCAAAATCTGGTTTTAGGTTGGGGATTTGGCCTGACTGTTACCAAGATCTCCAATCCCTACATCCCTGTGATGAAGAAACTGTGGTTTAAACACATGTAATTGAGACATTGTTCTTATACCCTTATTTTGGAAAATAAACAGTAAACCGATCAAATGAATCATGCTTTATTTACCATTATTAGGAAGACAAAAGGTAGAGCATGGGAGATAAACCTGTTGACCTGCTGATCTAGCTAACATTATGGAAGGAGTCGATGATGGCATCAGCGAGGTACTCGCATTTAGCCAGAGACAGTCCTGCCAATGATATTCTCCCGTCCTTTGTCATGTACACGTGCCACTTGTCCGTCATGTTGTCACTCTGTCAGATCAAGGAACATTTGTATGAATAGAATGAGAGAGAGCGAGAGAGAGAGAGAGAGAGCTGCAAGGAGCAAACCTGGGTTTTGTTGAGGCCAGTGAAGGAGAACATGCCAATCTGCCGTAGAATGAAAGACCAATCCTTGCCACTCTTGTCCTTCGCAGACAGAGAATCAAAGAGGCTTCGTCTCACATTCTTTATCCGACCAGCCATCATCTCCATCTCTTCCTTCCATTCACCAAACAGTGCTGGGTCCCCCACCACATTCGCCACGATTCTTGCCCCATGGACTGGCGGATTTGAGTACATGGGCCGCGCAATTCTCTTGAGCTGGCTCTTAACTCTGTTCATAACATGTACAAATCATTTCAAAGTTCTGGTGGCATCTGATGCGATGGCACCAATTCACTTGACTTTATCTTACCTTGTTGCTGTTTCTGGGGAGGAGCAAACTACATTAATTGCACCAATGCGTTCAGCATAGAGTCCGAGGTTCTTGCTGTAGGACTGTGCAACCAGAATTTCTAGCCCACGGGAGGTGAAGAGACGGACTGAAGAAGCATCGATGTCAAGGTTTCCGCTGGCAAATCCCTGCAATGTATTTATTGATTCGGTTGTGACGAGAATGGGATGAACTATATGGATTAGGCTGCAGGGATTGGCTTAGATCATCGGAATCCACAGATGGTTGTGATCCACCCAAGCACTGTTTGCTGATGGCTGCTCAATTGAAGTGACTGATCAATTATCCAATTGGTTTATAGTTAGTTTTAGGTATATAAAAAAAGTTCTCCATCTCTGGGGAGAAATTGCCAGTGGGGCAGGTAGTCAAGGCAGTTGCAGCTGCAAGATTCTCTTCACTCTCTAAGATACATAAGTCGAACGGGGCTTTATATCTCACAGCTCTCTCTAAAAATGTGCATTTTCAATCAGGCAAACAGATCTGTCTGCGGGTAGACCTGGCAGTCCAGATTGAATTTCCTTGCAAATCGTTAAAATCAATCCCCTCTTATTATCGGTGATTGATCATGAGGCTCCCCCATGGTGAATAATTAATCTGATTGATCATTTAACCATGATCACTCGAACCCCAGTGCCTAGGGTGGAAGTGAAAATATTGGTTGGATTACCTGGTAGGCAACGTCAAAGAAGGGGATGTGGTTCTTTTCTTGGATGACATCAGCAATTTTTTCCCACTGTTCTGGAGAAGGGTCAATGCCTGTAGGGTTGTGGGCACAACCATGGAGAACAATGAAGGAACCATCTGGTGCTTCCTAGTAAAAATTAGAAAAACAAAAGACTTAATGTGTACAATGACTTGCTGACATTTTTAACTAAGGTACTACCTTAATATCTGCAATCATCCCCTCAAAGTCCAAACCAACAGTGCGGGGGTCATAGTAATGGTACTCAGACCACGGGACACCCGCATCATTAAAAATATTCTTGTGATTTCCTGTGAGGAAGCAATCAACCCATCCTGGATCAAATCAAAGAAGACTAATAGTGTCAACATTGAAAAGATGATTTGTCACCCCAAGTAGGAGCTGAGATGAGGGCTTTGGCCTCTGGAAAGTATCTCTGTATGAATGCTGCAGCTAAACGAAGAGAACCGGTGCCCGAGAGACCTTGAACAGTAGCAACCTGAAAGAAGAGCTTAAATAAATGGGTAATGTCCAATGATAAATATCCTTCGAACACTACCTTTCCTTCCTTGATAATGGAATTATCTGACCCAAATATCAGCTCTGCAGTGACCTTGTTAAATGTGGGCAAACCTTCTATTGCAAGGTACTGCAAAGTCAATGAAGTTGTGAATTTTTATAAGGCAGGATTCAAAAGCTTTTGACACAATGTCAAATATTTAATGTAATGGCTTAAAGTACCTCCTTGTTCTCACCCTGTTCAAGCAAAAGGGCTTCTACCTACGAGTTATGAAGCAACAGAAAAAAAGAGAGACAAATATAGTCAAATCGACACAGTTTGAAATGCAAGGAAAAATTTAAAACATTTACTGAACCTTCTTAACAACATTTAGAACGTACGGCTGGAGTTCTTCGGTTCTGTAAGCGCCAACTCCAAGATTCAGCTTCAGAGCATTAGTGTCTGCCTTGAAAGCTTCAGAAACTCCGAGAATCGGATCTGGAGGGGCCATGCTCACACCATCGAAACGAGACACGTTGGTTGCAATGGTCATTTTTACACGTCTCGAATACTGCAAAACAGAAAGAGTCTTGCATTGATTTCCTTCATAAACCAGTCCTCGATAGATAAGTGGCCATATGCCTGAAAAATAATAATAAACCTAAATCTTAAACAAGTTAAGCAACATGTGAACTAGAACAGGAATGTTAGATACCATAATGAAATAGAGAAGATTCCGACAACGATGATCCTCAAAAACTCAACAGATTTTGACGAAATACGTGCACTTTAACTTTAAAAAGAATGATAAAAACCGCCGGAAAAGCTAGAGAATACAAATTTCTAGCTAAGCTGCATGTGAACTAGAATGTCAGCTACCACAATGAATTAGAGAAGATTCCAACAATCAGTCATCGAAGACAATGTACGCAATAATACTTGAACGTGACATGCCAAAAATTTCCAATAACCCTACAGAAATAGGATCCGACCATAATCTTCGAGATCTGCAGACTCTTCCCACTTCCAGATCCGATCTCATTAATCTTCAAATAAAACAAAACAACTGACAATCATTCTTCTTTCAAAAACGTTTGAAATTAACCGTTAGCGCGCAGTGAAATCCTCAAGCCAAATCGCACCACCTTGCTATTCCCTCTAGAATGAGGCGACACCGAAGGGGAAGCCAAGGCGAGACATAGCCCAGTTGCAGACATGACAGGCCTCTCCGTTCTAGATGTTACCGAAGCTCGAACTACGATCCTAGAGAGCAAATTTTCGCAGTCAAGACGAAGATTTGTAGAAGTAGACACCGGAGAGGAAACTCGGGTTTTTATGCGCGCTCTGTTTTTTCCGCCATATGACTCTCACTCTCACAGCATTTCGGTTAGTTATATGACCTCAAAGGCCTTTTTTCTAATATCCATTCTTACACGGTTAGTATAGTTTTCTTCACGAAAAAAAGCTCTTTCTCGCTTGTCCATCTATTCGGTGGCCTTTCTCCCTCCACGTTAAATAATGTTCATAGGGACTTATATGTAAATTTTAACTTTGGGGGTGAAATACGTAAAGCGCGGCATGCACCTTTAAATTTGCCTCCGGCGCATAGCTTCTCTTCAAATGGTAGCAATATTTAATCTTACAGGGTTAGTATGTTTTTCTTCTAAAATTAAAGGGTTTCTTCTAAAATCCTTACCCGTTGCCGCCTCTTTTCGGCTTAACTTAGCGGTCTCCTTTCTTATTTATATTAAATCACAAAAACAGGGACTTATACTTAAAATAAAACTTTGAAGGGTTAACTTTTTAAAGCACCGCAAGCATCTTCAATTTGCCTCCAGCGAATAGTTGAAAAGTAAGCTATTCCCCGCGAGTCGCTACCGTGATCGTTCTCGTTGCGGGACGTCCATGGACGAAACGACTCTGTCTTCGGCGCCAGTGAAGGATCCCAGAGTAACAGCCAGGAAGTGCGTAACACGTTTTCTCGGTTACATCGTTAAGAGCTTCGATATATATTTGGAGTAATCGATTCCGCTCAATTACGAGTATTGATAATCGTTGAATTTTTGTTTTATGTACGTGTCTAGGTATCAAGTGGAGCTATGTAAAAGAGCTGTGGGGGAGAATATTATCGTTCACATCAGAACGGGAGGAGGGAAGACTCACATCGCTGTGCTTCTCATGCACGAGTTCGCCCACAGGATCAAAAAGCCGAGTAAGGAAGTTTGCATTTTCTTGGCCCCAACTTCGCCTCTAGTGCGACAGGTACAAATCCGATTTTCCCCGTTTCCACGTTTAACCGTTTCATCAGCCATCTTTCAATTCAGCGTTAGTTTAACGGCGTTAAACGGGTTTCAAGCGGGAGTACATAAGCTCGCGCCATAAATATCTCATTTGCCTTGATATTTCACCTGTAAAACCGTACGCTTCGGACTATATATAAAATCTACCTATAGACATGCTTACAATCTTGCGTTGACCTTGCACTCGAAGTATAATCATTCAAGAATTATCTGTTACTTTTTTTTTAACTAATTTGACACGTGAATTCCGGCGCTTGTGTTTCTCTCTCACTTGAAAATGATATAATTCTATTTTCTTAAATGTTCATGACGCAACGTCTCTTTTTATAGCAAGCGGGTTATATTCAGAAAACCACAGATTTTAAGGTAAAGTGCTACCATGGCAATGCGAAGAGCTTGAGTCATGAAAACTGGGCCAAGGAGATGGAGGATGCAGAGGTATTCTTTTTCAGTTTGCCGATCAATGTAATTTGATATTTTACGAAGTCAACATGGGAATTGTGGAGGAAATTCAGAGTATGATGTAATAAGAGTGGTTTTTTAACCCTATGTTCCTTCCATTCCGTTGATTAGGTGACAGCAAGTACCACGTCTTTTGAAAGCCAGAGTTCACGGGGCTTGTACAAATATCCACACTCTTGTCTGATTCTAAACATGTTTTCTTGTCTGACGCCAGTATTCCTTTTATTTATGAATAAGATTCTCTTGTGTTGATCCTAGATCTTGCTTGATCCCCTCTGATTAAGAATCTTAATGAAGAGAGACTCAAGGAATCCTGTCATGATCCACCAATGTACAAAAAGAGATGAGAAAGATGTGACGATCTCTCCTGGGATGTGTGATTCGAGAGTCCCTCCCCTCTGCTCTCCAAAGTCTCCTATGGAATCTTCAATCCCCGTCATCAAGCACACCCAGTTTATTTGTAGATTTTCTGCCACTTTGTTATTTGAAAGTGAATGACATAGCTGGCTCCTTTTTGCTGCCTATTCTGAGGACACCATGGGAGAAGGAACTGCTTCACATTTCCTGTCCCTAATTTTTGTAATAATTTGGCCTTTATCGTACTCCTTAACCCTTGTATCTAATACATTTAATGCGAATGACATGAGGTCTTCTTTTGAAATGTGGTGAAAAAGAAACTGATTCAGTTGACATGTGGTTCTGAGTTTGTTTTCAGTTGCGTGATTAGCATGAGTCAAATATATGTTTAAAGTTGTAGATTTCTTGAGAGAGAAAGTTCTAGAGAGAGAAAGTGTGGAAGAAGCAGAGAGAGAGTTTGTGCAAAAACAGATAAATTTTTTATTCGATATGCTGAGCGTTTTATACAGTCCTGTGGGGAGACTTGAAGGGTCACCTCCAACGGTGAGAAATTTCTGACCGTTGGAGTACCTTCCAACGGCTAGTTTCTAGCCGTTGGAGCCTGACGTCAGCAATGCTGACATCTATAGTTAGATTAATTTAGGTCCACTTTACTGGGCCTACATTGATCTTATGAGTGGTTCCGTTATTGGGCCTTAATGTCCCAATAATGGACCTAACTAAAAACATAAATCTTTATTTCATCCTAGAATATATTACAAGTACATAGAGTTCTGAACAATTGACACTTCCCCTCAAGCGCTGGAGTGAATACTCTTCATTCCAAGCTTGGAAATTAAGTATCTCATCTGCTTTGCTGGAAGCCCTTTGGTGAAGACATCTGCACACTGATCTTCAGAGGGAACATGCTCGGTTTTGAGAATGCCTTGCTCTAGGTGGTCTTGTATGTAGAACCTGTCGATGTTCACATGCTTCATTTGGTCATGGTATACTGGATCATGAGCTATACTAATTGCGGATTTGTTATCGCAGCGGATTGCAATTGGTTGGACATAGCTGATTTGTAGCTCATTTAATATGTTCTTTATCTACATTACTTAATCAATTCCCTTTGACATAGCACGAAACTCGGCTTCTGTGCATGACTTAAAGACCACACTTTGTTTTTTACTCCTCCATGTTACTAGATTTGCCTCCCAGGAAAGTACAATAACTTGTGGTAGACCTACAGTTGACCCTGGAACCTGCAAAATCAGAGTCAGTATATAAAACAAGGTCGAGCTTACCTGTTGGTTTGTATGTGATGCCTAGCCCAGTTGTCCTCTTGAGATACCTGAGAACTCTATTAGCAGCTTGGAAGTGAGAGACTCTAGGAGAATGCATAAATTGACTAAGGACATTCACTGTATAGCATATATCGGGTCGTGTATGAGATAAATACAAGAGTTTACCAATCAACTTCTGGTATGATGACATTTCTATATGTGGGTCTTTGTCATCCAATTTGAGTTTATGATTTGCCTCAATAGGTGTATCACTGATCCGACAATCCATATTTTTCGTTTCATCAAGAAGGTCTAGAATATATTTCTGTTGTGTCATTAGTATACCCTCAGTTGACCTAGTAAACTCGATTCCTAGAAAGTATTTAAGGGGACCTAGTTGTTTTACCTGAAATGTTTGAGCTAGACACTGTTCTAGTTCTTTTACCTCTTTTGAATCACTTCCGGTAATTATGATATCGTCTACATATACAACAAGAAGGGTCAATAGAACTGGTGAGGAGCATTTTGAAAATAATGTGTGTTCCCCATTACACTAGCGATACCCAAGTGATTTCATCGTTTGACTGAATCGGCCAAACCATGCCCTCGCAGACTGTTTTAATCCATACAATGCCTTTTTTAATCTACATACTTTCCTTGTAAAAGTTGGGTTATCATACCCTGGGGGAATATCCATATAAATTTCTTCTTTTAGGTCTCCATTCAGAAATGCATTCTTAATGTCGTATTGTAGCAAGGGCCAGTCCAAGTTAATTGCCAACGATATCGTGATTCTAATTGTATTTAATTTGGCTACAGGGGCAAAGGTTTCTTGATAATCTATTCCATATGTTTGGGTATAACCTCTTGCTACTAATCTGGCCTTGTGTCTATCAAGGGTACCATCCGCATTATATTTTAGAGTGAAGATCCATCTACACCCTACTGATTTCTTCCCCTTAGGAAGATCAACTATTTCCCATGTACCATTTTATATTAGGGCTCTCATTTCGTCATCCATTGCCGCTTTCCATTGAGAGATCCTTAGGCCCTCATGGTGGGATTTTGGTATTGGAATATCCTGAAGTCCCACTAAGAAGGCCTTATAGTGTGGTGAAACATTTCCAAAAGTTAGGAAATTTGTAACACCGTGAGGTCGTGGTTTGACACACGACCTCTTACCCTTTCTTAGGGCAATGGACCATTCTCCCATCACTTCCCCTCCAATTGATTCCTCTGGACCCCTTTTTGACTTTAGGTTATAATATTTTAGTGGAGGTTCAAGTGGAGGTGATTGGTGGTGCTCCATTACTTCTGGTTGATCAGAGAAGGTTTGATCCCAATCTGCACTCTCAGACGCAGGATTGTCCCTCACTAATGGAGTAGAGGTAACAACTGTTTCCTCTGGTGAACTAGGGATAAGATGATCATTAGATAAAACAGGGGTTGGAGGCTCCTCCTCAGATAAACAGGTCTGATCTAGTAACTTTAAGTAGTCTAGATCTCTAAGGGAGTCATGGTGATCTGATTTGTAATAAAATACTGTCTCATCAAAAACAACATCCTTAGAGACTAAGTATTTCCTGGTGACTAGATTATATAATTTATATCCTTTTTGTGTAGTGGAATAACCCAAAAACACACGTTTGAACGCTTTTGCCGACCATTTATTCGTCTTATGTGCAGGGTTATGCACATAAGCTACACACCTAAAAATCTTTACTAGTAGCCCAGTCTTAATTCGAGTGTCAGGGCACTCTTTTTCAAGTATTTTAATGGGACTTTGAAATTGTAAAATTTTTGAGGGCAGTCGGTTGATCAGGTGTATTGCTGTCATGACTGAGAAGCCCCATAAATTAAGGGGCACACTGGCTTGAATTAGAAGGGTTCGAGCCTTATCCACTATATCCCCATTTTGTTGTGGGGTGTATGGACACGATGTCTCATGTAAAATTCCCTTAGATGCTAGGAATTCACTTAACTCCTTGTTATGAAAATCCTTGGCATCATCAGACCGGAGTCCCTTAACTGCCTTTCCAAACTGCTGTTCTATAAGAACACATAGATTCCTAATGCAGTTAGTGACTTCGGATTTGTTTTTTAATAAGAACAACCAACTAAACCTGCTGTGATCATCTGTACAGATAAAAAAATAACGATGTCTTGATAGATCCGTGTGAGGAGATGGGCCCCAGAGATCACAGTGTAGAAGTTGAAAAGGATGTTTTGAACGGTTATTATGTGCTGGATATGAAGTTCGTTTGAACTTTCCTAGTTGGCAAGCCTCACACACAATAGAATTAAAATCAACATTCTTAAACTGATGTGAATACATTTTTTTAAGAAGATGAAATGATGGATGACCCATTCTCTTATGGATCTCCACGAGGGTGCTCTTAGGGAAGACTTGTTCGGCTGAGGCCACCTTGGATCCGGCTGTCGGGATGATTGATGGGTCAGCCCCAAGAAAGTAGTAGAGTCCATGCTGGATCCTAGTTAGTCCAATCCTTGATCTTTGGACCTTGTGACATAAGTATGCATCAAGATCATCAAAGACTATTCTGTATTCAGTTAATTTGGCTAGTCTTTGTACAGAAATAAGATTAACAAATAATTTCGGATTATGTAATACATGTGTTAATAAACCGATGGGTTGGATGTGCATGGTTCCAATTCCGGCAACTGGAAGCAATGTTCCATCTGCGGTTTGGACATGCTTACCAGGAGCAATCGGCTCATATGACTTAAAGAACATGTCTGTTAGGGTCATATGATCCGTTGCTCCTGAATCTAAGATCTAGGGAGTAATATGGCTATTCATATGGAAAGAAGAGATGATAGTTTTGATACCAGAGTTAGCCACGGATGTTGAGCCAATGATGGAGCTAGATGAGCTGTTGATGATGGTTGTTAATTTCTGGAGCTCCTTCATCATGCCTTGGAGAGCTTCAGCAGTTTCGGAAGATGTTCCCCCTTGTTGAGGATGTTGTACCATATGCGCTTTGGCAATGTAAGGAGGTCTTCCATGAAGCTGGTAGCATTTGTCCTTGAGATGTCCAGGCCTTTTACAGTAGGTACACACACAGTTCTCCTGTTTTCCAGGGTCATACCTTGGTGCACTATCCTTTTGAAATTGATTCTGGCTAGGAGCAGGGGGCCGATATCCGTGAGCTGCATAGGCAGTTCCTTCAATTGGCCCCTTTTGTAACTGAAGGCGACTCTCCTCTTGAAGAAGCTTGGAGACGGCTTCATCAAAGGAGGGCTCTACCTCGTTGAACAGCTGACTTCTGATAAATTTAAATTCTGGTCTTAGTCCATGTAGGAGCTGGCACAATCGGCTTGTAGCGGTCTGAGCTCGAGCCACATGTTTAGTAGACTGGGGCCAACAGTAATCCAACTCAGTGTGGATGGCCCTCAACTCATTTGAGTAAGTGAGGATATCCTTGTCACCCTGCTTGAGAGAGTAAGACCTAGTGAGGAGATCATTTATTCTGGCCTTATCACCAAGCTTTGAGTGACTCCTCCGGATTGCTTCCCATAGCCCTCGGGAGGTATCATAGGATATAAACATACTGAGTTGTTCCGGAGCAATGGAGTCCAGAAGCCAAGCAAAGATAACTTCCTCTCCCACAACCCATCGTTGGAAGATTGGACTGTCCTCAGATGGACTATCCTCATGAAGATGTTGAATCAGCTTCCAAGGCTTCAGCGCAGCTTGAATGGCTCTTTCCCACAGTATGAGATTATTGCCATTGAAAATATTGCACTTGGCCAGCATCGGAAGATGAGATAACCAGCGATCAGAGGAGACAGTAGCATGTCCTTCTGATACCGGCACTCTGTTGTGCACTTCAAGAGCAGTAGAGGAGCTGGTGGGAGCTACGTCCACCATGATGAGGACTTGTAGAAGTTAAAAAATTTCTCTGGATGTAGCTTCAAAGAATTAGAAGTTCCTCCCGTAGGATGGACTTCAACTCTAGGTGCAGGCAGAGAACAGAGAGAAAAGAAAGGCTCAGTAACCGAGCTCTGATACCATGTAGATTTCTTGAGAGAGAAAGTTCTAGAGAGAGAAAGTGTGGAAGAAGCAGAGAGAAAGAGTTTGTGCAAAAACAGATAAATTTTTTATTCAATATGCTGAGCATTTTATACAGTCCTGTGGGGAGACCTGAAGGGTCACCTCCAACGGCTAGTTTCTAGCCGTTGGAGCCTGATGTCAGCATTGCTGACATCAGCAATGCTGACATCTATAGTTAGATCCATTTAGGTCCACTTTACTGGGCCTACATGGATCTTATGAGTGGTTCCATTATTGGGCCTTAATGTCCCAATAATGGACCTGACTAAAAACATAAATCTTTATTTTATCCTAGAATATATTACAAGTACATAGAGTTCTGAACAATTGACAAAAGTTAAGTTTATGAAGTATTTATGAAGTATATCTTCTGTCATAAACCTACCTTAATCATCTTACTGATTGTTATCACTTAATGTCGCCATGCGATACGTTTGTCATTTATCCTTGTAAACCCAAGTATCCAACAGTTTTAAATGATACTTCACTGAAATATGTGTACTCAAAGGCACACCAGCAGTTGTTTGTCATAATTTTTTTTAATGAAATCAAAAAGGAAATCTCCTGAGATCAATGAAAGCTGTAAGATGTATCATTTTCAGGTACAAAAGTGACTGTACTGGGATCCCCTTCTCCCACTCATGCCCTTCTAAACTAATGTGATACGAAACCCTCCTCCTCGTGAACTATGCCATCTACTGATGCCACCCTTTCTTTGAACATCGCCTTGATACTGTGTAGCCATTGTGTACCCATAGCACAATGACGAGCCTTCCCTCCTCTGTGTCCCTCTTGGATGCCCCCCCTCCTGTGAGTCATCTCCAGAAGGCCTTTGCTGATGTGACATCCACTCATGAGGTACTCTGGCTAGAGCAAATGGGCTCTAAAAAAAAGTGAGAACAATCTTCCTCACCCCTGTACACATAACACACTCTGCCGTGGCCTCTGGGAACATTCTCTTCTAGAAGGCATGCATCACCAAACTTTGCTTTAAAAGCAATCACCCAAACTTCGGAACCTTTAGGAGATCTTCTGCTTCCATATGAAACAACATGCTAGGATAGTTGATGGGACTTCCTCAATTTGGTTGTGTCTAATCTGCTTGTAGCAACCCAAACCATTTCAGTGGTTCCCGCCAACACCCAGCTATCTTGTGTCCCGTTCACAGGTCACAAATGTATTACGGACAGTTGCATCTATATAAACTCCTCCATCCTCTGTTCTGACAGATTGCCCTCCATTAAGAGATCCTAAGTGCCGTCCCAGCAACCCTTAACTGTTGCCCGAGGACTCCGTGCAAGGCAAATAAATGTGGGAACTGCTTTCAAAGGGTGCCTGAGCCATACCATCCATCCATCCATCCATAAACAAAATGAGGATCTGTTCCCTAGCTTGGCAAGTAAGAAATCCCAGACTCTTGGAAAAACTTGCTTCAAACTGTGCAAGAAAGCAGATGCCCTTATTGTGCGCCTCTGCATGTCAATTGATGGGCCCTAACTGTCCTTCAATACCTTCAATTGCTTGTCATATTTGCTTTTTGATTTATTTTGATTGTTTATTTTTTATTCTTTTCATCGTAAACTTTTGGATGTTTGATTTTTATAGATTCTTGTGATGACACCTCAAATACTTGTGAATAAGTTGCGGCATTGTTTCATCCAAATGGAGCTAGTTGCACTGTTGATATTTGATGAGTGTCATCATGCCCAAATACACAAAAGGCATCCTTATGCAGAAATCATGAAGGTCTATATCAGTCTCTCTCTCTCTAACATTAGCTGAGGGTGGTGATTATTTTATTCTTGACGTAGTCTCATTTCAGGAATTTTACTTGACTGAAAGCGGGACTCGACCCCGCATTTTTGGAATGACTGCTTCTCCTATCATTGGCCAAGGTGAGATATTTGATGTCTTTTCTTAAATCCATTCCATTTTCACCTTGTTAGAGAGTTACTTTTATTACTGTTAGAGAGTAATAGGGCCACAATTATAAGTGGACCCTGATGTTTCCTTACTGGGCCATTTCACTTATTAAAAGTGGGGCCCCTCTCGTGTATAGCACTGGGTTATATATACCCAGTGCCCTCCTGCGTTTTTAACCTAAGTATTATTTTCTCAACTTACGGGAGTTAGGGTTACGGGATTTTTCCTCTACAGCTCTATTTCTCAACTTGCAGGAGTATCTCTGTCTTCACTCCACAGTTACACATGGTATCAGAGCATTCGATGGAGACCGTCGCTTCCTCTCCTCGTGATTTCTTTTAGTTTGGCACTCCACGGTACATCCGACGCCCTCACATCCTGCTCCAGATTTTCGGAACTGTGAGGGGAGGCATTGACGGACTGAAGACTTCCTTCAGTACTGTCGACCTCTATACTCTGGGTGTTACGGGAGGTCAAGACTGTGTGGTAAACCTCAAGTCGTCTCTCCTCAGGTCATTGCACTACAGTGCATCGAAATTTGTTCCTGCCACTGTTTCCCTCCAAGCTCTCCTGTATCCAGCGAAGACTTCGTTGAGGAAGCTCTCTGGTGAAAGCTTGCTCCAGAAAAATGGATAAATCCGGCGACACCCTGAGTGGAAACTCAGGAGATTCCTCTGCGCAAACCATGGTAATGTCATCTAAAGACAGAATTATAGTAGTTCTGCCAAGTATTCGTACCAAATTCGATGGTACAAACGGGTACACATGGTTGCAACATGTGGAAATGGTCCTGGAGGGGCGTAGTCTTGCTGATCATCTCACCGAAGAAGCACTGCATCCAGATAACTCAGGATATAAACTGTGGAAGTCAGAAGAATCGTTGATTCGTCAATGGATGTTGGATAATATGATAACAGAAATGGAGGATACTTTCCTCCATGTGAAGACCGTGAAGGATATCTGGATGGAGATTGAAAAAAATGTTTCCAAGGAATCAAACGACTGGCGGATTTATGACCTGATGGTCCAACAAACCCAGATGAAACAAGGGGACCTCACAGTGATGGCATACGCATACAAACTAAAGGGAATTTGGACGGAGATTGACCATTATTGGCCTGTTGGTGATCCGAAGTCTAGCGATAGACAATACACCCTCAAACAGAGGGTGTTCATCTTCCTGATGGGACTAAATTCTGAGTTTGAAGGTGTGAGGAGTCAAATTCTTCACAGAGAAGCACTCCCAGATCTTGATCAAGCCATTGGGATGGTTATTAAGGATGAAAAAAGGTTCAAAGTGTCCTCTACAGGAAATTCAGGTGGCATCTCTATGGGATTCAGTTCCAAGAGAGAGACTGCACCTCCTGGAAAAGAAAGCTCAGGAGAACATAATTCCCAAGAGAGTGAAGGCAGCCAGCGGACGCAGAAGGATCTATTTTGCGTGTACTGCAAGAAGCGCAACCACACAAAAGAAAATTGCAGAAAGCTGGCTTGGAAGGAGAAGAACAAGAAGAAGGCCTTCAACACCATGTCGTCCGGAGAAGTCCAGGAGCAGATCGTCTATAAAGGGAAAGCCCCGACTGGTGTAGGGAGCAGTACCGACCCAGAAGGAGAAAATTCACTCTCTCGAGAAGAAATGAAGCAGCTGAGGGAGCTACTGAGCTCCACATCCATAGCCCACACGGGTAAGTGTTATGCATTAATTAGACAATTTCCAAAAATTCCCCACTATTGGATATTGGATACAGGCGCCACTGATCACATGACTCCAGACAGTGATCAGTTTAAATCCTATATCCCTATTCATAGCTCACGCAAGGTCCTTATAGCTGGAGGGGGTTTATTATCTGTCAAGGGAATTGGAAATATAGTATTGGGTCAAAATTGTGTCCTACAGAGAGTGTTGCACGTACCCGGTCTTAAAGCGCACTTAGTGTCATTACAAAAATTGGTAAGTGATACAGGATGGAAGTTCATACTCGATGACGATTCCTGTTTTCTATGTGATAAGGTATCCGGGGCTCAGACTTTATCTGTTAGAAGAGAGGGTGGCCTGTTGCTGCTGGACGAGGTGACCTCCACATGTCTGACTTCAGTGGACCAGTCCAAGATGGTGGCGCACATCCAGCTGCAGCATCAACGAATGGGACATCCAGCTTTTGTTCTTTTGGAAAAAACTTTCCCCTTCTTGTTTAAGGGATTTACAAGTAGCGAGCTCACATGTGAGGCCTGTCAATTGGCCAAACACAAGAGAACTTCTTTTAAGTCTATGAATGATAGAAGCTTAATTGCTTTTGAATGTGTTCATAGCGATGTTTGGGGACCAATCCAGGTGCCTGGGATTTCAGGTCACAGATGGTTTATAGTCTTGATTGATGATAACACCAGATTCATGTGGGTACACCTAATGAAATCCAAATCAGAGGTACCAAACATAATCCTTAAGTTTTTGTGAGATGATCCAAAATCAATTTGACACTAAGATTAAGAGATTCAGATCAGACAATGCCAGAGAATATTTTTCAGGACAAGTGACTACATACTTTGAAAGACAGGGCATCGTACACCAATCATCGTGTGTGAACACTCCCCAGCAAAATGGATTGGCTGAGAGAAGGATTGGACTTGTATTGGCGACTGCACGGGCTCTATTATTCCAAGGCAAGGTCCCTAAATACCTGTGGGAAGAGGCAGTGCTAACAGCTACACACCTCCTTAATAGAATTCCCTCAAAGGTATTGGGCTATCAAAGTCCACTTAGCCAACTTTCTGTGCAATACCCCACAGTCCAGCTGAGAACCGGATTACCCGCAAGAGTGTTCGGAAGCTTATGTTATGTACACACACAGTGTGGAAAGTTGGATCCAAGAGCAGTTAAATGCGTCTTTGTCGGATATTCAGGCACCCAAAAGGGTTATAGATGCTTCCATCCACCATCTAGAAAATTCTTCATGTCTGCATATGTGACATTTAATGAATCAGTGATGTACTTTAAATCAGAAACAACTATTCCTGATATAGGAGAAGAGTTATCAACATATCAATTCCTAGATTTTCCCCAGGAGATTCTCATTTCCCAGCCACCTACACAAACTCCGAGACTGATTTCGGCAGATGAAACCAACAAGACTCCATCAGTCCCTCCGGATACCCATGGGCTTGAGGCAGAAGGTTTAGGAGAAAACACGGCAACCTCAAATGAATCAACCACAAATACTCAAGAGGTACTACCCACTGACATTGATGTAGTAAGTGCTGGCAACAATCAAACCTCAGAAGAGCCCGATGCAGAGGACCTTGGATGGCCAATCGCGTTAAGGAAAGGCATTCGAAGCTGCCGAAAGAGGGTAGATTATCCCCTGAGTCAGTATGTGTCATACGGGAAGATTTCCCCAAAGTATAAGACTTTTCTTACTGAACTTGACAGCACATCAGTGCCCAGGACTGTCAATGAAGCCTTAGCTAGCAAAGACTGGAAACGGGCCATGGATGAAGAGATGATGGCATTGAAGAAAAATGGAACTTGGGATCTCACCCCTCTCCCAAAGAAACAAAAACTTGTTGGATGCCGGTGGGTATATACCCAGAAATTTTCTGCAAATGGCCAATTGGAGAGATGCAAGGCCCGGCTGGTGGCCAAAGGATATACACAGAGGGAAGGCATTGACTATGTTGAAACATTTGCCCCCGTTGCCAAGTTCAACACAGTCAGGATTTTAATCCTCAAAGAAGGATTGGTCTGTCCTCCAATTTGATGTGAAGAACGCCTTTTTGCATGGCGAACTTGAAGAAGAAGTGTACATGACTCCTCCTCCTGGATATCAACTAACACCGGACAAAACTTTGGTGTGTCGATTGAAGAAGGCATTGTATGGCCTAAAGCAGTCACCAAGAGCTTGGTTTGCTAAGTTTGCACGAGCCATGAAGGAAATGAATTATTATCAGAGTAATTGTGATCACACTTTGTTCATGAAACATGGGAGTACCGGTAAAGTTGCCATCCTTATTGTTTACGTTGATGACATCTTGGTTACCGGTGATGATGTTCTGGAAATTAATAAACTGAGTGTACAACTGTCACAGAAATTTGATATTAAGACCATTGGACACTTAAGATATTTTCTAGGTATCGAAGTCGCACGATCTCCAGAGGGCATATTTTTGTCACAAAGGAAATATGTACTTGATCTGCTTGGTGAGGTGGGCATGACAGCGTGTAAACCAGCAAACTCGCCCGTGGATGTCAATGTCAAGTTGAAGAAGGGAGAAGGTGGAAAGCCGGTAAATCAGACATCCTATCAGCGCCTTATCGGGAAGCTAATTTATTTGAATCACACTCGACCAGAGATTGCCTTTGCAGTTAACACTCTAAGTCAATTTATGAGTGCACCCTATGAAGATCATCTGAAGGCAGCATATCGTGTTCTGGCTTACTTAAAGGGCACCATTGGACAAGGATTAATGTACTCACGATCTGGGGGATCCGAGACCGAAATCTACACTGATGCAGACTGGGCTAGCTCAGTGATTGATAGAAGATCAGTCTCAGCCTATTGTGTTTATCTTGGCGGAAGTCTAGTATCTTGGAGAAGCAAGAAGCAAAAGGACATTGCACTATCAAGTGCCGAGGCAGAATTGGGTGCCCTGGTGAAGGGTATTCAAGAAGCGATGTGGATCCGAGGCGTTCTAGGAGAGTTAAAATTGTTCTCACAGAACGAAATCAAGGTGTACTGTGACAACCTATCAGCAATTGCTATGGCGAAGAACCCAATCCAACACGAGAAGACCAAACATTCTGCGATCAAACGTGGCTGGATTATGGAGCGCATCGAGCAGAAGATCATTCAACTGGTATTTGTCCCGTCAGAAGAACAAGCAGCAGATATTCTCACCAAAGGCCTTCCAGGACCCAGATTCAAGAAACTCACGGACAAGCTGGGCATGGCGAACATCCACACCCATCTTGCGGGGGGGGGTGTTAGAGAGTTACTTTTATTACTGTTAGAGAGTAATAGGGCCACAATTATAAGTGGACCCTGATGTTTCCTTACTGGGCCATTTCACTTATTAAAAGTGGGGCCCCTCTCGTGTATAGCACTGGGTTATATATACCCAGTGCCCTCCTGCGTTTTTAACCTAAGTATTATTTTCTCAACTTACGGGAGTTAGGGTTACGAGATTTTTCCTCTACAGCTCTATTTCTCAACTTGCAGGAGTATCTCTGTCTTCACTCCACAGTTACACACACCTTCATGCTCATTTCATGGTCTGTGGGTGTGTAGTGCAATTTTTCATGACACAAAGTTCAGAAAAAAGCTATCAAGTTGATTAAATTTCCAGTTTGAAATTGGTACATAGTGATCTTTTTGATCTTAGAAGTGGGAGAAAATCTCTCTCACTGGACAATAAATTCTGTTTAAATATGGTCCATGGTGAAGCTCTGGAAAAGTGAGTCATTGAATGACGAAGTTTTGTTGAAAAGAAGAAGAAATTGGTGTTGTGGGCTTGAGTGGTGAAGAGATCCACAGATTTGGATTTTCTGTCCTTGAATCTACCAACTGAGCTATCCCTACTATTTGATTTGCATCACGTCATCTTACTCCTGTATTGATGTTTTTGTTGTCCATTTTTTGGGTCTGACTATGTAAACTGATCTAACTTCTAGAAGGATTTAAGGCCTGGTATGAGGATCCAATAATTTAACTCACTTATGGGCATGTGTCAGATTGTAGTAATTGGATAGTACTCTCTTTTTTGGTCCTACAATGCTGACTGATCTACCTGGATTTAATGCTGGTTATGAGAATCCATTATTTTAAAATCACAAATGGTCATGCGTCTGTTTGAGAAGTGATACGAAGATTTCTGTTTGACGCTCGCTCCCTCTGTCATCCTGTTCCTCCCTTCTGCCACCCCACCCGCCTGCCCCATCACCACCACAACCCCCCTCCCCCCCAAAAAAAAAAAAAACAAAAGAACAAAGAAAAAACTGACACACACACACATATCCATCTGATGACCCTTCTGCCTCTCTTTCTCTGTCTATCGTGAGACATCTAATTCTGCTAGAAAGTAGAAATCTTGTTGCATTCTCTACTGGTTGTTGCTGGATGGGCCCCATTATGTGTCCATCTGCCTGTTTCCACTTCCGTCGCTCTTAACAAATAATGGGCTTGTATCAGTGTATTATAATCCATGGACTTTATTCCAATGCTAGAGACCAGGGCATCTTTTTAACTGTTCAACTTTTTCTTGGCTGCTCGAAGTGTTTCCACCTCTAATTTTTGGATGTATCATTATCACTAGATAAAGAATTTTTCTTGTTTGCTTGCCATTCTAACAATGCTATATCCCAAGCTTTCGAGATTCAAATTGAGAAAAGGAGGGAGATTCCGTCACTTGAAATAATAGTAATATATTTTTCTCATTTCCTCCAAACATTTTCTTACAGGAGGACCAAACCATTTGAACTATGCCCGATGTGTCAACAGTCTCGAATCTTTACTGCATGCCAAGGTGGGTGATAACAAAAAGTTTTCTTTAGAAATGGTACACAACCTGAGCAGAATTTTCTATCTGTGTTTTATTTTATGTGTTAGTGGATTTGCTTGTTAATTTATTTTGACATTCCAAGTACTTTTAGACCTTACTACTGTCGTGCTGGCGTGCAAGTTGTGTTTATGTTTCCATGGCCTTTGATGGGAAATAAGCTCTTCACCTTCATGCCTTTTAAGTTTGAGATTATGTGTCCTTGTGTTCTTGGATAAATATCTTTCTGAGTCCTAGGAAGAAATCCACTACATTATGGTTGACTGACAATTACTAGAGATTCTTTTGTGCCGAAGCTTCAATGCCCTGAACTTTTATGAAAAAATTGTTTATATATGTTCTATGTAAACATCATAATATGGTTAGGGCCAGTTTTATTGTCTGACTAGATGAATCATGGATCTGGATCACATGCATCAAGTCTAAGTCATAGACAATTAAAAACAATGAGAGAGATAATACCAATTAAAATACGTACAATGAAAATATTTTGTTGACCTACCAAGTGAGGGGGATTGGGGATCTTACATGTACAAAATATGAATGTGGCTCTACTGACGAAGTGGGTGACTAGGATTATAGGCCCTCAAGGGGACCTAGCTACATCAATATTGAGGGACAATTAGGCCAGAGGGTTGAATTGGAGAGCCGACCAGCCCTGACCAAAGGTGCCTCTCTATTTTAGTAAGGCTTGGGGGTAGGTCTTCCCACACGTATGCAAGTTCTTCAAAGACAAGTTAAGGGATGATGCGATGTTTAAATATTGGCCAGATGCATGGTCTACATGAGGAGTTTTGAGACATGCCTTCTCTCGACTCTTTAGACTTGTAAAGAAACCTGATGCCACAGTTGGGGATTGCTAGTGCTGGGATCTAAGGCTTGACAGGTTCTCTAACTTTTCGATCAAAACATCGATTATAGCAGAAGATGTAGAATCATATTCAATTGAGTGCCTCTCCAAGAAGGCCTGTGCTTGGTCAAATCTGGAAGGGTTTAGAGGCAGGGACTAGAGTTTGGAGAGAGGCAGAATAATACCAGAGAATATAGTAGCCCTCACAATCGTAGAGCTGTCCTATTTTATAAGTGGAAATTCCATACATACCCTCAATAAGTGGGTATAGAAAATAAAGGAAAAGAAGCCCCTTATAAGGGCATTCCTACAATATTTTGAAAAAGAGGGTTTAAAGAAAGAACAAAAAACAAAATAAATATCAATATTAAAAAAAATTAAACAATAAGAATAGATGACCCCATTATCTATTAAAGATGATCCTATCATCTATTATATAATAAAACTCATACTTACAAGGTACTTAAAAAAAGACTTATACTTACAAGAATTAATCTGAAGGAGTTCTTGAAGCCTTTACTAGTATCTACAATCTCCGAACAATAAGATCTCTTTCAAAACACTCGTCACCATGAGAGGAAGAGAAGATGAGAGAATTTTGACTAGGCTAGCATGTGCATCCTTATTATGGTCGTTCTCCTCTTATGTATAGACTTTGAGAATGTGAACTTTTCACAAAAACCCTTATATTTACATCTATATCAACTAATACTCATTGACCTTTTGTGTGTGACCTTCTAGGTCTATATATCTTGCCAATTAATGACTTTATCGACTCAGTAATACTTGTTGATCTTCCTTATCCATTAACTATATCAATATATAGATTAATTGACTAAGGATCGATGTAACTTAATCGACAAGTTGATTCTCCGACCTGGTGCGTGCCAAGCTATATTACGTACTCTAGGAGATATAGAGTATATGAGAACTCCGTTATGAAACCTTACTGTCATAGATTATTGTGTACGTATAATCCTTCATCCGTGTGAGTTTCATGAATGACTTAAGATATGATTTATTGTCAAACCTTGATCAGTCACTCAATTCAGTATTGATTAGAGGGGGAAATTATTGAGAACACTTTCTATAATATTTCTATTACCTTGGCCAAGGATTAATTGCATCTCACTCTGCCTGCAACGTTGTCCGAGCAGCGGACGTTTGAACTACTTCGCTTGCAGGAGCTACTAGCGGATCAACGACCGACTGAGGGGCAGGATGGGTGGACTTGGTGCGAGACGAGTTTCTCTGTTCGGGCAATGTATCGTCGCCTCAGGGCACAGGCGGGATCGGAGGACCCGGTGTTCTTGAGACACTGGCGACAGATTTGGAGAAGTTGCATCCCAGTGAAGATCCGGGTCTTCCTTTGGCTTCTCCTTCGACGACGATTGATAACGAGATCTCTTCGTCAACGATGGGTCGCCCACTCGTCAGCTGAATGCGCACTGTGCGGAGCAATATTGGAAGACTGCGATCATTTCTTCGTTAGGTGCCCGTTGGCTCAAGCGGTTTGGACGATGACCAGAGGTGTTCGGTCTCAACTTTCCTTGATGAAAGATTTTTGGAGATCTATGGAGAACGGCCCCTACCGTAGGGGGGCAGAGTGGCACCTCATCTTCGCCACGCTCTGGACTTTATGGAATCACCGAAACGAGGTGGTGTTCAGGGGTCGAAACCCCTCCGCGGATGCAGTAGTGCACGAAGCGAGGGGCCTGGTTTACTTATGGAACCGAGTTGGCTTAGGCATCTCGGCCCCTGTACTTTTATAGATTCTTGTTTTTTGTTTTTTCAGTCATTAATTCAATGACATCGGGAGGGTTCTAGTTTGGGGGCCCTTCTCTCTCTTTTCAAAAAAAAAAATTAATTGCATCTCACTCTTCAAGTCAATTTCCTCTTATACCGAGGGTAGAGGATCCTATCTTAACCACTCAATCACATTCGAAGACTTGATCTCATATCTTATCTATAATATTTTGAAGATCTCATGTCTAGGGATTCGTAAGTCACAATCAAAACACAATCATCCATCTACAAGATGTCTTTAGTGTCTCAGGTCAAAGGACTATATACACAACTATCACGTGAATCAACTTGATTGACACTTTGTGATGTAGCCCAGAATGTAGCCCAGGAACCGACTTTGTATTATTCTGGGCCTATTTATTTTAGAGGCCCATTAAAAGCTTATTAGGCCAAGGGAGCATCCCAATGACCTAACATATTCTGCTGAAGATCACCCAGGGACCATAAATATTTATGACAGGTCTTAGAATCTTCAAATATCTTTCTGTTGAGGCCTGACAAGGCCTAGAAGATTTACTTTTTCTTTTGTCAGATTTGTCTCTGACAGATGCATGATGTCAGAGTTATATTTTCAAGACTTTTGTGTTGTCTTTTCATGGGTCTTGTCACTTGGACGACCCTTCACTTTTTGAGGCGTATATAAGGCCCCTCAATCGTAACACTTGAATATCACTTGAAGTTATCTTTTTTTTGAGAGCTGTGCTTTCTTTCTGAGTGTTCTCCCTCCTGAGAGTGCTCAAGTGTTTATGAATTCAAGCACACCCCCTTGTGGATTCAAGGGTTGAAGAGGTTAGTTCTGTGGATTCAGACACTAACTCTTCTTGAAGACCAAGGCTTGTGGATTCAAGCCCTTGTTCTCCAATGTTCCTGCGCTAAGGCTACGTCACTGTGATATAATGTCATTTCAGGGGATTCATATAGATTAATTCAGTGAACTTTTAATTCAAAGATCACCTATTATCTATCCTTGGTGTCTCAATACTGATGGCTAGAAGATTAGTCATACTCATCATATGAGTCGGATTGGACAATTCTATTATTTCAAGATAATTCGATACATTTCTCGCATATCTTACAAATAAGAATATTTATAACATATGTTTAAAGATTAATAATCATTGTATTATGACCTCATCATAATTCACTTAGTCATTGTATATGCTCATAGACTTTATTATAATCATCACACAAGAATGATAATGAATAAAAAATTATTTGAATAAATATAAACAAAAGATAAAAGTATGATTGTTTTGTAGGCTACATAATTTCCATCGCTTGGGACAGTATGTGGAACTCAATCTTCTACAGAAGTTTCTCAATAGGGTCATGGAGTTTCTTGATATGTAGTAGTCCTTAGTATAAAGGAGACCATTGAGCGGCGAAAGAGATGCCTTGAACTGGGAAAATATTTCATTTTTAGTCCAAGAGGCCTATATGAGGATCTAAGAAATACACGGACAGAGGACGAGATAATTATTCGAGCATGTCAAGTCATTTGGAAGTAAAAATTTACATCAAAGATGAGGATTTTCGGATGGCTTCTATTGAGGTAAAGGCTAACGACTTGAGTACTTTGGAGAAAAATGTACCTAGATGCATCAGACGAATACGTTTTGTGTCGAGGAGGGGAAGAGGATTGTAGGCACCTATTCTTCTAGTGTCCTTTGCCCACATATAATTGGCCACCTAGGGTATATCTTCGATGGATGCTAGCTATGAGATGATTTTTCTATAATCAATACGACGAGGTAGTTATAGAAGGAAAGAGGAAGGAGGGCGAAAACTTGCGGTGATATGACTAACATAGTTATACGGAATGAGATGATGTTTAAGGGGAGATTGGTTTCACAAATAGTGTGGTCCACTAAGTAGAGGGACTAATGACATCCTGGTTTCACCGAGTTCTGTTACAATGACAAGTTCTGGAGCGAATCTTGGCCCTATGTCAAACTTCAAGGGTACAACAACACATAGGGCTTATAGAGAAATTGGAGGTACATCAAGACACACAAAGGCAGAGTGACATTCTGGTAGGGGATTTGAGCTTACTGACACCGCCGTGGAAGGGAGAACTAATGGTCTTTTATGAGAGCCACATTGAGAGCTGGTGACAGTGAGTGAAACATGATTTCTGCGTCAAGTCAATTGTTGATTCCAATCGCCTATCCTCTATCATGCTCTACCTAGAAGATCAAGCATTGGATTGTTCCTCTGGGAAGACAAATGCACCAGTTTTCTGGAATGGTCTGATTTTGAGCAAAAGGTGGATCAACGATTCAACTTGTTAGATATAGGACCGCCATTCCAGCGCCTTCTCAACCTCAATCAAGAATCCATGGTGATGTCCTATTGTGACAAATTTGAAAGAATAACTGCCCTCTTACCTGATACACCTTGTGAATTTTTGAACAATCCTATCTGTAAGCGCTGATTCTAGAAATTCATGAAGAGTTGGACATTATGAGCCCTCAATGACTTGTCCAATTCATTGACTTTGCCTCAAAGCTGACAAATACATATAGGTTTTTGGGCGAACACTATCTACTTCACCTTTTGAGAACACTATCACACTATCTGCTTCACCTTTTGGGACCAATTATTGCAAGTCCACCTTAACATCAACTGCATATGCGGTGCCATAACTTGTTTAGAGTGCTGCAAGGCAAGTCGCAAAGTTGGACCCACCACAACCTCTCCTCTGCATCCATTGCCATTATGGTAACTTGAAAGTTTTTGAAGTTGTTAGATGCTGAGTTCTAGGAATGAAAGTTCAAGCAATTTTGTTTCCATTACAATGACAAGTTTGTGCCGGGGCACAAATATAGGGAGCTCAATATAGTCATTGTCCATGAGGAGAACCCGTCTAATTTAGAAGATACGGAGGAAGATTGGGGCCCCGTAAAGACATCACCTGGTGAAGAAGATATGTTATTCATGGCTCTTGTCTCGTTGAATTAAATTTGTGGCCTCACACTACTAGGGAGGATGAAATTGAGACGCAAGATTCATGGCAAGGATGACAGTGTCATGATTAAATATGGTGCCATGCACAATTCTTTTGATGACATGGCTAGCTCTACCAAGCATGAGTATAGGCCATTATGGCATTGCATTGAAAAATGAATAGTTATTTTTTACTTTTTTATTTTTTATTTTTTTTTGAAAAAGAGTGAAGGGAACACCCGAAAATGGTGCCATAGCCAGGCGTCTTGAGTCTCCTTAGACGGTCTTAGGTTGGTGAGGCGAGTCTGCAAGGACATGAAGTCGGCCAACCTCTGGTCATATAAAGCTTGGGGTAGAGACAGAGTCCACGTGCCGGTTCACATTGTTAGGATTGTGGCTGCCGGGTTTGGTACTAGGGCGTAGAGGCGGGGGAAAACGTCACCCAAGCGTCCTAGCTTGGACCAATCATCCTTCCAAAATCGGAAATGTGCCCCATCCCCCAGCTGTGACCTAAAAAAAGCCTGGACGAGCTGGAAAATCTCCTGAGGCCTACAACAACGGGTGAGTCTCCTCGGCGTGGGGTCGGCCACACAGTTCAGTCTAAGAGGTGTCGATATGACTCATAGAGAAGTATTGAGACCATGTCACTGAATGACTTCATTACCCGGATCACCCACTTACTCAATAGTGCCGTGTTGGTGCGTTGAAGATGGCGTACGCCAAGGCCACCATGTGTGACTGGCTGACATACCATACTCCAAGCGAGAAGGGCGCCCCCTCGAGTGACATCTGTCCCGCGCCAGAAAAAAATTCCTCATGGCCCCCTCAATCTGGCGTCGTACCCATGCCGGCATTCGAAAGACCGACATAAAATAAGTCGGGATGGCGGAAAGGACTGCCTTTTACCAAAACTAGCCGGCCTCCGCGTGAGAGCATACGCGCCTGCCATCCTCCCAATCTGGCCTCCACCTTCTCGAGCACAGCTGCCAGTCTCGAACGCGAAGTCGCCTGTTCGCCAACGGTAGACCCAGGTATTGAACCGGGAACGCCCTTGATCGGTGTTGCTAAGTGTTCAACACACCTCGACGCCTCCTCTATGGAGAGCTCGAAACCCACGAAGATATACTTGTCTCTATTTAGTTGTAACCCAGAGAAATTGGAGAAGATGTCCGTCATGCTGGAGAGGGTGCGAGCCGCATTCTTGGGTCCCTGGATGAAAAAAGTTGTGTCATCCGCGTATTGGAGCAGTGGTATTCCTTCCGGAGTCCCTGCTGTCTGAAATCCTGACAGATAACCTCGAGAGCACAGTCTTATCGTGCAAGTAGCTAGTGCGTTGGCGGCCGTAGGAAATACAGCAGGTGCAAGCGGACAACCTTGTTTGATTCCCCTTTGCGGCTGAAAATACCCCCCTTGGGGCCGTCTATTCACAAGGATTGAGAATGAAGCTGTAGTAACGCAAAGTTTGACCCATTGCACCCGTTCCTCTGGGAAGCCATGCGGCCCCAAAACCTTCTAGAGGAATCGCCAATCAATGGAGTTGTAGGCTTTCGCAAAGTCCACTTTTCCACATGAATATGACGATGCCAAACCGACGCCAGGCCGCCACCATCTCCTCGGCCAGCATTATACTGTTTGTCATCTGCCGCCCTGGGATGAAAGCCGATTGAAATGGACTGATCAGGCCATCTAGGACCTCGCAAAGGCGGTTAGCCAAAACTTTGGCTATAATCAAATAGATCAAGTTGAACAATGAGATTGGCCGAAAATCCACTATGTGCTCTGCTCCTGCTGTCTTCGGGAGGAGGACGAGTTAGATTTTGTTGAGTCTCTTCATCTGGCATCTGCGGGCGTGGAACTCCTCCATCACTAAATCACCTCTGGTCCAATCACGTCCCAGCACTCCTTGTAGAAAAATAACGAAATCCCATTCGGCCCCAAAGCGCCCTCGCTATTCAACCCCCAGATCAGTAGCTTTGACTTCTTCGTCTGAAAAGGTGCAGATTAGGTGCTGCTGCTGTGCCGGGTTGACCGTAAATACCGTGGTATGTGTCCAATTCTATCGGTTCAAAGGACCTCGGCGGTATTATTGATGAACAATTATTGGTGGGGTGGTTGATATTATTCAAACATACCTATCTCTATGTGAGGTGTTTCGTTTGTCCAAGGCTTTATTCCTCTGGAATTGGGCAGCAAAGACATTATCTTAGGCCTGCGGTGACTCAGAACTTTGGGCTGGGTGCATGCACACTTGTGGGTGTAAATCATCAAGAAACTTTCTTGAAACCAAGAAGCCTAAGAAGCATTCAATACACTTAAGGAGGCTTTGGTTTCCGCATGTGTCATGGCATTACCCCCACTTCCTTAAATCCTTTCTAGTGTAGGGCGATGCATTGGGAGCCAGAATCATCACCTTCTTGATGTAGAACCATTGCATGCTACAGCCATACTCTGCCCCTGTTGAGCAAATCTAAATCAGTCTGTGAGCTGGAACTCTTACCGCTGGTAATGGCTGTCAAAAACTGGTGTGACTACTTAGTTTTTTCTCTATTGGAGGTGAAGACTGATCAGTTCAGCCTCAAGTTTCTCTATGATCATAAGGAAATTCCCTCATGATATGCCAAGTGGCTCTCGAAGCTCATGGGCTAGCATTTTTCAACCAAATATAAGTGGGGCAGGAGCAACAAGAGGGCAGATGCATTGTCTAGAAGGAAAACTTCATCAGCATCCTTGCCCAGCATATCCGTCTTACAGATATGCGAAGTGCCCAAGTACCGAGAGCTGAAACCACAATGACTTACATTCGTCTAGTAGGAATGACAAACCCACACTATGTCATATAGCCAGGTAAGCTGCTATAGAAAAACAAATTGGTAATTCCCTTCCTCAAGGCTCATGGGGACCTCTCTGAAGGAATCTCATGATGGGGTGATTGGGGGACACACAAGCTACCTAAAGACCTATGATTGAAGTTCTGCACAAATCTTCTGGACTGTTATGAAGAAATGCATTAAATGGCATGTTAACAAATGCCTTATCCATTAACAATACTCTTTTCTCCCTTGCCCCTGCTAGTTTTCTACAACCTTTGCTTGTCCCACTACACATTGGAAGACATCTCTATTGACTTGGTGGAGGCCCTGCCCAAATCTCTAGGTTTGATACCATATTTTTAACGGTGAACCAATTATGCAAGTACATCATCCCTTTGGCTAAAACACCCATCCAATGCCAAGAACATACTGGAAGTATACACTGAAGAGATCATTTGTCTACACTGTACCCCTAAAACTATTGTATCTGTCAGAGGCTGGATCTTCATCAGTGCCTTGTGGAAGGAGTTGCACTAACTCCAGGGTGCAGTGATCAGCTTCAACTCATCCTCCCAACAACAGAATGACCGCCTGACAGAGATCATAAGCCAGTGCCTCAAGAATCTCCTCAAGTTCTTTGCCTCCAAGCATCAGAAAGTGTGGTTGAAATGGTTGCACTGGGTGGAATTCAGCTACAACTCCACTTACCATACCAGCCTCAAGGCCTACCCTTTTAAAGTAGTCTACAGAATGACCTACCTAAATTGCTGAAAGTGAGTTGCTTAGCATCACTAATACATGATGTAGACCTCCACTAGCAGGAAAGGGATGTGATAGTCTCAAAATTATGCCTTAAATTGCTGGGTGTTTAGTCAGAGATGAAGGCAAGCAAAGACAAAAAATTGTGGGAGGTGACATTATAGGTGGGCGACATGGTCTACCTCAAGATTTGACCCTACTGATGGAAGTCTCTGGCTTAACAACTCAGGGAGAATTTATCTCAAAAATACTATGGGCCATACCAAGTACTGGAATGCCTTGAGGCAGTGACAGACAAGCTGGGCCTCTTGAGTCACTGTTTGATGCACCTCGTATTTCATGTATCTCAAATCAAGAAGGCACTCAGATATACAAGTGTGGCTCTTACCTCGAGCCTAATAAACTTGATGGCACCCAAAGATATCCTCCAAATACGGTCATCACTAGGAGGCCCCGAAGTGCTTGTCAAATAGAAGTAACTGCCCCCGTTCAAGGCCAGATGGGAGTTGCCAGTAGAATTTCCTAAGTTCGACCTTGAGGAAAAAATGAACTCAGTGGAAGGTGATATTGATACAAACCCACTATCGATGGACAGGCAGCAACCCAAATGGAGAAATCAAAATCCCTGAATCAGCTGGCTTGCGAAACGTCCAATGTCAGATATGAAGGGTGGGGCAGTGGTCAGTGCCTAGGGATGCCTGTCGAACTCCCTCATCTATTCTGGTCTATGGTGATTGCAGTTGTGCTCGGGCATCTTGTCATTTTATATTGAATTTTTCTAGGTTTGTTGCTCGATTTCTGTCTTGGTAAGGTTGGAAACGTACTGGATTGAATGGATTTTAACTGTGAAATATAGTGCTTATGGAAACTTAGGAAGGATAAGGCGAGTGATAGCTCTAGGGTATATGCAAACCTATGGTATAGAAGCACAAAACTTTTGTTCCAGTGTCAAAGATAAATACAATGAAAATTTTATATCATTGGATGTGAAATTTGACTGAGATTTTGGTCATTATGGTATTAAAAATGCATTCCTGCATGGATACTTAATGAGGAAGGCTTATGCAAATTCCTCTTGTTTATATAAGCCTTAGTAACTCCAACTTTGTGTGCAAACTGAAAAAGGCCCTATTGGAGTTTGAAGAAGCAAAATAGCTGGTCTCCAACCTACTCAAGCAGTTCCCAGAATTTCAGCTGGAGGAAAAATAGTTTTCATTTTTTTGGTTTTTTTTGTTGTGGGGTTTTTTTTTTTTGGGGGGGGGGTTGGTGGGGGGAAGAGTATTGATATGGTCTCACAGTGTGACTACAGACTGTGGAGGCATAAAGGGACTCAGCCTGTGATGTGCTCTATATTGCTGCAGCCTAAGAGGAGGCTGTTGCATTCACAGCCTATCTATATTGGTGCTGAGAAAGGGCATGAAAGGCCAGAAATTGGACTAGTGAAACATGTTCTTTCTCTCTCTCTCTGTTCATCTTTGAGCCTTCTGCCCTGACAATCTCATCCTCTCATCCAGGTCACTTCTCACCTGAACGGAGCAAAGCAACGTTCCTCTCTATCCTCCCCGTCATCTCTTCCCAATGTCCCCTAATCCCTTTCATATGCTTTTTTCCTCCCTTTTCAATTCATTGGATGATCAGAAAATTTGTTTTGTTGAATTGCCGACTTCCATTTGCCATGTTCAGTGAGACCTCTCCCAGTTTCTGCCTATGGTGTACATCCCTTGATTGGTTCATAGACAAAACACTTAATCTTCATAGCCTCCTCCTTGAATAAGTTGCTAATGATGTTTAAGCACATTGCCAGTTCCCTGAAACTTTGGTCCTATATAGACATTTTATTGCCGAAAAGACTGAAATGAATGAGTGGCACCTGTTGATCAACATTATCTAGTACTTGCAAAGTAATTTAGAGTAAACATCCTTTGTTTGGCAAAATACATTTCTCATCTCTTGTCAAATAGTATGGGGAAAATACTAACACTTTTCAATTTGCAGGTCTGCTCTGTTGATCAAAGCAGCGAGCTGGAAAGTTTCATTGCTTCACCTGATGTTAAGATATATTTTTATGGGCCTGTTAGTGTCAACTGTTCAGACTTTTGCAGTAAATATTGTAAAAAGCTCGAGCATATAAAACTTACTGTAAGTTTTCATCTTATTGATTTTATATCAGTTGAACATTTTCTCTTTCATCTCTAATTCTAGTTGTTTTTTATTTGAGATAGTGTACCTCCATGGCAAGAGAGAAAACTTCAAATCTCAGTGATCTAAAGAGGAAGATAAAGCTTCTCTCACGGGTCCATGATGCTCTGATCTTCTGCATAGAGGAAATAGGCTTTTGCGGTGCAGTGCTAGTGCGTCCATATTACCTCTGTTTGCTGACTTTTAACTAAACTGATTATATTTATCTAAAACATGAAGTGCTCTTTTGTAGATTCTCATTTGCTATACTCTGATGTTGAAATATCATGATTCTGATATGCTCTTGAACGAGAAAACCAAAATCACTAATCTAACCCACCAAACTCATGTATTTGGTCTTCTTTGGTTTTGACCTATAAGAGCAGGAGAAATCCATACAGAACAGGGTGGCAACAATGACTCATAAGCTTTAGCCGGATGCAGCTGGTATCACACCTCGTTGCCCCATGTCTTCTCCTGAATTGCACTGGATCTCCCCCCTAATCCTCTGGCAATTCTCCATCCTATAAAGGGTTGTCGTGTGACCCTTTCTCTGCCTCTGAATCTTTGCACAACCTATCCTCTCCATTTGATTCACAGGTTCTTGCCAAAATGACATCTCTCTTGTTGATCTAGTTCCATAAATTTAGCATTGAGCGAATGTTTATTTTTTCCGTATCTGAAAACTACTCACGATCTGGAAAATAAGAGTCTATTGCATTTACACATAATGCAAAACCACATAGAAGAGAGAAAGAGAGGCCCTTAATTGGCTGCCCATAAAGGGCTAGATAATATTCTCTTAAACTCCCCTTCTAGGTGGAGTGTACCCACAACCAGCTTCTTAGAGAGAGTATGGACACCCAGAAATACTAGCAAAGGCTCAAAGGCATTAGCATGTGCACTTCCAGGTGCAAGTCAAGGCGCTAGCAAGGGCATAGGTAGGGACACCTATAGGCGTTAGGAAGGGCGCATGGAAGAGCTAGCATAGGGCGCATGGACATGCTAGTAAGGGCGCATGGACATGCTAGTAAGGGCGCACAAAGGTGTTAGCAATGGCATACAAAAGTGCTAGTAAGGGCTTGTGTGATACATCCTGCAAGTGTCTGGCACAATGGCAGAGAGGCTGATTTGGCCGGCCTGCAAGGGGCTGACCCAGTAGTAGAGAAGCTAACATGGTGCAACTTGCACGTGGCTGATGCGACATGGCAACAAGGTGAGTTGGAGGCGCTACTAGGGGCACATGAAGGCACTTATAAGGTACACCCAGAGGCACTAGAAAGGGCACACGGAGGTGTTGACAAGGGCACCAGAGGTGCTACTAAGTGCGCTAGAGGCACTAGCAAGGGCGCACAAAGGCATTAACAAGGGGGCATAGAGGTGCTAGCGAGGTGTACCATGACTGGAAAAGATCCTCTAACACTTTCTCTCAAGCTGGAGCGAATCCACAAGTAGCTTGCTAGAGAGAGTACGGGCAGCAAGCAGGGCAGGCAACAGTTGATGGGTAGGCATGACTTGGGATAGCAGAAGAGGCTAGGAAGGCATGGTTGCAAGTGGTCGGCATGACAGCAAAGAGGTGGATGCGGCACAGCCTGCAAGTGGCTGGAGCAGAGTGAGATGCATGGGCGCAAAAATAGAAGGGGCTGGCACAACAACAAAGAGATAGATACGTTGTGACATACAAGTGGTCAGTGCAACACAGGCTACCTGGAAATAGCCTGCAAGTAGCCGGTCTAGTACAAGCTGTATGGGTGCAGCAATAGAAGGGGTTGGCGAGGTGGCCTGCAAGTGGTTGGTGTGGCATAGAGAGGCCAGATGGGTGACCGCTGCCTGGGAATGGCCGCAGAAGGAGCAGGTGTGACTCGGCCTGCAAGTGGCCAGCGCAACAGGAGAGAGACTGAATGGGCGAGGCCTGCAAGTGGTGGTCCCAGAGTGAGCTGCCAGTGCATGGCAGCAGAAAGGGCTGGCATGATGCGGTCGGCAAGTAGCCGGCATGACAGCAAAGAATCTGGCTAGGTTCAGCCTGCTAGTGGCTGGGCCAATAGTAGAGAGGCAGACTTGACGTGGCCGACAAGCGCCAGGTCTAGAGCGAGCTGCAAGAATGGGCTGGTGTGGCATGGCCTGCAAGAGGCTGACACGGCAGAGATCATCTAGTCGTAACCTGTAAGGGGCGGGCCTGGCTCTAGCAGTCTGGGTATGGCACCAGAAGGGGCTGAAGATGGAGACATCATTGTATATGGATTAGATGATCAGTCCATTGGAGAAGGGCTTGATCCCCAACTTGGTCAGCAGGGCAGTCTCAGAAGACCCCACCTTGTCCCCTTTCTTGATCAACTCCACCGGCGTAATGATCTCCATTATTCCCTTGTTGATCTTCATAGGGATGTTGAGAACCTGGAAAAAAGAAGTCTGTGATGGGTCCGGCCATTTGTTACCAGTAGGAACAATCACTTATATTGAAGCCACAAGTCCCACTCCCATTGGTGCTCCAACCTTATACTTGGCAACCGGTTTTGGGAGGATGACTGGTCCGGACTAGGACGATTGTGCGTCGATTTTCCCGCCTCTACGCCCTTGCACCGGACCCGCCAGCCATGGTCCAGACAATGTGGACTGGCACCTGGACCCCAATCCTACCTCAAGAGTTGTCCGACCAGAGGTTGGCTAACTTTACGTCTCTGCAGATTCGCATTGCCAACCTGAGACCACTCGCGGGGACTCAAGACGCTTGGATATGGCGCCACTCTAGATTTTCGACTAGGGAGGTATATCGCCTCCTTCGAGGGCAGGAGGCCTCAAAAGCAGCAACTCTTGTTCGGCGCTGCCGTGTAGTATGGAAGCAACGGCTCCCGCTAAAGATCCGTATTTTTCGGTTGGCTACTTTTGCGCCGTCGCCTGATGACGAGAGTCATACGCCGTAGCATGGTTCCAGGAGCATTTGCATGTTGCTCGCTATGTGCTGGGGAGGACAAGAACTGTCCACATTTGTTTTTCACGTGCCCGATAGTACAGGAAGTGTGGCGGGCGGTGGGGGTTGCTCGTCTCGTTGTGTCATCAGACGGAGGCTTTCGGAGCTCCCTTATAGACGGCTCCTTCAGACGGGAGCAGGACTAGAGGCGAGCATTTGCCACGTTATGAGCGATATGGATCTATAGGAATGAGGTCATCTTCAGGGTTGTAACTCCCTCCAGCAATGCCATCATATGTGCTGCGGGGGGGTATGTCATTTCCTAGAACAGAGGCGGTTTAGGCCCCTCGCAGTTTGTGCCCTTGTAACGATTGACTTGTATCCTTGCATCATTATATCAATAACATTAGGGGGCACCATTTCGAGTGTTCTCCTCCCTCTTTTCAAAAAAAATAAAAAATAAAATTCGTTTAGGTCTCCCTTGGTGAAAATTAGTCCAACATTTCCCTCAAAACAGTAAGGAGAAGATTGCCAATTGCAAAATACACTATGAGAAGGGAAGGCAAGCTGAAGTAGTTGGAGTTCCTGTTTTCTCGGTGTGACAATGGATGGAATGCTTCATCATTGTCTTCTTCCCCATGAGCACGACCAAGTCCCCGTTGGAGACACGAGCAAATGTCTTGCAGCTGGTTAGATCTGATGTTATCTGCTCCCATGATGAGAACCTGGCTGGTACTGATCCGAAACTGGCAGAGTTTCTGGTCATACACCAGTTTCTTCTCTTGCTTCAACATCCATTCCATTTAATACAAAGCGATGTATGGGGACCATTCCCATCAATAACAGTATCCGGAGCAAGATGGTTTATTGTGTTAGTTGACGACTGTACATGATTGATTTGGGTGTATTTGTTAAGTCCAAGACTGAAATTCTAGATGTCGTCAAAACTTTCTTCTCTATGGTAAGAAATCAATTTGTAGTATCCATCAAGCGCTTTAGATCAAACAATGCTAAGGATTATTTCAACACAAATCTGGCTTCATTTTTTAGAGATCTAGGCATTATCCAAAGAATCATCATGTGTCAATACACCTCAACAAAACAACTTGGCCGAGAGGAAAATCGGGCATCTTGTGACAATCACTAAAGCCCTGCTTATACACCAACATGTTCTAACATATCTATGGGGAGAAGGAGTACTCAATACAACATATCTCTCAAATCAGATTCCGTCCAAAGTGCTTGGATATGAGAGCCCCATTGACTTGATCTTTAAGGCATTTCCACATATAAAATTAAAAACCAATCTGTGTCTAAGGGTATTTGGATGTAATGCATTCGTACATATGCATGAGCCTCAAGAAAAATTGAAGCCTAGAGCAGAGAAGTGTGTTTGTCGGATATTTCTCAACCCAAAAGGGGTATCGATGCTATCACCCGGGTTGCAAGAAATTTTTTGTATCAGCCGACATCACCTTCCATGAGAACGAAAGTTTTTTCGTTCCTGTTGAAAGTGACAATGTCAAAATTATCATGTCACCCATCCAAACTCTGCAGCTTATATAGCCACAGTCGATTGCTATTACAATACCAAAGACAACGTCTATTGAGATGAAAAGACCAGACGATAAGTTTAGAAGAGGCTCAACATGTTGAAAATGAAAGTGCAGATTTGATCAATGAAATTGTAGAGGAATTTGTTGCTCCTAATGCTCCTATCAAAGATAGTGACCAGCAGTGGCCTATAGCTCTCCCAAAGGAGAGACAAGAATGCACCCAACAAAATCGGTACCCAATGTCCAACTTCATGACTTATGCTCAATTATCCTCATCATATAAGACATTTGCTGTCCAGGTACAGAAAATATTAATTTCAAGTTCAGTCGTCGAGGCAAAGAAGCACATAAACTGGTGTAAAGCTATGGATGCTAAGATGGATACGCTTCTCGAGAACGAGACTTGGGAGCTCAAACCCTTGCCCCAGGACAAACAAGTAGTTGGTTGTAGATGGGTATTTACAGTACAATACCATTCTGATAGCTCATTGGAACGGTACAAAGCCAGATTAGTCGCCAAAGGCTATATTTAAAATCCCGTGGGATTGATTATGAAGAGACATTTGCTCCCGTCGCCAAGTTGAACACTGTCCACATCCTATTGGCATTAGCTGCCAGTCTGAATTGGAAGATTAATCAATTTGATGTTAAGAATGCTTTCTTGCACATCGACTTGAAAGAAGAAATCTATATGGACTTGCCACCGGGTTATTATGCTTTAGCTCCTCCAGGAATAGTTAATCATCTGAAGAAAACGATTTATGGGTTGAAGCAATTTGGGAGGACTTGGTTTGAGACTTTTTGTAATGCCATGAAACATGAGTTACTCACAAGGCCATGGAAATGACACTTTCTTCGTGAAGCATTCAGATAGCGGGATTGTTACGATTCTCTTGGTTTATGTCGATGATATTATTGTGACTGGTAACAATGAGGAGTCAAAGTCATTGGGTCAAAGGTTTGCGACCTTATTTGAGATCAAGTTTCTTGGGAAGATGAGATACTTCTTAGGCATTGCGATGGCCTACTCTTACTAAAGCATCTTCATTTCTCAACACAAGTATACCCTTGATCTCCTCAAGGAGACGTGTATGGACTGTAAACCATCTTTGACTCCAATAGATCCCAATACTAAGTTAGGCCTCTGTGAAGAAGACAGCCCCGCCAATAAAAGGTATTATCAACGACTTGTGGGAAAGCTGATTTATTTGAATCACACCAGACACGACATAGCATTTGTAGTGGGACTACTGAGTCAGTTTATGCATAACCCCAAGAGACACATTTGCACGCAGCGCATAGAGTCTTGGCATATTTAAAAGGAATAGCTGGTCTGAGACTATTATTCAAGAGAGGTGGTGGCACCTCGATTGCGATATATATGGATGCTGATTATGGTGGGTCTGTTATTGATTGAAGATGCTACTTCTGGTTATTGTATGTTCGTCGGTGGAAATCTTGTCACTTGGAGAAGCAAGAAGCAAGATGTTGTTGCTAGATCTAGTGCCAAAGCAGAATATCGAGCCGTCTCCTATGAAATACAAGAGGTGACATGGGTTAGAAAAATTCTTAAAGACTTTCCGATTCAGCAAGAAGGTCATATTATCATGCATTGTGACA
The DNA here is from genome assembly GCA_024174645.1 of Lemna minuta. Taxonomy (NCBI): domain Eukaryota; kingdom Viridiplantae; phylum Streptophyta; class Magnoliopsida; order Alismatales; family Araceae; genus Lemna; species Lemna minuta. The sequence continues at coordinate 11,971,008 of CM044114.1, read as the reverse complement.
ACAAACCGACCATCGACCGAACTAAGCATATTGAGATCGATAAGTACTAAATCAGAGACAACATTGATCGTGGAATTATTAAGCTTATCTATGTCCAATCATCCTCACAAGTGGTTGATATCCTTACGAAGGGAGTATCCAGCAACACGTTCTACAAGCACTCTAGCAAGCTGGGTGTTCAGAATATTTACACACAAGCTTGTGGGGGGGTGTTGGCATTTATTCTATTTTCTTGTTCTATTTCTCTCTTGAAAACCTCTCTTTCTCAATACTATAGAAATGCCCTAATAATGGGCTTCTTTTCCTTTCTTTTCTCTACTCACTTACTGAGGGTATTTGTGGAACTTCCACTTCTTATAAACTAGGGCAGCCCTGCAATTGTGAGGGCTGCTGAATTCTCTTGTGGTATTCTGCCTCTCTCTAAACTATCGTCCCTGCCTCTGAACTCTTCTAGGTTTGACCTAGAACAGGACTTTCTGGGGAGGTGCTCAGTCTGATAGATACTATGTGGAAATAAGAGTATTGCATTAAGAGAGAAGGCAATACTACATTGGGTTACATAGAGGAGAGAAAGAGAGGCCCTTAGTGGGCTGGATAATATCCTCTCAGATAGAAATTTCTAATTTTTTCTTTGATAGTTTATTAATATTTTGTAAATCGTTGTGCATGTTTCCATATAACAGGAAATCAACAAAATAATGTTCTCGTGTTTTCGCTCTTAACATGTTTTTATTTAAATTTGAAGGCATCCCGTGTTCTTCTCAGTGGTGAGGGTCTTGATGTGATGGCGACAGATGCTGACAACTGGACGGATAATAGCTTAGCCATTTTATACTTGGACCGGGTCACTGCTATTTTTAATTCTGATCCTCTGATGGGTAAAATTCAAGTTACAGAATAGAAATCATATGACTGATATGGATGTTTAAGCTATTGATACACATTGAATTTGTTTATTTCATGCATGTTTTGAATTAAAATTTGTTTCTCTTGTCTCCCTATTATGTGTCGCCTTCATGTTCTTTGGTTTGCAAGATTTGTCTGAGTGATTTTACTTTTCATTATTGTTGACATCAAATGGAAATGAGAACCCTATTAGTCAAAGTGACATTCTCTTATACTAATGTGATTTTCCAATCACTCAGTGTATATATAGAAAGCGCAATAATGGAAATATCTTCTTTTTATGGGGGGAGGGGGACGAATAGTAAAGCAATTGTTTTAGTAGCATCAAATGCATATACAGAAGGAACTCATGCCAAATGAGAACATGTAATAGTGAAGATGTTTTTACTTCACAAAATGTTTGATTGTGGAGGAAGGACCCCCCTTCTGCCCGGAGGATAAATTTATGATTTTAATGGTCAATCTATTTCCAAGTTCAAAATGTCCTTTATATAGTGCAATACAATGTTACCATGTAAAGCGTAACATGATTAATTATATATGATGATATAAGATTGAAAAATACTTAAACTTCATAGTACAACACTCCCTCTCAAGCTGAATTGTGAAGAATTTTTACTAGCAAAATGACTTGAAGTTTCATAATCAGATGCTTTTCCTTTTGAGTTTGGAATAATTAAGAGAAACTTGAGGAGGGTACAAGACTTTCTCCTAGTTCTTTATTGTTGAAGTGAAAGATCAAAGGTGGAAGGCTAATGCCAAGAGAAGAGAAACTAGGAAGAGGAAGGTCGATAATGAGAACAGTCTAGGATCTGGCTGCTGTTAAGCCCAATATGTTTTAGACATAGCCCTCAAGGGTAAAGTGATAAATAATCAGAAGTAAAAGATAGTCGGAAATCTGGTATAGTGTTAATAGATTGTGGTACAACCCACAATTTCAGTAGCACTGCGAAGGTGGAGGAATTCCAGATACCGGTTGATAAAAAAGAGGTACCGCTGGTAGAAGGAAATGTAAGTTGTGAAAAATTCTGGATAAATATTCAAGGTAATGAAATTATTCAAGACCTCCTTCCATTTCAGCATGAAAGTGTGGGCCTCATACTTGGAAATGGTTAGTGTTTTTGGGATGAACTAAAAGTTCACTTTGGGTTACACGTTTTCAAATATAATGTTAATGATGTGGAAAGGGTCCTCTGAGGAGAACCTAACTTATCAACCACCGAACTCACATTGATAGAGTCCCAGAAGGAGTTGAAGAGATCGAACGTGATGTGGTTGGAATTATACCAAATGATGTCAGAGGTGGATAAAAAAGAGTAGCCAATTCAATCCTGTGAAAGAGAGTTGAAAAAGAATTTTATGGAGGTATTTGAAGCTCTCAAGTAATTACTTCCAAAGTGGGATGTGGATCATACTATCTACAGAATGCCTGGGGCAAAGATAGTCAATATCAGGCCATACCGCTACTCCCATAGATGAAATAGATTTAGTGGTGCAAGAGCTCTTATAGATGGGTCTTGGAGATTCTCTGTAGATTACAGAGCATTGAACAGAATTACAATTCCCAACTGGTATCCCATACCTATAATTGATGGATGAACTGCTCGACGTTACCATCTTCTCCAAGCTAGATCTCTAATCTGGCTACCATCAAGTAAGGATGAACAGGGAGGATATCTACTAAACAGCTTTCAAGACGCATGAGAGGCATTATAAATTTACAATAATGCCCTTTGGTTTGTAAAAATGCCTCCTGCCACGCTCCAATCATTGATGAATCACTTGTTCAAGCCCTTTCTCTGGAATCTTGTGCTTTTTAATGATAGTTTGATCTACATTTGCAATAAGTATTTGAGGCTCTGAGAAGCAACGATTTTCACATCAATCCCAAAAAGTGCAACCAGATATAGAATTTTTGGATCATATTATATCAGGAGAAGGGGTTTCAAGCAGATGGGTCAAAATTGTTGACATGGTGAATTTTTCAAAGTCCTGTGTGGCTTGTTGGGGTTGGCTGGATAGTACTGCAGGATTGTGCATCACTATGCCATTGATTGCAGGACCGTTGATGGAATTACTCAAAAAGAATTCTTTTAATTAGAATTCTGAGGCAGAAAAAACATTTCATGCCCTCAAAGTGGCCATGTTAACAACATCATTTCTGGCAATTCCTGATTTTTCAAAGTCCTTTAAGGTGGAAACTGATGCATCAGGGGTGGGGGTGGGGACAGTAGCAGTGCTCATGCAATCTACTAAGCCAATTGCATTACTTAGTCAGGCTTTGTCCCTTTGCTGTCAGTTGAAATCAGCTTATGAAAGGGAGCTGATGACTATCATCAAGGTTGTAAAGAAATGGAGGCATTATTTGATGCATCTGTCCATCATCTGGACAGATCAGTATAGTCTCAAACAAATCCTCACTCAAAAGTATTTTCTTTTCCCATATAGCAAATGGATAGTCAAATTATTGGGGTTCAACTCAGACATCCAATACAAGCCAGGGAAGCAAAATCATGCAGATGATGCATTATCCCGTTATTCACTCTTGACTCTAATTGGGGCCATGACTTCCTCGGCTAATCCGTCTACTGAATTGGAGGGTGTAGAACTTGAAGTATCTCAAGATCCTCACCTTAAACAAATTGTGAAAAACCTTGAAGAAGCACAATGAGAAGGCAAATCACATGCACAATGAGAAGGCCTGTTGTTGCTCAAGAATTGTCCGGTATTATCTGCCATATCCAGTATCATCCCCGAGATTCTTAAATGTTGTCATGATCGTCCAATTGGAGGGTGTATGGGGTTTTTAAGTACGTATATACAAGTTGCCCAGGATCTATTTTGGCCCAAGATGAAGCATCATATCAAATTATATATTGACAATTTTTTGTGTGTCAGCAACACAATATCCTGGTTGGTCGCTGCTGGTTTTCTTCAGCCACTTTAAACATCATATCAAATATGGGAGAATATTAATATAGATTTTGTGGAGGGGTTGCTCTCTTCAGATGTGTCCGATTGCATTTTTCTGGTGGTTGATTGCATGATGAAATTTTGCTCATTTTATTCCACTCAAACACCCTTCACTACTCAAGGAGTGGCAGAAATTTTCACAAGTAAATTGGGAAACACCGTGGCACACCCAAGTCCATAGTTTGTGATTGTGACAATATCTTTATCTACATCTTCTAGTTGGAATAGTTCAAATTACTAAATACTTCCTTACATCTAAGTTCATCCTATCATCCCAAACTGATGGACAGTTCGAGGTGGCGAATAGAGGCCTTGAGACGTATTGCGTTGTTGTTAGTCAAATGCCTCCCTCTTCATTTCTCTCTCTTATGTATCTCTCTCTCCTCTCACCATGTATCTCTCTCTCCCTGACGTGTATCTCCTTCTTCCTGTCTATTTTTAATCAGAATGTAACCATTGGAGGCCCAATGGTCACATTCCTCCTTTGAACGTAGGAATATGACCGTTGGGATTCCAACGGTCCTATAACATAAAAGTGACTGTTGGGAATCCCAACGGTCACACACTTTTTGGGCTCCTATAAGAGGCCCCCTTCACTCTGTGTAACCTAAGCGATTTTAGATGAAATAAAGGGTTGATTACTTCTGTTCCCTCTCTACTCATATCTCCCATGGTGCTACCCTTCTTTTGGCATTGATCTCATCTCCAACAGCTCCGACAGAAGCTTCGGCTTCTATCGCATAACTCATCTGTTACTTTTTCTCAGTTGTTATACTTCCACAACCCCAAAGAATGGGCACAATGGCTATATTGGGATGAATTTCATATAGCATTGTTTTCAATTCTTCTATATGGATAACACCCTTCAAAGCACTATATGGACGAGAACCACCCATTAATTTGGTATGGGTTGCCTCAATCGGCAATTCAGTTAACTGTTGAGTTGCTAATTTTTGAATAGTAAAAGGGACGGTCACCTGAAGAAATCGGTGACCTTCCCATGGGACAAGTTAACTTATACATGAGGCCCCCCAGCCCCCTGGTCTAGAGGACCAAGTTGCCACAAAACCCTTCACATTAGTGGACGCCTCCCTCCCATTGAACACCTTGTCGTTTCTGTGCAACCATCTGGGCCACAGTACTGCTAGTATGCGAACCCCATCCTCCCTCTTTCTGCAGCCGCTCCTGCGGATTGACTCCCATAAAGATGACTTTTAAGTTGTGTCGACTCTCGAACTAGTTTGTCGATCTCATATTGATTAGGCGAAGGGGCATCCAAAGAAAAGGTTTGCACAATCTTCCTTAGTGCCCAAACATAGACCACACTCAGTTGAGGACTCCAGGTACAATCGTCTATGGAATACTCGTGTCATAAGTCCTTTGCAGAGAAGAAGCCATTTGAATAATCGCACCTTGAGTGGGACCTTTTGTCGCTATAAAAATCTATAAGCACTATTGGTCGAATGGTTCTACTTAGATTGCCCCTCGCATTGTCTCTTATTTGTCCCCCGTACCGAGAATGGGGTACCAATCTATTCCCAACTGTTGCACACCCCTCTCTGTGGTCTCTTATGCAATATTGATTGTTGCATTACCATGAACTCCTCGATCCTCTGATTTGATAAGGCTCCAGCTAACGTTAGACTCCATGTGTGATGTAGGCTAGACTATAGCCCAGGAGCCCATTTTCTACTGTTATGGACAAGTTCTTATTGGAGGCCCATTTAAACTTGACACATCTGTCAGAAAATCTCCTTAGGACCAGAAATATTTATGACATGCCTTGGAAAGTACAAATATCTTTCTGGAGAGGCCTGACAAGGTCTAGAAGATTCACTTTTGCTTTTGTCACTTCTGTCTTTGACACATGCATGATGTCAGAGTTGTATTTTCAAGACTTTTGTGTTGTCTTTTCATGGGTCTTGTCACTTAGACGACCCTTCACTTTTTGAGGCCTATATAAGGCCCCCCATTGTAACACTTGAACACAATTTGAAGTTATCCCTTTTGAGAGCTTTGCTTTCTTCTCTTGAGTGTTCTCCCTGTTAGAGAGTGCTTTGTGCTTGTGGATTCAAGTACACCCCTTGTGGATTCAAGGGTTGAAGAGGTTAGTTCTGTGGACTCAGAACCTAACCCTTCTTGAAGATCAAGGTTTATGGATTCAAACTTCTGTTCTTCATCTATCCTACGCTACGGCTACGTCAATGTACCGCCCCAGCACTCCTCCACCGTGGCCCTAGGGTTTGTACACATTGTAAATAATCGAGGAAATGCCTCGCATAATATGTCTCGCGTCGACCAGTCATCAGTCCAATATTGAAACACCGAACTGTCTCCTAGGTGAGCTACGCATAAAATATGTCTCAATCATGTCCAAAAAGATGAAGCCCCTTGAAATGGGGCGGTGTACGTCTCCCAGTGCTACTCACTGCTGTAACTCTCTTTCAAAACTTGAGTGACCAGGTCTTCCTGAGAGCTCATAAACCTAGCGACCCATTTTGCTAATAGTGTCATGTTCATTTTATGTATGTCAAGGATCCCCAAGTCCCCGGCTTAAACATGTCGACAAACATTGTCCCATGATGCCAATGCTTACCCACGACATTGGTTAGATCCAAATCCCTCCACAGGAAATGTCTAATCAAACCTTTTGGCCTCTTCCCTACTCCAATGGGCAACTTGTACATGAATTGCTGAAAGATAGGGATTGCAGCAAGAACTGACTGCAACAACACCAGTCCACCAGCCCTGGATACTAATTTAGCTAACCATCCCTCCAATCTCCTTTCCACTTTCTCAATGATTGGGTCCCAATCTGTTCTTGTCGTCTTGCCCTTCTTCAAAGGCAGCCCCAAATATCTCAAAGGTAGGCTCCCTATTGATGTTCCCAAGGGCTTCGAGCATTCCAATCCTTCCTCATGGGTTATACCGAACCCCACCAAGGCTAACTTGGCACGATTTATTTGTAAGCTTGAAAAATCTGCAAAAGGTCCAAAAGAGTAGATAGGTTCCTTGCTTCCTCCACCGAGCCTTCTATAAAAAAAGTGGTGTCATCTGCGTAGTGTAGTAATGGGATACCCTTTGAAAAATGTGCTTAGAAGCCTTAGAGCATGCTAGAGTCATGCACGTGCCCAAGAGCATCTACTGCTAGAACAAAAAGTAACGGTGCTAACAGGCATCCCTATCTCACGCCCCTTTGTTGTTGAATCCACCCCCCCTTTGCGCGTCCGTTTACTAAGACTGAGAAAGAGTGAGAGGTAATGCATCTCCGTATCCATGATATCTATTATGCGGAGAAACCTCTTCGTCTCATAGACGACCACAAGAAGGCCCAATCCAAAGAGTCATAGGCTTAGCGAAGTCAACCTTCCACATGAAGCCCTCCGTGCCCTTTTGTTCCCAGGCTGCTACTATTTTGCCACACACCACTGTGCTATCTGCCAATTGCCTCCCGGGGATAAGTGCCAATTGGAAGGGTCCCACTAACTCATTAGTCACCCCCTGTAGCCTGTTTGCAGCACCTTTACGATAATAAGATAAATGGAGTTAGATAAGGATATGGGATGAAAGTTTTCAACTTTGTTAGCACCTTGACGCTTTGGGAGGAGAAACATATGTGACTTGTCGATTCTATCCATGCCTTGATTCTCATGACGAAGATCCTCAAATATAGCTATCATATTGGGCCCAACCAAATCCTAAAAGTCCCTATAGTCCCTTCACCATTAGCCCCTTGATTGCTGCTTGAACCTCCTCTTCTAAGAATGGTCTCACCAAGATCTCTTGTTGTTCTTGGTCACCACCCTTGCCCCCCGACCACACCACTTCCTTTGGTTTTTATTTTCTTTCCTGCAAAAAGATCTAAAATGCTTTGTTAATGCTTGACCCACTGCCTGTGACCCAACATGTACTTTCTAGCTTCTGATCTTCTCCCTCAGAGATGTCCTACCAAGCTTTGCGTTCTCTTACTTCCTTTTCTTTTAGAGCTCATGTATCCTCTAAATTGTCCAATTGTTTTATCTTTGTTAGAGCCTCATGTCTTCTTTTACTCCACTATTCTCAGTGTGCTTTTGAAGAACCAATAGACGCCTCCGTACACCTTCAATCTTGCCGGCTAACCACTTCGTCACAAAACCATGTGTCACATGCGAGGACCACTCTCTCTCCACCTCTTCCTTCATACCGACCTCTCTCAACCATGATTTGTCAACCTTGAAGTACATGGAATGCCTCTGTCCCTCATTTGTTGCCGACACAATTGGGGTATGATCTGATAGTAGTCTCAGGAGAGCTCAAACATCTGTTAGTGGAAAAAGCTCCACCATTTCTATTGAGCAGAGGAATCTCTTCAAGCGAGAAGGCATGGTACTACCATTTGTACTCCTCCATGTATATAAGCAATCCACCGGCCCCATTTCTAGTAGTGTTGCTTCTGATATGAATTTTCATAACCCCTCTGAGTCCGGGTCCTGCCCTCCTGCATTGTTCGGTCTATCCTCCGCCTCCAAAGTCACGTTAAAATCTCCTCTCATCAGCATGAGTGATCTTTTTTTTTTTGAAAAAGAAAGCAGATCACCCAAACCGGCGAACCGCCATACAAAGAGGGAAAGAGGTAACTAGACCAATAGGATGGCCCATCATGCCCTCTCTCCCCTCTAACTCTCACATGTGCAAAAACCACGCACCAACAAACCTCTCCACCTCATGAATTATTCCCTCACTTGATACCGCTTTCCTTTCAAAGACCACCTCATTACGGTGTAGCCATATGGCCCAGACCACCGCAAACCTTCTTCCCCGATCTGCGTCATGACCTCTTCTTCGCCTCCTCTTCAGCATGGGTGATCTTGAAAGGCTGCTGCCATTTCCTCTAGCTCCCCCCATAGTTCAGCCCTCCTAACATTTGTTGGGCCAAAGACTGTGACCACAACCACCTCTAGTTCGACGCTATGCCTCTTCAACTCGACTGCCACTCAGAACTGCCCCGTCTTAGAGTCTATTTCAGTGAACACTGTCTCGTTCCATGCGACCACCGTCTCTCCCAATTGCATTGACTGCTAGGAAGCCGTCCAAGAATCCTCGTCCCACCATATTCCAGTCCTGAGTTCCGCAACTCTCTAACATAGTTTCTTGCATACATGCCACCGTGGCTCCTCATTCACATAGATAACGTCCGATTATTATTCTTCTATGTTCGTCGTGGAGGCCGCAAACATTCTATGAGATGCATCTCATTAGTGGCTAGCTTCCTCTACACTGCTGCCCCCCACCTTTTGCGGCCCTATTGCCTCTGTGAGCACCGCCACCTGGTGGTTCATGAAGTGATCTTTCCCTGCCTTGGTCTCCTTCCCTACTCTCTTCCCTGTCACCGTAGTCCCTATTTCCTCTCCCTTCTCTACATTATCCGCAGACCCCAGTGGCGTTGCAACTTGCATACCAGTCTTCTTGGCTTTTCCCTCCGCCACCAGTCTAAGTCTGCCGCTCTTCCCTACCACCATCCATGCCTTCACCTCATGCTTCACCCCCATTTTCCTACGTTTGTATACAAGGCCTTCTTTGATGACATGTCTTCTAGTTTGTGTGCTGTACCGGCTGCCTTGGTGACTATTCGCTGTGGCCTTGGGCTCTGTCAGAGCCAGAGTATCGATCAGTTCTGATGGAGGGCTCTTCTGCCTTTGCCTCGTCCTTTGGTCTTGTTGCCCATCTGGTGATCTCACCCCATGCTGATCCCTGACCTTGTTGCCTCCCTCTACCATATTTGTTAATGCCCCCGGTTTGATGTGTCTCTGATTACTACCACTCACCCCATGTTGAGTTTCTAATTGAAAGAGATAATATTTGGAAAATTCTCAAAGAGAATCTCTCCTAAGCAGCAAAGGTAATGAAGACCAAGGCAGATCATTACAGGAGAGGTCACCCTTCAAGGCAGGTGACCAAGTTTATTTGTGCCTTTGATCCTTCAATATGTGTTTGCTAGTTCAAGCGGTTCAATGAGAAATTGGCTCCCTGGTACTCTGGCCCCTATTGGCAGCAGTGGGTCCCTTGGCATACAAACTGTAACTTCTCTCTTGTGCTCTACTCCAGGTTTTTCATGTATCACAGCTCAAGAAAGCCCTTAGTGAAACAGATGAAGATAGGGACATTCCAGGTATTTTGACTGAAGATGAGAATGGGAAAGGGAGGGCCATCTGGTTTTTATAATGTCATTGGGGGAATACCCAGTGAAGGAGAGCGGTGGCCACTCTCAAAGGAGGTTTCAAGGAGGATGAGGCATCTGCATGATGATGAGTCCTTGGTTCATTATCTGACATCAAATCTTACCTTTCGCCAGGGGATCATTCATGCATCTTGATTCTGTTTTGCAATTAAAAATTTTGATAGGTGGATTCTGTTCTCCCTTTTGAATCTTGAAATTTGGAATGTATTGCCAAGTTACCAAGCCTCATAAGATTTTCCAAAGTTTGCCTTTGCTGGTAGATGAAGATACCCTCAACATGATAAGCCCCTTCAAGCCTCAAGAAATACCATAGTAAGCCTATTCATATGTTTGATCTCAAATGCCAAGGCAAACTGATGAGCAAGTGATTGAGCTTCAGCTATGTTTCCTGGTGAGGATGATGTTGCCCATATAAACCAAGCGGAGAGTGACTCTGTCTGATGAGTGGTGATGAAGCAGAGTATGATCATTGTTAATTTGTTGATAACCAAAAAGCATCAATACAGCGAAGTGCTGATACCAAGAGTGAGGTGACTTTTTTGAGGCCGTAGAATGCCTTATCAACACGACAAACTATTGAAATTGACAAGGAGACCTGATACCTTGGAGGAAGTGCTATGTACATGTCCTCTTTAAGGTCCCCATGTAAGAAGGCATTCTATATATCAAACTGCTGCAGGGCCCAGCTAGAGTGAAAGGGCAACCCTAGATGATTGTGAACCATGTTCATTTTGGCTCCTTTGGTAAAAGTCAATTTTATACTGCTGAGTATAATCTTTCGTGACCAAACGAGCTTTGTAATTCTCCACTAAGCCATGCAATCTCCATGGTGATTTTGAGGGAGAATACTCAATGTCCAGGTTTGGTTTTTTTCCATAGCTTCAAGCTCCTCAGCTCTAGCCTGATGTCACTCAGGATTTTTTTAGAGTCAAGGGATGTGAGGAAGTTACGATAGTAAGGCTAAAGGTGATGGTAGGACAGGTAATGTGCCATGGATAAAGGGCACAAAAGGGGATAAAATAAGGGGCAGGGATCTAGGAGGGGAGGGGAGGATCAGGCTTGGGCTAGAGATCAGAGACCAGGGAAGGTGGGGAGGGGGGCGAGGGCACACCCGACACAAACTTGACAGCCAAACAACTGAGGGGTAAAAGAAGGAATGGGAGGGTCCGAGGGGGAGAAAAGGTGTAGGTGGAGAAGTAGAGTTAGAAGAGGTTGTTCTGCTTGGGTAATTGTCAAAAATGTATTCCCACACTCCCTGGCAGAGTCAAGATGAAGGAGGTCCTCATTAAGGCACAGATGAAGGCTATCAAGGAGCCATCAATGGATAAGGTCATCCTCCTGAATCCCAGAGTCATCCTCATGCAGAGTCTCCTCAAGTAGGTGCTTTGTATGCCATGCACTGCTGAAAACGCGCGAGCTGCTGAAATTGCTAGTGACTGCAGGCAAAGTCATGCGGAAGAGAACAAAGTGCTGTCAGAATCAACAATGTGGATATTGCATATGTTGCTGTAAACCACCAGTCCATACAGGAGCGTATGAATTTGCAGACTCTGATATCATGTTGATGTGAAAGATCAAAGGTGGAATACTAACACCCAGAGAAGAGAGAAATCTGGAAGAGTAAGATCAAGAATGAAAATAGTCTTAGATTGGGCTGTGAGGCCCTAGATGTCTTATACATAGCCCTCAAGGGCAAAGTGGTAAATAACTGATAATATATTATTATGGCTTTGCCTCACAAGTCATTCCACCCACAAGATGAAATTTTCATCAAAACTCTAGGTGAATCAGGTGAATCCCTCAAGCTCTTCCATATCTATACAAATTTTCCAACAAACTAGAGGTGTATTAGATGATTTCTCCTAGTTTTTTCTCTCTGTAAACTTTACCAAGTAGGTCTTCCATATCTGTGGCGATGTCTGATGACAAAAAACGTGAAGATCTTTGACTAGATAAAAAAAATTTACGGTGATATATTGGGGGGGAACTCAGCCAGCGAAATTTCATCAAATATATGCTGGGTGGAGACTTTCTCCTTCTTGGCTCTGTATCTGGTATGAAGAGTGGAACAATGGTTGAAGCATTATTGAGGCCTTAAATGATCTGGTATGAAGAGCAGAGCAACGATAGAAGCATAGCTGAAGGACATGTAGGCATGTTTGGTATCAAGTTCATTAAGGCATGTAGGTCATGCTGTGTGCATGTGCTGGGTCTTATGAGGGTATAACCATGATGGATGTGAGCATTTTGGGGGGAAACCCCCCCGGTCCGGTTGTTGGTAAGTAGAGAGATGCTGCTAAAAGTTCAACACACATGCACTTGCCTTGTGACCTTTGTTAAGTTATAAAGTTTCACCCTTCTCATGAGCTACAGCTTGTGGCATAATTGGTATGCTCTTGATCCTAAGTGACAATAAGGATCAGTGAAGAACCCTTGAGATGCACAGCAGCTTTCACCTATCAGAAACTTGAAGAGAGCAACTTGAGTAGGTGAAACTATAAGAAATTCCATAAAGAATAGGAAGCATTAAATGTAGGGTGGACATCCTTCTTATAGGGTGAGCGGACCCTTCATTAAGGGCATTAGTCAATTTTTGCATTTATAACAGCAAATAAGTCCCTGTAATGGCAAATAAACGACATACAACTGACACTAAGAAATGGTACTAGGTCCGTAACCGGTAAGTCTTTGAGCTTCTTGTGATTCAAGGAAGCATTATGTGCAATGTAGAGACTCTGTCAATAAGCACCTATTCAATTCTATCTCTTTGTTGATATGTGACTTCGTTGATTTCAGCAATTTTGGACATAGATAATTACAAAGTCATTGAAGTTGAATTCTGTGGTCATAAGCACCAGACAATGCTGGCCATGAAGAAATGGTGAAGCAAGAAAATCGCACGGAGGAGAAAAAGACAATTTCCTCTCTAATGTCCAGCATATCAGATTTATTGACTCCAGGTGATGGTAATGGTTTATCATCTGGAGTTGGACCTTCCTGAGGACTTGACAGTATTATGGAATAAGGTAAGGGTTCCCTTTACCTAATACTTTCTGAATGCAAAATGAGAGAGAGGTCCCTCGATAGTATTTCTTTAGAGATGAAGATTAAAACAAAAAAAAGAGAGGGATAGACTGGAACCTTTCTCCTGAAAACGATGAGAAGGATGTTTGATTCTCTTCTCGGCACCCTCCTTTTCCTTGATCAGCCTTCTAATGCCCTAGGCAATTTGTTTTCCTTGTGCTTGAATGGCATATGGTCGCCGATGCCTTGTCTTCACTTGCTAATGTGGCAGCTCCTGTGATGTTTGCACAAGCCTTCAGCGGTGTTGCTTGAACCTGGGCCTCCTGTGATGTCACGTGGGGCATCAGCCCCGACGCTGCCACTTCAATTGCATTTAAGATAAGTGGATCATACCAAATAACTTGCTGCAATGGAAGAAAGGCAGCAAACTCTGGACAATGCTCAATTCTGTTTTTATCATCAGTCAGGCTGTCAACCTCATCATCCAGAAATTGACCGAGAAATTGACTGAACAACCGAGAGAATGCTAAAATCAAATCAGAGGATGTAATACACATGATAATTGGAGGAAGATGAGGGGCTGCAAGGGAAGAATCCCCCACTGCCTAGAGGACAAACTTAACACAAAAATGGTAAATCTATTTCTTTGTACACAAGGTCCTTTAAATAGGGGGTATAAAATGGGACCCTTTTACCATTGTATGGTTGGCTCAACACTGTGCCTGATGCAGACAGAAAATTTCAGAAGCCTTGGTACTCTCTAAGGAAATCAGCCTATTGATTGCTTTATATACTGACATGCGGAAAAAAAGGAAAAGAGGTCAGAAACAAGTATCACATCCTCAGATGAAAGGGAGATCCAATGATAGACAAAGGGCCGTTCGAGCTTTTTCTTGAGATGTAATCCCTTGCATAGGCATTTTCCACTGGAATAAATCGTAACTGGCTCGACCAAGCAATTACATGGGGCTACTTGAATCATAAAAAAGAGAAATATACGATGGGGTTCTTAAAGAAGCACCAAATGTCCTTGAAGGAGAAGCACCTGGTCAGCAGCATTTGGTGGGATATCCAGAAAATCATGACCTCCACAATTCTTTGTGAGTCTGTTCCCTATGCTCTAGCCCTCCCTGACAGTAGTTCAGTTGGATCTGGGAGTTGATATTCAAGCATGGAAATGAATAATAGAATCATTATTACCAGCTCCTAACCACCTTTCCGGTTCCCTCCAAATGTATCAAGTTTGACATAGTATCTGAGCAAAGTACTTTTAAATGCTGGTGGAAAATGTGAAGGGACATTATGTATTTCCTGTTTAAGTCTGCTGCTGGAAGTAATGAAGGCCGAGGAAGATTTCCAAAGCTAGAGAACCTATCCAGCATTCCCCTCCATAGCAGTGCCTGGCAGGAATGAGTTCTTCAAGGAAACATATTTACGCCAGTGCCGCTGGAGAGTTGAAGGATGTCTTTGATTGTCGAGCAAAGTCCAAGAAATTTCCGCAGATTGGTGATTATAGGCATGGTGAAATGGCTATGGTTGACTGCAACAAGCTTTGTAGCAAGATCATTCGGTTGAGGGGGGAGAGATCCAGATTTAGTTGTCAATTTTGAGGAGTCAGGACTGCTTCCCCATGCTGCGTTGGCCTGATCTTGGTCTTCTGCCCTGGAGAAGTCCTTAACTGTGCTCCAGCCATGATGCAATTACTGATGAATTGAAAGCAGAACATCAAATAGGTCCAGCTGGCAAAGATCATGTAAGCTATTTATTAGAGTGAGCAGTGAGAAGGAGCTGACAAGGTGGATGAAGATGCTGCGCAAAGCAGTGGGGGGAGGTTTTCCACCGACGATCAAACATGACCTGGTGATCATGCTCAAGAAGTTACCCTGGATATGTGGAGGCTGATTATATTTGTTTACAGCCTCAAGGGTTTCATCTAGAGGTCGAAGGTCAGAGCCAGGTAGCTCCGACAAAAGACTGTCTGGAGGCATGGGTTGTTCCATCTCATACAGTCTCAGGAATCCCATTCCAGGGTTTCTCGTGCTTGTTTCCTCTGATTGAATCTTCATTGTGTTGATTCTCCTCGATATTGCTCAAAGAGGCTTTAGATGTACAGATTATGTGTAGGTTAGTAGTTCAACCATGTACAAATTATGTGTAGATTAGTAGTTCGACCATGTCATTTTTTTAGCTCTATCTTTCATTTCAAAATGTTGTACCATAGTTGTACCATAAACTATTAACAGAGTATCATGCAACTAAAATTGTTCAATCTCTCTTGATGTTGATGTTATAGGTTATATACGCCCCAGTTGCGATTCCTATTCTTTTGAAGCTTTGGAGGAGCCATTTTTCTCAAATAAGTTGTCCCTTCTCATTCACATACTATATGAGTATAGGTTGGTGTTCTCTTACCATACTTATAAAATGAGTTTCTTTTCGTTAAGGTTTTTCCAGTGATCTTTGGCATAAGTCTGTTAAAGGATGCATCCTCTTCTTATGATGACTGGTATCCTGTTATACATAATACCCCTATACATTAGATTCTTCCTTTAGAAGGGTATTCTTGTACATTACCCCTTATAAATGGGGTATAAAAAGGTATGCGCTGTACTCTGAACATTATATTAGAACAGATCAATCCTTCTGTCAGTGTATTCAGCTGGATCTATGACAAGGTTGTATCCAATATATTGTCAATCCACAATGACGATTGAAGATCATAGAAATTAGCAGCTAGAGGTCCTGAGGGGGATGATCAAAGAGTCATAATCCAGACGGGTGTGGGTCTCCATTTGAGGTCTTTCCCCACTTTTTATGGATAATGCTGCTCTTGAGAACATGGTTCCAATGCTGTGAATAATTTTTGACATGGAACACAGGTTAAGGCTGGAGTACCGTCGTAACTATTATTTGTAGACCACCCTTTCCTTCTTGATTTAAGATTTTTATGGCCTGTAGTAGTTGGGCACAAGTTTCTCGTTCTTTAAAGCCTCAAAACCTCAGTAGGCATGACCTTCATTCAATAAAAAAATTCAGACCCACTTCAAACTAGATCTCCCAGTTAACAGAATTAAGTTACTCAGCTCAATTTATGTAATCCTCATATAAAAAATACTTTAGTAGTCTATAAAGGCAAGTGGAAATAAATGGTGCAACTATTATTGATTTTCCCATACTGTGGCTACTGAATGAGGTCTCTTTACTTCATACTAGTTTTCATTTTGTTCACTGATAGAAGCTTACAAACAGGCATGACTTGACCTATCATTTTGAGCCATTTGTCTTTCAAATTTCCATTATTTATGCTATTCATTCTGAATTACCTTTTTTACAGGGATAGAGCTAACAGCAAATGCATAGTCTTTGTGAAGAGAATCATAATTGCAAGATCATTAGTCCACATTCTTGGTAAACTAAAAGGTCTTGAGTTTTGGAAATGTCAATTTCTTGTGGGTCTTCAATCCAAATCTGTTACGCGGAAAGGGATCAATGGGATCATCGAAAAATTTTCTAGTGGAGAGGTAACTGTATTGTTATTGTTCTCTGAATCATGATATTGATTTTGAGTCACAATTATGGTGTTAATTTTTCCCTTTTGAACTACATGTAGATTGACTTTCTTGCTTCAGCAGAAAATGCTAACAATCTTGGTTTGATCCTAGCGGAGTCATTTATTAGTAAGGCCGAAGTTAATGCATAATGATATCTTCAACTTTAGATGTTGTGTGCTGGGACCTATGGGCACCCAAGTAGATGGTTGCATGCTGATATCTTCCTGTGCATAAATAGGATGACAGTGGCTGTGGCTCATGCAAGTTGGTACCAAAAAAAATTTTGAATGACACTATCGGCTGCCAGCCACTGCTTACACCATATCAGCCGCCATCCATCGCACTGCTACTTCCTGGTCGCCCTAGCACGGCCATAGCAATGGCTATCCATAGCATTGCTACTTCCAAGTTGCCCCATCACATCTGGCTTTCGATCTTCAAGCGAGGTCAGGCAATTACCACCATATCTCATAAACTTGAGAATGCTATGACTGAGTCAGAGTTAGGGAGTTTCTGGAAGTACAGAGAAGGAAGAAAGAAGAAAAAGTAAGTTTATTCATGTAGATCAGTCATATTTATACAAGTGAGGTGAGAGAATATGACCGTTGGTCTGTAACGGTCATATTCTAACAGTCACCTGCGATAGGGTATAAATACAATTTTACAAAGAGTATAGATACAATTATAGAAAAGATGAGGGTAGATATGTGAGGATCATCCATTTCTTCAACAATATCTGCCGCTTCCATCGCTCTGCCATTGCTGACAGCTCCTCTGCTCATCATCTGGAGCACATATTTACAATTGCCCTTCACTTCTTATGCTGTCGCTTGAACTGTCGATGGACGACATCCATGTTGCAGACAAGGTTTCATCTTATGCGTGCCTGGGGGGTTGATATGAACCCCGAGTCATTGGTCGTAGCTAAGTCTTTATTGTCCTTCTGCAGCTCAGTTGTGAGGACATCTCCAATGGCCTGGCGTAAGACTATAAAAGGGTGATTGTGTCCAGTGTGGGGAGGGGATTATGGTATTGCTCTCTTAGGGTGGTGTTCATTTCCCATCACATCCTATCTTTCTCTCATCATTGCCTCTTGATAGCCCTTGACTCACCCTCTGCCCTGTGAATTCTCTTTATCTCCCTCTAATTCCCTCTTCAGATTTGCATCTCAATACACTGTCACAGTCAATGTGGTATTAGTGGGCCACTCCTGCACGCTGGTAGTCCTAGGAGTCAGTGTCTCATGCATGCATACATTCTATGTATGCTAATAAAAGCCTTTCAGAGGATGTGAAGATATGGATTTATTTTGGCTCAGCATGCTGTCATGCTTTTGTGCGAGAGCATGTGGCAGTGATGTTTCTTGCATTGCATTGGCCAGAGGACCATGATGTTTGCTGAGGTGGCATCATTGTTCAACATTTTGCATACCACTTGCGTACAATAGTGCTGTTGTTCAGGTGTTTCTTTCAAGCCTTTGATGAATCAGGCTGGGAGTGCTGGTTACATGAAGTGCTAGACTAGATGGTGCTGACGTATGGGAGACACATTTCAAGATGACTGACTGAAAAAGGGCTGCTGTACCATATGCGAGGTTGTGCAGTCAGAAGTCCACAATGCAAGTGCCATATGCTTGCAGGGTGGCCTAATTACCAGCAAAGGTGCTTTGAGAGTACAGAGGGTGAGGTGCTAGGGAGATGGCAGATCTTGATGATGATATCAATGAGGAGATATCAGTGGTGGAAGAACTGTGGCATTTAGGAGAGCACCTTTATCAAAGAGGGGGGCTGTTAGGAGACAGCAGCACACACACATGCAGTGGCAATGGTGAGGCAGTTCAAAAGACCTTGTTGGATGTTTAGCTGCCGAGAGACATGGCAGTGGCATACTGACAGAAGCCCCGGAGTCCAAGCTTTGATACCATGTCTAATGGAAGTGAGAGTGTTTAGAGGAGATCTTAACAGAGAAGGCGGTGAGGTAGTAAATATGGGGAGATGGAAGAAATGAAGAGGTATGAGTTTAGTGGGTCGTAGGCCTATTGGCCCTCTCACAAAAGGAAATTTTAAGAGTTAGCTGTGTCATTTCCATTCATGATGTGTCTGATTCTCAATCGGATTTGGATTATCACTTATAATCTACAAATGCAGGTCAATCTTTTGGTTGCCACTTCTGTTGCAGAAGAAGGCCTTGACATCCGTACATGCAGCCTCGTTGTAAGATTTGATCTGCCAGAAACTCTTTCCAGTTACATCCAATCTAGAGGCCGTGCCCGGATGCAAAAATCACTTTATGTTCTTCTTTTGGAAAGGTTTTTCCTTTATTTCTCTTTTTTCTACATTTGGGTCATATTTCATATAAAGGTAATGATTTTTTTACTGGTTCATCTTAAGGGGAAATGAGTTCCAGGAGAAACATCTGGATAAGCTAATGTTAGGTGAAAGTGTTATGAATGAAGAAATCAGTTGTAGATCAACAGATGAGATATTTGAAAATGTGGAGGAGATAACTTACAAAGTTGCAAGTGGAGCTCTTGTAAGTACTGGATGCAGCATTTCTCTTCTTCATCACTACTGCTCAAAACTTCCGGGTGATGAGTAAGTCTAACTCCAATGGATTGATAATGACTATGATGATGAATCAAACATTCTTCGAATAATCATTTTTTAATGACAGATACTTTGTCCCAGCACCGAAGTTCTTTTTCAAAGAGGATTCAGATGGGACCTTCTGCTGCATATGTCTCCCACCCAATTGCCCTATTCGTCAAGTTGATGGTCCATCCTCAGCATCAAAACAAGATGCAAAAAGATTGGCATGCCTAAAAGCCTGCAAGGAGCTGCATTCTCTGGGTGCACTAACAGACTACCTTCTGCCTGCATCTACTAAACAAAAACCAGAATTTATAGAAGTACAAAGCGATAGTGATTCTGAAGGTTTGGTACTTTATTTTCAATTGTTTCTATCTCACTTAGTGATTTATGCATTATTGTGTATGTTGATTTCAGTTGAATGCTTGACCATAGGAAAAGGTTTTCATGTAAAAGCGGTACCTGAGGTTTTCAGATCCCCAGTAAAGTGCATCGACGATCATTTAAACTTTCACTTTTACTTCTTGGATCTTAAGCCTATGCCGGATGATAGAAAGTACAAAGAATTCGGTCTCTTCGTTGCATCTCCTTTACCAAAAGAAGTTGAAAATATGGAGGTTGATCTTTGTCTTACTCATTGTAGAATAGTCAAGACAGTGCTTGTTCATTCAGGGGATGTAATGTTTGACATGAAGATGGTAAATATTGGTTTCCTTACATTTTTCTTCATTATCAGACATTGAATTATCCCCTAACTGAGTATCACATATTTCCACAGATTTCATCTGCACAGAAGTTTCAAGAAATGTTTCAGAAGCTTATTCTTGACCCGTCAAAGTTCTTTTCTAAATTTGTCTCCTTGGGAGGAGTCAATATTCTGGAGAATGATTCATATCCGTGTTATATATTTCTTCCAGTTAGCCTGGACACATTCTCTGGTGAAACGATTATCGATTGGACAACAGTGGAACATTGTTTGGGATCTCCTGTTTTTCAATCAACTGTTCCTGATAGGCGAGATAATGGCATAAGTTCTTTGGAAACTCTTAATCTTATTAATGGACCAGTTGAAAAGCAAGAATTGATAGGAAGCTTGGTTTTCACTCCTCACAGTAAAAAACTCTTCTTTATTGATGATATTTTTTATGATATAAATGCACATAATCAGATGAAGGATCTGAAGTCAACCTACGAAGAGTACTATATGCAAAAGTACATACCTTCTCTATTTTATCTTTATTCCTTGTTCATTTATAGTGATTAAGAGCAAAAATTCTTATTTCCTCTTACCAGCACTTTTACTCAGACATCCCATAAAATATGATTGGAAAAGTAAGTGTTGTAAGATGGTTTTTGGGATATTTTAATTTATCTATTTTTACATTTAGGTTCATGAATCGAAGTATTGGATGTATTTGGCATGTCAACATTGTGACAACGGTGACATAGTGTAGCCTACTTAAAGGCCTTATTCCATATTTGTCCCTGCTGTACATCTTAGTCTTGCCTTAAGTTTCTTTGACTTTTGTCTGCTTTGACTCTGAAAAAGTATCAGAACAAAGTTTTCCTGGTGAATGTTTTCTATTTTCTTCTGGGGCCTGATGTGGTTCTGTACCACTGGCCCTTGACTTCTTTTGTGTTCTGGGGATCGTGTATGTAGGAGTCCTGGCAAAGGCAAAATCAAAGGAGGACTTCTGATAATCTGGAATATACTGAAGCCAGAAACATGATTCAGTCCTATTAGTGACCTTTTCAAGAAGATAGAAGAAAAATCAGAATCAAGGCCATTAGAATAAAATGAAAGGTTGATCCCAAACTCTCCCATGTGAGAAATAGAAGAGAAGTGTAGGGAGTCAATCTGATGAACTGGCAGATAAAAATTGAAGAGAAAATTCTTGAAACCTGGTGGGGGTGGTTGTATCTGAAGGTCAAAGCCAAGGACTGGAGCCGGAGCTGGATGTGATGGTAGCTCGGAGGATTCTCACTTGCATGATAGGATTCTTCTATCTCATTCTTTGATTTTATCAATCAGAGATGGAAAGTTGTGGAGATCAATCTGTTTGACAGATTCAGTGATGTATCTTTCTTGATTCATCATAGAAGGCCACATCTAGATCTAGCCTGAAAATTTTAGTCAAGCAGATTTCTTGATGATTGTGGGTCTGCTATCATCGTGCATCAATCAAATCCAGGTCTTATTGAAGAACAGTCCAGAAGGTCTGTATATGGCGGAGAAGAAACTAATGGGGAAAGTTGTTGCAATGCATAACCTGATATCAAAAGGCAGACAAGGATCTAAAGGGTCTGATTATAAGGGAGTTGGGCAAAGGCCCGGCCCAAAAGAAGGGAGCTCTTCTATCTTGCTAATGAGGGCTATCTGGGGGCAAGGCAGGAGGGACAAGAAGATTCTTCCCTCCTTTCCAAGTTCTATTGTGTTAAATGTTGAAAAAACGAGTGGAATGTGTGGGTGCTTACAATTAAACACAAAGCAGATGGAAGTCAGGAAAGATATATGGCTAGATTAGTCTCCAGAAGTTACATCTAAGCTTACACCACAACATTTGCTCCAGTGGCAAAAATGATCATTGTAAGAATCTTAATATCAATGGTTGTAAACCTAGAATGGGACTTACAACAATATGATATGATGAATACTTTTCTGAAAAGAGATTGGGAGGTGGAAATGTACATGCAAATTTCACCTCTATATGCTAAGACAAGTAACATCAACAAAGTATGCAAGATAAAGAAAGCTCTATATGGTTTGAAACCATCTCTCACATTTTAGATTCCATGATTTACACAAACTATGAAGAGCCTATGATATAAGTGATGTAATGGAGAACATACACCATGTATATGTAGATGACATAATATAGCAAGGAGCCTGCCATGCCAAACACTTTCATGTTAAGAATCTAGGACTGTTAAAATATTTCTTAAGAATTGAGATGAGTTATTTGAAGGGACACTTCTAATCCAAAATAAATATATATGATAGATCTACTAAATGAAGCACATAATTTGCAGTGTCACACTAATGACAAACCTGGGAATCAATGATTTATTGACTCTAGAGGAAAATGAAAACGACTCTAGAGTAAACACAACCTCCTATTAAAAATTGGTATGTAAATTATATCTTACACTGTCAGCCTTCTAAGATTTATATAAAATTTATCGCACTTGTTCCTATATATCCATCGAGTTCTCATGTTCAAGCAGTGCACATAGTGCTGAGGTACCTAAAGGAAACATTAAGAACAACCAATCCTTTTGAAAAACTAGTTCAAGGATTATCAATCAAGTACAGAAGGGCCAATCACCTGACGAAGCGGTGTTCCACCCAGTTTGAGGACTATTAGTCCTTGTCTTCCATCTTAAGCTTATTTCACCTCTTTTTCTCCCTATCAGTCCTTGAAGCTCGGTGAAACTAGGATGCCATTAGTCCCTCTACCTTGTGGACCACATTGTCTATGGAAGCCGGTCTCCCCCTAAACATCACCTTATTCTCATGTAACCGTATTGCCTATATCACCGCGAGTTTTCATCCTCTTTCCTCCTTCCTTCTATAGCCATCTCATCATATTGAGTCCCAAAATTCATCACATAGCTAGCATCTATCGATCAACACTATACCCTGGTTGGGCCCCAAATCAGTATGCGCAAAGCCTCTAAGCAATGCAACTCCTCTTCTTGTGCCAGTCCAAATCCAAGAAAGGTTGATTTAACGCGATTAATTTGCAAGCTCAAGAAATCCGCGAATAGGTCTCATAAAATGGATAGATTCCTTGCTTCCTCCATTGAGCCTTCTATAAAATTCACCCTCTCTCAGGAACCCTTAGGGAACACATCTCCTTATCCATTTTATCTATTCCTCAGGGAACCCTTTCCTTTTCATAGATGACTATAAGAAATTCTAGTTCAAGGAATCATATGCCTTGAATAATCAAACTTCCACATGAACCCCCTAGTTCCTATTCTTTGCCAAGCTGCAATGACCTCACCTGGCACAATTGTTCTATCTAGTAGCAGCCTACACGGTATAAATGTTGATTGCAAAGGCTCCATTGGTTTGCCAGTTACTCTTTGTAGTCGGTTTGCTAACACCTTTGCAATTATGAGGTATATTGAGTTGGACAATGAAATGGGTTTAAAGTTTATCAAAGACAGCAGTAGCATGCTTGCACATAGAGAGAAGAAGGATAGAGAATTGCACAGAGAGAAACTAGTTTGGCCAGAAAAAGATCATTTATACTCCAGCCATGTTAATGCTTTATATACAAGAGTTCTAAGATGACTATAGCATCCAGCCACAAGTGGCTAGATGTAACGGCTAGTTTTTCTAGCCGTTACCCACTCTTGAACAGATCCGGTAACTAAGGCCTTTAGGCCCATTAACTTGGGCCTAAATATACCTTTTACTAGTAGGCCCATTAACATGGACCTAATTGAGCCCAACTAGGTTAGTGCCTCATTTCACCTTTATGCTATTACATTTACATCAATAAGACCCACTGGCCCAATAATCACAGTTGGTTCGTCAATACAGTTAACAAAGTCTTTAACTCTATCAGCTCCCTAACACTTCAGGAGTAGGAAAAGATGTGACCTATTGATTTTTGACATATTTCCTATTTTGTGTTGGAACTCATACAGCGTGCCCATCACTTCAGATCTAACTAGCCCCCAAAACTCACTGTAGAAAAACACAGGGAGGCCATTTAGGCTTGGTACCCCTTCCACATTTAATCCCTTTATTGCAGCCTGAACTTCCTCCTCAAAGCACAGTCTCACAAGTTTTGGTTGTTGATGTTTATTTACCGCTCTTGCCCCCATACCCCCCTATTTTTATTGATTTCGTTTCCCTCTTTTGGTGAATGCATGGAAATGGCTTGTGATGGCTTGATCTATCACCTATGTCCTCGCATATTCTTGTTCCTCAATTTTCTACCTCAATATTTGGTTAGCCCTCCTTCGACCATTTGTTGCTATATGGAAAAATCTTATGTTGGCATCCCCTTCTCGCACCACAGTTGTCTTGATCGTTGTCTCCAGTCTATCTCTCTCACTTCTGGTCTTCTTCTGCTACCACCACTTCTCCTCCATTCCCATGCCTCCTCTTCAGCGTCCTTACATCCTCTAGATCGTCCAAGTGCTTTATTCGTAAAGGCCTCACTTCTCTTATTTCTCTTGTCCCACCTATGCTTTTGAAACCTCATAAGACGCTTGTGTAGCCTCTCAATTCTAGTGGCTAGTGTCTTTATCTCAGAGGTGGACCTACTTTGTGCCCTCTATGGCTTCTCCACCTCCTCCTTGAACACAACCTCCCGAAGCCATGATCTATCCATCTTGAAGTAAGCAGATCTTCCAATTCCCTCAATTCCTGCCCTAACCAATGGGGTGTGATCCGACATAGGTCCCAGAAGGGATCTCATATCAGCCAAGGGGAAACACTGTGCCGATTCTACTGAACATAGTAACTTGTCAAGCAGGGACCTCATGTTCTAACATGTCATACTTCTCCACATATACACGCAGTCCACAACCCCCATTTCCATTAACACCACCTCTACTATAAACAGCCAGAACTCCTCTTAATCTAGGTCTCGCCCTCTTGTTTCATTTGGTATGTCTCTTACTTCAAGGTCACGTTAAAGTCTCCCCCTATTAACACCAGAAATCCTGGGAAGGTGGATGCCACTCCTACCAACTCCCTCCATAAGGCCACGCACATTCCAGTTGACACACCTCATGACTAAATATTTGCACCCCCTACCTTGCTTTGTACCTGCTGCAGGCCTATTGCCGCAGTTATTGCCTTTGCTCGGCGGTTCATCAGGGGTTATCTGCCCTCTCTTCTCCTTCTTTCACCTCGCCAATACTCTACTCCCCTTCTGTGTTGCCATGTGCCACTCCCATTCTCTCTAGTCTCTTCTGTCCTTGTCTGATCCGGGTTTGCCATGGGGGTGTGTCTTGTTCGGCTCCCCACTGCCAACTTCACTCGTCCTCTTTTCCCTGCCTTCATTCATGCTATGAACCCCTTGTCATGTTTGATTATCACTTTCTTTCTTTTGTACACTAGGCCCTCTTGCTGGATGTTGCCCCTTTTGGTGTGTCTTGGTCATTGGTTTACTGGTTTGTTGCTTTCCTCGTCCCCGTCCTTCTCCTGTGAATTCAGGTCGCTCATTGGTGTAATATCCTGGATGTCGGATGATGTTTGCCCCTCTATCTTCTGTAGTGGTTGCTGTTTCCCCTTTGGCTCCATTTTTTTTTTTTGACAATGTCCTCTTTTTTTGCTGTCTGCCACTCTCATCTGTAGCTATCTCTGTTCTGCAGCCCCTAACTTCGACAGGGTTGCCAGCAGTGGTGATGGCAGCCATGCTGACAGCCGAATACCAAAGGTGCCTTGTGGTCCTAGGAGTTTGATCGTGGTTGGTGGGGTGTTTCCCATGGGACCCTTTACCTCCACTAGTACAATGTTAGGGTACCCCACCTTTTGAAAAACTAGTAAGTTGGCCTTGGATAATTTTTACTGATTCTGACTATGTCAAGTTTGGTTGAACCCAAGTCTATTACACTCTTTTGTACTCTACTTGGGGGCAATCTTGTCTTATGAAGGGTCAAAAAACTAGCTGCGATCTCAAAGTCTGGCATAGAAGCTAAATTCAGCGCTACATTGGATGGCATCAGTGGAGTAATGTGGATAAGAGGAATTTTTAATGAGCTGAAGGTCCCTTATGAAGAACCAATCAAGTTGCTATGTGATAACAAATTAGCTCTAGATATAGCTCATGATCTGATGTATCACAACAAGACCAGGCATGTGCACATTAATAGGGTTCGAGATCATCGGCAAATTTGACACAGAATATGTGAGAGCAGTGGATCAATTTGCAAATATCTTTACTATAGGATCACCAGAAATGAACTTCTCAAAGCTAGTCCCTAAGCTGGAAATAAGTAGTATCCTTGCCTTCCCTTGGGGGAAAGAAAGGGGGGTGTTTAAAATGAGGAATATAATTTTCACCGTGGATTAAATATCATATATATATAATATGATATATTATTAAATATCATATATATAACCTTTCCTGTTTTTGGGATGACCAGCTGTGCATTCCCGAATGTCATTGAAGGAGTTGTTGCAGGAACTACAGTGCAGAAAATTCCTTGATCATTTTGGTAGCAACAAGAATCTTCAATTATTTGAGCCAGAATTCTTGTGGCCACAACTGAAAGACAGAGAACTTTGTGCTGAGGTATAACATTTCCTTGATCAATTGGGGATATTGTAGAATACAAGCTCTTACAGACCATTGCCCATTCTTGAACACTTCCTAGACAGATATTTCAATGGACTTCGTGTTGGACTTACAAAGGAAACAACAAGTTACAAATTCTGCTTTTGCTGTTGTCAATATATTTTTAAAGATATATCTATCCTGTGCCAAAAGACGACCAATTTGATTTAGTCAGCAAACTTATTCATTATGGAGAAATTATGTCTGGATGGTAGACTTCCCAATATCACCTGATATCATGAATGTAAGTCCTCACACTTTTGGGTTGCACAGAGGGAAAAATTCAACACCATCTTGAATCTCAGCTCGACATGTCAAGTCATTCCCCAAAGGCAGCCAAGCTAAGGTGAAAATTAGAATTTTGTGAAACTCAATGTGGTGTCTTTTGAGGGACAAACCCAGATAATGAGATCTTATGATGACACAAATTGAGTTTGCGTATATCTCACTGGTGAATTGCACCGCCAAGCTATTAACCTTTTTATTTTTTATCTCTTCCCTCTACACCTATTATAGTTGTCCAAACAAATCAGCAGAAGTTTAGTTGTAAGCAACATGACGGATCACATCAAGTCAGTCCATGACAATGTTCAACAAGCCAAGTCAGCAAGTTACCAGAAATATTCTTATGCACCTAACAAGAAATGATGCAAGAGAGTTTGATACAGGCAACATGGAAATGGCCTTCTTAAGCGACTGGGAGGTTCACAACTGGCACCTACAACCAGTTGGAATGAAGGAGTAAAGATCATACGAGATGCTAAAGAAGATTAATGACAATGCTTACATCGTCAAGTTTGTTTAGAACATCAATATCTCTGACACCTTCAACCTGAGTGATATTCATGAAAACTTTGTAAACAATCAAGATAACTTGAGGGCTGGTTCTTTTCAAGGATGAGCACCTG
Organism: Lemna minuta; assembly: GCA_024174645.1. Classification (NCBI taxonomy): domain Eukaryota; kingdom Viridiplantae; phylum Streptophyta; class Magnoliopsida; order Alismatales; family Araceae; genus Lemna; species Lemna minuta. The sequence goes on along the minus strand of CM044114.1, from coordinate 11,943,537 downwards.
AAGCCCATTTCGTGAAGGCCATTTTGAGTTTATTCAGCTCAGGCAAAATCTTCTAAAATCTGAAAAATCTGCAGAGAGACACCTGGAGAGTCACAATATCTTATGTATGATGAAGCAGTTGCCCCACTCTGTAGAATGCCATTGTTTCTTTGCTGACATGTGGATGTTATTTGATTGTTTCAAGTTATCCTTCAAAAAGTTGTGTCATTTATTATGACCCTCCATTATTTGAGGCCCTATAAGGCTTCCATTGTAACTGTTAGTATAGTGGGTTAGGGGCTAATGGGCCCTATTCTATAAGCCCATTAATCCACTCTTATATCTCTCCTCTTATGGGTATAAAACCCTCTTGTTACACTTAAATCAATATGATTATTATTCATCTTCTCTACAGTAACCCTTAAGGACAGAATTCCATTTACACCTTTTTACGAGCTCTGCTTCTCCCTTGAGTGTTTTCTTGTGAGAATGTTCCTGTACTTGTGGACTCATGGTTTGAAGAGGCTAGTTCTGTAGATCTAGGACATAGCTCTTTCCTATAGAGCAAGGCTTATGGTTTCAAGTTGACATTCTGCTTCATTTCTGTGCTAAGATTGAGTCAATTGGGCCCCTTATGACCCCTTAAATAATGGACATAATACTTTGATTATTTTGATCTGAGGAAAAGTCAGACAGTAGTCATAACAAGTTGGGGGGCTCTAGTGGTCGTGTCATGATCATATGTCAATTATGACAACAAATCCAATTGTCTCTTTCTTCTAGTTTTCTCTGTCGCTTTTGTCATTGATAGGCTCCGAAATTCTAAATTTCAGGTTCAGTATAGATCTCTTATACCCAACACAGCCTCTTCTAAAGGCCAAAGAACTTTTCCATGCTCGCAACCTCCTCCATCGTTGTAGATCCAATTCGAAAGGTACTTGCAAGCATACTATTTTTTGGCCTTTGTTTCATTTTTTATTTTTTCAAGCAAATAAAGATTCTCCAGTTACTGAAACTTTGTTCAAAACAGAGGTACCCATGCGAGAGGAACAATTTGTTGAGTTACCTCCAGAACTTTGCTTCTTCAAGATCAAAGGATTTACAAAGGAAATCGGAAGGACCTTGTATTTACTTCCTTCAATCATGCATCGTCTGGAGAATTTACTTCTGGCATCTCAGCTTAAAGAAGTCTTTTCGTCATCATTCCCCAAGGGCTCTGAGGTTTCAACTGCTCATGTTGGTAACAGTTTTGATGTTATTGTGGTCTTCATATTGTATAGTCTTCGCACTGTTTTCACTTGCCCAAAATTTTGACAGATTTTGGAGGCATTGACCACTGAGAAGTGCTTGGAAGGTTTTTCCCTTGAGCGTCTTGAGGTTCTCGGCGATGCATTCCTGAAATATGTCGTTAGCCGACATGGTTTTCTCTTATTTGACAACATTGACGAGGGCCAGTTGAGCACCAAGCGATCCAGTGCTGTGAATAATTCTCATTTGTGCAAGTTGGCTTGCAGAAAAAAGTTGCAGGTGTTCGCCTACTCTTGCAAAGCCTCTCCCTAATCCTGTTTTTCAGTTGAATTTCATTGTTTGACCTTTTTGACTTCTCATGTTGATTTTCCCAGACTTACATACAGAATGCGCCATTTAGCCCGGCACAATTTTTCAATCTGGGTCCGTATAGTGAAGTGGCCTCTAATTCTCAAGTGATAGATACAGAAGACTTCAGAATAGAAGGAAAAAAACTTCACCAATATTTGCTGGAGAAGACAATTGCAGATGTGGTGGAGGCTCTGATTGGGGCTTTTCTAGTTGACAGCGGATTCAGAGCTGCTATCGGTTTTCTTGAGTGGATTGGAATGCGGGTTGATTTTGATGTGTCGAGTGTGGGGAAGAATTTGTCTAGAGAGTTCCAAGAATCTGCCAGCTGGGAAAGATATTGATTGGTCTGAAGTTGAGAAACGTCTGGGTTATACATTTCGGCACAAGGGTCTTCTTGTCCAGGCTTTTACACATCCTTCTTACTACAAGCATTTGGGTCGATGCTATCAGGTTACTGCTCTCCCCTTCTCTCTGTATTTATATATGTTTATATGTATATATATATCTTCCTCCGTATAATGAATCAAGCAACCCAGCTGGGTTTTCAACCTTTTTCCTTCTATAACCAGCGGCTGGAGTTCTTGGGAGATGCAGTGCTGGACTACCTGATCATATCCTACTTTTACTCTGCATACCCTGGCCTCAAACCAGGTCACCTCTCCGACCTCAAGTCATCCATGGTCAAAAACCCTTCCTTCGCGCAAATCGCTGTTTCCTTATCATTACATCGTTTCCTCATTCATGACTCGCCCGTCCTCCTTGCTGCAATAAATGACTTTATAGCCTCAGAAAATGAACTGGTCAATGATTCTGGAAGCCCAAAGGCAAGTCAACCATTTTTGGCTTCTGTGGCTTCCTCCCATTGACCACTCTCTCTCAAATCCACACTTTCAGGTGCTTGGAGACTTGTTCGAGTCTTGCATTGGAGCCGTGCTGTTAGACTCGGGGTTTGACCTGAACTGCCTGTGGGAGATAATTCTCAGGCTCTTTCATCACCTCCTCTGTTCGTCTTCCATGCAAGTCAACCCAATTAGGGAACTGCGGGAACTTTGCCAGTCCTGCCACTTCGATCTGGACTTTCGCGATCCAGTGTCTGTGGACGGGAAGTTCATGGCAGAAGTTGTTGTAACAGCCAAGGAGAAAATGATGACTTTCACTTGTGTTGACCGCAGCCACAAAGTTGCCAAAGAGATGGCTTCACGGAGCGCGTTGTCAAAGATCAAGGTAGTAATCCTATATCTTTTCCAGCCCGTATATCCTCAGGGAATCTTAGGGTTTTGACTTTATGTTGCGTTGACTGCAGGCACTAGGGTTCAGTCGGAAGAGCAAAACACTGGAAGAGATACTGCAAAACGCGAAGAGGAAGGAACCGGAGCTCATAGGCTACGACGAAGCTCCCATAGACACCAGCAGGACAGAGGAAATGGGGGACCTCTTGCCTGTTTCGTGCTCCACTTCGCTGCCAGAATCGGTAGATGAATTTGACATTACGAGCCATTGGGTTCAATGCGAGGATGAAGAAGAGGAAAAAAGAGAAGGCAGCGTTTCCTTAACAGGTCAGACCGAGAATCCTCACTCCTCTCTCTTTCTATTTATATAATTACGAGGTCACCAATGAAGACTCTTGTTATAGCTGCAACGACCAAGAAGAAGACTCCAACTATGAGACTGTTCGAGGCCTGCGCAGTCAACTACTGGAAACGCCCCACCTTCTTCTGCTACAAACAGGAAGGAGAAAGCCACCAAAAAAAGTAAGCCTCCGCTCGTCCCTTTATCTTGTGAGAGACAGTGGCTTTCGTTAGTTCTTGAACAGGAAGCTAAGCTCTTACCCCTTCTAGAATGGGATTGAAACTCGATTTTTGTTTCTTGAGCGACAAGAAGCTCTTATCACTTCAAACGCGAAAAGCTTAGCTTTATAACTTCTAGCGCGAGAAGGCTAGCAGTGTAACTTCTAGACGAGAAAGTATGCTTTTATCCCTGGTAGAGCGAGAAGGAAAGCTCTCGTTGCTGCTAGAGCGAGACGTTAAGCTCTCGCTAGTTCTAGGGCGAGAAGGACAGCCCTCAACACTTCTGGAGCGAGAGGAAAAACTCTCAGTAGTACGAAAAATAAGCTCTTAACACTTCTAAAGGAAGAAAGCAGTCTGTCACTCCTACAGTGGAATGAAAGCTATTACTACAAAAAAGCGAGAAAGGTCCAGCGGCTTCTGGAGTGAGGTCTGGTCTTCTCACTTTTCGAGCGACAGGGATAATTCTCCTTGCTTCTAGAGCGAGAAAGTAATCACATTACTTCTACATCAGCAAAGAATTCTCTCATCACTGCTTGGGCGATAAGGCAGCTTTCTCGCTTCTAAAGCGGGGTAGCTCTCATTACTGTAGAGCGAGAAACTGAGCTCTGACGGATCCTTTTCTCTCTGCAGATTCGCATTAAAAGTCTCATTGGAGGTGGAAGTGACGGTGATCGAGAGTTTCGGGGATCTCAGGAGTACGAAGCAGGCAGCCAAGGATCACGCAGCCGAAGGCGCTCTCTGGTGCTTAAGGAATATGGGCTTGCTTACCTGAAGAACAGCAGCTCCGTACTCGATTTTTCGGTTTTTAACGGATACCTTTTTTCTAGGTCGACAAACTAAAGTGGTATTTTTTATGAGAGTCGACCAACAGCGGGGATATGTCATTAAATATCAATTTTTGAGCCCCGAAGCAGCAATATCTTTCCAGTTTTCTCTCTCTGTCAAGTTCGTGGGCCTATCTTTCAGACCCGGTCCTTCGAGCCCAGTCTGATTGCTGGGCTTGTTTTTAAGCTGATTACAACTGCTCCGAGGCCCAAAGAACTTCGGACCACATTTTCCCGCCAAAACGAGCCGTTCCCGCCAAAATAATATAGATCATAAGCCATTAGGCATTGTCTTACTCCCTCTGGGAGAGAGAGTGAAAGATATGTCGGGCTGGGATGAGGGATCAGTGTTCTACAGCGACCAGGCGCAGTTCCCCCGCGGAGATCCCGACCAGGGAAACCTCACGCGTCACTCCGCGCTCCGCAAATTCAAGGAGTTCATCCGCGGATTCCATGGCGAAAACGGCAACTTCCCCTACCGGTACCTATAGACCACTTGTATCCCCTCTCCGCTCCCATATTCCCGTATATTATTAATATTTGCCTTTTCATTTTCAGAGAGAGCCTCGTGCACAATCCTGAATACATCTCCGTCGCTATTGAGGATCTCAACGCCTTCGACGCCGAGCTCTCGGACAAGATTCGAAAGGCTCCCGCTGATTACCTGCCTCTGGTATTTTCTTCACTTGGCAGTTTAAAAATTTCTAGTGCTTATTTAATAATATTCATTTTTTTATTTGCGGGTTTTAGTTTGAAACTGCGGCGTCCGAAGTGCTCACGAGCTTGAAATCCAAAATAGCTGGAGATTCGGGGGAGATGGAAGAGCCCGTATCTGGAGACGTTCAGATATTTCTCTCGTCGAAGGAGAATTCGGTTTCTATTCGCTCTCTTGGGGTCGGTATTATTTGTTTCCCTTATACAATTGCATTTCCACTATGTTATCCGATGATAATTGATATTTGCGCAGGCTGAAGTCATGTCAAAACTGGTGAAGATAGCTGGAATAGCTATTGCTGCTTCCAGAGTGAAGGCCAAAGCCACCTATGTGAACTTAATGTGCAAGAATTGTAAGAGTATCAGAACTGTGCCTTGTCGCCCGGGTCTTGGTGGAGCAATTATACCCCGTTCTTGTGATCACGTTGCTCAGGTTATTTCTCTGTTATAATTGGACAAGTGCTCTCATGCTCTCTATATGAGATGTCTATTATCCTTCATTTATAGAAGTGAATCATTCTATGGGGTTGACGATAGGTTACGATGGATAATTCATGTATATATACATCTATGCACGTTCATGCGGATATTGAAATCCAACAATCTCATTCGACAGTATTGCATCCATGTTACCTCTCTGATCTGTCCCTCCATTATCTGGTAATCACGTTACAGGCCGGAGAAGAGCCATGCCCGCTTGATCCTTGGATCGTCACCCCAGAGAAAAGCAAGTATGTTGACTTGCAGACACTCAAGCTTCAGGAGAATCCCGAAGTACTGAATCCTAACTCTCCTTCGTCAATTGAATGAGTAGCACTTCATTGGGTTCTTAGTAATTTGGATTTGTTTGAAGGATGTTCCTACTGGAGAGCTACCTCGAAATATGCTTCTTTCAGTTGATCGCCATCTTGTACAGACAATTGTTCCTGGAACGAGACTAACCGTCATGGGCATCTATAGCGTGTTCCAAGCATCTTCTTCGTGAGTTACAAATTACTTTCCTTTTTTGTCATTCTGTATTTTTGTTCCTTCAATGGGACATGGGTTTAACGATTTTCATAACAGCCAGAAGGGTGCGGTTGGTGTGAGGCAGCCTTATATCAGAGTCGTGGGTCTAGAACAGGCCAGAGAATCTAATTCGGGGTCTTCCTCTACTTTCACAATCGATGAGGTGAGACTCATTTTCTTACTCTCTGTAAAAATTCAACATATTGATTTGTTGAGTTGATCAGGAAATGGAGTTTAAGGAGTTCGCTCAGAGGCCTGATGCTTATAAAAAGATATGCTCCATGATTGGTCCTTCTATCTATGGTCATGATGATGTGAAGAGAGCTATCGGGTGTTTGTTGTTTGGAGGTTCGAGAAAGGTAATTTAAACTAGTCAAAATTCAGGATGTTGACCGAATGAGTTGTGTATGACTTTTTTAATGCAGCGGCTGCCTGATGGTGTCCGGTTAAGGGGAGACATTCATGTTCTTCTGTTGGGCGATCCTTCCACCGCCAAATCACAGGTACTTCTATTAAATAATTAACTTTGAGTATCAAAATATTTATGTTTCCTGTCTGTTTTATGCATAAAAATCTATTCCTTTGTACAGTTTCTCAAGTTCGTTGAGAAGACCGCTCCTGTGGCTGTCTATACCTCTGGGAAAGGATCATCTGCCGCTGGGCTAACTGCATCCGTGATTCGTGATAGTAGCTCTGTAAGTAATTACGATGAGTTACCTAATCTTTTTATGATGCATAATTCTTTAATGTTCATGTCTTCAGCGGGAGTTTTATCTGGAAGGAGGGGCCATGGTTCTCGCAGATGGTGGAGTTGTCTGCATCGACGAGTTTGATAAAATGAGGCCTGAAGACAGGTTTAAAATTATATATCTAATTAGTTAATTAATCCTAGGTCGTTACATCTATTCATATTATATTTGTTTGTTTAGAGTTGCGATTCATGAGGCTATGGAGCAGCAGACGATCTCCATAGCCAAGGCTGGAATTACAACCGTGTTGAACACACGGACTTCTGTTCTTGCTGCTGCAAATCCTCCTTCTGGGCGTTATGACGATCTGAAGGTTACTGTAATTAGACAAAATTTTGAACTTATTAGTGTCTGATAAATTGGATTTCTTGTATGTTCTATCTCATTGCAGACTGCACAGGACAACATTGACTTGCAGACAACTATTCTTTCAAGATTCGATCTCATTTTCATCGTGAAAGATGTCAGACGATATAATGAAGACATTGTGGGTTACCATCGTAATCCCTCTCTTACTTTCTCTTCTTGTTGCTCTCTTCCCCTTTCGATATCTCTCCTCGTCGAATTTTATCTATCTCCACCCTCTTCTCTTTCACATCTTTTTGCATTGTTTTCTTCTACCGGTCTTTCCCCCATCTATATCTCTATCGATCGATTTTTATCTATTACCACTGTCTTCCTCCTTCAATCTTATTCTCTACTGTTCTCTCTAGTTACAGCAAAAGATTCTTCCTGACATTATTTTGCTTTGATTCAGCTTATCGCCAGTCACATTATCAAAGTTCACACCAGTGGTGGCGCCTCCAAGAACACGGATTCTCATGAGAGAGAAAACTGGCTTAAAAGGTCACCCTAAAATGCTTTTTCTTCTTTCTCCTTATTTTACCTTCTCGTGCCCTATAAATATCTGATTTTCTGTTTTAGGTATATTGAGTACTGCCGTGTCAAGTGCCATCCGCGCCTCTCAGAGAAGGCAGCAGAAATGTTGCAGACAAAGTACGTTGGCATTAGACAGGTGAAAACCCTTGAATGCCCTGAACACCCTTAAAGCCCAACCCCTGAAACCCTAAACTTGGATCTTGCCTGCTGACTATCTCACTTCCCAGAGGATGAGGCAACAAGCGCATGAATCGGGGAGATCTTCTGCCGTGCCCATCACTGTCCGGCAGCTAGAAGCCATAATCAGACTGAGCGAATCACTAGCGAAAATGAGGCTGTGAGTAATTACATAGGCTATAGAAAGGAAGAATTTTTATTTCTCTGAAGAAATTGATGGGAACAAAATGTCTACGGGCAGGACACACGTGGCGACGGAGGAGCACGTTGAGGAAGCATTCAGGCTGTTCAACGTATCCACCATGGATGCCGCGAGGTCAGGAATAAATGATCATTTGAACCCGTCTCCTGAGATGGCGAATGAGATTAAGGTACGGGGTGGCGTTGACATTTTATGAGGCAACGGCGTCGGTGCTCGAGGTTTGACTTTTTTGATGTAATAGCAAGCGGAGAACATGATAAAGAGGAGAGTGGGGATCGGAAGTCACATATCGGAGAGACGCCTCATCGACGAGCTCTCCAGGATGGGCATGAACGAGTCAATCGTGAGTAGCACGTCTCCATCTCTCTCTCTCTCTCTGGCCCCTGTTTACTGACTATAAATCGCATGTTCTCGTCGACAACTTCAATGAACAGGTGAGGAGGGCTCTGCTGATCATGGCCCAGCGAGATGAACTGGAGTACAAGCGCGAGAGGCACATCGTCGTGCGGAAAGCCTGATCAACAACCATGCGCATCCGAACGCCTCGCACTGTAATAATTAAATTTGAGGTATAGAATTCCTTAGGCTCTATGAAATTTCACGATTTGGGCCATGACATCTTTCTCAGTGTCACCTTCGTGACGGCCCACGATTGCACCTCCCCCGTGGTCTTGGATTGCCGGGAAGCGTCCCGGCGTCTCCTCCATATTCTTCGGTGTTGTTTGCTCCGTATGGGTTTGACGTTGGAGGACGTTACCTGTTCTTTCCGTAGGAACAGTAGTTACCTTAGAGATTAGAATCAGCATGAGGCTCACGTGATTCTTGATGCCACGTAGGCACTGAATAGGTGCCATGTGTGCATGCGAGTACCATGCATGCGCTGAAGAAGCATAGCGTGATGCCACCTAGGCACGTGACCGTGCATTGAATAAGCGCGGCATCAATGCCACCTTAGTGGCTGCGCACCACGTGGCATGCCTATCTTACTAACTTCTAGATGGGGCTCACATTTTTGCCCTTTCTCTTCTAATAAATTACTAAAATCCTTAAAATTTCTAAGAAGATCTCCCAAAATATAGAAAACTAATATCGTTCAAGATGTAAATCTTATTTCTACCAAATTTTCTTCATTAGATCAAGAGTTTAATCTCCTATATTTTTTGCCATTTAATATCGTAATTATCAAGAAAATCAAATAATTTTTTTCACAAATAGCACTCAACTGTCTTAAAAATAGCAATTATAACTTTAAAATTGCAGCTATATCAAAATCTTCTCATTATTCTCCTTGTTCTTCAAAATTCAATCTTATCAAGAGCCAAATTTTGAAGTCTAAATAAATAGGCTAATGAACAGGATGTTTAATCTAAAAAATTATTCTAAAAAGTACATTTTGAAAATTTGAGCACAATGACATTGGATTCATGAAAATATAATAAAATAAGATAACAAGCATCTTACAAACATAAATTGGCATTTATGATTACAAATATAAAGTTATCAAAGGACCCGACTATTTATGATTACGAAAAAAAAATTTGGCATGAGCAATGAAGACACTTTGAAATCTATATTAAATGAAGCTATGAGAGAGAGTATTATATATAAAAGAAAAAATGGGCCTACTAGAGTAGCCCCATTGACTTGTCTCTTTACACTCCCTCTCACGCTGGAGCGTAGATAAAAATCATGCCCGACTTGTTACAAAGCAAATTCTAAGTCTTGGTCGTGAGATCTTTGGTGAAGATATTCTCTAGATGTTTTAAACTAGAGGTATATAGAGTAGAGATGAGACCATGAAAACCTTGTCTCAAATAAAATATCAATCTACCTCAACATGGTAAGCTAATGAAAAGTTAGATTGTTGGCGATAAAAAATGGCACCTTGATTATCAGTATGAATCTTCACAGGATTTTAGAAGTTGTGTGAACCATCAATTGATACTTGACCTCTACACTACAACAGTCTCGTTCTTGGACCTCTAGTAACTAAGTTACGTCAAATGTAAGTATAATATTTAGATGTAAACTTTCTATCACCATGATCTCCGAAATTGGCTTCATCTATGTGAGTCTTTTCCCATGAGATTTCTTTGAATAGTATAGGATTTAAAGGGCAGTAATCCAATCACCCTCTCTAGGTTCATGCATAAACTCGCCAACAAACCAAAAATAAAAGAAATATCAAGATAGGTCGTAATAAAAAAAATTAAGCTAAATTTGGTTTGCAACCCAAAGGGTCAGTTTCTTGAAGTAAGTTCAATATATACTTTTAGTGGGATAGAGCCATCTTGTCAGGCTACTAGGCAAACTCAATACTCTAAAAATAATTTAGCTTCATCATGTCCTTCAAAATAAAGTGAGCTTGCAAATAGCCTTTCACCTAAGAAATTTCATCATTATCTAAAAATAAAGAATAGTGGTGTCATTGATGAAGAAAGTGATGAGATCTGATGCTTGATAGGTTTTCAAAATTTTGATCAAAATATTAAAGTGCAAAAAATTAATGATACTTATTGGGTTTTGAGGTTGATAAGCCTTCTAAATTTTTAATGTAGCGGAATACATTGAATTTGATGTTCAAAATATTGAGACATCAAGAATAGATGATCATATCATCGAGTATGTATGAGAAAACATACTTAAAGTATCAAGAACTCTTGAAAGAGTTCTTGAAACTATTCAAGTGTCTAGCCTCTAACAGTATTCACACGGTCTCCGGATGGTTAGATCTCCTCTTCAAAGCTCTTCACCAAGAGAAAAAGAGAAGAAATGAGAGAATTCCCACAATGTTTGTATGGGCACCATAAAGTTGTGGTCATTATCTCCATATTTATAGACATTTGGTATATGGATTGTTCATAAAAATCCTCATAATTATGTCTATATTTATCAACATATATAGACCTTATGTGCGTGGCCTTCTAGGTTCATATATATCACTAGTTAATAACTCTATAAACCAAATAACAAGTTATTTTTCAACCTTACTTAATTATCCACATCAACATATAGATTAATTAATTAATGATCGATTTAACCCAATTGATAGGTTGAGTTGCCTACTCGTTTAGTGCCAAGATACACCATGTACTCTAGGAGATATAGAGTATGTACGAACTCCCTTATAGAACCCTTGTGTCATCAATTATCATGCATGTATAATTGATAACATGTCATTGATACATTCATTTTCATACCTATAAATAGGTTTTAACACATAATTCTTGTTAATATAATACACGTTATCATGTTTTTTATGATATTTTTGCATTCATCATTTCATTCTACTCATATACTCAACTTGCATCTATTTAGTGGTAATTTGGTTTTAAAAAAGTCCTATTATGCATCATTTTTTTCAATTAATTATACCATGAGACTAACCCCATTTGACTCTTTCAAAGTCAAGTGGTTGAATTCTTACATTTTCTATGAGTTATATGGATATAGGAACATAGGTACACAACTAGGAAAGTATGGATATGAATGACGATAAGAGGGAAGAGGAAACAACTCTCCACTAAATGTGAACATTAAGCCAACCATATTTTTATGAAATAAGTTATAAATGAGGGTTAGATTTGGTAGAGGGATCATCCTAAGGTTTTTAGGATGATCCAAGATTGATTTAGAGTGAATATTTGGTCAACCTCCTAATTTTTAAAGAGGTTGGACCAAACTTAATTTTTATTCAAATAAGACCTTAATTTTTTCTCATGATTTTAGATATTTTTAGATGAAACTACAGAGAAATTTCATAAAAAAAGGAGTTGTAGTTTGTGAGATATTTAATTTCTAAGTTTAGGGATTTTTCTAAAATTTTTCTAAATTTGTTAGGAATTTTTCCTTATTCTTGAGCATTTTTATAGAAAAACCCCTCTAATTTTTGACGTGGAAATTTTCAGAAAATCCCCTTCACACTTATAAAGGCTGAAAAACCTTATTTTGGATGCAATAAGAGTTTGCCATGTGGCACGCTCTTACTGTACATTCTCAATCTACAGCTAAGATTTTTCTATATTGAAATCATCATATCTCATGATGTGGATAGAGTTTTGAGCTGAAATTGTATAGTTAGATTCGTCTTTTAACCCTCTATCTATCCATACCCATTAGATCAAAGAATTGAGCTAGAAATTATTCTTTTTTAATAATTGGACTCTTTTACCCCTATTTACACTCAAACCTCACGAACCCACCAATAAAAGCCTTCATTTTCTCTCTCCTTATGTTTTTTGGCTCTCTCTTAGTATCAAGCTACCAGAAAGAAAGGGAGAGGAGGTCAAGGCCCAAGGAGGAGCATTGTTTGATACTCAATCTTGTAGTGGAGAACGGAGCAAGTAAAGATTATGATCGAAGCGGATCGAGCATCACTCGGCCTATGACGGGCACACCAAAGGGGTTTGTGCAAAGATCTAGATTGGATTTTGGCTTATGAAAATCTCCATATATAGTAGACATGTGTTTTCTTTTCCTTTTTATTTTTCTTTTATCGTAGTAGCTTTGACATCATCTCTGCGTGCATCTCTCACTCTCACCCTCACTGTGCATTTATCCATTGCTACTGCCATTTATTCTTCTCATCTTTCTATCATATTATCTCCATTTTTATCTCTATTAATCTAATTATCTCATCTCTTTTATAATTTATATCTTAATTCTTAGAGAAACTCAAAATTATCTCCCATACTCACCTCCACGTGCTCCATTCCAACTCACACATTTTCCTATGCCCTCATCTTTCTTTAGAGCACATAACCTTATTACTTTAGTTCCCTGTGGATTTGACCCTTGGTGACACTAGAATAAGGAACTATATTTTATTTCATGAAATCGACGCACAACAACGACTAAAAACACTTGTGATCGAGTTCATTTCAATAATCCTTCATCCGCACGAGACTCATGAATGACTTAGGACGTGGTCAATTATCAAACCCTAATCCGTCACTCAAGTTAGTAATAATACGTGTAGGAAATCATTAGGAACTCCTTTTTCAATATTTCCATTACCTTGGCCAACGATTTCATCGCATCTAATTCCTTGAGTCAGTCTCCTAAAGATACCAATGGTAGATGATCATATCTTGACTATACAATCATCTTCGAGGACTTCATGTTGTGTCTAATATATGACATTTTAGAGATCTCATGGTTAGGGATTCATAAGTCATAATCAAAACACGCTCATCCATCCACAAGATATCTTTGGTGTCTCAAGTCAAAGGACCACATACGCAACCATGACATGAATCAACCTGATCGACAGTTAGGTACAATAACCATTCAGTGACTCATAGGGATTAATTTAGTGATCTTTCTCCAAAGAGCACTGATAACATGCAATTTTATGGATTCATATCATGCATTTCATGTACTTTTTATTTAAAATATAATCATAAAAATGTTATCATGATTTAAAAATGATTAAAATGATAATTTTATGTGTAAGAGAATATTCTTGAATTTTCATAAATTAATAACATTTTAAGAGCATTTGATGACATTGGTTCTCAAGAATATAATTCTCAAAAATGATATTTTTTATGATAAGAAAAATTAATTAAAAGAAGAGAAAAAAGAAAAAAAAAAGAAAAAGAGGAGAAAGTCTCTCTCTCTCTCTCTCCCTGTGTGACCTCTCATCTCCCTCTTTTCTTCTTTTCATCGTGCACGCATGCTCGTGTAAGGGGGAGGAGAAGATCTTCTTCCTCTTCTCCCCCTCTCTTTCTCTCTCTCTCTCTCGATCGCTCTCTCTCTCCCCCCGATATCTTTCGCACTCTTCTTGACCGCTCTTCCTCTCTCCCGCAATCTCTCTCTCTTTCTATTTCTCTCCCGATCGCTTTCCCCTCTCTTCCTTCTTCTCTCTCTCCACCCTCTTCTTTTTTTCTTCCTTCTCCTTCTCCTCCGATTCCTTCTTCTCTCTCATTAAACAGAATTTCTCTTCCATCGTGCGTGAGAATTCCTTCTCCAATGCGTAAACACTTCCTCTCCTCCTTTCCTTTCTCACCTTCTTCTTCCTCATTCCATTCTTCTTCCTTTCTTTCTCTCTTTTCTTTGTCCTCCTCTCGGGTGAGACCCTCCTCCACGCTCTCCTCTCTCCCTTACTTCATTGTCTCCCCTCCTCTCTTGCACATGTGCACTTCCACGCGTGAGGGAGAGGAGAAGGAGATTTCTCTCTATTTCCCTCTCTCCTTCTTTCCCCCGTGCAAGCGTGAACACGTAAGGCAGAGGGGGAGTTTTCTTCCCCCTTCTCCTTCTCTCTTGTCTCCTTGTGCGCGTGTGTTAGAGAGGAGTTTTCCTATGCATGTTATCATATTTATGAGTATTTATCTATCATTCTATAAAAAAACTCATTTTAATCTCAAAATACTTCAAATTAGGGTTAATTATGATGAATTAAAGATAAATAATTTTATAACCCATCTTTACATGAGATTATAAGTAGTTTTTAAATTTAAATAATGAGAGAAATCGTTTTTATAAACATTCATTTAATTTTCTAACGTTAAAATCTTAAAGAAATGAATGTATTTTTGAAATAGAAATTAAATCTCTTTTTATTTATTAAATTTGACCTTTTAGAATGATAGATAATTAAATTTTTGATCAAATGAAAGAAGTTTCGATTAATTAGGAGTTATATTTTGAAAGTTATGAATTTTCTAATTTTTAGGGATTTTTTCAGATTTTTTCTGAATTTTTTTGAAATTTAAATGAATTTCTAAGGATTTCCTGGAATTAAAAATCAATTTTTCTTATTAAACATCAATTTTTCAGATATTTTAAAGTGCGCAGGTGATGTGGCGCGATCTGGATCGTCTGATCGTGTCGCGATCAACAGTCAACACGGGGAGGCGACGTGGCAGCGTGAGGAGCGTCCGATCGCGCGATGAATCAAAGCCGTTGATATTCATTTAAGTGAGGGGGTACGTGGCGCATCATGATTCATCGGCGAATCGTTTTCTAAAATAGTTTAATCTCAACCGTTGATCAAAGGAGTTATAACGGCTGAGATTAAACTGACAGAAACGCATTAGAAACGTATGATCGCAATCCGACGGCAACCGTTTGATGTGTTTTTATAACGCACGTGACGTGGCTTCATCTCAGCGGTCGATCGGCAATCCAAGGGCTGCAACTTAACGGTAACAATTCGCATCCAATGCGTTTCATCAAAGCCCTTGATCGCGAATTAAAGGTTGATCAGACGGTTACGCCCAAGTCACCCTATAAATTGAGATGTTCTTCAAGATTTTAAAGCATTTGAGAGCAATTCGAGTAAATCAAACTATTTAGACAACAAATTTCTTGAATCTCGTGTTCCTAATCACTTCTAGACTCATTTTTGCGTCCATGGAGTGCTTAAGATCAAGATTGTGACGATCGACGAGGAAGAAATCGACGTTTGAACTCCACGATCGCGATTTTCTGAATTTCGATGAATAGCCTTGATTCCGGCAATTAATTGGATCAATTTGATCACAATTGTGGGTTACAGATTGTGTTTCATCCTAACGTGTCTTTGTTTAGCATTTAGTTTCATTTTAGAATCGTAATTTAGTTTAATTTTAGTCTTAATTTCGTATTTTCATGATTTTAATTTTTAGAAATTTCACCTCTGTTTAATCTTCAATTTCTCCACGAAATCAAAGTCAAATTGATTGATTTTTGATTCTGTGGATTCCTCTTCAAGTCCTCATTCATAAAATATCAAATTGTCCAATTTCTATCATCGATTCATCGTTTGATTTGATCAAATTCAAAGAGATCATAAAAAAATTTCCTAATTCCCTGTGGATTCGATCCTTATTTACTATTATACCCTTCAATTTGTGAATTAATCTTAAAATTGGTAAATTAGAATTTATTTGACCCTTGACCGTGTGTTTTCAATGACCACTCGGTTTCGTTCATCAATCCTCTCTCTCTCTGTCTCGCAATGGAAACTATTTCCATCAAGCGCCTCCTTCACATAATTTCTTTTCCTTCTCTTCTCCTCTCCTCTCTCTCTCTTTTCTCTCTCTCCCATCCTTCTCTCTACTGCTCTCCTTCTCATCCTCCATTGCGTGTAGGAGGGCAGAAGAAATTATTTTCTTCCGTCCTCCTTTCTCTTGGGCTTGCTCTCTCTCGCTTCTCCCTCCGCTATGCTCGTCTCTTTGCATTTGTCGCTCCAGCACATGGCAAAGGAGAGTCTCTCGTGCCCACATCCTCATCATCAAGAGAGAAAGGAAAGAAGAGAGGAGGGAGGGAAGAAAAGAAAAGAGAGAGGAGAGAGAGCATAAATGAAAGTTTTTATTTTTGCAAGTTTTAGTAGAGTAAGTAGAGGAGAAAAAAAGCGAGATTAACGGTTAAAAATGATCCTGATTGAGTTAGGGGTTAAAATTTCATGAGCATGGTCGTCATTTCAAGCTCTAAGAATCTGTTGGGGCCGATTTAGATTCAGAGATGAAAAAAATAAATTTTAATGTTTTCATTGTATGCTTCTAGAATTGGCTAGTTAGAAGGAAAGAAAGCAACGATTAATCATTCTTTGTGTGTGGAACACCATCTCATTGACTTTCTTCTCTTTTCTGTTCATTCCTCGTGTTGGATATAAGATGCCAAGTATGAGTGAAATATACAAGCTCTCGGAGATATGTTTTGATTAGGGAGCATCACTAGAGTGTGTTTTCATTATGAATCATTATATTAGAACCATTTTCCTAATCTTTTCTATTTCCCTTATCTAGTTATCAATATTTGCACATTTCAAAACCCTAAAATCACTTTTCTACCATTGATCAAGGGTTTCCAATCTTCGCAAGGAATTTGGAAGCACTTACTCGGTTCCTCTCATTTCTGTGCACATTTTCTTCCTTTCATGGTTCATCTTCGCTTTCTAAATTTAAAAATACGAAAAGATATCTCTTGATTTCACTCTTATAACCTTCCTCCCTATGGATTCAACCTCAACTCTCCACTGTTATAATTTAAAAATCATATTTGAAGAGTTAGGTATATTTTATTTGATACGTAAATTTGTGTATTCAACGACCGTATTTTATGCATATCAAGCACCCACTATTTATGCTTAGTGTCTCTACACCGATAGCTACAGGATCTGCCATACTCATCATATTTGTTAGATTAGATAGTGTTATTCTTTTCGAATAATTTGATGTCCTTTTCGAATATCCCATGAATAGGAATGTTTATAACATATGTTTAAATACTAGTGATCAATGTATTATGACGTATCATAATGCACTTAGTCATTGCATATGCTCATGGACTTCATTGCAAACATCACACATGAATGACAATGAATAAATTTTATTTCAATGAACATAAACGAGATACATTGAAGTGTGATTAGCTTATAGGCTACATAATATCCATCAATACTATCATTTAGTATAAATTACAATCCATATAGTTCATTGAAATAGTTCTTAAAACTATCCGAGTGTCTAGCCTCTCGTACTATGTATACAATTGCTAGATGCTTGGATCTCCTCTTCAACATTCACCAAGCAAATAAAGAGAAGAAAAGAGAAAGTTTCCACCAATTTTTTAAGGGCAATTTGGGTTGTGGTCCTCCTCCCTTGAGTTTTGGACATTAGGTGTGTGACCTTTTCATAAAAATCTTTAGAATTATGTCTATATTTACTAACATTCACATACTTTATGCAAGTGAGCCTCTAGATCCATATGTTTGGCTTGTTAATAACTCCATAAACCACATAACACTTATTGGTCAACCGCATTAATTATTTATGTCGACATATAGATTAATTAATCAATGATCTATTTAACTCAATTGACATGTCACATCCCTAATGTGTTAGGGTGATAGGCTCAAAGTCGTCGTGTGTTTAAGCCCTACAAATTTACTATTTATACTCAAGGAAACTATGAAGGTTTGGGATAATTGGGATGTATAGGTTCCTAGGTCGATCCACAAGGACTCTAGGGCGAGAGAATGTCAATATAGGCGGCAAGAGAAGGGAATAATCTAGGCTACTTGGATATATCAATGGGAAGGACAACTAGAGAGTGTGCAAAATAGAGAGATATGAAAACTAAGATAAACTTCAGGAAAGATGATGTGTGAGGAGATATATTAAAGATAAAAAGGAGAAAAGATAAATTATATGAAAAATGGGGGAGAAGGAGTGTAATGAGAGAAGGAAAGAGTGTGAGTTAAGGAGAGAGAGAAAGGGAGGAAAAGCTTTTAGGAAGAAAGATGGAGAGCCGAAAATAAATAAAAAGGAAGAAGGTTTTGAGGGAGAGATTTAGAGAGACTGAGAGAGATCTTCCAAGAGAGGGAATGAGATTATAAGATAATTCGGGAGAAAGAGAATGATGAAAAAAGTAAGAGAGAATTTAAGAGAGAGAGCGAGATCAAAACTGGACGAGAAAAAGAATTTTAATATAGAAAAATAGTAGAGGAAAAGAAATACAGACGGTCAACAGATGCGAGAGAGAGAGAGAGCCAACAGGAGAGAGAGAGAGAGAGAGGAATCGAAGAAGGTAGCTGGAGATTTACAGGCGGAAGAAGACGACATTTCGAGATAAATTTAAAAACAAAATAAGAAGCGACGATTTCGGAGGAAAAGAAAATGAAGACGGGGATCGAAACGGAATAGACGAGAGAAGGTGAGAGAGAGAAAATGGGGTGGATAAGAGAGTTTATGAAAACGGAAATGGAAGGAAGAGGGAGAACACAAATGTGGGGGAATTTAGGGAGAGAAAAAAATGAGATCGCGAGAGAGGGATGAATGAGAAGGAGGCGTTCGGAATATAGAGAGCTTGCGAGAAAGATGAGGAGAGCACGTCCGAAAATAAGGCGGAAGACTGGAGAGAGAGGACGAAATTAGAAGACGCAGAAGATGAAATCGGAAAACTGGAGAGAGAGAGGGAGGATACCGAAATGACGAAACTAAATAAAAAAACAAAAAACATGAAGAGTTTACAGAGAGGAGAGGGCGAAGAAGAAAAGGAAGAAAAGACGAAGAAAAGGAAAGGAAAGAGAGTGATCGAGGGAGAGAAAGGTTTGACCGTGGAAGAGTGTTACACGGGAGAAGATGAAATTGAGAGAGAGAGAAGGAGAGAAATTAAGAGAGGAATAGGAGAGGGAATAGGGGAGGGAACGGCAGAGAGGATGAGAGAACGGATAAGCGCGAGGAAGAGGGGGTGAATTCGTTAGAAGGGGAATAGAAGAGAGAGAGTAAGAACGCGATTAAGAGGGAGGAGACGAGAGGTTAAGAAGAAAAGAATACAAGACGACGGGAAGAGGATACCAAATTTTAGAGAGAGAAAGAGAGAGAAGCAAAAGAAAGAGAGAAGCGGGAGGGAGATCAGAGAAATTCTAGTGAGAAGGAGAAGGAGCGATCGTGAGGAAGGGAAATAGAAAGAGAATTCAAAGAGATTGAAATGGAACTCGGGAGAAGATTGGGGGAGGCAGGGAGAGAACTGGAAATGTGGAAGTAAAGAAATTCAAGAGGCGAGGAAGAGGGAGAGAGTAGATATCAAAACGACGAACAAAAAGAAGAAAACAAGAAGAACCGCGACGGAAAGAAATGAGAAACGTGGAAGACAAGAAGAAGATACGGAAATCACAAATTTGCAATGAGATTGAGAGGAAGAGGGAGAGTGTCGGAAATATGGAGAATACACAGAGAGTGTACAGTATGATGAAGAAAGAGAATAGAGAGAGAGAGGGCGCGAGAAAGGGGAAAGAGGAAGAAGGAAGTCAGAGATTGACCAAGAAACTAAGAGCAGTAGAATTTGGATGAGAAAGAGTTGAATTTAGAGGGAGGATGAGATAAATGGGAAGCTCGGGGAAAGCACAGGAAGAGCGAAAATGGAATGAGAGAGAGGACGGAAGAGAGGGGAAAGAGGAATAGTGAGGAAGAAGACGAGAAAGAACTCAAATTAAATTCCATTAAACTTCAGAATCAATCTAGAGAGGAGTTACAGCGGGAGAAAAATCTAAACCTAGGAGAGAGAAAAAACATCAGAAAAAGAAGGGAGGAAGAAGGAGAGTCGGGGAGAAGCTAACAAAAGGAAGAATAAGCGCTCCTGAAACAGATTTTTCCCCTTTTATTCTCCCTAATCTCTACTTCGGCTGGGCTGACATTTTTTGACCGGGCTTGCAATTACTTGTATTGGACAGCCCATTAAGCCCTTTAAGCACTTCCATTTTGGAGGATCTTGCTGTTCTTCCTTTTGTATAGTTCCTAAAAATAAGAAAAACAAAAATCATGCAAAATAATATCTTTTTGATGAATTAATAGTCTACAACATCAAGTCGAGAGGTAATGGAGGGGATGGTGTACACAAGAGTTTAATAAAGCTAAATAAGAACAATAAATGGGTGGTTATAACTACTATTCATGTTCTTATCATTGGGTGCCAAGCTACACTAAATGTTTTACTAGATATGAAGTGTATAAAATCTCACATATGAAATATTTTCATCATTGATTACCATGAACATAAAATCTACCATCTGCAGGAGACTCATGAATGACTAAGGTGTTGTGATCTGAGGTCGATAACTTTCCGAAATTTTGATCATAACATCAAATGCAGCGAAAAAACATTGAATCGGACATTCAAAATACCGAGCCACCAAGAACAGATGATCCTATCATCTAGGATGTATGAGAAAAACATACTTACTGAGTTTCCTTGAAGGAGTTCTTGAAGCTATTCAAGGTCTAGCCTCTAGCGAGTATCCACACGGTCTCCTGGATGGTTGGATCTCCTCTTCAAAGCTCTTCACCAAGAGAGAAAGAGAAGAAAGGAGAGAGAATTCTCACAAGGCTTGCATGGGCACCTTCAGTTGTGGTCGTCCTCCCCTATTTATAGACATTTGGAATGAGATCATAAAAACCCTCATAATTATGTCTATATCCACCAACATCCATAAACCTTATGTGTGTGACCACTCTAGGTCCATATATCTCACTAGTTAATAACTCTATAGACCAAAATAACACCTTATTGGTCAACCTTAATTAATTATCCACATCCACATATAGATTAATTAATCAAGGATCGATTTAACCCAATCGATACGTTGAGTTGTCAGCCCGTTGGGTGCCAAGCTACACCACGTACTCTAGGAGATATGGAGTATGTAAGAACTCACTTATGGAACCTTCCCGTCATTGATTACCATGTATGTATAATCCTTCATCCACATTAGACTCATGAATGACTTAGGGTATGGTCAACTGTCAAACCATAATCGGTCACTCAAGTTAGTACTGATGCGTGTAGAAATCATCGAGAACTCCTTCTTCGATATTTCTACTACCTTGGCCAAGGATTTCATCGCATCTCATTCCTTTGAGTCAATCTCCTCAAATACCGAGGGTGGATGATCCCATCTTGACCACACAATCATCTTCGCGGACTTCATGTCGTATCCAATATATGACGTTTTAGATATCCCGTGGCTAGGGATTCGTAAGTCATAATCAAAACACGATCATCCATCCACAAGATGTCTTTGGTGTCTCAAGTCAAAGGACCACATACACAATCATGACATGAATCAACCTGATTGACAGTTAGGTATAATACCATTCAGGGATCTATACGGATCAATTCAGTGAACTCTTTCTCCAAAGAGCACCCACTATAGATCCTTAGTGTCTCCACACCGATGGCTATAGGATCGGCCATACTCATCATATGAGTTGGATTAGATAGTGATATTCTTTCCGGATAATTCGATGTCCTTCTCGAGTATCCCACGAATAGGAATATTTAGAACATATGTTTAAAGACTAGTGATCACTATATTATGATCTCATCATAATTCACTTAGTCATTGCACATGCTCATGGACTTCATTGCAAACATCACACAAGAATGACAATGAATAAATTTTATTTCAATGAACATAAACAAGATACATGGAAGTGTGATTGGCTTATAGGCCACATAATATCCATCATAAGGTTATGGTCAACTATCAAACCCTAATTGTTCACTCAATTTAATATAGATTTGTCAAGGAAATCATCAGGAATACCTTCTTTGACATTTATATTAACTTGGCCAAGGATTTTATTAAATCTCATGCATCGAGTTAATCTCTTTTGTACCATGGGCAAACGATCTCAATTTGACTATACGATCACCTTTGAGGACTTCATGATGTATATCATCTATGACGCTTTTGAGGTACCATGGATAGTGATGGATATTATGTGGCCAATGAGCCAATCACACTTCTATGTATCTCATGCATATTCATTGAAATAAAATTTATTCATTGCCATTCTTGTGTCATGTTTACAATGAAGTTCTTAAGCATATGTAATGACTAAGTAAATTATGATAAGATCATAGTATAATGATCACTAATCTTTAAACATATATTATAAACATTCATATTCATAGGATATTCGAGAAGGGTATCGAATCATCCAGAAATAATAGACTATATAATCTAACTCATATGATGAGTATGGATGATCTTGTAGCCATCAGTGTGGAGATATTAAGGATAAATAGTGGGTGCTCTTTAGAGAAAGAGTTCATTAAATTGATCCGTATGAATCCCTGAATGGTAATTGAAGAGAAAATTTCATGAGGTCATTGAATACACACAAACTCATGTCACAATGAGTTCCAAACTCACCAATTTAACATTATAATTACAAATTAAAGAGTATAGTGGTGAATAAGGGTCGAATCCACGGAGAAATAAGGGAAATTTTGAGATGTCTTTGAAATTCGATCAAATCAGACTATGAATTAAGGTAAGAAATTAGGGTTTTTAATATATTTGGAAAGAGCTCCAAGAAGAATCCAAAAAATAAAAAATCACTCGATTTGGATCAAGATTTGCAGAGAAATCAAGGAGCAAAAAGTAGGTAGAAAATAGATCGCAAGGAGAGAGAAAAACTGAAATTAAATCTAAAATTAACTTAATCTATGATTCAAAAATTAAAAATCTAATGCTATAAGAAGAAAGATTAGGAGGAAAACACATAATCTAACCCAAAGTCACACTCCAAATGATCCAATTAATTGCTAGATTCAAGGGCTTTTCATTCTACGATTTCAAAAACAAAGTTTGGCATTCAAGGGTGATTTCTTCTTATTCTCTCCACTGAATTATGATTTCAAATGCTCCTGGGACGCAAAAATGAGTCTAGAAGAGGAAGTAATCAAGAGATTCAATGCCTGAAGTTTTTCGTCGAAGAACATGTTAATTTATAGAGGAATTTGAGCGTGACCGTTGGATGCATCTCTTCATCTTCGATCAACAGCTCAAATTGAAATGCTCGTTCGTGAATCGTCATCATTAATTTGTGTCCCTTCAATTGACGATGAAGTACTCAGATTTTTCCATGTCACGTGTGAA
The DNA here is from genome assembly GCA_024174645.1 of Lemna minuta. Taxonomy (NCBI): domain Eukaryota; kingdom Viridiplantae; phylum Streptophyta; class Magnoliopsida; order Alismatales; family Araceae; genus Lemna; species Lemna minuta. The sequence continues at coordinate 11,920,246 of CM044114.1, read as the reverse complement.
GAAGAAGCGTCGCTTAACGTCCATCGTTTGATCTTCATTGAGTGATCGACGTGAGTCCATGTGTCCATGGGAGTCCATCAAGTGCATTTAATCTCAATTATTATAACTTCCCAGATGAGTGGTTGAGATTGAATCATCTTAAACCAAATTTTCACCTAATCAAATGCAGCCACATACCCCTCGAGTAAGTGAAAATCAACGATCGTGATTAAATCGCGCGATCGGACGCTTCTCGTTGTGCCACGTGACTTGCAAATAAAAACAGAGATAAAGAGTCTCACACAACATAAATTTTGGTGGTTTGACGATTATTTATGAAATGCATGTATAATGGGTTAGTGAAAATCTATAATAGATGCTTAACCCACTAATTACACACGCGCACACACGTGCAAATACATATATGCACACATACACTGCCACGTGGCGATGCTCTGCCATGTCAGCTCATGATATATGAAAAACATTTTTTTATTCTTTTTAAAAATAAAAAATTGAAGTTTAAATAAATTCAAAAAAATTCCAAAAAATCTTAAAAAATTAAAAAAAATCATAACTTTCAAAATACAACTCCAAATTAATCCAAATTTGTTTTGTTGGATCAAAAATTAAACAAAAAGTGAAAATATTTAAATAAAAAGAGAAAAAAATTTTCATTTTAAAAAATACTCTCATTCCTCTTAGAAAATAAAATTAGAAAAATACATGAAAAACTATTTCTCTAATTATTTAAACATGAAAAAAAATTATGATATCAAATATAGATGGAAATAAAACTAGATTATTTGAATTATGCATAATTATCCCTAAAATGATATATTTTTATATCATAACCTAAAATTACATGAAATGATAGATATACACTTAAAATATAATAACATGCATACTAATAGAATATTTTATGCCTTAATTTATATTTATAATCATATAAATTTATGAATAAATTTCATGTTATCAGTAATTAAACCTAATTATTAATCAAGTTGATTTATGTCACGGTTGTGTATGTGGTCCTTTGATTTGAGACATCAAAGACATCTTAAAGATGGATGACTGTTAAATATCTAGCCAAAGGATATCTAAAACATCACATATTAGAGATGACATAAAGTCCTCGAAGATGATTGCGTTAAATATGAGATCATCCTCTTTTACTATTTAAAGAGATTGACTCAAGGAATGAGATACGAAGAAATCCTTGGCCAAGCTAGTGGAAGTATCAGAGGAGTTCTTAATGATTTCCTTCATGCATCAATACTAACTTGAGTGATTTCTTAGGGTTTGATAGTTTACCAGATCTTAAGTCATTTATGAGTCTCACGTGGATGGAGGATTATATTTATATATAGTAATAGATGATGGCAAGGTTCTATACGAGACTTCACATATACTCCATATCTACTAGAGTACGTGATATAGCTTGGCAAACAACGGGGTGATAACTCGACTTGTTGATTGGGTTAAATCGACCATTAATTAATTAATCTATATCTTGATGTAGATGATTAATATATGTTGACCAATAAGGTGTTATTAGGTCTATAGAGTTATTAACTAGAAAGATTTATGGACCTAAAGGGTCATACACATAAGGTCTATGGATGTTGCTGGATATATACATAATTATAAGGATTTTATGAAAATCCACACACCAAATGTATATAAATAACGGGAGAACAACCATAACTCAAGGTGACTATTGATAACATGCTAAATTAACATGATAAAACATGATTATTGATGCATATTAAGGCATAAATGATTTCATTTACGTGCATGTTGTCATATTTATGAGTATTTTTCTATCATTTCATGAAAAAGTTAGTATAATCTAAAAAATACTTGAAATTAGGGTTAAATATGATGATTTAAAGATAGATAATTTAATAACCCATCTTTACTTGAGATTATATATGTTTTTAAAATTAAAATAATGAGAGAAATCATTTTATAAACATTTATTTATATTTTTTTAAGTTAAAATCCTTAAATAATAAATATGTTTTTGAAATAAAAATGAAAACTCTCATTATTTATCAATTTTAACTTTTTAGAATGATAGATAATTAAATTTCGGATCAAATGAAAGAAATTTGGATTAATTTGGAGTTATATTTTGAAAGTTATGAATTTTCTAATTTTTAGGGATTTTTCTAGATTTTTCTGAATTTATTTTGCAATTTTTAAATGTTAAAAATAATTTTAAATAAGCAAAAAAGGGTTTTTTTGCGCGGGTCCCACGTAGATGCGATGTGGCACTTTGGGCCACATGGCAGCGCCACGCGGGCCCACGCGAGCGCCTACGTGGTGCGGATGTGACGTGCATATTTATATTTATCGTAATTATAAGGGTTATAGTACATATAAGCATTCCGTATTCGGAATTTAAGCTAACCCTCATATTTCGCACTCCTTATAAACCCGACAGATTTCTCTAATTTTTCTCGTGTGGGACTAAGTTCCACACGGAGTTTAAGTGTGCAGGACACGTGGCTAAAGGCGGTGCGTCGAATTGGATGGAGCGCGGGGCACATCTTGACCGTCGGATCGCGATTCGACGGGAGCGATCCGATGCATTTTATAACGCTTATCAACGAATCAAATCCAAGCCCTCCATCGGTGATCCAACGGATGCGATATAATTGAAACGATCCACGATGGACGGTTTCATCGTAACCGTTGATTAAAATCATCGGACAGCTACGCCCAAAACTAGTATAAATAATGTTCTTCCGATTTCTTAAGCATTCGAGAGCAAATCAATCCAATTGATCTGTTTAGACACCAATACTCTTGAATCTCTCGATCCCATTTTCTTCTACACTGATTTCCGCACTTTCGGAGGGTTTGAGATTGAGATTTGGCCGAGTAGAGAGGGAGAAATCAACGCTTGAACTCCACGATCGCGTTCTTTGGATTTTTCAACAATTTATGTGATTAATCGTGTTAATCCGGTCACTATTTGGGGTTAGTTAAAGTAGTTTTCACTAATATTTCGTCCATTTATGTTTGATTTCAATTTAGATTAGGAATTGAAGCTTAATTTTGTTTAATTTTAGTTAAAATCGCGATTTACGATTTCGGAAAATTCTCCTTACTTTGATCTTCAATTTCTCCGCGAAATCAAAGTCAAATAGGATGATTTTTGATTTCGTGGAAACGATTTGAAGTTCTCTTTCATAATCTACCATTTTCCCCAATTTTTATCATCAATTCGTCATCTGATTTGATCCAATTCGAAGCGATCATCATAAATTTCCTTACTTCCCTGTGGATTTGACCCTTATTTACCATTATACCCCTCAATTTCAGACATTTTCATCAAATTGGTAAGTTTGGACTTTGTTTTGACAAGAGACTGTGTGAAATTGACAACCTCACGGTTTCGCTCGTCACCTATGCAAGTCTTATGAGAATTATGTCCTTTATTTTCTTTCTCTAATAATCAAGAGCTTTGAAGAGAAGTTCTAACCATTCGAAGATTGTGTGAATACCGTTAGAGGCTAGACACTCAAATAGCTTTAAAAACTCCTTTGAAGTGAACCTTGTAAGTATGTTTTCTCATACATACTAAATGATAGTATCATCTACTCTTGGCACCTTAGTGTTTTGAATATCCGACTCAATGTATTCCACTACACTCAATGTTTTGATAAAAATTTTTTTGGAAGGCTTATTGACCTTAAAACTAGTCACTAAGAATTCATAAATTATAATTAGAACACGATCATTTCGTCCACAAAATATGTCTTTGGTGTCTCACATCAAAGGACCACATGGACAACTATGACATAAATCAACATGATTGACATTTAGGTATAATATCATTCATGGATTCTTATGAATAAATTCAGTGAACTCTTCTCCAAAGAGCACCCATTATCCATCCTTGGTGTCTTTATACCGATGGCCACAAGATCAACTATACTTATCATATTAGTTAGATTGGACGGTGCAATTCTTTTCAGATAATTTGATGTCTTTCTCAAAAATCCTCAAATAAGGATAATTAAAAAATATACATTTAAAGACTTGTGAATGTTGTATTATGATCTCATCATAATTCACTTAGTCGTTACATATAATCATCGACTTCATTGTAAATATCGCACAAGAATAACAATGAATAAATATTATTTCAATGAATATAAAAAAGACATAGAAGTGTGATTAGCTTGTAGTCTATATAAAAAAGATAGATCTATCATACAGTACTTGAAAGTAAATGATGTCTCAATGTGATTGAATTTTTCATACTAAGCTCATGGACTTTATTTGAGACCACAAATAGATCTCTTGCACTATAAAATTTGGTAGACTCTACTTGACTAGTATAAAGTGAAAGTTTCTCCATAATCATTTGTTCTCTCAAATCCTCATGCAAAAATCATTGTTAATGTCAGTTGGCAAGCATACAATTTTGGTTGAAATGCATTCAAGAGCAAACATCTAATCAAATTCAACCGAGTCCTTGGAGAAAAAAATTTCAATATTACCAATACGATAAGATTGTGTGAAATAGCAAGCCACCAAAAGAACTATGTATTTACTCATACAACATCCAAGCCCTACTTGATAGTATATATCTGGATGCAAGTAACTATATTAGCATCTCATGGACTAGAAACAATCCTAGTTGTTCCATGACAAAAATGCACCAATTTCATTATTTGTTATGACTTTTCAATGAGCTAGCCACAATGCGTGAAGGTGGTGCTTGGGAATTGACTTGGAGTCAAGGTGAGTGGAAAAGGCATGGAGAGATGGAGAAAAATGATTAGAGCAAAAAAAAAAATCAAACATAAGTGTCGAGTGTAGGAACAATCCTTAGGGTATGGTTAATTGTCAAACCCTAATCGATCACTCAATTTAGTACTAATGCGAGTAGGAAATCATTGAGAACAACTTATCTAATATTTCCACTACCCTAGCCAAGGATTTAACCGCATCTCATTCCTTGAGTCGATTTTCTCATATATTGAGGGCGGATGATCCTATCTTAACCACTCAATCACCTCGAGGACTTCATGTCGTATCCAATCTATGACGTTTGAGAGATCCCGTGGCTAGGGATTCGTAAGTCATAGTCAAAACACGAGCATCCATCCACAAGATGTCTTTGGTGTCTCAGGTCAAAGGACCACGTACACAACCGTGACATGAATTAACGTGATTGACAATTTGGCATAATACCATTCAGGAATTCATACAGATCAATTTAGTGAACTCTTTCTCCAAAGAGCACCCGCTATCTATCCTTGGTGTCCTAACACCGATGGCCACAAGGTCAGTCATACTCATCATATTAGTCAGATCAGATAGTGTTATTCTTTCTAGATAATTCGATATCCTTCTCAAATATGCCACGAATAGGAATATTTAGAACATATGTTTAAAGACCAGCGATCACTGTATTATGATCTCATCATAATTCACTTGATCATTGCATGCTCATGGACTTCATTGCACACAAGAATGACAATGAATAAAAGTTCATTTCAATGAATATAAATGAAAGATGAAAGTGTGATTGGCTTGCAGGCCACATAATACCCATCACCTCTCTCTCTCCTCTCCTTAGATTGCTACATGGTATCAGAGCTCTTGGTGGCAATCCATTCGGCGGTGAGATCCGAATCGGCGGCAACATCTAATAGGCGGAAACTCTTGCATCGAATCTCTCTCCTCCGCCTGTGACTCTCCTCGGCCTTGATAACATGCATTTATAACTTAAATTCTTATCCTAATTAACTCATATTCATGCTTATTTTATGAGAATAGGATGCATGTTATCATACTTTTTAGGAATTTTCTCCATTGGTATGTCATTTCACTAAAGTCGATATTTATGCATAAATTAGGGATAATTTCATGCTTAATATATGATTAATATTTTGTTAAGTAAATTAATAGAAGTTAATCTGATGGAGAATTATTTTAAAAACATGAACACAAGGGTTCTAAGTGAACCTATCCTCCTCCTTCTCCTCCTCCTTATTTACCAATTTGAGAAATTATCCATTCCTTAAATGGATGAAGAAGACCTCTCTAAATAATTAAAGAGAGTGTAGATCTTAAGGGAATTACCTTCCCTCCTTCTCTTATTTTATACTGATCTAAAGATTGACTTGGTCAAACATTTAATCCTTATCTTTAGAAACCTAGAATTCCTTGAGTGGGCCAAGTCAACCACCTTTTACCTTGATGTAGGTTCCTTATTTTCTAAGCCTTCTCCACCACATCATAGGTACCTTATATCATGTAAATAATGATCTCAAAATAAACATCAATAGGAACACTATTGTGCAATATTCCTTGTCTCATTAAAAACCACCTCTAGTTAGAATCATAGGAGAGATCTATTCTTTATGAGACTAAAATATCTTCTAAGATCAAAGCCTCAATGAAGATAATCAGCAAGAAGAGCAACACAATTAAAGAAGACAGAAAACATGACCATCTTGCCGTCACAAGAGCAAAGAAGAATCTATTATGAAGAGCATCCAATAAGATTCCCCTAGAGGACTATCTCCCATCTAAACCAAGCCTTCATGGCTGATAATGAAGAAGGGAAGAATTCAGCCCTCTACCTATCAATGGATACTCTTGGATGTCCAAGAGTATCTCAGGAGAACTGAAGATAGCTTAACCGGAAGACAGCTCAATATGAAAATTAGTCAGAAGAAAGCTTGCGTTGACCATTCCGTCGTTCCTCTCCTTGTTATTCTGTGGTCGTAGGCAGTGGACTAATCTGCTTTTGGAGAGAAAATGGAAGGCCTTGAGATATTACTCTCTGAGATATCGTATGCTGAGGCCAAAATAAAGTTGGAGCGAATGGATAAACGGGATTCCGAGAGAAGGTGAACTACAGAACTAAAGAACAATCTAGAGAGGCTTATATGTATTCTACCAAGGACAAGTTGGATGAATCGTTGGAGCTTGAAAAGCAATGTTCTCGGAAGCGCTGATGGCGGTCGGATCGCCATCGACTTTTCGTCCTCTTTATTTTTATCTCGCGTCCTACGGCGATATGTCAGATGACATTTTCGGCGTAAGAGGAATCGTTGGGGTGCCTCGGTGGTGGAGTTCGCCTGAAGCTACGGAGGAAAGATCTTCCCGCGTTATCCCGAGGGAAAAGTTTGTTACGTAGGGGGAGATACTCGAGTTCTCGCCATCGATCATGCTCTCTCCTTCTCAGAGTATCGGCGAAAATGATGGATCCCTGCGAGTGGGGGATACCGATATCCCTTCGATGCCAGCATCCTTCGAAAGATCTTGCCACGCTCGTCTCTATCACTTTCGACGAAGATCTAGCAAACCTTCTGGAAGAATAAGTTTTCACCACCAAGTAAAATACACCAAATCCGAATCAATCGAAACTGTTAGAAGATTATGGGCCTCTCTTCTCTCCCCTTTCTCTCTTTTCCTCTCTCTCTCTCTAGTGGGCTTGGCCCACTATCGGATTCTCTCTCCTCTCTCTATTTAACCCCATTATGGGGATGTCACATCAACACGTGAGAAACCCTAGCCGCTGTTTTTGGCTTATATCCAGCGTCGTGAACCAAATCATGGAGCCGATCAGCATGACCCGTCCTGCCCGTGCCCTGTGGCTCAAGTTGGAGACTATGTACGCCAACAAGAGCAACGTGAGCCGGACAGTCCGTCTATATGAGGAGTTATTCGCCTGTCGCCAGGGGACCCGGACACTCCAGAACTACTATGGATCATTCGATGCTATCTTCACCAACCTCGAGGTATATCAGCCACTTGTCTTGGATCTTGATACGCTTAGACGGTACCGTGATGAGCTCCGAGCGGGAGCATTCCTCAGCGGGTTACGTCCAGAGCTGGCTGATATGATCCGGGGACAGGTGCTTGGGGGATCCCGGGTATTACCCACTGAGGAGATCTTTGCAGCTGCACTTCGAGTGCAGGACAGCTTGCCCACCTCCCAGTCCCCTCAGCCCACTGAGACTTCGGCACTCATCGCTGAGGCGGGGCTCCCGGGGGTGTCCGGGAAGAGCACACATTCGGGAAGACCCGGACCTCCTATCCACCAGTGCAGTCTTGCGGAAGTCGACTCATCCCATCGGAAGTCGCTGGAAGGAGTTCGGGAAGCCCGCTTGGGCCATGGCTGCCTCTGGAGGCAAGACACCCTCGACTGCATCTACGGCAGATGGATCTTCCTCGACTACTTCCTCGGCTGCGGGAACGGTCAGTCTTGCCCTATCTCCATCTGAGCTGGCCTATATTCAGGCGTCACGGGCTTCCTCACTCTGTCCGACTGCGGCACCATCAGCCAGTCTTGCAGCACTGACCAGCAACTTAGCATCCTATGCGGGAGGACGCGGATCTTCTCCAGGTACGCCATCTATCTCAACTCCTCATAGTACTTCTTGGGTTATTGACTCGGGGGCATCTTCCCACATGACCGGTTTCCCTACTATCCTGACCTCCTACCGGCCTGAAACCTCTATTCCTGACGTCCGTATTGCTGATGGTCGTACCTGTCCTGTCCTTGGCTCCGGACAGTCTCTTGCTACATCTTCCCTTCCTTTGCAGAATGTCCTGTATATCCCTGGGTTCCTCGCTAATCTCCTGTCCATCAGTGCGATCACTAAAGCTCTTCACTGTGGTGTCTTCTTCTTTCCTCACCACTGCGTCTTCCGGGATCTCGATACGGTCCGAGGATTGAGCGGGCCGTGAGAACGGACGTGGGATCTACGAGCTGGTGGCTGACTCTCCATCTACCGGACTTCAAGCCCTTTTTGCACTTTCTGCTTCCTCTAGTTCCCTTCATGACTCTCTTTTATGGCACTGCCGGCTGGGGCATCCTAGTTTTGTCAAACTTAAGGAAACTCTACCGTGGTTAAACTTATCTGAGTTTCATTGTGAGTCTTGTGAACTAGGGAAGCATCATAGATCGTCGTATCCCTCGCGCACTGGTCCGCCTACTCATCGCCCGTTTGACTTGGTCCACTGTGACGTTTGGGGTCCTGCCCCGCATCCATCTCCTACGGGGGGCAAGTACTACATGGTGTTCGTTGATGATTTCACCAGGGCGAGTTGGACATATATCTTGAAGAGCCGGAAGGAGGTGCTTTCTCGCATCCAGCACTTTCTACTTGAGATTATTACCCAAGACGAGACTACGGGCCAAAGTCTCCCGCGCACGGACAATGCACTTGAGTTTACTCGTAAGGCAATTGATGACCTCTGTTTGGCCCATGGGATAGTCCATCAGACTACATGTCCATATACCTCGCAGCGTAACTGGGGTGGCAGAGCGGAAGCATCGACACCTTCGGGATATGGTACGCACACTCGTTGCTTGCCATGAGGGTACCTCGCATCTCCGGTGTGAAGCTGTTCCGATCGCTACATATTTGGTGAACCGTCTCCCATCCACTCGCACTTGGAGGTGCTGTTCCTCTTCAGCGATTGACTCCTGCGGGCTGACATCTTCTCTCTACCCCGCGAGTGTTCGGTTGCACTTGTCTTCGTTCAAGATCACACCCCCGCCTATCCAAGCCGGCTCCTCGGCACGCAAGGGTGTGTTCGTCTGCTACTCTCGGACTCGAAGGGCTACCGAGTGTACTTCCCGGATCAGCACCGAGACGTTACTTCGGCCGATGTGACATTCCATGAGGACATTCCCTACTTTACATCTACCCAGACTGGCTATGATATCTCCTCACCATCCCCCCCTCCTTCGGTATCTGCCACCACAGGTACTGACCTTCTGTTGATGCCCTCCTCTTCCTCTACCCCGATTCCCTTGCCTGACGTGTCACCCTCTCCTGCCTCTCTTCCCAGCCTGCCTGCGGTGGAGCCTCCATCCTCGCCGCCCTCCCCTGATCCAGCTACGGTGTCACCACCACCTTCCCCACCACCTCCCGTCTGTGACCTTGACCTTCCTATTGCACTTCGCAAGGGCACTCGCCAGTGCACGCAACACCCTATCGCCCATCACGTCTCTCCTGCCCGCCTTTCTCCTCACTATCAGACCTTTGCCCTGGCCGTACTAACCGAGTCAATTCCCAAGTCGTATGTTGAGGCGTTGCAGGTACCGGCGTGGAAAGCGGCGATGGATGTGGAGTATGCGGCCTTCATCCAACGAGAGACCTGGACGTTGGTTCCCTCGCCCTACGATGCCAACGTGGTCTCCCTGCAAGTGGGTGTACTCCCTTAAGTACAATCCCCGATGGCTCCGTTGCTCGCTACAAGGCGCGACTGCGTCGCTCGTGGCTTTTCTCAAGCCTACGGTCTTGACTACCATGAGACTTTCTCTCCAAAGTGGCCCGCCTCAGCTCCATTCGTGTTCTCTTCTCCATCGCCTCGGGATCAGTCTCCGTCGCTTCATCAACTGGACGTGTCCAATGCCTTCCTTTACGGAGACCTCGAGGAGAAGGTATTCATGGAGCAACCACCTGGGTATGTTGCTCAGGGGGAGTCTTCTGAGGTATGTCTCCTCAAGAAGGCTATCTATGGGCTGAAGCAGAGCCCGCGTGCGTGGTTCCACAAGTTTTCCCAGCTACTCTTCTCGTATGGCTTTGTCTCTTACGTCTCCGATCCGACGCTTCGAGGAAACGCACCCCGCGTGGATGTGTTATCTCTGGGCTGTATGTCGATGACATCATCATCACTGGTAGTGACGACGCCGAGGTTGCTGCGACCAAGGTGTATCTGGCTCAGCACTTCGTCACCCGAGATCTGTCTCCACCCAGGTACTTCCTTGGCCTTGAGATTGCTTACCGTCCGGGCCAGATGTCCATCTGTCAGCGGAAGTATGCGCTTGACCTAATGGAGGAGACAGGGATGTTGGGGTGCAAGCCTGCCCCCTCACCCATGGAGCAGAATGTGGACTGGTGGGACCATGCTACTGCACTTCTCGAGGATGCAGGCCTCTACCGATGACTTGTGGGGAAATTGATCTTCCTCACCGTGACTCGCCCGGATATCTCCTATGCGGTTAGTGTTTTGAGTCAGTTTATGCAGGGCCCCTCGCTATCCATCCGGAAGGGGTCTACCGAGTTCGGCGTACATAAAGAGAGCTCCGGAAGGGCCTCTTGTATCGACGACATGGCCATCTCGCGCATTGAGGCCTACTCGACTCGGGATTCGCCGCAACAAGGAGGGACCGGAAGTCACACGGTGGGTACGCCACCTATGTCGGAGGTAACCTCGTCACATGGCGCTCTGAAGCAGTCTATCGTATCTCGTTCTAGTGCTGAAGCCGAGTATCGAGCTATGGCCGATACCACAGCAGAGCTGTTGTGGCTGCGCTCTCTTCTTACGGAGTTGGGTTTTCCGCCTGGAGAGCCTATGCAGATGTATTGTGACAACCTGGCTGCAACATTCATTGCCATTAATGCAACGTTCCACATGAGGACGAAGCACATTGAGATTGACTGCCACTTCATTCGACAGTTTGTGGTGAATGGTACCATCTGTACCCCACACGTTGCTTCCGCACATCAGCTGGCAGACATCTTTACTAAGGCTCTACCCGGCCCTGCATATGAGACCATGGGCTCCAAGCTGGGCATGTTCGACCTCCACGCTCCAGCTTGAGGGGGAGTGTTAGAAGATTATGGGCCTCTCTTCTCTCCCCTTTCTCTCTTTTCCTCTCTCTCTCTCTAGTGGGCTTGGCCCACTATCGGATTCTCTCTCCTCTCTCTATTTAACCCCATTATGGGGATGTCACATCAACACGTGAGAAACCCTAGCCGCTGTTTTTGGCTTTCTCTCTCCTAAATCTCGATCTCTCTCTCACAGAAACGACGCAACTTCCGCCGTAACTTCCCTCACCTCATTTCTATAAAACGAAGATTGTAAGCGACGGGAAAGGCATGTTGATTTTGATAAAACTTGGTTACCTTTTGGTTCGTTACCCTTCTGTGTTCATCGTGTCTCCTGTGCATCCATCACTCCTCCCGCATCTCCTTCATCTTCCGATTCTATCTCCCTCTCTATTCTCCCCCTCTTCTGTTGTCTTTCTCCACTTCACGTCCGAAGCCTGCCGAGGAAAATCCTGTTCAGTGAAGCGATTCGGGAGCATCGTTTCTTCCTTCTTTCCGTCAGGTATTCATCCTCAATCTTTACTCGTGTGATAGTTCTCCTTAAAATCATAAGTCCAACGCTGACATTCCCTGATTTATTCTCCTCTTCGTCGCGTGAATATCGTCAGAGAACCTGTCTAAAATTTTCTTTTATATCCTCCATATAATAATAAAATATTACCCGTATTACCGTCCTCTTCATTCCTCTTATCATTATTATTCCTTATTATCACTATCGTCCTCCTTATCCTATCCTTCATCTTTGATATATCATTCACACGGTCATCTCTCTCCACCTCTTTCCCTCATCTATTATCTATCTTATTCAAATTAATATCATTCCTAAAATATTACCCATCACGTCGTCTTCTCTCTTTATTCTATCTATTCTCCACCTCATTACTATCTGAAATTTCCTCTCCCTCATACTCACTAATATCTACTTATATATCATTATATCATTAATAATAAAATTGCTCTCCTTATCATTACTAAGCCACTCATTATCCTTAGTATCCTTATCATATTCTATCCTATCTATTTTATAATATCTATTCATATTTCTGAATTATTCTCTAATTTATTCTCACTGATTTATAAAGTCATTTCCTAATGATATCATTCATAGATCCTCCCCTTATTGTAGGATTTAGATACCTCTTCTAGAATATCCTACATCATAATCTCTTTATTGAATATTTTTGACTTTAGTGCATGTTTTGAAGGATAATTTCAAGAT